>JAUNZO010003024.1:0-667500 GCA_031894775.1 Chloris gayana | reverse complement strand
TTTGACAAGAACAGTAAGGTTAGTCCTTTGTATTTAGGTATTTGTCATTTTATTGTGATTTTGTTCTCTTTGTTGGAGAGCAAAGGAGCACAAATCTAAAGATTCCATACACAATTTTACCATATACAGAGCACTTATCCCACTAAAAATACATGACATGTATGATGTTGGTGGAATTTAATCCTACCGAACTAAAATACAACCGGTGCGGAGCTACAAAATACAACTATAAGAACCATTTGTGTGAGTAAAAAATTGTCTTATATAGATTTGTACGATCTTACCATAATAACTTTGTTAAATTTAAGGTTGCTGTACTTCTAAGAATACACAGTCTTCCATTCTTATGTTGTGTTATATAAAGCTTGCATTGCCCAGTTAGCACTATAGAGGTTAACTTGCCGTGCCGGTTTGGGCTAAATGCAAAGTAGAGGAGTCCTGTAAAGCTAGCAAAGTCAAGTTTGACAAAAGCACCTATAGCGTTTTCTATCGATGCATTTCTGATCACACACGTATTAGTGCGATGCAAATGTTTAGTTGCAATGTATTAGGTCTCCAGGGACAGTTCAACTAACAAAGGCACTCCCCATTAATACTTGGTTACCCAGTCGCTAGTGTTTGATGAATTATATAAAACCAATGGTACTCCTTAATGAAAAACCACCTAGCTCCTCCTAAGTGTGGTCTCCTTTTCTTTATATATATAAAACCAATGGTAAGGGAAAGTTGTTGGAGTATCAAATCATATTTTCTTTGGTACCATCCCTAAACAAGTACACGATGGCAAGACCTTCCACTCACCATTCCTTGTGATAAACAAGTACACGATGATTGTGCTATGCTGGTCAGAGCCAAGAAGCTCTTATAGATAAGAAGATGTGGTGCATTTAGGATAAGAACAATGGACGAGGTCGCCATCTTAGCTGGATTTGCCAAATGGATACGGATGTTTCAGAGTTATTATTTTTTCTGGAAATGTGAACAAGGAATGATTCATTATTGGACATTCTGAAGTCCACAATATGATTTGAAGTTTATTGTCCTATATTTGTCTTTTTTTTGTTTAACAATTTATCTGTTTTCGCTTTTATGCATAGCTGCATCTTATCATCATTTTAAAAAATGTTTTATCATCTGCAAGAAAATTACTTGTCATATTACGAATTACTTCTCATTTGATTGCAATCTCTATGTCCACGACTTATCGTTTTAGATGCATGATGGATTATTTGTATACTTTTTTTGACGGACTTTTTCAATCAGTCTGAAATAAGAAACTTGCACGACTTACTAGGCCTGTTATGATGGTGCAATTTCACCTGCACATGGGCGATGGCCCAGTTTGTTCATGC
Organism: Chloris gayana; assembly: GCA_031894775.1. Lineage (NCBI taxonomy): Eukaryota > Viridiplantae > Streptophyta > Magnoliopsida > Poales > Poaceae > Chloris > Chloris gayana. The sequence continues at coordinate 666,148 of JAUNZO010003024.1, read as the reverse complement.
TAACATAAAGGCCCATATCTGATGGAATCCATTGTCTTGGAAGTTGGGACCCAAAGGATAAAGGGCTCTCGTTATATTCATATCCTTGCATAAGATGGTTCAAAAAAACCTGCATTAGAAAAGCCCGCGCACAGACAGCTAGTTTCAATTGAAAAATAATAGGAGATCAAACGATGATCGTCATGCCACGACTTTGCAACGGAATTGGTGGGTAGGTGCGAGGCATGACCTGATCTTGTCTCAACGGCGCCCATAACTTGCCAAATCTGAGCCAACCGTGAAATGCTTGTTTCTCTTCTATCTGTCCTCCTCCAAATGAAATATTTATGTCTCCAGCTATATCTTCTTACGTTCTAATCCAGTCGGCAACCAGCTTAAGGTACATGCCTGCAATAACACTCCTAAAATATACTGACTAGCTGTGCTGGTCATTGTGTCATTCGTTTGCACCAACGAGTTCATATTGAATTATAAAATACACATTGATTTTGTATGCATCATAATATATGCTTTTATATCCCAAAGTCAGAAAAGGACTGTCTATTTCACTACTTGCCCAGATTCATACCTCTCTGACAAGTTACAATACACATAAGACATGACAGATTGTGAACACCTGTTACTTGTACATGAAAAAAAATAGCCTTCTGAATTAGTTTTATTATTTATAAAAAAGGAGAAAGGTATGTATGTGTGTAGATGGACACCAGGTTAATTCTGATTTGCAGAAGCATAGTGATGCATATTTTTTTTCTTCTTGTGCTGTGTTTAGTTGAACTGAAGTTGATGTTAACTTCTGACACACTCAGCCGCTTAGACGTGAACTTAAGTATTAATAAATACAGATAAGGAAAACGACCTCTAGGGATTGGTTGCTGAACCTTGGAGCTTGGAAAACTTCATGCCACAAAAACCAAAGAGGATAATGGCAGCGATCATACTGTAGACTTAGTTGATCCAGTAGAATGTGACAGATCACCATTCACCAAAGAGGCAGTTCAGACGTGAGCTTTCAATGTAGAGTCATAAACCCCAAACTCCAGATCTTCCAGATCTGCATGGGTTTCATCTACTTTCCTGAAATTAATGTGATGTTTGGTCCCTGCATCATATGTGCACACCTATGTCACTAATCAAAATGACTGAACTCTCGTATAACATACCGAGTTAAAATTTCAGCAAGGATTTCTACCTATGCTTCAAAAAGAATAATAAATCTTATTGAAAAGGATTATACCAATTTAAAATAAAATCATGGAAGGAACCCTTTTTCTTTACAAATTCTACCCATTTTATTTTTTCTTCAAAATTCTCCAAAAGTTCACCAAGGAGAACGAGGGGAAGTTCATTGATTCCTGCTTGTCGTCTGTCTCCTAATTATTATCGATACCGGTGCTAACTAATCCCAGCAATGGTATGTGATGTCCTCTCAAAATGTAAGGGTCATGAGGCACCTGCGTGATTCACTAGTGTTACAGATTTGAGATACACTTGGGCCTGGAAACTTTAATGCCTTTCATAAGCTGTCGGTATTTACTTTTCTGTTGCATGGCCAGCCCAAAGTCAGGTGAAACCAGAAAGAGCTTAACGGTTGTCAATTAAATTCACTAGGGAACAGTCCATATATCTTCAGAAGTCAGAACAAATGATGCCCCAGCCTCTTGATAAATTTCTGTCAGGAAAATAAAAGCTCAACGATTCTGAGGATATGACATTGTCGACATGAGTGCCTATTGCATCTAAAGAAACGATCACTGCAGAAGAGAAATCAAAGTACAGCTAGCAGTAGCTAGAACAGCACAAGCTGGTATTTTTCCAACAAGGCCTGAATTGCCCCAGGCGAATTAAATAGGAGAAACAGAAGAGAGTTGCAACCAACTAACCTGTCGCCGTATTTAAGCTGTTGCCATGCTACCTTATTGGAAGATTTAGCCTTCATTCGTCTCCTCCCCTATATCCCTATAAACCAATCGTGTTGTGCTCCACAGGCTTCTCTGTTTCCTCTTCAAAGTGAAATTGATCCAGATCTTCATAGAAGAAAAATCAAGGCTGCTTGTCCAACTTTCACAATAGAGATCTCTCATAGTCCTAAAGGTAAGCTTTCTTTCATCAGTCATTCACGCAACTGTATGTTTCTGGGCCTTTGTTAAAAAAATAAACGTCAGTTTGTTTAGATCAGGATATGTGAACCTTTGTCCTTCATGCAACCGTACCATTGTTGTTTATTGTTCTACATGGTAACTCTTTGTAGGAGTTCTTGTTGTGAGGGGCGTCGCCAATGGCGATAAAGATGAAGGGGATCTTCAAGGGGCTGAAGATAATCTCTCAGATGTTCGGTAATAATCGCATCCTACTTATTATTCAATTTTTTTATTTTATTGCTTGCCTCGAGAGTTGCTGCTCCTTTGTAAAACTAGCAAGATTCCTGAAAATACGGTATATAAATGTATAAAGAGTTGTGACATGAACTTCTGTTCTTTTACAGTGCACAAGGAACATGAAATGGAGATTGGGTACCCTACAGATGTAAAGCATGTGGCTCACATAGGTCTGGGAACAAGCGATACATCTCCAAGCTGGGTAAATATATCATAACTTGCATCTTTTTCAGCGGCATTATGCTGCATTATCGTAACTGATTGTATATGTACCATTGTTGATTTTAGATGAACGAGTTCAAGGCAGCAGAAGAATCATCTTTGAGCACGGCTGGGCAGTCAAGGCAAACGTCTTGGGCCTCTGCAGGTAATTGATTTTTTGAATAAAGAAAACATATTATATTCACTGAAATACGAATTCTCATTTTAAATATTACTACATATGAAGTATATGACGTTCTGAATCCTGACAGGCCTTAAATAAGTCTATATCTAATGATCACTAAGACACGTTGGTGCATATTCTGCACTAATCATTTTGCAATGTAAGTAGTGCCATAGCACTACACCAGAGGTCCTCATGGACTCCTGATTGCTTGCGTGCATGAACGATGCATTATATACTATTGCAGAAGAATCCCGCAGATCCAATAAATCCACTCCACTAATAGATTAAGAGAATACTGTACTACTAGTATTTTATTTCCTCATGACTGAAGGTACGAGCAATGTTTTCTTTTTCGCTGCAGACTTTGAACAGCCAAGAAACATGCTGCCAGTTGAGATCTTCACAGACAACAGGTCTGGCCAACGAGAGCCTTCTTCCGGCCCTGAAGCAGCGCCAAGGAGCGCAAGGAAGGTGAAAAGGAAGAAGAACAGAGCATCGTCCCCCACTTCGTCTGCAAGGTCCTCGTCTTCAAGGTCAAGAGCCTCATTCGCCACTGCGTATGACGCCTTCAGCGAGTCGCGAAGAGGGTTCCGGGTCGCCTAATTGGGCAGAGATCATGTGTTGACCGCCATGCCTGTACATGTTTTCGGTTTAGGTAGACAGCCTGGTTTGGAATTTGTTTCGTTTTTTAACAGTAAGACATAGTTGAAAAATGCAAGGAGAATTTGGTTAAGTTGATGTTTGACAATGCCTATCATCGCTGATCTTTTATCTCTGTGTAGTCGTAGCGCAGATTCATGTTTCTTCACATGCGAAAGATAGTAGCAGATTCTTTGGGTGATTATTGAAAATGCGACTCTGAAAAACTTCACATTTTTTTCCAAACATTGTTGCTATTTCTCATGACATTGAGGACAACTGTCACGAGACTAGTCGGCATGTCCAAATCCCGCCACTGATGATTGGACTTTGACCAATCTCACATACAAATAAGGCCCTGTTCGTTTCCTGCCTCTAAAAATTATACCTATCACATCAAAGAGAATCTTACTATTTAGTAGTACTTTTTATTAATTTAATGACAAAACCAATGTCACGACCCCCTCTAATTTGCGAGACGAATCTAATAATCCTAATTAATCTATATTTTGCTACAGGTGATGCTACAGTAAACATCTTCTAATAACATCATAATTACCCTCGTTGGATTCGTCTCGTGAATTAGATAGGGGGTCTGCAATTAGTTTCGAGATTAGACTTTATTTAGTACTCCAAAATGATAAAATTCTCTTTGATTTGACCCTCTAAAAATTATATACCTGGAAACGAACACACCCTAAGTGTTTCTCCAAATCGAGGCAGACGTGCCGTCGACAAACACGATGCAAAGCATTCTGTTGCACCAATGAGTTTTATACTACTGTGCATCATAGGCTGGCAAATAAAATCATGGGAAGCCCCCTGTTGTGGCAATGCGGCTACCATTTGTTTCGTAGCACGTGGGATAAGAATAACCTCAGCACCTAGGCCAAGAACCCTATGCCATACAGACAGCCTGCAGTGGACAGAAGAGCCTTGCAAGGGAAGAAACGGGGCAACTTTCTGAAGAACTTTCTTTGTATTCAACTGTCATTTTCTAATCATGTCTTTGAGCTAGCTATATCGTCTACTTTTGATGCATCCTTGACGTTAGCGCAATATGCTCCAAACCATCGTATCGTACTCGTACCGTGACGGCCACGTGTACTAAACTACTAACGACATTGGCTGACCGATATCATTATTTTGGAAAATGACATAGTCCGGTGCATAAGCTACGCATATTCCAGCGGCAATTATTTTAGCGATGCCTGAGCTAAGCTACGGATGGAGGAGGCAGGCAGGGCCAGGACGAGATTGGATTGGAGATGCCATATGCTTTGGAAACACAGCTCAATGTGGCCATGCAAAGCAAAGCACCCACAGCTTGTAAAGCCGCAGGTATTGACACCTACAAATACGCAGCTCTTGCACCCAGAGGAAGGAGCACACAACTGGCACGAGCTCAATTACTTAGCTTCTCATCGACCAGGCATGGCGAGGTGCAGTGCTAGGTATGGTCTCGGGCTCGCTTGCTTCGCCGTTGCGGTGGCGATGGCCAGCGCGGCTCAGTTCACCGTCGGCGGCGCCAATGGCTGGAGCGTGCCGCCCGCCGGCGCGGAGTCCCTCAACGCCTGGGCGATGAAGAACCGGTTTCAGATTGGAGACAAACTACGTACGTAATGAGCCTGCTGCCTCGAATTATTTTTGAATCGTGGCACACACACTCCAATATAATATAATGTGCTTCCATGTTTTTTGCCCCCTGCAGTGTTCGTGTACCCGAGTGACGAGGACTCGGTGCTGCTGGTGGAGCCCAGCGAGTACAACACGTGCAACACGTCGTCCTACGACAAGAAATTCACCGACGGCAACACGGTGTTCACGCTGGACCGGTCCGGCGCCTTCTTCTTCATCAGCGGCGTCGACGCCAACTGCCGCGCCAACGAGAAGCTCATCGTCATGGTCCTCGCCGCCGGCCGCAACGGCACCGCCCCGGCGCCTACCACCACCCCGCCACCCCCGGCGGCGAGCACGGCGCCGCCACCGTCGGCTCCCCTCCGGCCAGTCCCAGCCCGCCGCCGCCGGCGTCGCCCGCACCGACCACCGCCTCGCCGCCGCCGCCGCCCGCTCCTGCCCCCACGACGCCGGCGAACAACCCACCACCTGCTTCGCAATCGACCCCTGCTGCTCCGCCGTCGACCCCTCCATCTGCGCCGGCCGGTGCTCCGCCGCCGCCTGCCAGTGCCAGCTCTCCCGCTCCGGGAACGCACGGGAACAATGGGACCACGACGGGCACAAAGCCGCCTTCTGCCGGTAGCAACAACCACCAACGGAACGGCGCCGGCGTGGCGGTGTCTGCTGGCCTCGTCAGCTCGGCCGGGGCCTGCGTCGTTGGCTTCGCCATGCTCGCTCTCTGATGAAGCGAAGTAAACTGTTCCGTTCCGACCAACGGAAGTCGACACAAGTATTAAGTGTTCGTGTGACGAGGCACGCCCCCGATTTGTACATGTTCTTGCGAGATCTTGCATTCGTTTTCCAAATGATGAATAAAAAGTGAACCTGATGTGTTGCCTAATGAAGAGCATTATCTGATTCTGATCATGAGCAATGCGTTTGCGGCAATGGATACAGCACCGACTAATGAACGATCAAATCGAACCAACGCGTTCAACCCCAAACCCGAACAAAGACGGCACAGCAATGTGCCCATCATGGAACGTGTCGTACCGACGGATGTGTACAGTTGCGACGCGTGAAAAGCTGGATTTGATCGCGGTTCCAACGGAACGTGCCGGCCGCGCGCAACGGCGCGAGTTATCTGGCCCTACCGCCACGCACGGTGCGACTGAAGTTGGCAAATCGTGTCACATGGGCTGGACCCATAAAACGCTGGTTGATGCTCAAATGGGCTCGATAGATTCTGTGCCATGGACTATTTGAAAAAGGAGTACTAAGGCCCATCATGATTTCTGAATCTCTAGTGGCCCCCACCCGCGAATTGCAGAAGGAATTCCATTGCAGAATCCATCAGTTCCTCCTTGGAGCAGATAGATAGATTGAGCACGAGCACATTACGAATTGAAATCACGAGTTTACATGAATCTTCGTATCTATGGGCATAAATAGACATGCCACAATTTGCGCTACACGCCCAACCAAAATGGAATTGGGCAGCGACTACCTATAAATCAGCTTACCGAAACCACACACAGGCAAACCAGAAACAAGCTATGACTTTTTTCAATCCAGGAACATTTGGCCGTTCGGGGAAGCATCGATTCCTTCAGGGCAAAAGGCAACACAACGGGAATATGGATAGCACACGATGACACGACAACGGCATTGCACGCACGAAAAGGTCGAGCCAGCACGTGCTCTGCACAACATAGCTCGAGGTGACCGAGCCCACCATCAAAAGCAAGGTACCCCACAGCTTGTAAAGCCTCGCCAGGGTTTACGCCTACAAATACGCTCCGATGCCCCGCCTGCCTCTCACCACGATTTGTCTAGTGAAACGAGCTTATTAGCATTACCAAGAGCATAACAGAAAGGTTATTAGCCATGGCGAGCTCTTTCTGTCTCGGGCTTGCCTGCTTCGCCCTCCTGGTCGCCGCTGCAAGCGCCAAGCAGTACAAGGTCGGCGGCGACAATGGCTGGGCCGTGCCTGACGCCAATGGCGAATCCTTCAACACCTGGGCGGAGAAGACCAGCTTCCAGATCGGAGACGACCTCTGTAGGTGCCTTCATATAGTATACCCGTGCACTGACTGACTGAACATAGCTGATTCTGAAGCTTCATTCCACTGGCACTGTCCACTGGTTCTTGATGTGATTTTGCGCAGTGTTCGTGTACCCCAAGGACAAGGACTCAGTGCTCCTGGTGGAGCCGAGCGACTACAACGCCTGCAACACCTCGTCCTACGACAAGAAGTTCACCGACGGCAGCACCTCCGTCACGCTCGACCGCTCCGGCGCCTTCTTCTTCATCAGCGGCGTCGACGCCAACTGCCGGGCCAACGAGAAGCTCATCGTCATGGTCGCCGGCGGCGGCAATGGCAGCGCGCCGGCGCCAGACCAGGGGTCGCCTTCGTCGCCCTCATCTACGCCGGCTCCCTCCAGCGGCAGCACAGGGACAACACCTTCGTCGCCTAATGCTCCGGCGGCGAAGAACCCGACGGCCAAGGGCTCGCCTCCAGCCGATAAGAACGGTGCTGGCATTACCGTAGCAGGTTTCGTTGCCTCGCTTGTAGGCTCCATTGCCTATGCCACTCTTGCTTTCTAAAAACCTTTGCATCCGATGATTTCCGTCGCGTGTAATGTAACCGTCTGAGCTAAGTTCTGAAACCAAAGTGTATCTTTTGAATTATTTTTTCTGTGTTGTTGGCCCAAAAAGGGTGCAGTATATTTTACTAAAGACATCAGAATGATTTGCAACCACATCTTTATAAATATATCATATATACCTGGGCCGATAAGAAAAAAAATCTCTTTGCTCTAACCGAAGAAAATGCCACAATGCCATCATACATATAACTCGAAATTAAATAGCAGCATATTTTGTTCCCCAAAGAAATCACCCTAACACACAACATCATAAACAATACAAAAATACTGAAGAAATCATGTCAGTGATTACAAAGAGTTGATGTTGATAGGAATTTTTAACCGCCTAAATACTTCTGTGCCAAAAACATATCTCCGAATTCATGAGAAGCCTAACTCAGAACATTGAGAAATTTTAAAGCTATAAGCTATCCAGCCAGGGGATTCTTGGTAACATCCACGAGAAAGACAGAAAAGAAAGACATCTACAGCCGCCTTCCTCTCCTACCACCCTTTCTGCGAGTGCTGTCAGTGGGAACAGGGGTCACATCCTCTGCAAAACACACAGGACTCGAGTTATTGTTGCCTAATGAAAATATGAATACTGCTGCAATGAAAGGTGGGTCATTTGTTTAACAGCCCTAAATAAGTAATAGCACGGATAACATGTATCTATCCTTTTCAGGATGTCTGATGTCCTAAATACGAATTATGCAGGATATCTGAATTTACCAATGCGTCCAATTTTCATGCCAGATCGAGCAAGTGCCCTGAGAGCAGATTGGGCTCCAGGTCCAGGTGTCTTGGTCTTGTTGCTGCCGGTGGCCCGAATCTTAATGTGCAAAGCAGTAATCCCAAGCTCCTGGAAGTGTATGATACAGACATGAAATGCATGCCCAAAGAACAGAAACTTGTGTAACACAAGCATAATATTCACAGACAAACCTTGCAACGTGCCGCCACATCTTGAGAAGCAAGCATAGCTGCATAGGGTGATGATTCATCACGATCAGCTTTGACCTTCATGCCACCTGAGAATTAGGGGAAATGGATCAGTGTCAGAAAAATTTCACCATCAGAGAGTAGATAAAAATGTAAGGGTCATACCAGTAATGCGAACAAGTGTCTCCCTCCCAGACAAATCAGTAACATGCTGCAAGTAGATGTCAACGTGATTAAGGAACATACAACTGGCACAAGATATGAATACTAAAAAAGAAACAGAGCTTACGATGAAAGTGTCATTGAAAGATGCAAAGATATGAGCAACTCCAAATACATGCTCCCCTTCACGGACAGTGGGTCCGAGAGTGACAGTCTCCTCCTTGGGCTCCCTGGTCTTCCTCCTCGACTGTAACAAACAGAAGGCAGTTAGCTGAGAAAAATGATAGGGCTAGAACCGTTCATCCAGAATTCAATCATTTCAATATGTAAAAATGTACTGTCTGAACAGCTACAGCAATGATAAGGTCCCATTAATCTGTCCCAGCAAACTAAAATTCACCTGGAATGCAGAAATATACCAAACATAGCACGAAGCAGAACACAGTGAGTGGTTCTGATGTCATATGAAATGCACACATTTATTCACTGTAAGAAAGAAGAACAGGTGGTACTGGTAAATGCGATCATGCACCACATTCTTCACTGATCCGGTCAAGTTCATGCTAAACTAGCCAGTTAGTTAGCCCCCTAACCAAAAACTTAAATACCAGCATTCTAGCCATTCAAGCGCCCTTGATTCAACAGCATTTTACAAACAGTTGGGTCAGTCATTTGACCCCGTCCCCAATCCTACGTAGCCACTGCAAAATCATGATTACTATCCGACTTCGAACTCTTAACTCGCAACAAGTCCCAGTTGTAAACAAACGATCACTTAGACCGAACCAGTACAGTTTCTTACTAATATATCACACGAACCGCGAATCTCCGCCGACGAACACAACTTGACAGCCATATGTAGCAACGCCAGGCAACAAAAGCCAGAGGTAGAGGCGGCTCACCATGGTTGGACGGAGCGGCGGGGGATCGCAAGCGCGGCGGCGTCTGTTCCTGCTCCCGCTTCAGATCGCTCCGCCGCCGACTGCCGGTAGAGGAGAGCGAAGGATGGATGAATTAGCCGATTATTACGACCCAGGGCTGTGGAGGCGAGATAGGGTTTCGATGGAGAGGCCGCCCGCCGGCCCGCCACCACTTCAACGTGGGCCCGAGGATTCTGTACTCCTGGGCTCCTGGCCTATGATAACTTACGGGCCTCCAGGAAGCTCTTACGGCCCTGGGTCTGCTTAGGCTTTAAAAGGCTCGAACATTATAGGATTTCAGCCCAAGCCCATTTGTTTGTTCCACAACCCATTCCAGCGTCTGTGTGACCGTGTGTCTCAGTCAGTCAGTCTCCTGTGCCCTGCGGTGCACGACGTTGCAGCACAACTTGGAAGCTTCGATTTTTAAAAACTTTTTGGAAGCTTCGGCCGAAACGTGAAGACCCACGAGCTGAATTCCCGGAGATAGTCCGCCTGGTTTAATTTCACGTGAAACCAAGGAGAGCAGAGAGCGGTTGACGTGACGTGCGAACTCGCCCGAATCGTACATCTGTGCGACGGCCTTTCGACGGTGCCGTCCACGTCTCGGCGCTTCCGTATTGACCATGGCGCCGGCCGGGGTTCATCATCAGTATATATAAACCCATCATTGCCGCGAGGAACCTCAACACACACAGTAAGAACAGGGAAGGCACACAAGCTCCAGCTTTCAAGTAGTTGATCGCAACACAAGAAGCCCGTTCCGTAATTAAATTGCCATGGCGAAGGCGCAGGTGGCGGCGAGGTTCGTGACGGAGGTGGCGCCGGCGAAGGTGGCGTCGATGATGCGGAGGACGAAGGTGTCGAGGAGGAGCCTGCTGGACCCCATCGCCGAGGACGAAAGGGAGCATCAGCCGGCTGCTTATTATTACGGGCAAGACCACCAGCATACGCCACCGGAAGAGCGCGAGCACGCTGGTGGGCTCATCATGAGGGAGCTCGGCAAGTACTTCTCCGACGCCCACGGCCACGATGACCGGATGAGCAGCAGGCACCACCACCGGCGGCGACCGGTGTACGCGTAAACGTTGAGCAACAAGGGTGTATTATTTAAGACAAGCCTGTCAGTTGTAGTAATTATCTGTTGATAAGATTTAGTACTCACTATTGTAAGCTAGTTCCATCGGTGGATAATAGTAATTCTTTGTGTATCGACCACACAATCAATCAATTGCATAAAAAAAAAACTTATATTAACCTGATGAGGAAGGTCGCATGGTTGAACACATTAGCTCACTCGAGCGTGAAATGTATTTTTGAAGTACTTCCCACGTTCGGTGGGTCACTTATTTATGCAATATCGCACATGTTGTTTTAATACATAAACCCACTAGTTTTTTTTGGGGGATCTTCATGTGTCAATTGAAGTATTTGGCTCTTTTAGCTTCTTACACGGTGAAAAATTGACTGGCATATAAATTTTGTATTTGTATGGGTGCGTAGAAAACGTGAACGATCGAGCTAGAATGTTCTAGTACACGATTGGTCCTGTTTCCTCCTCATTAGATCGACAGCTTATCCCGTTGCCATTCTCTTGGATCTGTACTGCTTGTTGTCTTGGCACATCTCCGAACTACATTCCGGTTCATCCAATATCAGGTTGAAGAAAGAATTTTATAAAACTAGCAGCCCTATCGCTCATTCAATGGGCAACACTTAAATATCTTCTCTTTGACGGTGACAAGGGAAGTATCTCCTTTCAAAGGGAAGCAGGCTACAATACCATTTTCTCAATTTTTGAATTGTCCTACCTTATCAGTGAAGCCTCTCAAAGTCTGAATTAAATATACTTTTGCACAAATGAAAATATTAAAAATCTTTTGATAGTAAAACAAATTTTGATGTAACAATTTTAACATAGAAAAGCCTAAAAGTTGTTGGCAAATTTAAACTAACTATTTCTAAATTATACTAGTTATTACTAATTAATTGATTTTTTAGACCATCTTATCCTTCTCTAAAAAATAGTAAAAAATTACATAAATTTATTGTATTCTTATTTGTACCAATATAATGGTTTATTTTGGTTGGGTTCTATTTGAAATTTTTGAGTTATTTGGATTTAATACAAATTTGAATTTTAATTTGAAGGATACATTATTATATTTTTGACTTTAACTCCATCTAAGGAGTCAAAAGTCCCAAGAGAAGAATTATGGTCATTTATACTTTGAATTCAAATTTAAATAGAATTAAATTATAATAACTTTAAATTTTGAAATAGAACCAAATCCTAAGGAAAAAACTATTTTGATGCTAATAAAGGCACAATGTGTATAAGTAGTTTTTTTATTAACTTTCAGAGAAGGTTAGATGATCTAAAAAATCAATTAGTGATTAACCACTAGTCCAATTCATAAATTATTTGGTTAAATGTTCTAACAATTTTTGGGTTTTCCTATGTTGAATGGTTACATCAACGTATTCTTTACCACCATAGAAATTGGTATTATTTTTAGATGTGTAAAAGTAATTTTAATTGAGACTTTGAGAGGCTTAACTGATAAGGCAGAAAAATTCGAAAAAAAGAGTTGTCCTCCATTTAACAAGCTATATTTAATTGTCTCATTGAACGGGCGATAGAGGTGTTAGTCGTTTTACAAAAATTCAAACTACACTGTTATTTATATTAAATTTATAAAAAATGATTATGCAAAAAAATCCTTGAGGAGAAGCAGGGGCGGAACCAGATTTCAATTAGACATCGCCACCGGCTCATTAATTTCTCCGAATGAGCACCAGACTGTCCGCCGTCCGTGTGTCTTTTGGATCCTATACCCTGCGGCGCAAGGCATCGCAGCACAACGACGCTTCCACGTGTGGGAAAATCGAACAAAAAACGACGCACACGTGTTTCAATTGCTACTCATGGAAACGTGAAGACAAAATTTCAGTGTCGTCCCTGCACTCGCCCATCACGAGCTCATTGAATTTCCCGGCGCTAGAGGAAGAAGCCACCGGACCCGAGAGCCGTGGACGCCTCCCTCGCCACGCACCGCTCCCGAACCACGCGGCGCCCGACACGCAAGCACGCCCGGCCGACCAGCCTCGCCGTCGGCCATCAAATCGAAAAGCCGTGGACGGCAGCGGCGGACCACGACGTGCCCGCGCCGGGACACGCGCCGCAGCAACCCGGGCCCTGAACCGGACATCGCCGTCGCGTCGCGCATGCGGACACTGAGGCGCTTCCGAGCGGCGAGCCAAGTGGGCATGCCAGCCCATGAAAAAATCTGATCCAGAACAGCTAAGAATAGCTATAGCGGCGGCTAAGCCATTTAGCGGTTTTCAAAAAAAAATAGTAAAATCATTGCTTAACAAAGGACTTGATCAATTTAATTAAAAAAAAGATAGTTCATTACAATCTTCACTTGAAATAAATAGTTTCTAACAGCTAACATATAATAGGAATAAATAGTTCACGAGAGAAACATGACTAATACAATGATACTTATAATACAACAAAGTGCATTTTAGCGGCTATGCATTCATTTAGCGGGCTAAATTATAGTCCATTTAGCGGCTAAAGCGAAATTTAGCCAGCTATTAGCGGCTCACAATGCTTAGCGGTAAAATTGGAATAGCTTAGCGATTCTTCATCCTAGCAGCTATATCCGGCTATAGCGGAAGCTATATCCGGAGATTTTTTCGTGGATGCCAGCGCGGCTCCGGCTGCTCGCCTGCTTTTCACGTGAAACGAACTGCTGACGTGCGAGCTCGCCTGAGTCGCACAGATGTGCGGCGGCGTTTCGAGAGGCGACGCCGCCGTCCACGTCTCGCTACCGTGTGGACCATGGCGTCCTTGCTGCGACTTCAGTATAAATACACCCCCACTCCCGAGAGGCGCTGTGCATACACATTCATCAACTCCTCCACAAGGCAACCCGCTCACTCACAATTAAGCTCCTCCAGGGTTGCCAGTTGCAAGTGAGCAATTAGTCACAGTAGCCTCTAGCACACACGCATTCCATAAATTCACTGTCCTGCTTTAATTGTCGCGTTAGTTATTACCAAATGGCGCGGTTCGTGATGGAGGTGGCGCCGTCGAAGGTGGAGTCCGTCGTGCGGCGGAGGAAGGTGCCGACGGTCCTGGACCCCATCGTCGAGGACGAGAGGGAGCACCAGCTGGCGCACGGGCCAGACCACCACCACCGCCAGACATGGACGGCGAAGAGTAGGGCGCCGTCGCAGCAGGAGCGCGAGCGCGCGGGCGTGCTCATGAGGGAGCTCAGCGACTACTTCTCCGACCACGCCCACGGCCACGACCGCAGCTCATGGGAGGAGAGCATCAGCCCGCAAAGGCCCCGGCGAGCGGTGGTGTACGCATAAGCACCGTTGCGTGTTGCAGCAACAAGACCGTTACTGAGATAGTGATATTTAATTTGGTAGTAGCAGCTACTGTAGCAACTATGTGGGGAAGTATTTTGGAGCACTTTTCCATTCGGCCACTTATGAATTATTATATGCGTGTGTTATTGTAATCAAGTGATCAATCCCATACGGTTAATAAGACAAACTATTAGTATTTCATCTTTCCGCTTTTTCCGATCAAAATCTAACACTACTAGATTGAAATAGGATGATCTACAAAATCAACCTTTTTCTATAGTTATATATATTAAAATTTTTTCCCCTATTTACATATGACTTTTATTTTTTCCCTACTTACATGACCTTAATAAGTAAAAATATAATTATAGTACGAATCATATTATGATTGAAAGTGAGAGTACCGTTGTTCTGATTCTTTTTAAAGAATATTAGACTAGTGCTATTTTAATGACAAAAATCGTAAAATCTACTGGATACTTTCCAATATCTACAACATCAACCAAGAGTCCCTCTCATCACAAACAATAGCAGCAGCCACATCCCTTATCCAGCAATGAGGCTGTAGGTTCTCCAACCTAATGGTGCACAAATAGTTCAGTGAAGTAAGATTGGCGTGATACGCAGGTGTCCACTTCCTAAACCTGATTACGTTGGAACCATGTGGTAGTAGCCTACCCTGCTCCCTCTCACACCTCCTCAGCCTCCTCATGGTCCATGTTATCTTGAACCTCATCCTCGCCATCCATCACCAGCTCTTTACCAGAAAATGAAGCGATAAAAAGGGATAGACCATAAAAGGCTGCCCCAGAATGATATGTGCAAAAGTGAATTGCAGGATATTGGTGATGACATCCTCATTCATTGGAATTTTTGGTGACTCATTAAACAAACTTAGACCCATTTCAAGAAGAATATTCTTTCTATCCACCACAACATCACTGCACATCATTGTGGTGGACGACATCAATGTTCCTTCCTAATAAGCCATCTGATCCTTGTTCAAACCAATCACCATGTTGTAAGCATGCTCAACATGGATTTCGATTGGATACCCAAAGTCATCCTGAACATAATCTGTACTAAAGCAACCTGATTCATCTTTAATGGCTTGGCCTATTACTTGCATATTAGCCTATAGGCAAATCATCCCAAGATTCTGCCTAGGCTTGGCAAGTGTACTGCCTACAGAATGTCAAAAACCCAACTCTATTCTGTTCAGCTACAACATCAAAATGAGATGAATGGGCAGATTCCGACAAGGTGTTCTCCATCAAAAAGTGGCTGCCTAACATATCTTTCACAAAAGGTTCATTCCAGCCATGGGTCGGGAGGACTTCTACTGCTACTTGGTACAAAATGAGCATCATAACACTTTCCCCGTGTTCCAAAGGGTCCCATTTCCAAATGTGAAGTGTAATATTGTCAGAAGCAATGTACCTTTTCTTCTTTTTAGTATCAGCACCGTGACGGTGATCAAGAAGAGGAAGATAACTTAGAGCTCGGTCGCGTACCATTGGATCCTTGATGACTTCGAAAAACTTGCGTGACTTATCAGAAAAAAAGTACACATTAAGAAGCGTGACTTATCAGAAAAAAAAAGTACACAGTAAGAAGTTCCTCACCCTGACCAACAGATACTAACCAATAGAAGTTCCATTTTAGCTAGGAGGTTGTTGGTGCTTTCCCAAGACCAAGAAACTGATCTTGCATCTAAAGAGCCCATAAATGAGCCTTATGTTGGTGCAACTAATTTGTATCTTCACTTATGTTGTTGAATTATCATTGTGTTATGTTTGGAGTTTAGTATGGTTGGATAATCTGTTTATGATATGCTTTGAAAAATGTATGGTTGAACATGTCATATATGTTGCTAGTTGATTATGCATATTGTGTTGAGTCAATGATAAATTTTCATATCACCATGTCGTTGGAATCATGTAAATGTCAAGAGGTCATGGCAAAAAATTTCCAGATTCCCCCCCCCCTATTCTTGTTTTTTCTCTATTTTTATGAATTTTCGGATAAAACAGCCACACATGCAAAATGAACTGCAGCAATTTTTTCTATTTTTGGAATTTTTTAATCAATTTTCGGATATTTTTTATAATTATTTTCGGTTTTGGTGCATCTTCTGGTGTTTTTCATGCGTTTGCTGGCTTCTGGGTAGGGCAGGGGTAAACTGTTGCTACTGCAGGCATCCGTCCGAAAGAATCAACAGCGCGGCGGGAAAGCAGCTAGTACCGCACACGCGGCCTTACCTGAGACAAGGAAAGCTCCTGCGGCTGCGGGGCAGGCGATGGCGTGCGAGCGCGCATGCTTTTGTGTGCTTCGGCCGGCGGCTTCTTGTCCCGTGTTGCGGTGTCCGGCAAATAAAACGTACTGTTCACGAACCGTGCTTGAAAGAATCATCAGATTCAGAATCGGTACAGGCTACCGGCAGAACGAAGCAGAGAGAGGGCGAGGCCAGGCAGTATCAATCAATTCGACATTGCTCATATTTCTCCGAACGAAGGAAAACAGTACACCATCTCCTAACAGGATAAAAACCGGCTACCAACTAGCACCACCCACAGATTCTTCAGCACTCAGTCAGGGCGGAAGAAGAGGACGAGGAGTCAGTGTCGTCGCTCTTCGCCGCCTCCCGCCTTCGCTGCAGGAAGCACTCCAGCGACCGCCTCACGCCGTCGGCCGGCCCTTCCCCGCCGCCCTCCGCGCCAGCCGTAGGATCGCCATCGCCTGGGCCTCCGTCTCCGTCACCTTCGCTTCCCTCACGGCGGCAGCGCGGCGGCCGAGGGTCAGCTCCGTGTCGCACTGCTGCTGCAGCTCGGACAACGTCTTCATCTTCCGTCGTGATGAGATCCTCAATCCTCCTCTTGATGATGGTCTGCTCTTGGCCTGGCCCTGGAACTCCTGTTGACGACTCGGTTCATTTGCTTGCTTCCTTATATAGCGCAAGGCAGTGCGCGTGCCCGCGTGTGCGAGTGAGTGTCCCTCGTGTGCGCGCTTCTCCAGTTCCGGCGGCGCTCTGCTTCGCTGTTGCTGATCCGTTTGTTAGGCGCGCCAGCTCACGTCGCTGTCAGCTCCGTGGCGCACCCGTTGTTACTCCTAACAAACAACACGAAATTTGGCATAGGCTGCAGCCTACAGGCACGAGGAAGTCATTCTGGAACCGTGGTCCGGGGAGATTACTGCACCGCCCCCAACCCATTACCCTGGTTCAAAGAACCGTTTAAAACCGGCAGGTTATCCCAGTTAACCGGGAAACCGGTCCCGGCCAGTCGGACGGTTCGACCGGCTAGCCGGGATAAACCGAAGCTACATACTGTAGCAGTTCGGTTAACCATCGGTTTTCTCGGTTAATCGGACCGGTTTTTCGGTTCAAAAACCGGCCGGCGTGTGAACCTTGCCCATTACTGATCCTCTCTAGCTCTAGCCTAGCATAGCGCCGTGCACATGCGCATTACCCATATCGGAATCGGAACGCGTTACCCGTATTGGAAACGCGGTCTACAGATAACATGGTTTCCAGCTCCATGCCGGGAAACATCATTTTACACGTTGGGGAACAAATTTGGAAGTGCGGCTCGCACATGACCAACGCGCGGTACCGTCCCTGCTTCCCGAAATATCACAACTTATCTACTACAGTACGAGTACGAAATGGACGTTAGGTACTAGCCCCGCATGTGCTGCTGTCATGCAAATCGACACGCAATGCAGACACTCACGATAGATACTCCTCAAATTATCATGCGGGCCAGCAGAAAGTTTTAGATATTCTTGCCACAACCTGTAGCCAAGATACAAAAGCTTTTACTGTCCATGTCTCGATACTTTTGTTTCTGCAATCCCATATCCCCTGAGTATGATCCTCAACAAAATGCGCCTGACGTACCTACCGTCAGAAAACCTTTCCCTGATTTCCATATTCATATTACAGAGACTCGCACTGGCAGCTCCCAGATACAATAATGTCACACGCTCTTTTGCGTTCAACCACTTTCACATCAACCAAAAAGCAGTATGACAGAATCTTACACCCTCCAGACTTAAATTGTTGATGTTGGTTAGTACAAACGTGCAACATCAACAGATTATCCGGAGGGAGTAGATTGCAATAATATGACTGCAGATCCACTGACACAATTTTGATCTCCAAATCTCAACACCATCTTGACCAATGTTGCATGTTGTTCTGCTGTTTCTCATGAACTTCCATGTACAATGTGCAGTTTGCCAATTACATGTTAGCGGGCGCTATTACCTACAAATTCTATCTGAGTTCTGGGAAAACCGTTTACCATGTAATAGGAAGAATGGCCTCAAAAAGGTTATGTTACACTCATATGCACCCGGTTAGCAACTACAAAACTAGCCCTCTACAAAACTATATCAATTGAAGGCTCCCGACCTCCCGTCCCTTGTCTTAAACTGAAGTATACTGAAGCTTTCATCATCATTCATTTTGTAGTATAAGAAGAATCATCTGCCTTTTGGTCGTGATCTTGTTCATGCCTTGTGCAGAATCAAACTATATGATGTTGTATGTACATTTATACAGGAGAATTAGACTGTTCTCGTTTACATTTTTGCTGATAACCTGCAGAATTTTAAGAAAAGCCATAAAAATTCTTAACGAAAACAGAACAAATACATTTGACAGACAAAATCATATGTCTAATGAGAAGAAAGCTGTAGGCCTGTAACATTGATGCAGTAGCTAAAACTATAGCAATCAATTTGTAAACGTCACCTAAATCAATATTAAGTTTTCCACATTCATTTGATTTGAACCCAGTCAAAGTACAAAACAGTTCGATTTTTTTCTTAGAGACAACAGGAGGTTCCAAGCTTTATTAAGCAAATAACAGGTTACTGGTAATCAAAAGAACAAAGTACACTGCTCAAACCTAATTGTAGTAACTACTCTAAGTTAATGTTTAGAGCCCTAAAAGCAATATTATCCCTTTAATGCCTGAAAAAAATTTGGAATGCTTAAGAACATACAACTCTTGTGACACAGTTTAATTGTTAGGTTTTGTGAGATACAAGACAAAATGGTACACGCTCATTGATAACAAGGAGGCATATAAAAGACTGCTAAGGTACACATACCAGAACATAACTTACCACTTGTTTGAAACTTCCAGGAAGCAGCTCCTTCGATGTTTTCATTTACATCAATTAACCACTAACAGAAGATTTTGCCTTGTTCCTTTGGATGTTGCTTTTACGAAGTAAAGGATTTTCAATAGAAAATACAATCAAGCTACCATCCTTGGTTCCCGCCAAGAAACATTCCTCAGGAGTTACAACTAAAGAAGTTATTGTCTTTCCACATCCCTCGTACCTCCAAACGACATCAAGAGAATGCATAGAACGCAGAACTATATGACCATGATCACCGGTGCATACCACAAACTCTCCACAGCAACTTAGCTCCATGCAATTGAGACGACTATTGGATTCCGAAGAAGCAATATGCTTTCCATTTATGGAATACATATGCAAGGAAAGATCACTATCAGAGTATAAGACAAGCCTACCATGTTGTGATGCCACCAATTTTGACAAGCCAGCACCAGAAGGATGCTGAATGGATCGAACATATGTCCCCTCACGCAATGTATGAAACATACAGGTTCCGTCTTTCGATCCACTGATAACAATGTCTAATTCTGTGCTGACAAATAAGCATGTGATAATATCATCATGACCACATAATATATGAGAAGGGCTTTCAATGATAACATGATCCTTAGTTGATATATCATAATTTGCATTGCGTGATCTTTTGTCATTAAACCTTCCTCGGAATGCATGCCATACCATAACAGTTGTGTCATAACTTCCAGTAGCAATTACACTTCCATCAGATGAAACTGCACAAAAGTATGTTACCCAATGTTTAAAAAATTAGAGATTTCAGATATACAGTTTAATGGAGATTGCAGATGTAAGATTTCCTAAACACAACTTTCCCATGTCTAGAAGCCGACAGGGAACTGAAGATAGAAAAACTTGAAAAGGCTCGACAGTATCAAACCATACTTAATTGACTGAGGGACTACAATAATAATAATAATAATAATAACACATGCTGCTGTTAGATCCAAACAATCCAAGTTCACAGGTTTCCAATAATCCATGTTAAGTGACTTGGTTTTCATTGTTAAAATAAAAAAGACTTGGTTTCCAACAGTAACCCCCAAAAAATAGGAAATGAGATTAACTAGTTTGAGTGTACAGTTACATGGCTCAATGATTTTCTTCATTTTTAAAAATACTAAAAAATGACTAAATGCTAGTCAATCTTTTATTTAATTCTTTCCCGTTCCTTTAGGAGAATTGCAAACTCCTAGCACTAAATAATACCATGTTGCTACAAAGCCAGAACTGGAAAGGAATTCAATATAATATACTTAAGCAATAATTATCCACCTGCCACACAACTGACAACATCTTTATGCTGCCGGATGCTCTGCACAATTTTTCCATCACTAAGAGAAATGATCTGAAAACTATTCTCCCAGTTACCACATAAAATTAAGTAATTATCACCAAGAATTTGAACAGCAGCTAGGCATTGTCTTCCAAATTCAACATTTTCAGCCAAGGAAGTACCAATTTTCCGAGGAGAAATAACATCAGAACCAATTCCAAAGAAAGGTTCCTGTCAGAAAAGAGTACAAACAGTGAACGAAAGCACATGAAGCAAATAATGCCATCATCTAGACTAAACATGGGTTGTCAAGAATATACCAGTGATCCAGAAAACGTGAAGTTTCCACCAGATTGTAGCTGCGTTGTTAGCCAAAGCTTTACTGACAGTACAAGCCCCTCATTCATCAAGATAATATTTGAGTCCAACAAGCCAATGAATAGTACCGATGATGAAGGGGTGCTTGTACTAGGAACAATGGAAGTAACAGTTATCGATTGTGGGGCAAAATATAGTGGATGTGCAATTGGTATAGGAGGCCCTCTTCTTGGGTGTTTCTTCCGAAATATTTGAATTGGTGTCTGTCCAAAATTTGCAATTTGGTCCTCAATAGCAGACTTCTGCAACATATCATCCATGTTTTCCAAATCAACTGCACCCTCATATGTCAAATAATAGAATATATTTGCTGCCTGCTCCAAACAATTGATAAGAGATTAGCAAGCTTGCAATACGAGAACTGAGAACTCATGGATTCGGAGTTTTTGACCAAGAAAAATGATATATATTGTACCTCAACTGCAGGCTTCCCACGCTGCTTATAACCGAATATGAGGTCGATCCAGTGATGAAGATTAGAACTTACATATTCACTTTCAAGGGCTTCACGATTGATATGAATGAACTCTTCAGGGGAGCCCTGGTGTATCACAAAAAGAGAAAATGAGACATGCTTTAGCTATAAATTCTTGTCGCCTTGGAAGTGCATGGCCAAACAATTGTGCCTTTGGACAACAGTGCAACAACAACTTCATAGCCTTTTGTCTCAAGCAAGTTGGGGTAGGCTAGAGATGAAACCCATGAGACTCAAGGACAAGAGAAACACAAAATGAAACACTACAAAAAAGGCAGAGTTAGGGGTAGAATTTTGGACAACAGTGTCTTCTTGAATATTTTGTCGGTTACTAAAAAAATTTGATACATTCTACAATTAATATGGTGATGAAATACTACCACTCAAATTTGCTGTTGAATACCGTGAAAAAGTAAAAGGTAGCACATATTAAAGTTCAATTTGTCTGGTAAAAAAATGTCAATTTCCCAAAAGCAAATTAACAGTCATTGTAACTACTAATGGGCTTTGTTGTTGTTGTTGTTGTTGATGTGTTATGATATATAATGCTATTTGATGAAGAAAGCAGTCTTCTGCATTCATATCTCAGTTGACTATCGTGCATATGCACTGGGCAACAAAAAGAAAATTCATATCTTCGAATTTTGTAAAACTCCTACAACTGGATGTCTGATACAACTAGATGAAAAAAGTGCACTACAGGACTATCAGGAACGAAAACAATTTTATAACATAATTATGTGCTAGCAGAATATGAATAAAGCTATAACAGTGTCCAGTACGGAATATCAAGATGAATATGGACCAAAATTCTATAACACATACAAAATCATGTATTACCTTTGCCCATGCAGGTAGATCAACGTCACCTAAAGGTTCACCATCTTGCTTTACACCAAGATGATACGAATTTGAATTTTCAAGAAACTCCGACATGTAAAAGAATTCAGGTATAAGTTCTTTGACATCACTTGTATTTGATAGGCAGTTCCTGTATGTGCTTTCAATGCTCTGAAAGAGACGATCTGCATGGTCAAACTTACCACCCTGTAGGGAACATGTAAAATAAGACATTAGATCCGGTATATTTTTTAATTCTGGCAATAAAATATGCCATCGTAAAATAAAATTTATCCTCTTTTAGTAGTATAAGAAACGTATTCATATCTAATAGAAGAATAAAGCAAAAAAAGAGCAATGAATCAACAGATAGCTCTGAGGAAGGGATGGGAAGGAACAAATAATGAAGGTACCTGAAGACCACGATGCAGAGCTGTAAAAGGCTCAAGCCTTAGAAGATAATAAAGAACAATCCCCATACTAGAGTAGTGTGATCCATAATAAAAACTGTCAAAGATAACAAAGAAAAGTTAGGTCAAAGAGTGCCATAGAGCACGATGGTACACAAGAGAAGCAATACAATGCATGTAAAATCAAACCTCGGTATATCAGGATCAACAAAATTAAGATATCTATCTTCAAAAGCCTGCATATTGTTTATTTCAAATTATCAGAGGTGTGATAACCAAAAGATACAATACTATATGGTCTGGATCATACCTTAAAGCGTTTTGCATCCAAGGCACCTATTGGTTTTGACAGGTCCCGGAAAGTAGATGATTTGTTGAAATCAAGCTTTTCAGAGGAGTAGTCAGACAATATCCAAGGAAATATAGGATATTGAGTTAAATCATTATAAGATCGTCCAGCAAGAGTGTTGAGAATCATTAGATACTCGAAGTTGCTTATTTCTCTTCTTCTCCAACTTTCTCTAGCACTCTCAGCCATTTCAAGGGCAACCTTTCTGTCAACAAAGGAAATCAAACTGTTCTTGTCTTTGCTAGTTCCTTTTGGGAACAAAGCATCGTTCCTCAGGGACACTAAGAGAGACCCAACACTTTTAGCATCATTCTGGGAGGAAAAGTTAAGAAATATTGGTGCATTCGCATCATCAAAGAATATTTCTGTGGCTGTATATTGTAGGAGGTACCGGGTCCAATGAACTGCTTTTATCTGCCAAAAAGGAAAAATATTAAAAAGGGACACTAAGAGAGACACAAATACACTGCATAAACATACAGTCACAATATGAGAAAGGATACACACCCTGGTTATTTTCCACCGTCTATGTTGTTTGATTTTGTTTGACTGATTTTTTATCAGAGTGTCACCAGATTCAGCAGCATTGCCTCGTCCTCCATCAACACTGCCCTTTGGTTTCTCAAGACCACCCAGCTCAATCTTGGAATCTGAATCCTGTTTATCTTGAAACCTGTTGAAAACAGATGATCCCCCAGTGCCTTCAACCATAAATTCAAAAGAAAAATGCAGGGCATTCCGTGTGATAGTCAATTTGCCAGCTAGCTTTCTTTTGGGGGTTACAAGAACACAGTGGACCGATGATAGCACCTGAGAGGTAAGGAAATACAGGAGTTGAGTCTGAGGGAGGAGAAATATATCCAATCAACATAGCAATTATGCTAAAACATAATGAAATCTGCTAACCTCAATATAATCATTATCGACACTGGTAGATGATGGTTCTTTCCTGTTTTGTACAATAGTGGGATAATCTGAGGAACCAGCGCTATCTGCGTTGTCACTTATAGCTGGGTTCTCTGGTGGGTTATTCTGGGAAGATTCACTCATGTCGTTGCTATCCTCATATGATTCAGAACTGATATCCCCTGTAATTCCACGTATTCCTTTCAAAAGTAAGTGCTTCATTTTTTCTGGTATCTTGGCACTAACAGACGACTCAACAGATGAGGAAGTATTCTCATTATTAGATTTTAAGGATGATGGGAGGCAAAGACGCTCATCAAACTTATAGTTACGCTTGAGCTTCAATCGTCGCCGCCATTTATCCTCTGTCTTATCAAGTTTCCAGTAAGTCACAATGTTATTTGGAAATGGGGTAGCTGACCAAGGTCCCCTTTCATCACTTAAAGCACGGAAAATATGTATCCATTTGTCCTGATATGAAACATTACTTAGTTATACCAAATTTAAATTACTAAACACCAGCATATTTGGTAGAAATGAATATGTTCTAAACTTACTGCAACAATTTGCTGATCCTCATCAAATGCAAGCTGGAAGGCTGCTTTTCTACTATCATCTGCAGAAATAGCAGCAGCCTTGGCAAACTGTATATCATCCTCAAAACTTTGCAGTTGTTCAATATCTTCAATCGAGCGCTCATCATGCTTAGAGTGAAGTTCCTGGAGCTGCCTCATCCGATCAGCCTTTGCATCCTTAACAAACTTTGACTCATCAGTAGCCTGGCAGGGAGAAAACTGATTATGTCAGCAACATCTTTGTTTTGGCACTGTTACAAAGGCTCAATAACAAATTCTCCTTCCAGATAAAACATAGAAAAGAAGATGAATGACACTATACTAGTCAAATGCTTAGTTAAGAATATATGTGATGAAAAGGTGTTAGGCACTACACTTGTTAGATGCTTGAGAAATTTCTGAAAAAAAAATCTTCCTTCATATAAAACTAAACATGAAGGAAGGGACAGACCGCAGCAAGAACCCGATCCTTTTGTACAAGATTAAGAATGAACCCAGCCTCCTTATTGTTATTTGCTTCAGAAGAATCATCTCGGCCCAACATACTAGTTGCAAGCATAGACTTCCCATATATGACAGTTTCAAGAATCAAGTGCGAGATAATATGGAAGCGTGCACCATCATCAAGTTCGCCATAGAGGGATCTTATCCTTAGTAAAGACCTGGAGAAAAAAATTTAGTAAACTATCATCCTCAATTTAGTCCTTATATATTACTAAGAGTATTAATCTCACCAAATAAAAAAATGCAGCCTGTTTTTGCACTGATCATCTTCAGAAATAAGACTGGGGAGCAATGCTATGAATTGTTGAACACACTTTGATGCGTTTTCTAAGCCAGCTTTGCATAGATACATAATCATAAGGTGGAAGATAATTCTTGGAAATTTCTCCCCTCTCAATACCATAGCTTTGTCAGCAATTTTGTTTGTCTTTCCACTTAATGCACTGCCAATTCCTCCAGTTACAACAACTGCAGCCATTTCTGCAGCTGGAATATTGAGGGATTCTACCAATCCACGTGCCCTTTGCCCAATAGATGGGCCAGCAGCAGTTGAGCCCTTCGGTGTTAATCTGTTCTGCCCTTTGCCATTTAAGTTACACAGAAGAGTCCATATCTTGTCAAGAAAGCCCCACCAATCATCATTTAAGTCTTCTCCATCAGTAAATAAGGTATTGCTCCAAGGAAGACTGCAAAAGAGTAAATGCAGATTGTTACCAACGGTAAGACGGAGGGAGTAGTTCGTTACATAAGAAATTCGAAGGCAATCTATGAGCTGCCTCCAGCCCAACCTTCTCCTGTTATGGCTGAAATTATGACTAACTTGCCCTTCCAAGGGAGGCTCTGAGAAGTACTTTTGTCTAATTATGCTTGACTAAAACTGATTACACGTCCAGGCTTTATAGCCAGCTGATAACCCGAGCTGAAGTATCCTAACAAACTAACAACCTTGGTTTATTCTGCCTAACAGCTGAACAGTAGAAATGCTAACAAACTAGGATAATCCTAATCTTCTAAGCTGCAGTGGCACAGCCACCGAATTGACTCCTTTTGCCACATCTCCTCTTTACACTTAAACAAGCCCAGAACCCTAACACAAATATCCTTCAGTTTCTTATTAATTCAAAAATGAAAAGAACCATGATGTGACAGATCAGGCTGCTATTGGAGAAGGTTTTGCATAGGATTTCCAGCAATGATCTTAAACTTCTCAGCAAAATTCGAACATACAGAGAGTAACTGTTAGAATATGTTCCATAAGGATTGTGTTGGATGATGTTTTGTGTGCCTACAGAACTGATATATTACCTTGTAAGTTGGTCACTGCTCTCTGTGTCCATGATTTCTGCAACTGCAGAGTTAATGTCCTCTTTTAGGGAATCATCAGATGACAATTGTGCAGACATGTCAGGCAATGGAAACTGAGAGAAAAGAGCAGGGTAAGCAAATAAGACCTGTAACCAAAAAAGTATTTACAGTATTGGTGAGACATACCAAAAGTTTAATTCCAATTTGGTCAAGAAATAGTTCATGACTAAGCTTCAAAAGGTACAAGACGTTATCATGGCATGGCTGTGAAAAGAAAATGCTTTCGTCAGTAGATGCCTCAAGCAGGCTTCCAACCAGATCTTCAAAAATGTCCCTTAGTAGAAAAGATTTTGGTAACTGTCCCTGTACATTAAGCAATTTAAAGGGTCAGTACTTGCTAGAAGGAAAATGACACTAAATGGCTACAGACAACACAAAGAAGCTAGAATGCCAACCTCTTCAGTTTTAAGTAGAAGGAAATTTGTCGTATCTTCCAGATGATGCCATCCACCTTTCACAGAGAATAAGCAGTAGGAGAGGGCCAGGGAATACATGTTCCTCACGAGGATTAGCTCGTTGACCTCCAAACCATTACCCTTGGCTATAGAAACAGATTTATAGTTTCTAAATACATCCAACTTCACAGATGCATCAAGCCAAGAGCTCCAACCGTACTCCTGACAATCACTTTTCCAATCAACCAAAAAAATGATAAAAAAAAACTAAGAGAAATAGTAATTAGAAAGTACCATAAGCGATTCAATATTTGAGGGATTTGAATCCAGCAAATCAAGAAGATCACTTAAAATCTTTGTACGCGCTGAAGCATCTTGACAAGATTGCATGAATTTAAAAATACAGACCAAAATCTGTGGAACAGAAAATAGAGGCAAGCTTGCTGAAGTGCTGCTCCTATCTTTTGAAGCATCAGACTGGGAACGTTTTTGCAAGACCTGAACACAAAACATAATGTGAGTAATAGATAATATAACATGAGGTAGTTAACATTGGGAACACAAGATATAAGAGGATAGGCATCATAGAAATTTAGCATGAAGTTTGGCAGATTACCTGTTTAGGGCTGGCTCCACCAAGAAGAACATCAAAGAGAGTAGCACATAAATTATCTGAAAGCGGAAATTTGAACAGTCTTTCAGAAATTGAATAGAAGAATAGTTGGGGTGCTGCTATCACCCCTTTACTTATATCTTCAGAAATCGATCTAGGCCTTCCGACAGGAAGACCAAAAATTTTTGGCCCTTTTCTCTCAGATGGGACTCCAACCAGAAGCTTTCCGAGAAATTGAAGCCCCAATAGACGGATTGGTTCGAACTCCCTGACAAACAAGCGATGCATGTATTCTCATATATCGACAGAAAAATGTGATAAAAAAGAACAGGCATAAATAATTCAGTACTTGTATTTTACACCAAAGAATGGTAAGGAAGGGCAAAATACTGTCAATAAGCATAGACCTTATTTTTAAACCTGAGAAAGAATTCAATTTCAAATAATAAGTTTGAAGTAACTGACAGGTGCATTACCTCTTCAGAAGATTGATAAAAATATAACAACCACCAAGGGAATTTACTTGCTCTGAGAAAGATGATAGAACTGAATTCTGTGAAAGAGCGCGGATAATCATGTGGAGTACATCCTCAATACAAGCAACATCTTGGCTTCTTTCAAGAAAGGAAACAAGAGCTCTGATGTCATGTTGAGAAACCTTCAGCCTACAACAGAAGCATGTGCCATTACAAATTAACCCCGTGATAATATGCATAGAAAAAAATGGAATATAAAATGTATAGAAAAAATATCAGAATTTCCATATAGGAATTAGAAGCAAAGAAAAGCATGTAAGATGAACAGTTGGAAGTAACTTTACTTTAAACTCATTTCTGCCAGACTCAAGAGAAGGAGTCGAATCTTGCGGAATTCTTCCATGCTTGGTCTCTCTCCAATCTTTTTTTGGTAATCAGATGCAGAAAAGGCTTAGGAGGCTTAGGATCAACCTTATCTGAATAAAACTGGCGTACAACATCAATTATCCTAGGGAGTCCACACAACATTGGTAAAAATTTCCCGTCAGCTTCAAAGTACTGTAACAGAAACAAATAGAGCTCTCTCTGTACTTCATATGTTGCATATGCCCAGATATGTGGATTTAAGTAAAATTGTGAAAGAGCATCTTTCAATAGAATTTCTGACATACCTGAAAAAACAGATAGGGTACTGATATAAACCTTCCAAACAAGTAAATGCATGTAAATAGTAGGAAACATATGTGTCTGTGAGAGCATATGCATGTGTACGTGCATGAGAGAGAGAGAGAGAGAGAGAGAACTTACCAGAATTCTGTAGAACAGTAAACATGTACTTCAATGCTGAAAGGGTCTTGACATTTAGCAGCTCTGGCGAAACAGATTGAAACAAGAAGCCTAAAATAGAGAATCCAGAAAGAAGATGCATCTGTTGCTGATTTGCCACATTTCCATCTAGAACAGATGCAACAAGCTCAATAACTTGACCAGCCAATTCATCACTGGTGGCAGACCCTCCATCATGAATTACAGCATCATCAAAGTGGATCAAAAGTGGGAAAAATACAGATACACCACCAACACAATAAATTATTTCCTGCAGCAAGCGCCGGGAACACAACTTTGTCCCACCCATGGTGGTTGCCTCAAACTTACTCTTGTCGAGCGTATCCAGTACAGACGACACATTAAACAAGGTCCTATTGTTACTGGCCTGAAGAGAAGAACATGATTAATAGTATAATGACCTAATATCATCATTTGGTTAAGAAAATCATTGTGCTTAGAGGTTGTCTCAAACCTGTGCGTTCAAGCCAAAAATCATCTTCGATGAAATGCCATCCCTTGCATCCAGAATCACCTTGTACAGTGAGTCATCATTCATAAGCAAGTTTTGGTCACCAAGGAAAGAGTACATGTAACTTGGTCCTAGGTTGTAGATGCCTTTAATTTGTTCAGAGGAGAGAGCATCTGAAAATGCATAAACTGGGCCCATTTGACCGGTAAAGGCAAAAGTGCTTTCAAAACCAAGAGAAGTAGGTTCTTCACCAATAGGCATCAATTCCGTGCCCACACTGCAACGAGTCATTACTTCATTTACTTTTGCATACCTGAAAGTACAAAACAAAGACAAGAATATGTTGATTAATGGATTAGAAATTCAAAGAAAATTCCTTTAGCTTTTAACCAAATGAGTTCTGTTATGGCTAGGGCAATAGGCGCAGAAGTAACTTAATCTCGCCCTCCTTTTGGAGGCTCTGAGAATTCGGTAAATTACTCTTGCTTCCTTTATTCAATAATATGGCTGGCATTATATAGCCCAGCTTTTACAATCTTAACCGACTAGGACTCTGCCTCGTATCTAAAGAGGACTCTATCTCTTACAACCGACTCTAACTCTTTTAACCAATCTTATTCTAAACTAACTCTGCAAGCTATCCTTTAAAACTTACAACTCGTGGCCCTAGCCACTTGAATCTGTTGCCATCATTGTGGCACCCTTCTTTGGCCGACGTTGATAAGTCTCGCCAAAGAAGGTGTCTACAACACTTCTCCCCTCCTGATGAAACAGCTTGTCCTCAAGCTGAAACTCTGGATAATTCTGTTTGAAGTTCTGCAATGATTCCCAAGTAGCATCAGCTGCACTGCGGCCTTCCCATTGCACCAGTAGATCCCATGAATCTCCTGTAGGCTTGGCTCTGACCACCTGTTCGGGCTGAGGAACAGCTCTTCCACGGGCAATAGGCGGTAGTGGCACCAAGTCAACTGGAGGAGTTCCTTCAAACTTTTTCAGAAATACCACATGAAAAACGTCATGAATCCTGGCTTTAGCTGGCAGTCTTAAACGATATGACACCGTCCCAATCTTTTCTACCACCTGATAAGGACCAAAATATTTTGGTGCCAGCTTCGAAACGGTTCCTTCTCTCAGCGTAGCTGCAGCCCTATGATTCAGGCGCAACCAGACCCAGTCACCAACTGAAAACTCGATATTGCGATGATGTTCATCATATTGAGCCTTCATGAGATTCTGAGCATGTAGAAGCCTCTCTCGTATGTCTGCTAGAAACTCATCACGCTCCATCATTTGGCGCTCTACTGCCACCACCCGAGCTGCTCCTGGCTGAAAGGGAAGTAAAGTCGGTGGTTCACGCCCATAAACCACCTGGAACGGTGTAGCCTTGAGAGCTGTCTGAAAGGATGTATTGAAGCAATACTCAGCCCATGGAAGCCACCGAAGCCAGCTCTTTGGTCGGTCACCAGCAAGGCAACGCAGATAAACTCCCAAGACCCTATTAGCCACCTCTGATTGGCCATCTGTTTGTGGATGGAATGCTGAACTAAGTCGAAGCGTTGAACCAGAGAGGCGGAACAATTCTTGCCAAAAATTACTTGTGAAGACTGGGTCCCTGTCACTAACAATGGATGAAGGAATACCGTGTAGACGTACCACCTGATCAAAGAAGACCCGTGCCACTGTCATAGCTGTGTAAGGATGACCGAGCGCAATAAAGTGTGCATATTTAGAAAAACAATCAACCACAGTCAACACCACTGATTTTCCTGCCATCTTGGGAAACCCTTCAACAAAATCCATGGAGATGTCAGCCCAGATTATATGTGGCACGTCGAGAGGCTGTAGAAGGCCCGCCGGATGTAGGTGTTCAGTCTTGTTGCGTTGACAGACAGCACAGCTGCGAATGAACTATCTCAATAGCCTATTATCTTGGGGAACAAAGAAGGATGAACGCAACCGAACCAGAGATTTCTGCACACCTTCATGTCCTGTGCCATGCGCAATATCCAAAACTTGCGGACAGAACGAAGAAGACGGAGGAATGAATATACGGCTATCCTTCAGGACAATGTCATCGACAATGGTCCACCCTGCTGGAGCTGTGCCGGCTTCAATTTCGGCACGCTTGGCCATCACTTCCGGTAGAGAGGCAGCTTCTGTTCTAAACTTCTCAAAGAACTCAAAGTCTGGGACAGAGATGGCATGAATGGCTGAAGTCTCCTCATCTCTCCGGGACAAAGCATCAGCAGCGGCGTTTTGCGAGCCTGGCTTAAATTCCACTTTGAATTGATACCCAAACAGCTTGCTAACCCAAGCATGTTGCGGAATTGTAGACAATCTCTGATCCAGCAAGAACTTGAGGCTGTAGTGGTCAGTTCTGACAACGAATATTCTAGGCCACAAATAAGGCCGCCAATGGCGTACTGCCTTCACCAGTCCGATGAGTTCTCTTTCATATGCAGCTAACTTAGCGTGATGGGGAGCAATGGCTCGGCTGTAGAACGCGATCGGCCCACTTCCTTGATGGAGAACAGCACCAAACCCTGAACCCGAAGCATCACAATCAACAATAAATGGTGCCTCAAAATCAGGTAGCTGGAGGACAGGAGCTGATGTTAGTGCAGTCTTGAGCTTGTCGAATGCCGCTTGAGCCTCTGGCGTCCAACGAAATGCTTCCCGTGTGAGGAGATGGGTGAGTGGGGAAGCTATCTCGCCGTAGTCACGGATAAACCTCCTGTAGTAGCCGGTCAACCCGAGAAATCCTCGCACAGTGCGAACTGTGTGCGGAGTTGGCCACTCCTTGACAGCCACCACCTTGTCTGCATCCATGGCGACTCCCTGGTCAGAGATGACGTGACCCAGGTAGGCCGTTGTCCTGGTGCCAAACGAGCATTTGTTCTTCTTCAAAACTAGCTGATGGTCGCGGAGTCGCTGGAACACTGCTCGAACATGCTGCAGATGTGCACTCCAAGAATTGCTATAGATTAAAATATCATCAAACAAAACAAGAACAAACTGACGGAGAAAATCATGGAGAACGTCATTCATGAGTGCTTGGAATGTTGCTGGCGCATTGGTGAGGCCGAACGGCATCACCAGAAACTCGAAGTGTCCATGATGTGTTCGAAACGCCGTCTTCTCAATATCTGCAGAATGCATGAGAACTTGATGGTAACCACTACGCAGGTCCAGCTTGGTGAAAAATTTGGCACCACGTAGTTCGTCAAGCAGTTCTTCAACCACCGGTATGGGAAACATGTCGCGGATAGTACGGGCGTTCAAAGCTCTGTAGTCGACACAGAACCTCCATGTCAAGTCATGCTTCCTGACCAGCAAGACCGGTGATGAAAATGCAGAGGTGCTGACCCTGATGATTCCCTGCGCTAACATCTCGCGGCATTGCTTCTCAATCTCATCCTTGAGGAGTTGTGGATAACGATATGGCCGCACCGCGACTGGAGCTGTCTCGGGCAAGAGGTGGATGCGGTGGTTGTACCTCCGTTGAGGCGGCAGGCCCTGCGGCGGCTCAAAAAGATCATCAAACTCCTGTAGTAGGACCATCAATAGATCTGGTCCAGAAAGGGCGCACACCTTGGGTTTGGTAACACTGATTATGCCTTGCCAAGTCACCATGTGGTCGTCACGCCAGCAGGACATCCGTGCGCGTTCAAAGTCCCAAATGATTGGCCCAAGGGAGCGCAACCACTGGACTCCTAGCACCATGTCATAGCCTTCCAGGGGAATCACAAACAGGTCGATGATGAACTCTTCCTTATCAATGACAACTCGCACGGCGCGACA
The DNA here is from genome assembly GCA_031894775.1 of Chloris gayana. Lineage (NCBI taxonomy): Eukaryota > Viridiplantae > Streptophyta > Magnoliopsida > Poales > Poaceae > Chloris > Chloris gayana. The sequence goes on along the minus strand of JAUNZO010003024.1, from coordinate 633,241 downwards.
AACGCCCAGACTGGTCACCTTGTCGCCATTGGCGACTCTGACACAGAGGCCAGGGCGGAGTACTGGCTCAAGGTTAAGGCGGGCTGCGGTGACCACCGAGAGGAACGAATGTGTCGACCCCGAGTCTACCAGCGCTCGGACTGTCTGTGCATCAATGTGTACACCTAGCTGCATTGTCTCAGCTGTAGAGATGCCAGTAATGGCACATAGCGAGACAGCCACTTCATCTGCCTCGTGTTCTACCATATCCTCCTCCATCTGAATCAGGTACACCCCCTTCATAGGGCACACTTCCAAGTGCGCACGCGAGAACTTTTCTGTGCAGTTGTAACATTCACCTCGTTCTCGCTTCGCAGCCATCTCTGCTGGGGTAAGGCGTTTGAACCGAGCACCTGCTGGTGCGGGCATGGTCGAAGCCTCCTTGCTGCTGCTAGTTGTGGATGTCGTTGGAGGCGGCATGAGAAGCTTGAATGGAGGCGTTGCGCGCCCGGTGGTGAGCGTGCTTGAGCTACAACACGACTCGGTGTTTCCTCCTTCATGTCAAGGCGCACCTCATATGCACGAGCCAACTCCATGGCATCTTCAAGTGTGTCAGCGTGTTGAAGTTCGACGTCCGTCTTTAGTGGGTTGCCAAGGCCAGCGGTAAAGATGTTGATCTGCCTCTTCTCCGTGACGTCGTCACAACGTGCTAGCAGGGAGAGGAATTTGCTCGTGTACGCGGCGACAGAACCATCTCGTCGAAGGTGAATCAATTCACCGAGCGGGTTGCTGGTTAGGGCTGGTCCGAATCTCTGGTTGACCAGGGAAACAAACTGCTCCCATGTCGGTTTGCCGCGATTACGCTCCAACTGGTAGTACCACTGCTGGGCATCACCAGTCATGTAGAAAGCAGCAAGCCAGACCTTGCCGCCATCTGGTGTGTCCTGGACCTTGAAGTACTGCTCACAGCGGTTAAGCCAGGGCAGTGGGTCATCAGATCCATCGTAGGTCGGAAACACCAACTTATGGCCTTGCTTGAAAACCAGCGCTTGGTTGTTGCTGGAGTCCCCTAAAGCGCCTCCTCCAGCGAGCTTCTCTGATTGTAAACGGTTGATGGCAACGGTCAGCTGAGATTGGTTACCATGGACGGTCGTCATATCAGCTTGGATCGCAGCCATGGAGCCAGCCATCTTCTCCATCATCGCGCGCAACTCGGCGAGTTGCTCTTCTGTCGTCAGCTGCTTCTTGGTCTTGTCCTCGGTCATGGTGACAAAACAGGGAAGGGTTGGGTGGGTTGTGGTGTCGTGAGGATCGAAATCCGCAGCTCTGAATACCAGATGTTATGGCTAGGGCAATAGGCGCAGAAGTAACTTAATCTCGCCCTCCTTTTGGAGGCTCTGAGAATTCGGTAAATTACTCTTGCTTCCTTTATTCAATAATATGGCTGGCATTATATAGCCCAGCTTTTACAATCTTAACCGACTAGGACTCTGCCTCGTATCTAAAGAGGACTCTATCTCTTACAACCGACTCTAACTCTTTTAACCAATCTTATTCTAAACTAACTCTGCAAGCTATCCTTTAAAACTTACAACTCGTGGCCCTAGCCACTTGAATCTGTTGCCATCATTGTGGCACCCTTCTTTGGCCGACGTTGATAAGTCTCGCCAAAGAAGGTGTCTACAACAGTTCTGACATGCAACTAGTATTGTTTTCAGCAGTTAGAAAACATATTTTTATTATTTTTTTCTTCCAACTTAACAATAACACCATCCCAGCTTATGGCCATAGAAAACACTAACTACCTTGGAGAGAATGTTAACGCCAACATTGTATATGATACAGCTTATCCCTCTAGTTTTTAGTTGATGATGTTTTTTTTTGAGGAAATACAGTAGGGGAATCCCCTACTGTGGTATTTATATATAATATAAAAAAGGTGTCAGAAACAGTTGATGATGTTACTGTCAGGTCAACATTTTTTGTTTATTTAAGAAGTCAACACATTTTTGCTCCTTGATATAGCTACCAAATCATGTACTGTGGGGGAGGAAGGGGGGTACCAAGACAGAATAAGTTAGAATTTTACTTACCTGCACTTTTCAGTTGACACTAGATCACCATCTACGTAGCATCTCAGCTGGCTCCCTCCAGAGAAAGTTCTTCCAACTGTATGAGTAACACAAAGAAATTTCCACTGCTTGGTAGGGAGGCTTAGAGGTAACAAAACACACTGATGCTTTTGGCTGACAGACTGCAGGGTTTTAAGAGGTATAAATGAGACATATTAATTGGCAGTTGAAGTCATGAAGAGAGTTCATGCCACATAAAGAAAACTATGGAAAAGGAAGGTCATTATGCGAAAATGACTGGAAATCACAAAACTGTTTTGGTAACACAACAACTCAAAGAAGCATGGAGCATAATTCTATTTGTATTAGGAATTGGTTAGTCTCAGTGAAACCAGAATCAGCATTAGATTCCATAGCCCGTGGAGGATGTTTCTTCAAATTAGTTGCTAAACTAATTATTAAAAAAAATAGTTGCTAAACTCAATGAGCTCAATCATCCATGAAAATAAAGCAAGAAGCTGACTGAATCGCATAATTTTGAAGTCAGTTTGGCTCTTGAACTAATTTAGTTGTTTTACTAAAAGTTGTTAGCCATTTCAGTTGCCCAAGAATTCTTATGAGGATTAGTTACAGGTAACAATATAAAAAGGAACATTAACAAATTTATTTTGCTGCAGAAACTCAGTGAATGAAGGCAGAAGACACGCTTACCTCATAGATTAGAGTATTTTTCCCAAGCATAGCTAAACATCCCTTTCCATTTTCAGTGAAGAAGGAGAAAAGGCCCATCATACCATTTTCAGGAAAATTCTCCACTCTTAGCCAGCAGCAAAACGATAAACCTTTGTTGTAAGGCCATTGAACTGGTGATTTTATTTCAATACCCTGTTGAGGTGACGAAGGTAGGATATCGGTAATAGTAGATGATCATTCAAAGAAAAAGAAAAGAAAAACAGAAACATATAATGAAAAAATAATCATTTAGAACTAAAACAGAGGCTGCCAAAATGGTTTATAGTACTTTGAAAACAACAGAACTTACAGAATCGTGGCCGCTAAACTCAAAGAAAGCTTCAGGTCCTTTTTCCTTGAGCATGTGATTAACACTTGTCAGAAGCAATGAACTGTGTTTTTGCTTGACAACAATCTCTTCACCACGCAAGAGAGCAAAGATTTTCCGAATATCCTTCCCACAGATACTATGTCCACCAATGATCTGAATCAACTCCGCTATTTGGACAACAGTATCATCCTCTTCCTCTACTGAAAACCAATCAAGAAGGAAACTAAGCAATCCTGCTCTGAAACAAGAAGTTCTATTTGTAATGGACCCCTTGAGCAACTGTTGCAAGACCATAAGTCCATAATGCTGAAGCGAAGTGCTGCTCTGCCAATTGGAAATCATCGGTTTTACTATAATAAATACATATAAAAGGCTAAAAGAAATCAACAGGAGAGGAGGGACGGAGAATGAAACCTTCTGCAGAACATTTAATAGGAGCATGATCACATCTTCATTCTGAGGAAAAACAGAGCAAATATCAGATGGCAACACAAAATAAAGACGGGGTAAAATGAGAAGCAATCAAGTACACATACAATGATGTTGTTCTAAAATCATGAAACTACTCACCTTTATTGTTGCTTTCTCATTTATGTCAAATGCTCCGTCAACAAGCATGCAAAATAGGGCATCCAGGAGCTTACGACTTGGGACCCATTTACAGAAGTCCAATAGCAAGCTTTGCAATGTCTTATAACCAGCACCAACCAGCATTCTGAAGGCAGCCTGGATGAGACAAACAAGGATTTTGAAGCCATATCAGCTTTCATATATATATATATATATATATATATATATATATATATATATATATATATGGTTTCTCATGAATACACGACAACAACAACATAGCCTTTGTCCAAAGCAAATTAGGGTAGGCTAGAGATCAAAACTATAAGACTTAAGGACAAGAGAAACACAATAGGACACGAGAAAAAGGTAGAGTTAGGGGTAAACAGAAATTAGAAAAAAGGTCATAATTGATTGCTAGTCTCCAAGCATCCCTATCCCTAGCTAATTCCTTGGAGATATTCTACTCTTTCAGGTCTCTCTTAACTGACTTGTCCAAGTGAGGTTAGGTCGACCTCTACCTATAATGGCTCGCTTTAGATCTATCCCTAGAGAAAATGAATAAGCGTCTTGTTTGATCGAAAAACGAGGTTAAAAAGCTCAGTTAGCCATACTATCCTCCGGTTTTTTTTCTTTCATTCATGGTTTCTCACCAATGAAAGAAAAAATGTTCAAGAGATTCTTATCTTCTACCCTAGCTTAACTTGAAACCAGCTGCTAACACAGTACATAAGTAGCTCCATGTTGTTGATGTTAATTTACAATGGGAGAACCACCGTAGAGACAAAGACCAGAACTTTAGGAGGCAAGGCTTGAAGAAGATTAGGATCTTAGACAAGGGATAATATAGGGTATAAGAAAACTTCATGTTGGAGGATCTTTTTTCCTTGATTAGTTCATAGAAGGTACAGGCTCCTAGGACAGCCTACATTGACCACTGATTATAAAGTCAAAATCTTGCATACCAATACATTATTAAGAACAAAATCTAAAAACAAGAATTCCTCAAAAATTATCTAAAAACAAGAAACCTGTTATACTTGTCTATGGTTTCCACCTAATGACATGTCAATGGGAATAATGAGGTATAACACACCTGCTAAATTACCAAGTGACAGACCAAGGTGTGAACTGTAAAATCTGATACAACAAAAAGTACTTCTACAGTGCTGGTAAACAACACACCGCGAATTAAAGAACATGCTGGCTGAGGAAGGCATCCATGCAAACAAGAAGGTAGAGGTAGCTATGCAACTATAACCAAAACTAGTAGCAGCATCCATTCAAATACTGGGCTCGATAAAGTCTATGTCACACATGGATGAACTATAGCTAAATATGTTGTTACCTTGGACTCGTCATTTTCAGCAAGTAAAGCTGTCAATGTTTGAAGGACATTAAGGACTAATTGCTCGCCAACTGCTTCATCAAAAGTTCCATTCAACAAGGAGACTATATGCAGGAAGCATTCCCCAGTCTGAAACAGATTTTGATAATACTACAAAAAAGGGGGATGAAAAAACTGTCAGTGACGTTGATGATTCATGATGAAAAGAGAGATACAAAAATACACCGGTATTAACAGAGAACCATCTTTTAATAGAAAGAACATACCGCACGATCTACCAATATGATCTCTCTCATGTTAACTAATAGATCAATAGATAATTCTGCAAATCCCTTTTCCTTTTCTTTTACACGAGTGAAGGTCTCTAAATATTTTGAGCATAGTTGCAACTTTGCAGCATGATCTTGTGCTGATGATGGAGGTAACTGATAGTAAGAAAAACAGGACGCAGACTAAGTTATGTCAGTACCAAGAACAATCAAAGAAAAGAGGGTAAATATGACTTACCCTAAATAAGGCAAGTACTTGCTCCAGTATATGTTTCCTCAGATTTTCTTCTTGGAACAAGTCAAATAAACACTCAATACAACTATCATTATGTAAAACTGCAATCCTTCCAAGGTCAGATATTGTGACATATTCCTTGAAAAGGTTGAAAGCCAATTCCACACATGCAAGAGAACTCTTAATTCTCTCATTGGAAGGTGTCTGAACGTTTTTGGATTGAGATTCATTTCCATTTAAGTCAAGTTCTTCTGCTCCTTGAGAAGGGGACAGCTTCCTTAGTTCTTCTGCTTGAACGCATGCAACTCTCAGTACTTTAGTAAGCACGTCAATTGACTTGAAAGAAACTAGAGTTTGTTCAGTTGCAAGTTGTAGGATAACATGAAAGCTCTTAATAATAGCACATGCCAATCCAGGATCATAAGTACAATGATCCAGTGCACCAACCAACGCAGAGCATTCTGGCTACAAACAAAACAAGACTTTTAAGATAAGTACAATCAAAAGAAAAGGCACTAGTCAAAACATATACTCATCCATTCCTTAAAAATTGACGTTCAGACAAGGATCACTAGTTCACTCTTAGTTCATTTTCCTTGTCTGTAACGTCAACAATTCTAGAACAGAGTAATGAGCAATAAGGAGAAAGTTTGGATACCAGGTTATTTGAGTTTTCATGAAGTGTTGCAGCAAACTCCAAGAAAGAAATAGCTTCAGCTTGAAGAATGCTGGCATCAGCTTGATTGATGATTTTGGAACCAGTTGATGCAGAAGCATCAATAAATTGATCATTCCATGTCTCATGAATGATCGAGTTAATGTGATCCACAGGTGACCCAAAGTAGAAAAACTTCTCCGAGAATATCAAGTCCCAGAGACCCTCCTCTCGAAAAGATTTAAGTAGAGCTGGTGCTGAAATGAGAACCTTCCTAAACGTGCAAAGCATGTAATGCTGCAGCGTATTTGCTAAACTCCTGTAACATTTTTCATCATATAAAAAATAATTCATCATCTAAGGAAATTTAATAACAGCATGATAAAGTAAAACAAATAGATGTCCAATAATTTCAAAATGACAGTCTCAAAAAAGAATGGAAATGCACAAAACAGTATTTCACACAGAAACGGTTATTATCCCAATAAAGAACGTGACAACCAGAACAAGCAGTTCCAAAAAAAAAATGAAAAGCATTCAAACGTTAGGACAGTATTTATAGTTTGATTTTGAACTGGATGCCATCCTAATGCCAATAGATAAAATCTACAGGGAGTACAAGATTAGCCACATGTTGGAAAAAAATTACAGAATGTCGCAATTATCAGTAGTTAATTTTCTGATAATTGTTTTTAGTAAATTAGTATTTTCCAATATATCTAAGCTTGGAGGATATCATATATGAAGCCCAATACACTAATCTTGAAAAATTGGGCATATATTGAAAGCAAAGAACCATAATTAACTCAGTCAACAAAATGGCATATCAAATGAAAGGAGAAATGGTTTACCTTATATGGTTTGGTAATTCAGTCTCACTAGCACATGCTTTGATGCATGGGAATACTGTTGAAAGAACCTTTATAATCCACCTCACACATTGCTCCCAGTATGCCAATGAGATGGAAAGTGAAATCTGGCTAACATCAGATGCAGCAGGGCAGTACTTGATTTCCTTGGAAGGAAGCAGAAAAGAGCAAAGTGCCACGCTTAACTTTACAGAGTACTCGTTCCATTCTGCAGTATCAAGAATATCTACAGGATTTGATAAAGATTCTAATGGAGGTGAAGTATCAGCGCTTTCTTCATCAAGTTTCAGGCTGGCTGTTTGAGGATGAAGAAACTTTTGCTGATGAAACTCCTGAACCATAAACGCAGGCCAACAAATGCTGTTCGCAAACTTATGTATCCGTCCATTTTCACACAGGAATTGCAAATTGTTGACATTACCAAAACTGAATTAGTCAAGGACACAAATAATCATGCAACAGGAAAACCTAGTATGTGCTTGATCCACCGGAGGGTAGCACAGCGCAATAAATCATTAAGAGGTATGGTGCAATAGGAAAACTACAACTGCTACAAGTATATGCTTGATCCCCCCATGGGTAGCACTGAGCAATATAAATCATTAAGAGGACAAATTTAAGCATTTGTTGTTATGAATCAAATTACTGTCTAGAATCTTTTGGGACAGAGACCAGAAGCACTCTTTTTATCCTCTAAAGAAATGCAGTCATTTTTATACTTAAAATGATGGAATAGGATACACTGCCTCCCTCAGTATTTCCAACGATAGTATCTGGAGCTGGAGAATGCCATTCCTGAAGGAGCATGTCACATTAGATCAAAGAACAAAACATAAAGGAAAACACAGCGAAGATGAGATAAATGGTGTATCTCTGGCAGATAGTTGTTGTAATGCATCAACTTACCATTATCAATTGTCACTGCTATCTAGTTATTTCCTTTTAGCCAAAAAGTAAAGAGAGGATTCAATCTAGCATAGTCCCTCCAACAAAAAACAACATAATGGAATATGGAATATTTAGATTGGATACATAAAAATAAGCTCTGCAGATTTACTAGAAAAGATCTTTCGTGATAAATTTAATACCCTTCAGCCATCTGCATTTTATGTTCAGACAGCGATTTTGAGCATGAAGATACACTTGGTTTCCTAAAATCAAAATACATATATAGTAAAATTTAACAAGTTGTCGAGGTTTAGATGTAAAAAAGCCACTTATGTATGAGTGTTGTAGCAGTGGAGTGACAGCATAGTTGTTCTAAACGAGAATTACAGAGCCAAAATAAAAGGACATGAAGGATGGACAAATACAACTATGAAAATATAATGGCAACACATAAAGAGCCTTGTTTGGAAAGGAGGATTGGGATACAGATCCTTAGGATTCCTAACAAAACTAACTCTTGAAAGTTTCAGAGCAACTGACTTGAACCTGACATTGTAGTCCTTAAGAACAAATACAGTTGTTCAGGATAAGCATGTACAGTTCAGTGTTTCTTCAAATTGATCATCATTACTGCTACTTCTTCCCAACTTCAGGACTACATAAGTTAACAGTCTGGTTTTATACTGAACAAACTCATACCTTTCATCACTGGGAACAAAAGATTGTTTTGAGACTGAAAATTTGCTTGAAGGTAGTCCCAGTCCATCCAACAGAACCTCCAATCCCCCTATGCTTCTGAAATGATTTTGTGCACGAGTATTTTCACATATTGTTGACCTCAGGGCGTACAAAGTTAGAAAGTGGAGTGACATGTCAGTCCACTGCTCTTTCAAATTAAGTCTGCGAATGACCCTTAAAAGTTCTGCAAGAGAAAAATCCATAATTGTAAGACTAACAATGCAAAAACTTGTGTAAGCAGTACAACAGAAGCATAATTCAGTGGATATGTATCTTGGATGAAGTACCACCTGAAGAAAACATTATGTGCCCAAATTTACCACAACTTTAAAACATATTGACTACATGTTAAAACAGAATCTTGATATTTAAAATTTATCACAACTTTAAACTATTACTTGTCAAAGTGAAAATGTGGAACTACATGTCATAGTTGTCATCATAGCTTTTCTTTGGTAATTCCTTTCTATTATATGTTTTTTATAAAATATCGACTGCACTAGAAGCCAGCAACAAACACTGAATAAAATAGAATTGAGCCATGCTGCAAGTGTTAATTGACAATCTAGCCAAACAAGGATCAAGTGTCGAAGTAAAAGATGTATAAAGTTGCAAAGATTAAAAGATAACTTTACCTACTAACCAGTTGACACCACCAGCTTCCATAACTAAAACAATGGCTTTTTTTGCCAATTTCTGTCGATGCTTCTTGTAGTACTTCGAGTTACTGTGGCCAAATAATTGCTAGATAAGGTATTCCCAGAGGTACTGATAAACTGTGAAATCTTTGTCGCAGTTGGCTCCAAATCCATGAAGTTCGAAATAATTGTAACAATGTAAACAAGTATCTTTTGCATCATCTTCATGTTCTCTACAGTTTTATTAGACAGCTGTTCGTCTGCTGCAAGCAAGCTCGTTAAGGTCTTGAGCTTTACAACTGCGGCTGAAAATAAGAGAGGGAAGTTTTGTTAAGACAAGATTTCATAGCAAATTAAATGTATCAAAGCTATAATAATTTTAGCTAGCAGCAAAATTGGTTCAGAGGAAAAAAAGGACAATTGCAATAAATATAAAATTACCGGTACTAATTCCCAAGTAAATAATATACCTTTCAAAAGAGCGGTGACCTTCTGGACACCTCCATAGTAGTTAAACACTCTACAGTTATGTGCTGACCGAGTAATAATTGTCAAGCACTCCAGAATTGTCAATCCTTCAGTGCTTAATCCCATGTCATTCAACAGTTCTGAAATGTTTGAAGAGGAATCTGGACAGCTGCTACCTGCTTATGGAGGGAGGGAAAAGTTAGATCCAGGCTTTTCACATATAGTTGCCAAACCCAAAAAACAAAAAAAAAACGTCACAGAATTACAATTGCACAATGTGAAATTTGATATTCTCACAGTTGCACTATTAAATTAACAGCGGAATGCATTTCTACATCAAAAGAACCAGAACGTATTCAATAAAAAGTTTGAAATTGAAATAGGTTGCTTAACTCACTGCCTACTTGCCTAGCACCACTTGTCATGTTAATTTCCTTATGTGCTTAGACTACGTTTATAAACAGGGCTTAATTGGTGACCCAGACAAAGAAAAAACAAGGCACCAAAACATTCCGGGCTTTCCTGCCCAGAAAAATAATCAGCATTTCACCGATTTCCAGAAGCCTTCCTAGAACTTTTCCAGGTTAAGAGCATCTAGCAAGCATCAAGAGCATTCACCTAAGTTTTTACTCAACCAGTTTTAACTTGTCTAAAATACTAATTTTGATTACTGGATACAGCTGCTTCTCAACTCAGGTGTAATACCCAGGTTTTTTAGCCAACTTCTATGAGAATCTGGATGCCTATTACTTCTTGAGTTGATGCCACCTGGTTCCTCCTAGGTTGGTGTGTTATTTTCACCTAAAGTCAGGCAGAAATGCTGCACTACTTTTCTTAGAAAATAATAGTAATTTCAAACCACTCAACAAAATAATATGCTAAGATATCCTGACAAAAATACGAAAAAATCTAGAAAAGATACAAGTATCTCAATAGTTGTATAATAATAATAATAATATAAAAAATGTAGGAATGAGAAGTGTGGCTTGTTCAGCAAATCTTACTTTCAGTGATAGATGAAGTTATCTGAGAAATTTCTTGAACAAGTATAAGGATAACCTCGGAGGGATGCCCAATATAACATCCTAGAACTGTATCACCCGATGATTCTTGATCAACTGATTGCTCAGTATTGCCTGGCTCCCAATCTTTGAATACTTGTACAAAATGCAGCACAAATATTTGCAGGGATTTCTTCTTTTCAGCCTACAATGTGTGTTATAGTTGAACATTTATGTGCTTCCAATAAAAAACAATACGGAATTAATAATACCACAAGTACTCTTTTAAAAAAAAACACAGAAGACTTGTGGTTCTATCCTTAAACTAGGTTGTATGGTCTGAAAATGCAGGTTTCTTAAAATGAGGCAACAGAGTGGTATATTAATTTATTCATGTTTGGCATTTTCCCTCTCCTTATACAGGATTCAAAGTTACGGAACAAGTAAATTGTCAACACAAAGGATAAAGTATTGCACCACAATCAGTCAATCAGGAGATGACTACAGAAACTGTTAATGTTGAGAGTGATGCAGTAAGTCCTAGTCAACCAATGTATTCTGAGATGCTATCTAAAATGGTCCAAGCAAAGGCCCATAAAGGCATAAACATAAAGCCAAGCTGGCATGCTCAGACGAGTACCTTGTCGATGGCACTCTCATACTTCTGCCAAAGTGTGTTTAAGACTCCTTCCTCACCACTATCACTGGAACAACATAGAAGAGGATTAGGAGAGAAATGGCCACATCAGATTAGATGTAACAGTGCCATAAGCACTTGGTGGTTCATTTGATAAGATGTAACCTAGCAAACAGTTGTGAATAAACCTCAATAGAATTCAGATACTCACGATAGTGTGCATACACATAGCAATCAGAAGTCACTCAACTAACAACTGTAGGATTTTTTGTCCATATAACGATCAACGTCTATCACATATCCATCGTAACAGCATAAAAAAGGATGTCTAGAACAACCAAGACTCTCATACCGTGTTGCTACAATACAAGTAGTGATGCAACATTTAACATGTGCAGTTTTCAAAGAGAAATTTAACGTGTGCAGTGAGCCAGTAGCTTACACTTTAACTATCCATGTAACTATCCCATGCAATGAAGTGAAAAGAGGATGAGGAAATTAACCAGCACCAGCACCAGCATAACACTGATACAATTGCATCGGATACCACTTGGCATAACAAATGAAAATGTGCAGTAAGCCAGTTACTTAACTGTCACTTACAGCAAAAATACTTTGATAACAACTGAAATGACTAGCATGCTGAAGCAATCTACTGGAACAATGAAACACGAGCTCCAAACCGGTAGCACACACCAACACATCCGCCAATGCAACCTAACCAATTATACAGACACCACAGTTCACACGAGCAAGCAGCATTCCCCGCCAGCAAGCGACCCACTCATGGTTGGAGCGGGGTTGAGTAGCGTACCTGAAGCGGACCATGGGGGAGGGCGGGGCGGAGACCCGGTCCGCGGAGGGCGAGCTGCGGTCGCCACCCCCGCCCCCGCCCCCGCCTCCACCGCTCCCGCCGACGCCTCCACCCCCGGGCGCAGCGTTCGCCGACTTGCGGAGGAGATCGGCGACGCCCTTGACGATGTTCATCGCCTCCGATCCGGCGCTAGCAGCAGCAGCGCATCACCGCCACGGGACAGCGACGAGGAAGGCGCGAGGCGGTGATGCTACGGGGTTCGATTCGAATCCAGCCCAATCCGATCCCCAGGTAGTGACGGAAGTGGACAGGACGAGATCGCGTGTGGGGAATCAGGGAAATGTTCTAGCGTGCGCCGGTTTGAGACTCTTTTTTATTAATTTGTTTTTGCTTTTTTTCTGAAGAACAGTCGGATCGAGCCATCGAGGAGTGAGAGGGGAGCGAGGGATCTGTGTATTCTGGGAGGAAGAAGCGATGGGGCAATTCTGACGAGGACGTAAGTTTGAGGGTCAAATACAAATGTTGCCAGTTAGTATTACTTTCTCTTTGTTGCGCTTGTGCACTTAGCACCCTGTCATATTAGATATTTGCTTCGAGAATGCAGAGTTGACCGGAGGTTAGTGGTGTTGTATTGTATCGAGAACTTAACTTACGCCCTGTTTTTTTTTCTAGCAGATTATATAATCTGGATTATTGGTACTAGATTATATAAGTTAGATTAAATAATATAGATTATATAATCTAAAGAGAATGTTTGTTTATCCAGATTATTTTACCCGAATTATTGCTTATAAGTGCGAAAGACAATAATACCTTTTTGCTACTTTAGTTGTCGGTGGTGACATGCGTGAAGTAGGTGGGGTCCACTTAATGGTAAGATAGGTAATTTTTTTAATTATAAAGGGTAGTGGGGCTTTTATTAAATAAGCTAAAATAAGCACCTCAAGAGGTGCTTATTGGATTACGATAATCTATCCTCTAGATTATTTAATCTCATCAAATAAGCTCGCATGTTTGTTTACCCATCTAGATTATTTAATCTAGATTAAATAATTTAACAAACAGGGCCTTAGTTTCTTATTTTGTATCTTTTATTTATTTATTACATTCTTCCTCAATTCAAAATTTGTATGCGTCTACGATCGTATACACCATGGAGGCAGATCCGCAAAGAGCAGAGCATATAAAACAATTCCATCATTACAAGCGAATAATTGTTAGCATATAATGATTTGTTTGGGCTCCGTCAAGGAGAAAAATTATGATGAAGAGTCGTCCAAAGTGAAAACCTAATTAGTAGTGGTCGATTACGAGAGAAAGATACGAATTTTGAATGATTCGGGAAGTGTTCTACAAACCCGTTTTTTACGATTCCTACGGAATGTCTTATCTATAGCAATTTTGAAGGAAACTTAGCAATAAGAGCAACCTCTTGGGAAGTTTACTTTTTGGCCTCGTTCGGTTGGCCGTTTTTGTGGCTTCTGCTGGCAGCCAGCAGCCGACCAGCCAACGGACCAGCTCTCGCTGTATGAGAAAACGAGACCCGCTTGCATATTTTACACCTCCGACTCGAACGGTTGCATCGTGGCCGGTCGGATGGTTGGACCGGCAAAACAGCCTATTATGCATTCGTCCCAATGAAGCACACCTACGCTTCTATGCCGGTGTTGTCCACCGACCATTCCTATCCCTTCGCGTCATTCCCACCTCTCGCCACCTACAAGAATATTTCAGGCTGGAGATCTATTGTTCTGGTTCAAATCGGAGATCCCATTGATCCAACCTTGCGATTCAATTGTTGCACGTTGAGGATTCGATATCTACCGCGCTCGCGGTTTGGACCACATTCAACAAAACTCACGTATGACCCACTAAAGGCTTCACCGCAAGCCTTAGGGCCTGTTTGGCAACAAAGTTTTTTCCTGGTTTTTAGGTAATACCATGGTTTTTCAGAAATACCTCAGTTTACAAAACTTTGAGGCGTTTGGATATGATAAAAACCGATTTTTCATTAACCGCAGTTTTGTTGAAACCACCGTATTTTTGCAGTTTACAAAAATCCAGTCTTGACTTCTTTTTTTATAAACCGAGGTGACGTCGTGGCTCTGTCCTCTTCCTCCCGATCTATTCGTCTTTCTCATCTGCCCTTCTTGGGACTCCTCCGTGTACCTCCTGTAGGCATGGCCGTGGAGGAAGATAGTCACGGGACTGAAAAAGAAAGCGTTCCTCACCAAAGAAAGGTTCCTCGCCCAAGAAAGGTGCGTGATTCAGATCTGTTTCTTCCAATTCGATTTTGATTTTCAGTGTTGTTCACCGGCAGACATGGTGCTTGGCTAGGCTGCAATGACGATAGCTAGGGTCCAAGTATCCCAATGTCCGGCAACCGTGGCCGAATCTTGCCTATGACTTGCGTAATCCAAGAGATAGGAAGAAGAATGTCCTGCACATGCAGAACTCCTTCAGATTTAAAACGTTGTGCTTTCCAAACTTTATCCTGTATTTGGACGCATGTGGGCTAAGCAAAGTTATTAACAGCTGTTGAGCTCATGTGAAAATTTGCTTAGTTAACTAGTTCCTTTTCGACTTATGCTTATGCTTAGACAGAATCAGGCAGTTGTCTCATCCAAGAAATAAGATAGTAGAGAAATATGATTTGGTCGTTAGATTGATTGGTACATACAATAGGATTGTTGCATGTATTATTTTTTATTGCAGTCGACATGCAGCTCATGCTTAATTGGGCAGAACAACACACGTCTTGTAATTTTGGTAATTAAGTCAGGCCATTAGTGCAATGTATGTCTACAAATATGATCTGAACTTTTGTCTTCTTGTAGGTAAAAAAACTAGAGCTAATTGGACAGTTGGTCAAACTAATTTCCTTGTGTCGATGATGAAAGAGTACGCCGATGCAGCAAAATTCCGTGGTCGAATGGATGGACCAAAGAAGGATGGAACAATATGGTAAAACGTATCAATGCAAAGTATGTTGGAGCAAATTTTACTATGCAGCAACTTAAAGATAGGGAACAAAGGCTCAAGAAAGATCACAGCGAGTGTGAAGTCGGTTGTATCAAAAAGTGGATTTGGTTGGAATCTCGACAAAGGAGTGCCAACAAGCACTTGATGAGAAGTGGAATGAATTACCCCCACATCTGCAAAAATGGAGATATAAGGCATTCCCGTACTATGATGATTTATATGAAATATATGAAGGTATGTTGTAAGTTACTACTTTTTTATCATATTGCTTTTCCACTCCTTTCATTACATTGCTTCTTTTGTTATTACTTCGGGTAAAATAGCAGATGGAAAGAATCTGCAAAAGAACTACGAGACAAGTATGTAGAAAATATAGAAAGCTATAGCTCACCATCTTTTTCTCAGCATGGGAGCCTCTATGAACAAGTTGTAAGTGCTGGTATGGAAGCGCCTAGTGCAAACATAACTCGTAATGACCCTACTTTGGAGGATGAGTTACATGACCACTATAATGGTATGGAAGACAGCCAAGTACCAACACAATGACTTTTCTTTGTATGATGATGCTCCTAGTTCAGTTGAAAGAGATCAAATGAGAAGAGAATCACCTCGGAGAGAGGAGCCTCATAACGGAAAAGCAACTAGTGATGGTGTCTGACAAAGGGAAGGCCAAGAGAATCAAGGATGCTATGCTTGAAAATCTTGTAGCCATTAGGAAAGAGGAGCTTCGAGCTATAAAGAGATGAAGGCGAAGCAAATTGAGAGCTACGAGAGAAATTAAAATTGCTCGGATGGAAAAGAATGACCCCAATAATGATCCTTACTCCATGGCTAGGTGCATTGTTAAATTGGAACAGTTAAGCATCCTAACACCAGCAGATATGGTGAAGGTCATTGCATATCTTACAAAAGACAGACTACACCGTGAAACATTCATGACAGTGCAGTATGCTATCCTCGTGGAGCTCCTCAAAGAAGTGGTGGGCCATGAACTCGAAGTGATGTGTTTAGTAGACATTTGTTTCATTTTCTATCATATATTTTTTAGTCCATTGTCTTGCGTCATAGTCCGGAACAGTTTTTAATTGTTATCTCATTCATCCGAGAAATTTTTTTCTTTTAAGAGGTGATGTAGCAATGTCATGTCATACTATTTGATAAATAAATTATATGGCTTCTTATTTTAACATTATCATAACCATATATTACAAGTACTAGTACTCGAGCAAACCACAAGGCAAACTATATTTATTAAAGCATCATTTATTTCTATAGCTACGGATAAATAATATGACTTCTTATTTTAGCTACGAGATATACATAGTATAAAAAATACAATGGCATTATATATCACTTCTTTGATAGCGTTGCGGTATTCATTGTAGTCTTTCCACATTGCTTCAGACAATTCTGTCCCTTTTGCATTGCCGAGTGCTCGCCGCTCATTGAGATATTGTACGTCACTTCTATAGTTGTGATCTCCACTTGGAACATCAACAATATCCTTTGGATCAATATCTGAATCAACCTGCTCGAGCCACTGTTCAACTCCATTATTATTACAAATAAAATTGTGAAGAGCGCAACATGCTATCACAATTTCTGCCTGGGATTCAATGGGGTGATACGAAGCACATTTCAATATTGGAAAACGCATCTTGAGAACACCAATAATACGCTCAACATGATTACGAAGTTGTGCATGCCTAAGATTAAATAGCTCTTGAGGAGTTTGGGGCCTTCGATTGCTTCGAGCTTGTTCCTGCAAATGGTATCGAACATTTCGTAGGGTGCAATGAAATGGGGTGTATTGGCATACCCTGCATCGACCAAATAAAATTTTCCTTCAGGTACATAGAAATTGTGCTCTAGTGCATCTTGCAGAACTCGAGCATCGGAAGTTGAACCTTCCCATCCAGCACTAACATGGACAAAACGATTATCAAAATCACATGCAACCATGACATTTTGTGACAATGTTCCTTTCCGATTGCGGTATGGATCTTGTAACTTGGGAGCTATGCTAATAGGAATGTGTGTTCCATCAATTGCACCAATACAATCCTATAGTTATAAGGGGAAAAAAGAATTAGATCAAAAGGACCATATTTGTTCCACCAAGCACCATGGTTTCTTAGAGCTACTAGATCTTTACCTTGAAGTACGGCATGAATTTTTTATTACTCGAAACCTTGAAGGGAATATTAATTGGAGGTAATTGTATCAAATTTTTTGATAATTGAATCATTGCATTGAGAACCGCTCCGAAGTGGCGACTTATAGTCTCACCGCTATGCTGAAATCGTCCTTGAAGTGTACGATTACTCGAATTTTTTGAAACAGCGTACAAAAATATAGCTACCTGTTCTTCCACAGAGACGTTTCTTGTATCTTTCAGGAGGTTCTTATCTCTGATGCATTTGACGAATCTATGAAAGATGAACTTTTCCATACGCCAATCTCGCTTGCATATTAGTTCATGCCCCTCCAGAACTTCTGATACATACA
The DNA here is from genome assembly GCA_031894775.1 of Chloris gayana. Classification (NCBI taxonomy): domain Eukaryota; kingdom Viridiplantae; phylum Streptophyta; class Magnoliopsida; order Poales; family Poaceae; genus Chloris; species Chloris gayana. The sequence goes on along the minus strand of JAUNZO010003024.1, from coordinate 615,507 downwards.
TCTTTCCTGTGAGGATGGATGTATGTATACGAGCAGGTTTGCTTGATCTGCTATCACCATCGTATAGGGCATCTAGGAAAGCCAATTCATCATCTTCTCTCTGTTTACACTTCTGAAAATTCCCCCACATCGTAGAAAGAGCTGTAGAATACTTCTAGGCTTGGATGTATTTATCTAACCATAGGACTCACGGGATAGGATCGGATATGCTCTTAAGCTGATTTGTTTTTTTTTTTTGCATCTACAAATATCTTGATCGGTACTTGGCCGGTTAAGGACGCTCTTTATTAGCACCATGTAGGTATGATTTGTTTATTAGGATCTCAGCACGTATGATTGCGGTTAGGATTTCTTTCTATCTCTAGATTTTTTATTGCGGTTAGGATTTCTTTCTATCTCTAGATTTTGATATAAAGGCACGTAAACCTATCTGTTTGATGAGAGTATCTGTTCATTCGAATATTTTAACGGCTAGTCAAAGCAACAACTATTTTTTAGTCCAAATGCTCTATCGGATATTGTAATGCCAAACAGGTCATGGTTTCCTGAAAACAGCAAAGGACAACAGTTTTCTTATACTATGGTATTTCTCACCTACAACTGAAAAAAACTTTGGTTTCCGAAGACTGTAGTTTCCATAAACTGATACATCCAAACAGGCCCTTATTCTTCCGCTGTCAACTCATGTTGTCCCTTGCTGCTACCACACGCCGCATCAAACACTCAAACACGCATCGAAGAATAACTGAATCCTGATAGGAGCAAATCGTCGTCTCAGTTGGAACAATCCACCCCCATATCTAGAACAACCAGTCCTTAAGTCTAGAATAATCGATTTCGCGCGTTGGACACATGGATCCCCATGATCGTGCGGGAACAAATAATTCGTCGAAAGAGAGGATGGTTCTAACAGGGTGACAGACAGTGAATTAAATTACGAAGGTGTCGTTACCCGGTGTCTCGGCTCCTCGGTGTGCAAACGAGGGTGAGGAACGAAGCGAAACAGCGTCCGGTAAAGAAAGTGTGAACTGTGGTGGCAATCGAGGTGTTGCACACGTCGCGGCCAGCGAAAGCCTCTCTTGTAGGAAATGGCTTCAAGTAATCAACAAGTTAATGGAAGTCAATTCATCATTACCGATATCGTTGCTTGCCCCCTTCGACCCAAATCTACAATCTATCAGTTGCGATCAACACTAGCCAGTTGTTTCCTCCGCGAGCAGACGACAGATACACATACTTGAGCTGGTCTGCAAAGAGAATAGCAAGCACTTTTAAAGTACTCCAAAATAGATGCACACCGTTTATTTATTCCATCTTTACCGTTTCTTTATTCTAAAATAGAGGACCTAGACAAGCAAATCGCCGATAGAGAGTAAGCAGCAACGCGTGACGTGAGGTCGATATCTAGGCGAGCCGACGGCTAGCTGAGGAAACCGGACGGCTAGCCAATGGATCCATGCGACTAGCCGAGAAAATTGGGCGGCTAGCCAATTGGATCTCTATTATCTTGAGGTTATGTATATTGTATATCTCCTTCCCCTATATCCTTGCATAAGTCGATTTGTGACGGGCGACGCCGACATGGTCATCTAGTTGAAAGAGGTGTCGCCTGCTGATCAAGATGTTCTCGGGTGTGGCCGCTGGCGACGGCGGGCTTCTGAATGAAACGTCCCTAAAGGACGCAGATGTATCAGGAATAAGCACGTGAGTTGCTAGAAAATTACACTAATACTTAATGTTAGATCTTAACCATGATACCTATAGTCTCTTGGTATCACGGAGCACCTGCAAACCGTATGAGTCGGATGATTGCGGTGGCGCTGCGACGTCGTCTGTTGACGAAGCCGTCGAGCGGCGCCGGCGAGTTTGTCCATCGGCATCGGCGGCGGGCGGCCGCACGTCGAGGCTGCGGTGGTGCACGCTGGCGATGGTCGTGACTAGGCGCGGGCCACGTTTAGATCTGGGTCTCGTGGATGGACTTTTGCGTGAACTTTGGTGGGCTGAGGTTGTTTGTTCCCGAGAGAGGAGGAGGAGGCCTTATCCACAGTTCCACGCACACAAGGTGCGCACAGATTGTGGGCCTGCTCGTTGTTTCCTTCTGACTTCTGAGTATTGAGAAGGGAAGCCTTATCCAGTCATCCAGAAGGACCACGCAGCCATAGATGCGGGCCCAAAGCATCATTAGCAGGGTATAAGGGCCTTTAGCCCTCTCTAATCCGGCCCAGATCGACGCGTTAACAAGTCATCATCACACAATAACGATGGCTTTGCTTTGTTACTCCCGACCTGTTTCTTGCTGACTTGTTGTTGTTAGTTAGTACGCGCCTGCCATACGGACCATCCATAGCCGCATCAGACAAGGAGGCAATACCTTAATCAACCACCCTAATCTAATCGCGTCATAAAGCGATGGGCCACCGGCCTTTCACTCTTTTCTCATGCACATGATGGCGTTTACGCCTGGACGTAACCCTTAATTATTGAGACGATTTCTTTTAATCAACCCCACGCGTCTCCAAATTCGCAAACGCGAGCACACGGCTACTAGTACTCTAGCTGCCGGACGTGTATCCTCAGACAGATTACGATACCTTTTTATGTATGCAGGCCGGGCCTACCCGGCAAGGCAAGGCAAAGGCCAGTGGCCACCGCACCGACGACCTGCAGGCGGTCGACACCGAGGCGGACCACCGCGAAAGCGACGGCACACCCGCCGCACATCGCACAGGTTGGTTGGGCCGTGGAAGCGGAAGTGGAACTCGCATGTCGCTGCCGGCCGCCCACGTGAACCGTGCAGCAGCGGCAGAGAGAAGACGAGATCCGAAGCAATTAAAAACAGCGGAGAACAGTGGCGCCGCTGCCCAAGGATCCGGATTTCTGATCCGCCCGTCCGTTCTTGTTTTACCCGCGCGCCCGCTCTTGGTGATCGTACGGCGGTCATTGCTTGGGAGTTACTGCAGCTGCCAGGTGTAGGGTGAGTCTAGTTTAAGGCAAACAAATGGCGTGCGCCGGTGGACTGACTGCCCGGCGTCGGTTGCTCCGCGCGCATCTACCGACCGCCCCACTTTGGAAAGAAAGCCCCACAACAGCCGCGGGAGGGAAGGTGAGGGAGGCGACTGTGACTTGAGGCCGGACTGAAAGCCCAAGGACTTCGCCTTCCTCCTCCGTCCATCCATGGCCTCGATCTGGGAGCTCAGGACAGACTGAGAGCTTCGAAAAGGGTGGAATATCTCCTATAGACTTAGCGGCAGCCATGAGCTGGAAGAAAGGAGGAGCCGATGGAGGAGGGGTGTCCAGGAGGTGGGCCCTCCTGCTCTGCGTCGGGAGCTTCTGCCTCGGACTGCTCTTCACGAACAGGTGTGACCAGCTAGCTGCTTCGATCCTCCCAACTGCTTCTTCCTGTCCTCCTGTGTGTGCGCGTTTGTGCGATGATGCTCCAATTCGAGACTCGCGGCTCGGTATTGCCGGGTCCAAGATCCGTAGTGTTTGAAATGAAGGGGGAGCAGCTGGGTTAGTGTTGTGCTCCGATAATTTGTATTCTTGCTCCGGGGTGCTCTTGGATTTGGGTGCGGATTTTGAGCTGGGACTGTGATTCAGTGTGGATGGAGCTTTATCTGATTGCCAATTGGTCCATTTTTTCCTTGTCAATTGGAGCAGAGCACAAATCATCCTGTACACTCCTCATGTACTATGTTTCTTCAGACGAGTTATTGGTAATTGCTGCTTTTTCATCTGTACTGTGAACTGCCTTCCGTTTTCAGCAGTATAGCCACACGATACGGACAGTCGGACACCTTGCTCTGTTTTCGCAGTTTGACCAACCTCCCCCCCCCCGTTATTAGTTTCCTGTTGATGCCCTCTACTAGCGAACCAAATTATACTTACGTTGTCCTGATCGTTGGTTACAGAATGTGGACGCTGCCTGAGGCAAGCGAGATCGCTAGACCAAACGAAAAAGTACAGGAAGGTAACGTGCCAGTTGCTGCAGAGTGTGGTTCTAAAAAGGTACTAGCGTTTTCCTCCACCTAACCTCTCCATGCATTCCGCATTTGTAAACTTGAAGTCTAATTCACACATTGATTTTTACAATAGCCACCATAAAAAAAATGATGTTAGTATCCAATACTCTCTCTGCCTTTACACTGCCGTATATATTTAAGTATTTGTTTATACACCCTTTTCTTATGTCAGTGCTAAATTTGATTAGTCTCCTAGTCTTTATAATGCCATATACTTTTTCAATATGCTAATGCACTTCATTGTTATTTTAATATAATGTCCAACCAGGTTCAAGAAGAACAAGTTTACAAAGATATTTTACATGTTCAAGATACTCATCATGATGTACAGTACGTAATGCAGATCTTGACATTCCTGACCTTTAATATTGGCTCCATAGTCGTCATGATTATCCTGATTCGCTGTACAAATGCTTTGGATGTAGAACACTAGATAAGACGATAGCAAGCTTAGAGACAGAACTGTCAGCTGCTAGATCGCTGCAAGAATCCTTGCTCAATGGTTCCCCTGTCTCAGAAGACTTTAAAATTTCTGAACCGATTGGGAGGCGAAAGTACAGAATGGTGATCGGAATCAACACTGCCTTTAGCAGTCGCAAGAGAAGAGATTCCATACGTTACACCTGGATGCCTCAAGGTTTCTAGCACTAAAAAGTTCTATCAATTTCCCCATTTTGTATACAATGTTGATTATGTTATTGTACTTTGAATAGCTAATGATATAAGTATTAAAATGTAGGAGAAAAGAGGAAAAAGCTTGAAGAAGAGAAGGGGATCATAATCCGTTTCGTCATTGGCCACAGGTATCTCGAATATGACATTTACACAGAGTTCTGATTTTATCTGTTTCTTCAGCTAGGCAAATAACTTGTCATCAAACCGTGTGCTTTTTGCAGTGCTATATCAGGTGGAATTGTTGATAGAGCAATTGAAGCAGAGGACAGGAAACATCAGGATTTTATGAGGATAGTAAGTCGTTTGCTTAATTGACATTTAGCTTCATATGGGAGTTGACTTGTTTGCTCCGAATGATGTTTTGCTTCCCTAATCACTGTTGTAACTATTTTATTCAGGATCATGTTGAAGGATACCTCGCATTGTCAGGCAAAACTAAGACCTACTTCGCTACAGCTGTCTCGTTATGGGATGCAGATTTTTATATTAAGGTTGACGATGATGTGCATGTGAACATAGGTAATTTTCCTTGCAACAACTTTATGCCACCTTTTAACTCAATTTAGGATCCAACTGATCATAAGTTCAAATTTCCTCAATGATCACTGACAACGTCCTTTCTGTATTTATAAAAAGTTTAGATCAAGTTGTGAATATGTTTCACACTTAGACATAGTAAAACATGGACAAAGTTTTGCAAAATGTCTTTACATCACTTTATGTTAAAAAGAATTGGAAATGTAGTCTTTGTAATATGAAGCTTTCATTTGCAGCAACGCTTGGACAAATTTTGTCACACCATGCAATGAAGCCCAGGGTATACATAGGGTGCATGAAATCCGGACCTGTCCTATCTGAAAAGTAAGTGGATTGCATGGGTGAAATCTCTCTCTTAAATGAAGTAAATGCTTTTATTTAGGATGTGTTTCTTCGTTTCCTCCAGGGGCGTGAGATATTATGAACCTGAGCACTGGAAATTTGGGGAAGCTGGAAACAAGTATTTTCGGCATGCCACTGGACAGTTATATGCTATTTCGAAAGATCTGGCAACCTACATATCGATAAACAAGTGAGATAACATGCCTGCTACTTTTCCCTCCAGATATGGTTCAACTTGGAACCTTTAACTGACTTATTTGTTTCTGCTCCAACTGTACCAGGCATATCTTACACAAGTATATAAATGAGGATGTTTCATTAGGTTCTTGGTTCATCGGATTAGATGTTGATCATATTGATGATAAAAGGCTTTGTTGTGGTACTCCGCCCGGTAAGCTTCGACTGCTTCCTGTCTTACCAGCTTCCACTTGTTTATTGTTCATCAAATCAAACGTAACATTTGGAACTACTTGATGGATAGAATGTGTTTCATGGAGGATTCACATGCTTTTCTTGTCTTTCAATCACAGATTGTGAATGGAAAGCTCAGGCGGGGAACATTTGCGCCGCATCATTCGATTGGCGATGCAGTGGCATATGCAACTCTGAGGGGAGGATCTGGGAAGTGCACAATAAGTGCGCCGAGGGCGAGAAGGCGCTGTGGAATGCCACTTTCTAGAGCAGAACAAGCATCACAGAAGAGAAGACGCTTCTGTTGTAGCTGTATAATAATAGGTCATCCCCAGTTTGGCTGTTGTTTGTACATTCCCACGGTGTGCGTGTGATTCATTTGTAGGTAGCTGTGATTTTGTGATGACTGGCTAACACCGACGAAGCGGACCACAGTTTTTAGGTAGTGTCTGTCTGCCGGTGACGGTGAAGATGAAGAAGGGTGATGCATTCTTTTGCGCTATAAAATGTTTAAGGGTGGTCATTTTGTACCGATCTCCTGTACTGTATGTATGGCCGCCAACATGTGAAACCAAAATAAAAACTGCTTTTCTGCCTCCCTGGAGCGCCATTAGCATTTTCAATAATTTTTTCTCACGTGTTTATTGTCAAATCCTCAACCTTTATCCAGACGTCTAATCTGATATCAACTTTAAAGCCAGAAAAGAAAGTGTTTGCAGAACTCTTCTATCTTTGCCGGTAAATTCAATCTGAAGCTGCCACCGAACCTTCTAGTACAACTGTGAGTTACACTTCTCCGAGTGGAAACGAGACCTACCTGTCAGTGACACTGCGTATCCGCGTGTACCGCCAACCTTCTCTGCCCGTACGCTCGCAGCGCCGTGACCTTTTCCGAATTTCGCCGCGCTCCCATTTCATTCCCGCCATGGTTTCCCTCCACTGCTCCCCTCCCGCCCTTCGATAAATCTCCTACCCGTCCCCCGCCAATCTCACCACGCAAATCCACATCACCCCAACTCCTCCGCCCCCGTCATCCGTCGCCTCCTCCGCTCGGCCATGGACCGCCGCATCCGCGCCAGCCCGCGCACGACCGAACCCAGCCACCAGCGGTTCCTCCGCCCCGGCGCGCTCGCACGGCTCCGGGACTCGCGGATCGTCGCCCGCTCAGTCCGGTCGTCGGCGTGCCTCCTGCTACCCCGGTCCGTACCCGCGCCGCCTTCGCCGCCGCCGGTCAGCGCAGCGGAGCAGGGCAGCGTGCCGCGCTTCCTGGGGACTGGCGGCTGCGGACCGGGGCGGTACCCGCTGCGGAGAAGGGTGGCCGCGGCCAGGGGCGTGGCTTTCTTGCCGCCGCCGTTGCCGGGCACGGAGGCGCTCGCACTGTAGCCGGATCTTAGTCCCTCCGGTGCTGAGATTAGCTCGGGATTTAGATTGGCGTTTAGTTCTGTGCAGATGGTTTGCAGTTTCTTGGTTTGACATGTTAGATTTGAGGAGAAATAATTACATCAAATATTCCTTTTTTCCAATTCGGCTGTAGATTTGATAAACTCACTTCTATTGGAAGTTGCAATGCAATGAAGATACTAGTTGCGACTATGTATCATTCTCATTCGTTCCTGCGTTTTTTACTTTTTGTTACGAACAGAAGAAAACTTTGATATTCATAAATATAGTAAATTTCATAAAACTACAGCTGTTTGACAAAACTATCACAAACATACAGATTTAAGGATATGCATAATAAAACTAAAGATTTAATGAATCTTTGTATCATAAAACTACATATACTTAATAAAATAGTAAACTTTAGAAAACTCCATGTTTTGTGGTCCTTGTCAAAATCCATGTATTATGGTTCATGTCACATAATCACATATTTTGTGGTCATACCTATTCCGACCAATTTAATCAAGTAAATCATCAGGTCGAATATAAGATCAAGATATCTTTTGACATGAAAGTTAGATCCATCTTTGATACTGATACTATTTTAATAGAGATGGGGTATGTGAAATAATATGACAAAAAAACTGGGGTTATGTGACATGTGCCATAATATCTAGGGTTTTGTGGGACATTGTGAAATTTACTCTTATCAAAATATATCACAAAACTACAGATGTATGAGTCGTTTATGTGAAAGCTATAAATTAAATGTGTATGAATATTACATGGCCTAAATCCATAGTTTTGTGATAAATTTACTTCTAAAACATTTAGTATGGTGAAATGTTGCCCACAAATTTGTAGCTTTGTAATTCAACACAAGCCTGTTTTGCAATACTAGAAACATAAAAATTTGTAGTTTTGTGAAATATCTACTTAAAACTGTAGTTCTATGATACTTTACTCTTAGAAATATTTAGAAACAACTGCTAGCTTGTTAGGAGGATGGATATGAAATTTTTTATCTTGAATCAGATGGTACAAACTTAGTTATGTAGTACTACTTGGTTTTGGATACAAACTCACCCTACCACCACCACTAGGTAGCTACCGTTTTCCTGGGTTAGCCACAACATGGGAACTATGATCACTGTTGTTGTTGACGGAAAATTTCTGACACCTGTGAAGAGGTAGAAGCAGGTTGTAGATTAATAATGACGACAAGCTTAATACCATTTGATGGCACAAAACAACACTAGTACGCATTGACTAAATCAATCAACGATAATAGAAAATTTATATATCTACTATAAGCCTTTCTTTTTCAGCAACATTATGTTAAACTATGCTTCCTCCATTGTCGATGATGCACACCGACTGTGTTTGCTCTTAATTAATCAATAGCAAAGAGTGTCGACGTGCGTAAGATTTGAGCCTCAAAAAGAAGTGTATACGATTTTGGTATTCTAGCACTTGTTTAACACCAAACCACTTATTCATCATGTTCATCAATCTTGGCTTTGCCCATGGTCATGTCATATCCACATGTCCACATGAAGATTGTGATGTAAGTGGAAGTAATAATACCTAGGCAATATATCCTATAAGAACCAGATTCAGTGTGAGAACTATGAGAACTTCAATATGGGTCATATGATCTTGATCAAGGGGGACCCATAGGAAAATGTGAAAGGAGGAATTTGCAAAAGCATGTTAAACTCTGCTTCCTCCATGACCTAGATGGAGTAGTACTATAAAAAATTAATTAGTACAAAATGTTGTTGTAGTAGATAATGATTTACTGTTTTGGACATTGTTGCTATAATGCTACTGTATAGGACATTGTAGTTCACCTCACAAAATATTATAGCGATGAGAGCCTGGACACGTGGGGGACCATGCCCCCTCCCCCAACAAAAAGGGCCGAGTCCGATCAGAATCCAACGAAAATCTATCTGTGTGCATCCTATGGATAGAGTACATGCGACTTGAATAGACTCACCCTACCACCACTACTAGATAGCCACCGTTTTCCTAGGTTGGCCACAACATAGAAACTATGATCATTGTTGTTGTTGACGGAAAATTTCTGACACCTGTGAAGAGGTAGAAGCAGGTTGTAGATTAATAATGACGACAAGCTTAGTACCATTTGATGGCACAAAACAACACTAGTACGCATTAACTATATCAATCAACAATAATAACAAATTTATATATCTATTATAAGCTTTTCTTTTTCAGCAACATTATGTTAAACTCTGCTTCCTCCATTGTCGATGATGCACACCGATTGTGTTTGCTCTTAATCAATAGCAAAGAGTGTCGACGTGTGTAAGATTTGAGCCTCAAAAAGAAAGAAATGTATACGATTTTGGTACTCTAGACTTGTTTAACACTAAACCACTTATTCATCGTGTTCATCAATCTTGGCTTTGCCCATGGTCATGTCACGTCCACATGTCCACCTGAAGATTGTGATGTAAGTGGAAGTAATAATAACTAGGCAATATATCATATGAGAACCAGATTCGTGTGAGAACTATGAGAACTCCAATCTGAGCCATATGATCTTGAACAAGGGGGACGCATAGGGAGATGTGGAAGAGGAAATTTCTAAAAATATGTTAAACTATGCTTCCTCCATTGTCACACGAACCTGGTTCTTATAGTCGTGCAAAACGAGTTGGACCTGAAGCATTTTCCAATAACTAATTAGTGAGGGAGATAAGCACAAACTAGTAGTATATGGTTTCACGCATGGTGAAATCATGGCAGGCAGAGTTTGGGCAGGGGAAAACCAGGAAGAGAACTTTCGTTGATGAGCCATGAATTAGTATCGTATCCCTGGATTAATCTGGACGGTGGATGGCACAGGTAAGTCATGCTTGTAGAAAAAAGACGTTAGAGCAGAATTTGATTTTGGCGTCCTGAGCATGGAAACTTGCCATGATAATTTTTGCCATTCTCAATCACCCAGTCAGCCTTCCATGCATGCGTCGCCCCAATCATCCCATCACTCGAAATTCATACCGATCAATCAATCAAACAACCACAAATCTTTGTGATACTGGTCGTTCCTTTCCATGCATGCATCTTTCCTGCCCTTTATATATCCACGATCAATGTAGCTAAAGACCTCTCACTCATCACCTGGCATTTGAACATGGCACCGGCGGCGGCCACGGCCAAGAAGGAGGAAGGCTTCGGCGAGGCCGCCGGCGAGGGCAGCATGAAGAGGAAGAAGACGATGGGACGGCAGAAGATCGAGATGAAGCGCATCACCAACGAGGAGAAGCGGCATGTATGTTTCTCCAAGCGCAAGGACGGTCTCCTCAAGAAGGCCTCCGACCTCGCCGTGCTCTGCGGCGGCCACGTCGCCGCCATCGCGTTCTCCCCCGGCGGCAGGCCGTTCAGCTTCGGGCACCCCTCCGTGGAGGCCCTCATCGACCGCTTCATGGGCCCCTCCGTGCCCGCCATGGGGCCGGCGCCCGTGCACTCGGGGCTGCTCGAGGAGGCCAGCCGCGAGGAGGATCTTTTCACCACGGCGCTCGAGGCCGAGGCGGGCCGGAAGAAGGCGCTCGAGGCGGCGATGGGCCAGGCCGGCGTGTGGACTGGCGGCGTGCACGGCAAGTCGGCGCAGGACCTCCTCGCCATGTGCAGCGCGCTCGAGAAGGTCCAGGCTGACGTGGCGGGCCGTCTTCATCAGGAGTTCATGGCCAAGGAGGCGATGACGCATCAATACACGGCGGCGATGGGCGGCGTCTTCCACTACCCCGGCGCCGGCACGTTCATGGCTGATGGCGGGGCCAGCAGCCACCGTCAGGATCAGGGGGTCATGGACGACACGACGAAGATGGTGGCGATAGGCGGCAGCAGTGTTGAGCACACGCTGCTTTTCGCTCCGATGACAATGCCTCCTCCTCCTCCTCCACTGCCGTTGCCGCCCTACGCCCATTGCTTTGACCTCAATCTTGGCCCGGGCTATGAAGATGGCACCGTGTTTGGAGTGGATGGGTTTTACGGGGCAATGACATGCATGCAGCCTTTTTGAGTAGCAGCGCGAGTTTGTTCAAATTCTTGCGATCAACTTGTCTACTGCTTAATGAAGTGCGTGGGTTACTGGTGATGAATAATGGCATTGTGCGTTCTAGGTTTCAATTTGGTGAAGTGGCGTGCGTGTGCAATTCATTTTGTGTACGCAAGCATATAGATACAGTGTGTGCATATTTGTGGCTTTTGTTTTTTTGAACGAACCATGCTTATTTGGTTTGAAGATTAAGTGGCGTGGTATTAAAGAATGCATTAAGAAAAAGATTAAGAGGTGTCTTTGTGAACGATGTCGTCTTTCTTTTTTGTTCGTTTTGTTGTATAATATTTCGAATTGAACTGTGATAGTATCGCAACAAAAATTATTTTCTTGTCTGGGCCTTCCTGAGTAGGAATGCTATTGGTACCTTTGTGATATTGAATTTAGTTCGTACTCTGCGTCGAGAGAAGATAGAGGAAACTTTTTTTTGTGGTACAGTCCCTGCACCTACGATGGTTTGCAGCGGTGCTGCAGAGAAGACAGGAGACTTTTTTCTTTTGATACAGTGTACAGTAGTTAATTAGTGAAATCGAGTTAATTGCGAAAGAGAAGTTAGAAAAAACAATTGAGGCGGCATGCGTCAATTGTTTTTTCTAACGTCGATTGTTGGTCATTTCCCTCTCCAAGGTACGAGTGACCATTTCATCCTTCCATGTTTGATTTGATGGATTCAAGTTTCAAATTTCGTATTTGATAGACTGCCGGTATCTTTTTATATGCATGAATATTCGTTCCTATGCCTTTCAAGAGTAGAGAGCAGCACCTAGAGCTCTTCTATAGAAATATCATAGTCAAACAAACCATTCATATATCTAACGAGATATACCCAAATAGATCGGAAGACATTTTTGAAAACACGAGCAAGTAATGGTATCAAAAAATATACTGAATCTCCTGTCCAAAAAGAAAAAAATGAATATCTCTTGGTAAGGTGGGCTAGTGGGCTAGGATAAAATTATGTGGACCAGCCCACTAGCCCGCAAGCAAATGAATATCTTCGCTGGCGCCATCGGAGTCGGAGATTCCCCGCCGCCATCAAACCTTGACTCGGCGCGGGGAGGAGCTCGCTTCGATTTCGCCTGCCACCGAGCTCCTCCACAGGCGCTCGATTCTTAGGTCCGCCGCCGTCGAGTCCGTACGCGGGCGAGGCTTTGCTCAATTACCTAACGGACCCAATGCCATTGCCATGTGCATGGCGACGCCGCCGCCTTCTGCCCACCTTCCAGCATGGGCGGCTTCCAACGCCCTTTTCCGCCGCCACCGCCGGCTCCTGCCGCTCCTCCTCCCACCCACATCCCTCCGCGCCCTCCTGCCGATCCTATCCCACTGCATCGTCTCGGGCCTCGCCCGCAACCCCTTCGTCGTCTCCCGCCTCCTCGTCGCCGCCTCCCGCCTCTCCGTCCCTTTCTCCCTCCTCCTCCTGTCCAGCCTTCCCGTCTCCTCCCTCTCGCCCTTCTCATTCAACTCGGTCATCCGCGCGTCCCCACCACGCCTCGCCCTTCTTGTGTTCGATCAGATGCGCCGCCGAGGCGTTCCGCCGGACCCCTACACCCTCCCGTTCTTGATCCATGCATGTTCCGGCAGCGATCCTCCACTGTCCCAGTCTTTACACGGCCATGCCTTCCGTTCCGGCTACGGCTCCCACCTATTCACGCAGACGGCGATGAGCAACATGTACTTTGCGTGCGGGTCGGTGACTGACGCTCGCAGAGTGTTCGACGAAATGCAGATGAGGGATGTTGTTGCGTGGACGGGCATGGTGTCCGGTTACGTAGACTCCCAGATGTACATGAAATCTGTTGAAGTGTTTCAGGAGATGAGACGTACTGATGATCTCGTTCGGCCAAACGTGGCAACGGTGGTGTCTGTTGCTTCTGCCTGTGCTGGGCTAGGCTCCATGGAGTGGGCAAAGGGACTTCATGCATACGTCGAGAAGGTAGGCTTGGAGGGCGAGTTGATTGTCAGGAACGCATTCATCGATATGTACAACAAGTGTGGCAGCATTGAGTCGGCTCATGGTTTATTTGATCTGATGTGTGCAAAGGATCTGCATTCATGGACTGCGATGATTTCAGGGTTGGCTTCTCATGGGCATGGTGAAGAAGCGGTTGCTTTGTTCTTCAGCATGCGGAGGGAGGGAGTCGCGCCAGATTCGACTACCTTCATTGTTGTTCTGTCTGCTTGTAGCCATGCTGGACTTGTGGATGAGGGGATCAGGATCTTCAATTCCATGGAGACTGAGTACAATGTATCGCCAAATATCAAGCACTATGGCTGCATGGTGGACCTATTCAGCAGGGCAGGCCTTCTTTCTCGTGCTTATGAGTTAATGTGCACAATGCCTTTTGAACCGAATTTAGCAATCCTTGGGGCATTGCTGAGTGCATGCAGTGTCAACAATGAGCTAGAGATTGGGGAGCTCGTGCTCAACAGGATTGAGTCTCTTTGCTCCTACAGGGGAGGTGCTGATGTGCTTCTTTCCAACATTTATGCTAACAAGAACCTCTGGCATGAAGTCGATACCATCAGAAGGAAGATAAGGAGTGAAGCAAACACCAGAAAGCCACCTGGTCAGAGTGTGATTGGAGCAGAAGTTACTTTTACGAGTCCATGATTGTGAATTTGAGCACGTTGCTCACTGGATCAGCCCTTGTACTGGACAGGTTAGGAAACTTGTAAACAAATACACTCTCCTTGAAATGGAAAAAAATCTAACCTGAATATCGACGCTGGTTCACATTTTACTTCTTTCATTCAAGATGCTAATACTTGTGGTTGAATTGTTATATTATGAATGTGAGATCCATTATTTAGTCGCATCACCCTTCTAGATTCTAAGTGTATGGAATTCCTTAGTGTAGTTATTAATCCATGTCTGGCATGCTTGGGTTGTTTAATATCAGGGGGAAATGTGTTGGCTACAAGATTTGTCTGCACCACATACAGGGGGAAATGTGTTGGCTACAAGATTTGTCTGCACCACATAGTTTAATAAAAATACATTTTGCATGGCAGCTATGCAATGAGGGGATCCAAAGCTTGATTTCTTTTATGTATTGTTTCTGTTTGATCAGCAACAAGACTTGAAAAAATCTTGTGAAATATTCTATGTTCATGGGCATCTTATGCTTCTGTTCCTGTCATTTGGCTCTTCTGCTTGTGTTATGTAGCCTGTGACAGTATTTTTCAGGCCTTTTGTTTATGAGCTATATTAGAATTTCTGTCAGCTATTATTCTCATTACTGATGAATTCCTAGTGATCTAATATATTTTTTAATCCAAACGCAGCTGTGCAAAAATCTGATTCGGTGTCTAGGCTTATCAATTTCAGACCCCATTGTTGTCGCCACTATTGGCCTTGACTTAACAAAAAATGAAATGGCTAATGTTTTGTGAAGACCAGGTGAGAAGCTGACATTTGGTTTCTGATAAAGACTGCATCTTTCCGCAATAAAGTGGACATCACATAGATATAGTTGAAAACATTCTTTTAGTTGATATGATGCACGAGAATATCAACTGAACCTACATCACATAGGTATTGTTGAAAACATTTTTTAGTCGATATGATGCTGGAGAATATCAACTGAACTTTTTGTTTGCTTTATCAGACAGGAAAAGGCTATTTGAGAATCGTCTTTTCCGAAATTGTTTCTCTTTACGTCCATGGAACATTGTAAAGTTAATCTGTATGCCCCTCCTTGCCTGCCACCGAAGCAACCTGGTGACGGGTCAGAACAGCAACCTTCTCGCCCCTTTCTCTAGAAACAAATGAATCATCTTAAATTCATAATAGTGGGTCATGTTATTGTCTTCATGCAAATAATATGCAGGTTGGGACGAGGGTGTCGCCCGGACGACACACCTTCAGCTGCTTCATAAAATTGCTGTGTTTTATGGTACAAGTTCAAGATCGTTGCAGAGGTGGATGCTGGGACTGGGACAATGAAGAACCAACGGTGGCCTGCGGTATCGAAGCTGTTTTGTGCTCTCTGGTGGATGGGCGGCCATACGCAGGCAAATATAACGGATGCTTTGCTTTGCCTGCCTGTCTGGGATCGGATTCGCCCGCCGTCCCACGCCAGTCGAGGTAACGGATATGAGCTGGTACATGCCTTGGCCTTCTCCCCTGTGGGGCTGATCAAATCGCATGTTGGCTCTTGGCGTCGACATAGGGGCTCTTTACCTTCAGCCTTATCCTAATCTAAAATAATTCCCCGTGAAACGCAACGGTGCTAATTTGGTCACAGGGTTGTTTTGGACTCGCTCATATCCAACTTGAACTTGAACGAACTTGGATTGATTTCAATCTGCATTAAATTGTTCAAAGATGCACGGCAGAAGATCTAAAACAGAATTTCTTGCACTCGACAGCATTTCAGGAATGCGCAGTACTTACGCAAGTGCCTGCTGCTACTGACACATCAAGGCGGCTGAGCGGAGCAGGTGGCAGACGACAGAGGGGATCCCGCCGTTTTTGCCTCTGCCACACCACCCACCGGTCGTCCTCGGTTTCTTTCCCCATTCAGATCCGCGGCTTCCCTTTCCCATTTCTGATTCGACATCCTCACGGCACGTACTCGCCTTCCCCCATTCGCTTTGCCTCCCTCCCTCCCTCCTTCCTATCCGATTCAAGCTCGCTGAATTTGGGCAGACAGCGCCCGGGCCCGGACGGCCTTGCGACGAATCCCACGCCGCGCGGCTTCTCCTGCTTCTTCCCGGTGCGTACTCTCTCGCTCTCGCTGCCACGCGTGTGTGATTGATTGGTGGCGGTTTTACCGGTTGGTGGCTTGCGACCGTGGGAACCCGTTCGTGGTTTGGCTTGAGATTGGTAGGCGGCTTGGAGCAGAACCAACAGTTGCCGGGTTCCAATTGCAGCGTCCGATTCTGTCTGGTTCTTGCTAGCCTCGGAATAAAATCGGTCTCTTGCCCATTTCTTGTCCCCGCTCGTGCTTTGGCTTCAGATTGGTAGGCGGCTTGGAGCAGAACCAACAGTTGCCGGGTTCCAACTGCAGCGTGCGATTCTGCCTGGTTCTTGCTAGCCTCGGGATAAAATCGGTCTCTTGCCCATTTCTTGGCCCCGCTCGTGCTTTGGCTTGAGATTGGTAGGCGGCTTGGAGCAGAACCAACAGTTGCCGTGTTCCAATTGCAGCGTGCGATTCTGCCTGGTTCTTGCTAGCCTCGGGATAAAATCGGTCTCTTGCCCATTTCTTGGCCCTTTCACACACTTTTTGGACATTTGCAACCTGGGCGTTCCTTTTTCTTTTCTTTTCTTTTTGTTGCTGCCGTTTTTTCTTGGTTGGAACAGGGAGACAGGCTCAAAAATGCAGCGAGCCTTACCTTTGCTTCGCTGCCTTGTACTAGTATAGTAGTGGTAGATTCTTCTAGAAGTCAGCATGGTCATCCTGGGTTGAGCACGGCAGCGAGGCTGTTAATAGAATCTCGTGTCAGCATCTGCAACTAGTTACCTGCAAGGCTGCAACTTCTGATGACAATTCGTGCCTGGTTTTGTAGGTGAGCTGAAATGGAAGGTGTTGTTGTGAGGAGGGTGATCCCTTCGGACAACAGCTGCCTCTTCAATGCTGTGGGGTAAGTTTGTCATAATACAGCAACTGTGCTATTGAATTATTGATGATTATACAAACTAAGCTGTTTCTTATTATAGCCTTTTTTAACACATTTTTGTTACAGCTATGTGATGGAACACAACCGAAATAAGGCTTCCGAGCTAAGACAGGTGACTTTCAGTTTGGTGCCTTAGCTGCACATTCCTTGCTTAGCCTTTGATTCAAAATGGTAGTGCCCATCTTATTGAAAGGAGAAAAAAATGTAAAATCATGTCTGTTATCTGCAAACTAGTTTCAATGCTCGTGTTGTTGCACTGCACCGATTAGTAAGTTTCTTGTACCTGTAATAGGGTAGGCAGACATATTCTTGTTGCGATTTGGTCTTTCGACTGAACAAGTTCCACATTCATGTAAAATTGCATTAATTGGGAATTGGGATAGCTTGCTGGATGAAGGGTCACGCCATTTGCTGCTAGATGTTAATTGAAACACATATGGATAAGCTTATTTGAGGACTATCATCATGCCATGTGATGATTGTGTTAAGAGATGAGGTTCTTAGATCCAAGGGCATGTTAGCTGGTTGAGTGTTTCTTCATTATAAGCTGTAGCAATTCAATGGTCTTAGAAAGGTATGATGGTTCACCCACAAGCATTGTGGTATTGACTTGAATCAAGAATTATAGAAATAGATAACCTCAGTGGAGCTATGATAAATTGACCGTTGACTTATACCCCCAGTATTTTTTTTCAGCATTGTCGTGTATATAGTCCAAATCTGGCGTGAACCTCTTCTTAATGTAACACTGTTACTCTCTCTTCTTTCTTCCCATGAAGGTCATAGCAGCAACAGTTGCTAGCGATCCTGAAAAGTTCAATGAAGTGTTTCTTGGCAAACCAAATGAAGCATACTGTGCTTGGATTTTGGATCCTGAAAAGTGGGGAGGTGAGTTTCTCCTTTGTTACTTTCGTACAACAACAATGGAACTATTCCAAGTCTCAAGTGTTTCCATGCTAACATGTGGGGTTTTTTGGATAAAGGTATATGATCATGTCAAGTTCCAACTTTTGCATTAGTGTAACCAGATCTTGCTTTTTTTCAAGAAATGAGAAAAAATGAGATAGATTTGTATTCTCCGTTAGGTATCTCCACCACAAATGGGCAAACCTCAAATATAATCCTTGTAAGGTTTAGAACTCTGTTAGTGAAGAAGAGAAAGTCGTATCTTGATATAGCATCCCTCCTTATCAATAGAGTGTTTCTGTTGAGGAGCTGTCAACTTGAAATTATGACTATTGACAATCAAAGAACTTCTTCTGAAGTACTTTGCCTATGTAAACCTCTAATTTCAAATCCTTATATTTCTTCGTAAAGGAGCCATTGAGCTTGCTATTCTGTCGGAATATTATGGGCGTGAAATTGCAGCATATGACATTCAGACCACCCGCTGTGATCTGTATGGCCAGGTTAGTGATCTCACCCTGCCCCCGGTTTGCTTGTCTTATAAAGTTTAGGTAGTTCTCAACTTCTTATTGCCGAAACTTTTTATACAGGAGAAAAAATATAATGAAAGGGCCATGCTCATTTATGATGGGTTGCATTATGATGCTTTGGCTGTAAGTTGTCAACTTTGTATAATAATCTTGTGCTAATTTTATCAGTGGCTATGCACTGATTTCTCCGCACTTGATTAACAAAAATTCAGATGTCTCCATTTGAAGGAGCACCAGAAGAATTTGATCAAACCATATTCCCTGTTGACCATAGACGTTCGATTGGTCCAGCAGAAGGTCTTGCTCTCAACTTAGTGAGGGAGGCACAGAGGTATTCAACTGTCTGTCTATAATTTATTAACAGCACATTAGTTTCTATTCGTCAATAATTCCTCAAGCAGAATGCTTAGCACGCTGCATCTAACCTTACTTTCTGAAAATTCACAGGGTACTGAATCGTTTAACTCTATATCTTAATTTTATGAAACTTAAGTGTGTGACTAATTGTCATTACTCTAATTGAACAGCATTAGAATTAAGATGAGTAACCTGATTTTGACTAAAATTTTATACATCTTGTTTTTTACTTCGGCAGTGTGAAGTTGCTGTGTTTTTTTATAGAAACTTTTTCTAAAACATTACCATGAGTAGACTATTTTATTATTGCTGAAAGTTTTTTAGAAAAAAGATTATTGCTGAAAGTTCTCAAGAATAATTAGGTTGTAATTCAAAGGACTTAAAACAACCCATTTGGTGAAAAATCGCAGAAAAGTTTTAGTGGATAGATTTCTGATTGTTAGTTGGACACTTGTACATCCATTATGTAGGAAGAGGAGCTATACAGACACTGCAAACTTCACTCTGCGCTGCGGGGTGTGCCAGATAGGTGTCATCGGTCAAAAGGTGAGGCTTCAGTCACAAAAGGTTTGTGCTAAATATTCAAAGATCATTTAATTGTTACACTGAAAGTCCCAATTTTTTTAACACAATGCAGGAAGCTGTCGAACATGCACAAGCCACTGGCCATGTGAACTTCCAAGAATACAAATGATAGTTGTTATGTCTGAAACTTCTCTTTTTTTTTTTGTTCCCGATTTTGATATTCAGAAAATGCTTCATATACAACTCATTTGTACGATTGCATGTTACGACCGAAGATCTGATTCAGAATTTAAAAGTATCACAATCAAAAGGTTTGATATTATTCATTTTCTGGATATCGCCAGCCCACATGCTGTATTGCAACATTCGTTATAGTGCAAACATATAACAATAACCATCTTGTTTCTGTATTATGATGTCTCAATGTTTTATGCCAACTATGCAGGTGTTAACTGTCGTTCTTATAGTGACATCTATCTAACAGCCTACTTTCAGTTCACGTCGATCTTCGCTCCCTTTGGTTCAGTCGTGCACAGGCCTCACACGGATAACTGTTGCGAATCGCCCTAAAAAACTCAGTCGTGCACATACCAGTTTCGGATTTTGTATAACAAAACTGTTACGACTAGTACATCCGACTACCGTTTTTCAGGTATATCACACGACAGTTCTTTAGCTGACGCGGGCACGCGGCAGTCAGACACGGCAGCGATCATTAAAACTAAAAAATGATGATGGATGTACACTTGTACAGGCCTCTAGTTTTTAGAATTCTTTTACTAATAATCATATTTATTAATTATTTCATATAAATAACTAACCAATTTAGAAATTTATAAAAATAGTCGTTCTGAGGTACCTATGGTCCAACTGGGGAGGGACAAGACGTCAGGGGTGATGCGTACAATCGTGCACCTATAACCCAATTGGTGCGCCATTTCCTTTATTTAGATTTTCTTCTCCTTCTCTATTAAACCTCCCTACCACTCAATTGGAAATACTTTTACAGCTTAAAAAATAATATCAATTTTTTTGGTGATAGAGTATACATTGAGGCACCCATTTTAACTTTGAACGGTCCCAAATATGATAAAAGAATTTTAATTGAAAATTCATAAATCAAGGTAGTTGTTAAGAAATAATGGTTTTTAAGTCATTCAAACCTTCTTAAAAAATTATGAAAAAATGACTAAAATTCATTGCATCTATAGTAGTATGAACACATATTTTTGTTAAAGTTAGGTTATATTTCATAATTTTGAGTTGTTTAAATTTTGTTCATATTTGAATTTAAATTCAAAGTTTAATCGACCATATTTCAAACTTTAACTCCTCCTAAGACCCTATTTGGTAGTATTTAATACTCTTAAAAGGAGTTGGTGTTCCTGGTACGGTCAATTATACTTTGAATTTAAATTCAAATTTGAACGCCATTTAGACAACTTGCAATCATGAAATACAATCTACCTAACAAAAATATGTGTTGATACTACTATAGATGCAATTAATTCAGGTTATTTTCCATAACTTTTCAAGAAGGTTTCCGTGACTTAAACATTCAATTATCTCTTAACAACTATTCTAATTTAGAAATTTTTATTTTAAAATTGTCATCATATTTGGGACTGTTCAAAGCTAAAACAAATGCTTCAATGTATACTCTACCACTAGAAAAATCAATATTAATTTTGAAGCCATAAAGGTATTTTTAATTGGGTGTTAAGAAGACTTAATAGCTAAGATGAGGAAAAATCCAAAAAAAAGGAATAGACCTTGTCACCTACCAGGGGGTCCAGGACTACTGGACTTCCTTGGCGCCCGACTGGGGTGATAGAGCAACTATTTTTACAGTTTTGCAAATCAAACAGTTATTTATATTAAATAATTAATAAAAGTGATTATTTAATTAAAAAAATCCTAGCTTTGGTGATTGAGTTGCCAGGTTCATTAGCCCATGGGCTGAACCAAGATTTGATTATCCGTAGCCCAGTTGCATAACTGATATTGTTTCTCTATTGGGGA
The DNA here is from genome assembly GCA_031894775.1 of Chloris gayana. Lineage (NCBI taxonomy): Eukaryota > Viridiplantae > Streptophyta > Magnoliopsida > Poales > Poaceae > Chloris > Chloris gayana. Next base: position 594,085 of record JAUNZO010003024.1, on the reverse strand, counting down.
AATCACATTTTAATTTAAGCTCCTTCAAATGGAGACACATCTGAATGCTAAATATGATACGAAAAAAAACTTAGGTGCGAAACACTAATTGGCTAAAAAACGTTGTGGTTGTAGTCAAATTTATGTTGTTGTTGGGCCGTCATTTGGCTGAGTCCAGGTACAAAATTTGCTTTTCAGCCAAGTTCGGGACTGGTTTCATTTTCTTTCTATGGGTTGTTTTCAATTCCAACTTGTTATTAGAGCTCGACTTTTGTTTTGGGTGCGGCCCGATTCATGTCTTATTTTCATTTTATAAAAACTTAGTCCATATTTTTCAATAAACTCAAGTTGGTTACGTGCCCTACTGCTATTGGTAGAGAAAATTGACTGAACCCCAATATAAAACATGTAATCACTTCCACATTTAAAGTGACTGAAAATAACATATATAGAAAACAATCAGTTCAGCTGAAAAGAAACAATAACTTCCTCTTTCCTGATTGGTCCAAAAAAAATTGAGTGAACTCAAATATGAAAATAGCCGATTGTTGCAAAGTCATTTCCCCCAAAAAATCCTATGAATTGACCTCTGGTCAAAGTTTCGGTATTCTAGAACATACACATGTCAACTGAACTGTACTTCGGAATATAATCTTACTTACTCTTTTTGTTTTTTGGGACGCGCTAGATTACTTTTGGGAGGAGATTAAAGTAGGGGAGGGCTGATAAATTAAAGAAAAGAGCATATGCCACATGATCCGGGCCAGAAGATTAGCCATTACCCTGATGAATCAAAACAGTCACATTTTAAACTGGGCAATCAGCGCCAAAAGAAATACTCCTATTTACTTGCACTTTTCAGCCCGCACTCAATTACCATGAACAGCTGTTTGGCCCATGCTCAACCGTATTACTGTTCCTTGTTGCAGAAGTATGGGCCCTGATGAAATATGCATAACTAATTCTACCTCCGTGTCTCATGTTTTGACCAAACGAGAGAGAGAGAGAGAGAGAGAGAGAGAGAGAGAGAGAGAGAGCTTTTCCTGATTCATGCATACACATGGTCACCGAATAGATCTCATCAACTCATCCTTTAGTCGTTGTCATCACTTTCTCAATCCAATTCGTGATTTACACGTGACACGTCGATCAATTGGATCGGATGATCCATTATTTTTCCGGCTTCACTTTCTTATCCACGTTCAAATACTAAATAATTACGTTCCCTTTAACGTCCAATCATATATTGTGTTGATCAGCAACAGTGAGTCTACTCGATCGCTATAAAAATGAAATAAATGCTCGTGGCATCAGACTGAAAGCAACTGGAGATACATTTGTATGTTGGAAGGATAGTGCGTGATACGTCTTGTGGCTCAACACTAAGGATAACTTCCGGATAAGAATGACAGTGTATAAAAGATAATGCATGTGCGTCAGCATTACTTAGTTAAGTTCCCTATGGTGTTAAACCTATCCACTGGGATTCAATAGTCTCATGATGAAATCTATCCACACATAGTGTTAGTTTTTCTTTATATGGTAAATATTGTGCCTGTTACCGTGAGGATCTATTGTGACCTTGCCATTCTTACAATACGCTGATCTAGCTAATTTCTCGTAGCTGTGTCCATAATGTTAGGTTGTGAATTATATATATATTTTTAGATAATGTGAATTTTATATATATATCATGTTTTCAACAAGAAAAAATCACAACATGATGCACAATTATTATAACTAGGCCCTAACTGATCAAGGGGTCAATATGCAAGCTCGTGTATTCTTCTACTAAACAAAGGCGCTTATGTTTTTTCTTTTAATTTAGACGAGAAACAAAATACTCCAATCCTGCCCCCTTCGGCTTTTAATTAGCCGATATAAGCAAATAGTGTATTTGTCTTATTCTGTCGTGTGGTAATATGTATCATGAGGAGGGACGGATGAACAAAAGTAAGACGAGGCCACACGAAACTTTGCTTGCATATGCGCATCGCTACATGGCATGACACTGGCAATCATGTCCTCGTCTTTAACGACATGCATGCAACTAAAAGCTTTTCTAGACCCAGCAGGAGACATCGATGCCCTTCTAATCATCATAATTTCTCCCTCTTGCCTCTTTAAGACTAGACCACTCCTGCACAAACAAAGCATAATACTCTTAATAATTTGTGGATGATATATATTATATATGCACAGGTCTTTAGTGTCAACCTCTGATCACACATGACGTATGTATCATATATCTATGTACTATTGTCATCACCTTATCAGAGATCTGGTCTTGGTGGTTATCCCCTAGCTCATTAATTAATTGGTCATTTCAATTCCCTGTCAGATAAAGATCAGTATTACCCAGATTGGGTCGCGTCGTCAGACCCAGGCTTCTGTTAGAACGTGGCATTAGCATGTGAGCATTAGCGTACGTGACAAGGGATGAGTGCACCTAATGATCTGAATGAGTTCCATGTAATCAAGCTCGAATAGACTGCTAATGCTACAAAGGACTTAACTAGACTGCTAGAGTAGGGTTAGACATTATGTGCGTGAGTTATGTACTTGGGGTCCATGTATATCAATATGAGGGTCTGAACTGGCCTATGTTTCTGCACAAGGAAACAAAACTAGTCTGTATACTGCGTGTTTGACATTATATTATCCCACTACCACTATAGTAGAATGCTAATTGTCCAGATATTTATTTGCAATCAATGGGCCTGCATGCCACTCCGATCCCGGGCATGGTTTGCCATCATGGATCCAACCAGCACACAGAGATCCTAACTATATAGGAGTATGTATATGTTCTGACCAGATCTGAGTGAACTTTCAGAAGTGAAGCCTCTCACTGCACAGCTGAGCAGAGGCACAAGTTCTAAATTTACTACTCAATCATAGAAGCAGTGTACACATAAAGTGATAAAACCATTACAGTACAAAGCTGAAGCGCATTCGAAAAAAGAAACTATGATTAGAATCAGCGCACGAGAGAACAGTTCCTAGCCGCTGCTTCATATTTTACCTTACCATACCTAACCATCCAATATTTTCTTTGTTGATTGGTAGCGAGAAAGCTGAGGACTTAATCCCTAGTAACTTGGGGGAAAAATATACAATAAGGCCATTCTTAGGAAGCATCATTGGATGCCCTTCTTGGCCACTTTTGGCACCACATACGTACGCTATAGCTCAGCTCGATGACATTGTCTTGTCAAGCTCATGCTTTTGCCGCCACATGCATTTCCTTGCCCTCAGCCTCATGAGTCTGGCCTAGCTAACTCCTAAATGAGATTTTTTTCTTTGCAGCGAAAGTTCCCTCCTAAGATCTTAGGTTCGCCCCCAAGCACACAGCTCAGAAAATGGGTCCTACTTGTCATGTAGGGGGCCCGCCAACCATCTATATATTGAGTGGACGACGAGGACGGTGTGGGGAGCATGCATGCATGCAAAGGTGGGAAGGAGACTATTCAATTGTCGTCAAATTACTACGTGCTAAGTACAATGTGTCGGTCTAAAGGATCGATCCATCGTGGATCCAGAAGGTTGAAATTATGCATATGTAGGAGAGTTCTACCACTCCAGTAAGTTCTTTTCGCGCAAGAAATTCTCACATGCATGGTCCTGTAAATCCGTCCATGAATAGAATAATCAATGATCCATGCAGATCCATTGAAACAACGGTTCCTGGACCCTAAGATGCCGCTCATTATCAACGCAAACCATTTTGCAGAGCTTCCAGTCCATGCAGAAGTCTGCGCCGAGGATTTGGTCAGGCTTTTACCTGCAGGATCGGTCTGGGTGGTGTACCATGTCCGCTATACTGCACTATAGCACAGTGCAAAATGCTTTAGACAAGTTGCAGGTACTACTACTATTAGTATAAAAGCATATTAATTAAACTTGAGCTAAACATTTCAATACTATCATTCCCGGCCACCAGGAGTTTGAAAGGTCACCGACAAAAGCATAAGAGCTCAGAGTGATGTTGCACTTGCAGCAGCGCCTTGCATTCTCAGCTAAGGCCTCCTTTGGAATGTAGAAATTGAAAAACATAGGAATAGAAAAAAGACAGGAATTGAAGTCGGTCATCCATTGCAATCCTACAGGAATTGAAAACGCAGAAAAATTTCCTAGCAAACGTTTGGTTGCAACACAGGAAATTGAAGAAAGAGAGAGATAGACTCATAGGAATTTTATAAGAGGTTGGACATCTTGTTAATTTCTCTCCAAAATGGTGTCAACAATTTAAAAACGAAGGGAGTAATTGTATTACTACACACTTAATGTTATATACTACCCTATTTTATTATACCCCTTCATTCTATGTAATTCATGTCGTTCAGACATACCAGGTTAGTTCAGTTTTATGCCGTTTTCATTGTCTCAAACGACAAGAATTTCAGATTGGAGGAGTATCTGAGTAATCTGACCCTCCGATTTGCCACGATTAATATCTCTTCCGATCCAACTATATACTGTAGAAAAGGCGCCGCACTATTGGCCGGTCTACGGTCACAGTGCAGCCTCTGGGCGATTAGTTGATGCCAATTAATTTCGCTGGATTGGATTCATTCAACCGGGTGACAATTGTACAGCACCACGGTACGGTCACCCAGTCCCTAGCACGATTCTACTGTTCATTGACGCAACAAAAGGAGACGAGACCACACAGCGGTACATGTGCGTGCAGTAATGCGCGTCGTTAACGCAGAGGCTGGTGGTACGATATATGGATCGATGGATTGGACGGGCCGTTGCAGTAATGTGCGTCCATAGATCGTCCTTGCAGAAATTTCCAATGGCTAGTAACGATGGTACGTGGTACAGGTAGGTAGTGAAAGGAAAAGATGGACCAGCTCTTTTTCACTCCCTATATCTATATTTGATGATGAACCTAAATGCTCTTTTTTATGCCAGTGAGCTTAAGTTCAATTTTTGTGTAAGAATCTGTTCTGTATGCCATTGTAATGATATAGAAGCTGGGTTTTCATGCATTATCTAAAAAAATTTGCTGATGAACTGGTGCTTCTATCTATCAAAATGAAATTTACCTGTGAGAAAAGTTTGATTAAATTAATTTACTACCTTGCATAGAAATGCAGTGTCAAACAACTACTCTGTCAAGTTCCAATTAATCTAACTGTCGCAGTACAATTTAGGTTTTTACCACACCAAGGTACGTAATCTACTGTTGTACTAAAATTTTGCAGCCCAAACCTATATGTGGTACCTACCGTTTGGAGGCATTGCCCATGCCTACTTAAGAGCACGTTGCAACTCTCTGTCCCTCCTATCCTTAGATCATTCCCCACACTAGGTCCTGCAAATGAATTGGGCCTGTCTGGCTCACCATTGCCCAATGCAAGGAAACAAAATTACACTTGACTCTTCCTTGGATTTGGAATAGTTTCGCGCAAAGAATCAAGTCCTTTCTCCAAAGTGGTCATGGAGAGAGACATATAGAGATAAGACTTAGGAGAAAAGAGGGACCAGTTTTTAGGTAATAGGTACCACAACATGAGCAATAATATGGTCCTAGCGAGCTCCACCGTACTGTGGACTGCGTGCATGGATGGATGTGAGCAGATAGATAGGCACAATTCATGGCAAAGTTTTACTGTGGTGAGGCGAGGTCCCAAGAAATTGTGGTATCACCTCTTCTTTATTTGTTCCCTCCCCTACTAACCAGGTATAGAAAACTGAAGCTTGCAGTTTTGTGAAGTTACAAATTCAAGCTCGATCTCTTTGCAGCGCGAAAATGGATCAAAACAACCGAATGATTTTGCTGCTTGCGTTATGTTGTGGGCACACTTCTATATATATACCCGGAAATTTTCACATTCGATTAAATGTTACGACTACTACTAGTGAACCGTTAGATCTTAATCATGATTCTTAATCAGGTGCTAATTCTTGCTTGTCTTCTATTGCTAATAATTACCTGTATGTGCTGGTCGGATGGCCGGGTCAGACCGCCCGGTCGTGTGTGTAATAATACTATTTTCATGGATACCAGGATTTGTTACGATGGCATTAATGGCGAGTACCAGGACCAGACCAATTATCCGCCTTAATCTGCGCCCTAACAGTCGGTTTCCCTGGACATTCCAGTGATCAACTAATCCATGAAGACTGCTTTGAAAATTTGCGATGTCCTTTGCGAGATAGTACTAGCCAGTACGACGACGATGACCTGTTCTTTTCGTTTCAGCATTCTCCGGTCCACAAAAGCATATGCATGGCCCTGCGTCCACGGTGCGAGCATGGCCTACTACTGCACACTTGCCAATTATTTATCACCAGCTGGAAATTAGTTTTCTCGTACTGCTTGTAATCCTATTTTCTCTTACTGGAATAATTTCCGACGGCGTGTTCCGTTCTTGTGTACTGGCAGCCGCTGGATCGCTTGGACGCATGGTGCCATTATATTGGCTGCTAATTGGGGAATGGACGCATGAATGCCTTTCGAGTTGTTGCGAGCAGGAGCAGGACGATGGGATCGGAGGCGTCGGTCAGGTCGCTGTCCGAGCGGAATCCAACTATCCAAAGCTCCTGCTGGACTCCGATGCTTCCTGCTCGGCACTGCCAATGGCATCCATTTTCGCCATGTGAACGAGTTGGAAAACCGGCTAGAGCCGCGTTCAAAGGGCAACCGCTTTATCGTCTGCTTGAGTTTTTTTTTCTCTCTTTTTCCTCCAATACCAAGAGAACTACTACATATCATTATATTAAGGAGAGAAAATCGTACACTTACAAGGCCCGGACCTGGCCGTAAAGGAAAAACAGCAGAGTTAAGTTACATTCGCGCATCTGCTATCATCCATGGACGTGTGAATTTGTCCCGATTTCCTTCTCCGGGATTCAAATATTTGTTAGATTACGAAGAATAGTCACAATGTCTCAGTGACCTAGCTTTAGTATCAAATTTTACGTGAAATTTAAGTAAAATTCTCCTACCGTCTGGTCTTGACGACTCAATAAATTGGTGTCGGCAACGACGTGAGCCTTTTGTGGAACGAAATGGTATGGTCAGCTCTGCTTTTTGTGCGAACGTGCAGGTATAGTGACGCTTGGATTCGTCGTGGTCCTTCCTTGATGATGAACAGCTGTGTGAATAGTTCGAAGGCTTGCCAGCTTTCGTATGTACTATGCCAAAAAAGGTCGGAATTAATCCGAGCCTTTTGATCTGCAGAGGAGTGTGTAGCCGACTAATAATGGTGTCATTTTTAAATTCCTTTTTGACGGAAAAGCGAGGATCAGGGCACGTATGTGGTATGCTTTTGGTAGTGTGTACGGTATTCTATTCTACGTGTACACTACGAAGCACGTATGGCCACGTGTATCGTGTACATATGTACGGTACAGTGCTATCTATCTTTATATACTGGGACTGGGATGCGGATTAATCATTCTTTCCTCACCCAATCCGAGACACAGAGTGGACGGACATATATAGGACTGATGATCCTGCGTGTTACTGTACTTAATTAGTGGTAAGCTTCAATTAAAAGAGTTCTATAAGTCAAGTCAGACTAACTTCCACGAGCGAGCGTGATTGCACATTAAATTAAACAGCACTAAAGTAATTATCGTCACACAGAACACATGTTGATTTGCTCTGTTTCCCCTGTCCACGCCCAATCTATAGTGCAGTGACCAGCTGATGGACGAAATCAGGGTGAATAAACACAGGTCAAAAAAGGCAGGATCATGGAGAATCCATGAGACACAAAGCCCACTCGATGACCGTCGCTGAAACTCGCGCAATCCGGCGGCTCCTTTTCCGTCGCAACACGTTTCGATCCCACGCCATTGGTGGTGGTGTGGTCATGGAGCAGCCGGGCACGGGCAGGAACCAATGTCAAACCAGGTCATGTACATACATCCAGTAAAAAAAAGAAAAGAAAAAGGTGCAAAAACTTACCAGAAGCATGTATAGTTGGGGCATCAGAGAGAAAAAGTTGGTTTAAAGCGCATAGGGAAGGAGAGAGAGACAGAGATGAGGAGCACCACTCGTGGGGTTAAAACTTAAAACCCCGAGGCGAGGAGGAGCGGCAGAGCAGCACGAGGTAGACGAAGCGTAGCAAGCAAGAAGCAACAAGCACACTTCCGCCTGCAGGCTACTTGTTGGAGCACAGGCAGCGAGCTGTGACCTGTTAAGGCAAGGAGTAGCACTGCAACAGTGGCTTGCTCCTCTCCCTGTTCTCCCCTTCGGCGGCGGCGGTCGGATCTGCTGTGCGGCGGCGGCTGCCTCGCCTGGAGCTTGGAGCTCTACCTCTGAAGCTCGCGGCGGCGAGATCTGAGGCCCAGCGTTATTCATTTCGGAGGTCTCGGCGGGCCGGCGTGCCTCCTCGTGCTGCCGGAGCCGCAAAGGCGGCGCCTTTGCGCATTTCCGCCTCTTCTCCGCAAGCTCGGAAGCTCCCTGGAGTTGTGACTGGGTTCCCTGCATCGACAGGCTTCCTCCGTGATGTAAATTTGAGCTCTCGGATCGAAAAAGAAGAAGAAAAAGATTGCGCTTTTGCGCCGGCTGGCCGAGCAAAGCGAGAGGTTTGGCGGGTTCGGCGGAGGAGAAAGCGATGGTGCTTGGCGGTTCTGCCCGAACAGCGCACATGCTTGCAAGGGCGCGTGATTTGGTGTAGACACAAGGAGCCTTGCTTCGGCTCTCCCTCCCGTCAGTCTCCATTTCGAGCGCTCCTGTGTCAGGTTTTAGATCGGTCGCCGAGTGGCGGTGGAAGAATGAAGCTCTCGCCGTCGGCCACCGGGGGCCTCCCAGAACAGCCGGCGTCGCCGGAAGGTAAGGCGTCTTGTATTGCATTCATTTCACGGCTTGTACCAAATTCCTGTGCTCTATGTTTAGCTCATTAGGACTGTCCTCTTCCGTGGGCAGTTTAAGTTTCTGACATAAGTTGGTTTACTCCCTCTCTTGCTTTAAAAATCTTACAACTAATTATTTGATCCGATTCAGTCCAATGTGGCAAGTTTATCAGCTCAGTCTTTCTCTTGTTGAGTTGTAGTACTAGTTGCAGGACCTCTAGTATTCAGTCAGCGAATTAATCAACAAAGCACATGAAGATACCGTTTTGATTCTTCTGGAGTCCCCCATTTGGTTCAGGGAAAGCAAATTACTAGCAATATGCAACTTTTCTTGATGCAAAGTTTTGTTCAGCGAAAGTATCTTTTTTTTCTATAACCTTCTGATTGCTAAAATCCCTTTGATATTCAGCCACAGTGTCATTACTATATCGCTCCCAAGTCTCAATAACTTCTTAAAAATCATTTTATAAACTTGGTATGCCTATGGGATGTTTCCAACAGCCTGTTCTTGCCAAAGTTTATGAGATGTTATGCTGTTATGCCTTTTTCTGAAATGATTTTGGCTTTTCAGCACCAGAAGAGCACAAGTGCCTAAATTCTGAGTTGTGGCATGCCTGTGCTGGACCCCTTGTTTCATTACCTGCGGTCGGTAGTCGAGTGGTTTATTTTCCTCAAGGCCACGGTGAGCAGGTTACTCTCTTCCCTGCACTTCGGATTCCCACGAAAATTAGACATAAATAGCAGAAATTATCTAGGTATTGATTCTATACATCATGAGCTATGTGTGGTCCTGAATACCCGAACCTGCAGCATCTGGTCAGATCTTAACTAGTTCTGCCAGAACTAAAGTCTTTTTCTTTCTTCTTTTGAAATATCAATGAACTTATAAGTATCTACTTCAGGTAGCAGCATCAACAAATAAGGAAATGGAAGCTCAGATCCCCAACTATCCTAGCCTGCCTGCACAGCTTATATGCCAGCTACACAATGTGACCATGCATGTGAGTTTGAAGTTATATAATTCATCTGTACCAATCAATCATTATTGCTACCTCTGTGCTTTATCACCTCTGTTGCATTTCTTCCTTCAGGCCGATGCAGAGACAGATGAGGTTTATGCACAGATGACATTGCAGCCACTCAGTCCAGTAAGACAGGAATCCCTAGCCTTTCCAACCATATCTGTATACTTCTGCTTTCTCTAATCTAGGAATTTATTTTTGGCTTGATTCTTTTTGCAGCAAGAGCTCAAGGACTCATTTCTACCAGCTGACTTAGGCACCGCCAGCAAGCAACCAACAAATTACTTTTGCAAAACGTTAACTGCAAGTGACACAAGTACACATGGTGGATTCTCAGTTCCCCGGCGAGCAGCAGAGAAGGTGTTTCCTCCACTGGTATGTGTTTTCTAGTGAGTTGTCATTTGAACGTACATTTTTCCTTCTTCATGTCAAGAAAGCCAAAACATTAGTGATTCTAAAGGTTCCTTTGATAACTCTGTAGGATTTCAGTCAGCAGCCTCCAGCACAAGAGTTATTTGCAAAAGATCTCCATGGCAATGAGTGGAAATTTCGTCATATCTTTCGTGGTTAGTTTCCAGTAACATTTGTTGGTTTTTTAATATTATGGTTTGTTTTGGGTGTAGTTCCATACCTCATCATATCACACTATACATATAACAGTCACAGTTATTTCAGTGGCATTCTATATTCAAGTGTGAAAGTAACCTAAAAGTTGAATATATGCACTAGGACAACCAAAGCGGCATCTTCTGACAACGGGTTGGAGTGTCTTTGTTAGTGCAAAGAGACTGGTTGCTGGAGACTCTGTCCTTTTTATCTGGTATGCCATTCTTTAAGCTTCTCAGAACAATCAATTTTTCGCTTCCTTAAGCTCAGTATTCAGGAGTTTTTCTGCTTGTTGTATTGATACATTCATATTTGTCTGAACAGGAATGACAACAATCAGTTGCTTCTGGGAATTCGTCGAGCAAACAGGCCACAAACTGTAATGCCATCCTCAGTACTGTCTAGTGATAGCATGCATATTGGTCTGCTTGCTGCAGCAGCTCATGCTGCATCAACAAATAGCCGGTTTACTATTTTCTATAATCCAAGGTAAGCACAGTTTCTTACATATGTGACCGTTTTCCTCTCAAATACTCAATTTTCCATCGTATTTCAGGGCAAGCCCTTCAGAGTTTGTCATACCATTGGCTAAGTATGTGAAAGCTGTGTACCACACACGTATTTCTGTGGGCATGCGTTTCCGGATGCTTTTTGAGACAGAGGAATCTAGTGTTAGACGGTATGTCAAACCTGTATTCATCTCACATTATTTGTTACGCGAGCATTACATTTGGACCTCGTCCGTCATGATTTCAATTTTCAATTGCCTCTTTGGTATAGATGTCATTCGATGCCCTATGTATATCAAATTCCTGATTCTGTGTACTGCTGCATTGTCTATATATGCCCATTATTTTTTTGGGGGGTCTAAATTGCTCAAGTATTCTTGTAGATACATGGGAACAATTACAGGAATAAGTGATCTGGATCCTGTTCGCTGGCCGAACTCACACTGGCGTTCTGTAAAGGTAGATCTTTAAATAAACACATTTCTCTTTTTCAGCAACCCTTTCTACATGTGCTTTCATGCTTCTTTACTTGTGTTCTCCTCAATTCTGTACTTTGATGGTGTTTTTACTTGCATACATCTGGTTTAAGAATGGAATCATGCTTTTCGTTGAACCATGTAGGTTGGATGGGATGAGTCAACTGCTGGAGAGAAGCAGCCTAGGGTGTCTCTTTGGGACATCGAGCCACTTACAACTTTCCCAATGTATCCATCTCCTTTTGCTCTTGGACTTAAGAGACCATGGCCTACTGGCCTGCCATCTTTATATGGTACAAGTGACCGTTGCGCATTTAGCAATTTGTAACACTGAACATTTGATTGTGTTACAAAAGCTTATGCTCTAGTATTATCGTTTTTCTTATTTCTGACTGTTTTTGTAGGTGGGAAGGACGATGGCTTGACCTCTTCTCTTATGTGGCTCCGAGACAGTGCAAACCCAGGTTTTCAGTCCTTGAATTTTGGCGGATTTGGTTCTAATCCTTGGATGCAGCCTAGGCTGGATAATTCCCTACTTGGTCTTCAACCTGACATGTACCAGACCATAGCAGCAGCAGCAGCTTTACAGAGCAATGCAAAGCAAATGTCACCTGCGGTAATGCAGTTCCAGCAGCCGCAGAATACTGTTGGTGGATCTGCTCTTCTATCTAATCATATTCTGCAGCAAGCTCAGCCTCATTTCCAGCAACTTTACCACCAGAATGTCAATGACAACACAATGCAAGGTCATGCTCAGCCTGAGTACATCCAGCAACAGCTGCAAAGTTTCCAGTCATTTAATGAACAGAAGTCTCATCTGCATCCACAGCAACAGCAGCATGAATCGCATCATAACCAGCAGCAACAAGGTGTGCAAAGTCCACAGAATCAACAAATCCAACAAGAGAAGCAGCTGCCCAGCCACCAGTCCTTGTCGAATGGATTGCCGGTTTTTTCTCAGTTTACCTCGGCCAGTCAATCTCTCGTTTCCCCACTGCCAACGGTTTCAGCATTCTCACATCAACAGAATATTCCAGACACAAACGGCAGCTCTCTCACACGATCTGATCTCTCTGCCATGCATGAAATGCTGAGACCGTTACCTTCAGACGCAGCTTCGAGCATCCCTGGGATGGCAAGAACCACCCCTGTACCAGTATCTGATCCATGGTCTTCCAAGCGTGTTGCAGTAGAGTCTGTTATCCCTTCTGAATCTAATGTTATTTCTCCGAACCTTGAACAATTGGATATGGCGCCTTGTAATGTACCACAAAGCTCTTCATTGGCACCATTACCTGGACGAGAGTGCTTAGTAGATCAAGATAGGAGCTGTGATCCCCCAAATCACCTCTTGTTTGGTGCTAACATAGACTCACAGTCACTTTTGATGCAAGGTGGCATTCCAGACCTTCAGAATGATACTGGGTCAAGGACGATTCAATATTCCACCACCAATTTCCTGAGCCCTACTCAGAATGATTTTCCCTTGAATCAAGCTCTAACTAATTCAGGCTGCGTAGAAGAATCAGGATTTGCTCCATGTGCAGAGGATTCCGAACAAGTTAACGAACCATCTGCTACCTTCGTGAAGGTGAGTGATATGCCAACCTCATGGATCATTCCTAAAAAAGATTTAAATTCTGTTACCGGAAACACTTCATGATAACAAATCTCTATTTCCGTAGGTTTACAAATCTGGAACCTATGGAAGGTTGCTTGATATCACTAGATTTAGCAACTACAATGAACTTCGTAGTGAGGTGGGGCGTCTATTCGGCCTTGAAGGCCAGTTGGAAGACCCTTCGAGATCAGGCTGGCAGCTTGTATTTATTGATCGAGAGGATGATGTCCTTCTCGTTGGTGATGACCCGTGGCAGTAAGTTCTGCCATAATTCCTGATCACCTTTTTATTTTTGTTGTTTGTTCTCTCTGTTACATTCATTGGGCCTGTGATATGCAGGGAATTTGTGAACAGTGTGTCTTGCATAAAGATACTTTCTCCAGAGGAAGTTCAGCAGATGGGCAAGCAAGGCATTCAGATCTTTAGTTCGGCTCCTGCAAGGCTCAGCAATGGTTGTGACAGCTACATGAGCAGGCAGGAATCAAGAAGCATAAGCACTGGAATGGCTCCACTGGGTTCGGTGGAGTTCTGAGTTAGGGAGCTCATGGCTCTCCGTTATATGATGCCTGTTCTGAATGTTTCCACAGTTCATCCTAGTTTTGTGACTTGGAAGCAAGCACATAGATGAAACGTAGTTGTACGTCATGCGACCTCAGATAATGTCATATGATAGACTGTTAGTAGTTACTAGCACTACATTTTGTATACATGGCAGCACTTTGTTCCGTAGTATACTAATCCTACTAATTTACCACATTTGGTCATCACTATACTCATGCTGTTGCGTAGTGTGAATGCGACACATAGTACGTGTTTATCACACTGTATATTTTTAACAATTGTTAATGGTACCTTGGTTCAGACATGCTATTGACGAGAGCAATGCAGCAATTGCAGAATTTATCCACTGGAATTAGGAGGGGTATTTCAGAAAGTCCAGACAAGTAAAATAATCCTTGTTTGGTTACAAAAAAAGAACTTGTGTAGATGTACTTCCAAGTTAGTAATCATGGACGTTATTATTATTACAGTTGCTGTCGTGATGATTACCAGTCCATTTTCAGTAAAAAGCAGTTTGGTATGATCCTGGAAAGCTCATAGATCAGTTCAAGAGGGAACTCACCTGAAGCATTATGCTTGAATAATTCGTCACCACTTGTTGCGACAGGTGCCTCCCTCCTGGGTCCCCATCCGACTGAAGAAAAAAAGACGACGAGTGCGAAAAAAAAAGATGGAGCTGAATGCGATGCCTCTATCACCATCACAGAAAAACGTCCATTTCTTCAGTCCGTGGCGCCAAACCAGTCCCTGTTTCGATCCGCGCCTTCTGGCGCTGCTGCCGACGTGTCGCGGCTGGCCTGGTTTTGGTTTGGTTGTGGATCGTGATGGATTTAAGTGGAAGCATGTGGAGTGTTACGGCAGTGTGGCACACGAACGCCACCCACCTCATCTCTTTTCAGAGAGATATGACCATCATCTTCTTCAACCCTGAAACCACGTCGCTTTCTCGGATGATTCCTCCGTCGCATTCAGATCTTTGGCTGGGGGCCATCCCGATCCCGGATCTTGCCTTTCTACCGCCTTGACCGGCTTTTCCGCGGCAGTAGATCGACAGCATGGCGGCTGAAATGGAGTTGGTGCGATTATTTCCTCACGTTTATTTTCAGCAACAGTAATGCGTTTGGTTCCTGATGGACTCCATGGTCGCCGGAGCTTTGATCATTGATCCCGAGCATCGGGCAGTGGGCCGCCACGACGGCGCTTACTTCAGCTGGACCGCTGTGTGCGTTCTAAACTGAACCTGGGCCTGATATGGGGTCGTGCAGATGATGATGGGCTTAGAGGCCGTGCAAGTGGCCTATGGGCTACGGCTCAACCTGGATTGCAGGCCCAAATATACAAGTAGGCACACTTTCCGCCCGTGAATGTGTCATAATTTCTGTGAAGACTTTTTAATCATTCAATGTTGCTGTAAACAGAAGAAGTAGCCCATTGGCTATAATGATGATTATGTCTTTTGTTTTCTTGATAATCAACAATGTTGCTGTACTAGTTGATATTTTTAGCTGATCTAGCCATCCAGGGAATTCAACACGGACCATTTAAAACCCAGGGACCAACATGATCACAGAATCACAGTATTTTTCTTTTTTTGTTGTGAATCACAGAATCACAATATATATGAAGACCAGTGTGTGCAGACTGCAGAGTCTACACATGCTGCTACTACTAGATTGCTATGACGCTACAGAGTCAGGAACACATGCCAAGGGAAGTCGCCAGCGGACCAAACCCGAACGCTGGCTCGGTCAATTTAATTCAATTCAATCAATCGGGTTCAACTACCCCGTGCATGCGACGCGGTCGGCCGCGGTGCCGCCGCGTCGAACCCGACCTAACCAGCCACACGTCCGGTTCGAATCCGGACGCCGCCCACACGGTTGTTGCGCCCATCGCGCGCGGGGCCCGGGCGGGCCGGACTGGACCGGACCCGGCCTACACGCCACGCGGTCAACGATTTGACCGCTCCGCTTCCTTCTTCGCCTTCCTTTTCAGGGCGAGACGACCAGTCTTCCTCCTCTGCTCCCCCTTCCTCTACAGCGGAGAAGTCAAATACTACAGCACACCACTTGGAGCCATCGCCCACCACGAGTCCGCACAACTAGCTGCTCAGCCCGGCATTCATCTCCCTAGCAAAAGCTCGTCGCTGCTGCGACCCTCGAGTCCTCCCGGGAGGGGCTTCCCGAGCCTTCGGGCGCGGCTGGTTAGAGGAGCCGGATACGGTTATTGGGGGCTGTTTCTACTGCGGGTCGATAAGGCGAGGTGCGCTCTTGGCCTGCGCTATTGACTTGCGGTGCTCGGCGGCGGCGGCGCCAGTTGTTCAGGTGAGCTTGCTTGGTCTCTTCCGAGTATATGAGTGAAAGGTTCAAGATTGATTTTTTACTGTTGTTCTTGGTACCTTATGTCTGTTCTTGCTGGTCTTGGTTTTTCTGTTGACTAAATTGTGAATTAGCTGATCTGCTTGAGTTCCCATTTTGATTGATCGATGCTCTCTGAAATCTGAATTAATCGTGAGATGATCCTCTGAATGGAAAGCCTTCTTTATCCATTGACTGACTTTAGTTCTACAAATTTTGATTGGTTCAAGGGTGATGATTGATGACATAAATATGGAAAAGCAGAAATGTGGAAAGATGCGAACTATGCTGACGATGAATGTTGGACTATAGGAGGTTAAGTGTAATCAGGGGCTAAATCTATTGGTTGCATGAGAGGTTAGGTATAACCATAGAATAATAAATTAGTGCTACCGGCGTTAGTTAGATCATAACATCAATCTTTATTGACAAAGGTGCATCATAGTACTAGTTTACTTCTGGAATAAATTAGTTGCATGGCGGCAATTATTGATGCTATGACCTTTTGTCCATAATGGCGTCAATCTGAATAAATACATTTAACCGAAATTGTCATTCTTTTTTTTTCAGGACATTGTACAAGTAACTGAAGATCGATAAAATGCTTGCGTTGGTATCATAAGTGCAAGCAGCCAATATTGAGCTGACAGTAGTACAGTAGTAAGACATCTATAGTAGTTTGAGAACTCAAGTAATGAGTTGCCTTTTTATCTTGTGTAAGAAGAGAAGGGCAAAAAGGCAACAAAGTTCTCGCCATACTGAAGGTATAGGTCTTATGCATGCTGTTACATTCTAAAATATCACTGTCTACATAGTGTCATACGGAGTCATTGTGCTTGATATGTCCCTCATTGTGACATTTAACCCTGTTTGTGTAGACCCCTCTGGTGATACAAGTATAACAAAATACACTTATAAGGAGATAGTAAAGTCAACAGAAAATTTTAGCCAATCAAACAAGATTGGTGAGGGTGGTTTTGGTTCCGTGTACAAGGTAATATATAATTTTCAAGAAAGCAATGCAGAAATTATCAATAGCTGCAAACATGTTTGACATAGAGAACTTAATGGTACAGGGAAAGCTCAAGAATGGAACAATTGTTGCGGTCAAGGTTCTCTCATCAGAGTCGAGACAAGGAGCAAAGGAGTTCCAAAATGAGCTCATGTCAATTTCCGACATTTCACATGATAATCTTGTGAAACTTTATGGGTATTGTATAGAAGGAGAACAAAGAATCCTCGTTTACAACTATCATGAAAATAATAGCCTAGCACAAACACTTCTAGGTATGTCATGGTTACTCTGAATGCTTTTGCCAATTTTCTTTTATCCTATGGGGTACTGTGATTTCTTTAAGTACATCATATAGTTCATAATTAAAAAGACACATTATTACTAATGTTTCAAAATAACATCCAAACAAATGTGCTACTAATAGGTGTGACGTAAATATGTTTCCTAATGTTTCTTCTCTCCCTTCAGGTTCTCGGCGCAGTAATATTCAATTCAACTGGAGAACTCGAGTAAAAATTTGCCATGGCATTGCACAGGGACTAGCATACCTCCATCATAGTGTCAATCCCCACATTGTTCACCGGGATATCAAAGCAAGCAATATACTTCTTGATAAGGATCTTAACCCTAAGATCTCTGATTTTGGTTTAGCAAAGCTTCTACCACCAAATGCAACACATATTAGCACAAGAGTTGCAGGAACCCTGTAAGTCAATTGTCTTATATGAAATGAGTAATTGTCTCCACTTTGTTTTGTTTTTTTTTTCTATTTCTTCAGTTTTTTTTAATATAGCCCTTGAATACCTTTTCATCTTTCCTTACTCGGGTTTTAACTGACAGTGGTTACTTGGCTCCTGAGTATGCCATTCGAGGACAAGTGACACGCAAGTCAGATGTTTACAGTTTTGGCGTTCTTCTTCTAGAAATAGTTAGCGGGACATCCAACACCAATACAGTATTACCACACGAAGATCAGATACTTCTTGAAAAGGTTAGAGGGAATGGAAGATTTCTATATGAGTTGTTGCATGTGCCATCATTTCTTAAACTGGCGAGCTGCATTTCTCTGCAAATGCATATGATGTGTAATGCATGATTTTGTTATGCATAAGAGTAGTCGCATTGCCTCTGGGAGAACTCGTGTAAAAATACACAGTTCTTGAATTACAGAATCCTAGCCATGACAAAGAATTTTTTTTTTTTTTTGTTCTCAAACTTATCATAGCATAAAAGAAATGGTGTCCATTTCCATAAACTTAATCAGTTGATAGTTGATATGCACTACCCAGAAAAAGTTCATTTTCTACCTTTTTCCCTTGAAACTGAGAGAGGAGCAAGTATTCTGAATCGGACCGTTTGTTCTTTACTGATACAGATCCCAGAGGTCACAAATGGAGCTCTCCTCTTGCAGACGTGGATTTATTATGAACAGGGAGATCTGGATAAAATAGTAGACAGCTCTCTGGGTGAAGACTTGGATGTTGAAGAAGCCTGCAGATTCCTCAAAATTGGGCTTTTATGCACACAAGATGTCACAAGACATCGACCGGACATGAGAAAAGTTGTCGCCATGCTTCAAGGCGAGATGGATGTTGATGCAGAGAACATAAGTAAGCCCGCTATGATCAGCGACTTCATGGATCTTAAGATCAGGAGCATGAGGAAAGTAAATGAAATAGATGCATCGTCCAATTTCCTATCTTCTATCATGGCAAACTCTTCTCCTATGCTGTCAAACGAGACGACACAAGCATCTATGACATGCACTGAAGTATCAGATCGTGACTGATCATTCACAAAAGAATCATATGGTGAAACTGAGCTGTTTGCAAATATGAAACATGTAGAGAAGAAGTAGCATAGGCATTTACTTTTTTTCCTTTTTGGTAATTTACCTGCTTGTTTGATTTTTCATGTATAGATTCTTTTCATTGGTAGTGACCGTTGAATCAAAGGAGTACATACGGTCAAATAGCTTCCGTATGTACAGTAGGGCATCGTTGGCACATTCTCATTATGCATGTGCGTAATGCAGCTGATTATCTGGGCTAATATCAGAAGCCTTGTCAGTATAAACGTGTGCAGTGGTTGGAAAAAATCCACTCAGAATTCCAGATTTCGAAAAGAGTGAATTCATTAGGACTGCATTCTTGCTTCTGCTTTGCTTCATGTATACTGCTATACGGTTCATTCCAGCTTACTGAACTTTGGGTCACTGATCTAAGTCCTGACATCCTGGTTGTTGTTGTTGTTGTTGTTTTTTCTCTTGGTGACAATGGTTGGTGTTCAAAAGGCAGCTGATGTACTGCCGTCACCATAGTTGTTTTGCAACCTCTATGCTCCACTAAGCTCTCAGCCGTCAATCATAGATGGCTCAACAAAATCAACAAATAGAACCAAATTCCTGTTGAGATTTAAAACTTCTTGACGTTGATTCCTCAAAAGAAAAGATTCCTCGAAGGAGGAATCACGGAGTTCCCGAGTGCTACTCTGTTTCGTCAGTCCCACGACTCCAACGTGCGTATTTATCTGTCCCAACGTGCCAAAGAACAAGATTTCCTATCGATCCTGTTCAAATCGCCTCCCGAAAATCTGTAGATAGATAGGTAATGGGCATGGCCGCAGGAGGGTTAGCAGGACTGCTTCGATCTGCCGCGAGCAAGCTGACACACGCACCGCCGCCGCATCCTCTTGCTGCGCCAGTACTCCATGGCCGACACCCGGTGTTCTCCTCGTCCCCCTGGTTCCAACAAGAAGGTACGCGGCCCTTCTCTTAAAAGATTTTATTCTGTTTCGTTATGTCTACATTTCAGATGTTGGGTAAGGGTAACGTGATTTATTTGTATGCATGGGTGCTGCCAACAGTACTAAATAGCGGCAACAGGAAACAAAAGGGAAGATGAGATGGTTCAAAATTGTAACACTCGCCTTTTTCAAAAAAAAAAAAATTGTAACACGCAAACGTGAAGATGGAAGAATTTATCCGCAGAAGACCACCGTGAGCGTGTGGAAAGAATGTTGAAAGCAAGACAAGCTAAGCCCAAACTGCCTAGATTTTAGGTATTAGTTTGACGGTGTTAGATTGAATGTTGACTGGAAGTCTATCAAAGGGCATGAAACATGTGTTATACTCTTATTATTTGATACCAGTCTCTAATTAGATTAATTGATTAAAGATGAACCAATAAGATTATGTAACATTCCTCACACGTGTTGTCCGACATGGCAAATGAACGTTACTGTTTGGCATTCAGTCTACCTTGTTTGGTCCGCCGTGGTGGAAGACAACAGGCGGCCATGTATGTGGTGGGACTCGCTTCTCCGAAACAACATAAAAACAATGTGGATAAAGTGGTTAACTAGCACACGCAGCTCACATTACACATGTTAAGCATATGGTAGGTCAATTGAACAAACATTAACTAGTTCTTGAAAGTTGAAAAGGAATGAAGTGCAACGGTAAACAATCAAGGAAACATACCACTACGAAATGAAATACAGGAACCGAATCATCTCCAGGTATATATATTACACAAAAAAAAAATCCAAAATACATGTCATTTTCAGTTGAACAAAAGGAACAAGAAGTCTATACTTGCGCACTTGTACTGCATAACTCAAGTAGCTAGTAAACTACAAAATGCTGCTAGAGGCGGGGGAAAAGCGAAGACTAAAAGAAGAAATGAAATTACAACACTCCAACGGTCGCCCCCCACCGTGGACGCAGAGAAGCAATGACTCCAGGAAGCAGGAACGCAAGCAGCGTATGGGTGTTGCCGTGTTGGTTGACAGTGATGCCGAAGACAACACGCACGCGCGGTGCGGCAGGCAGCAGGTACTGAAGAGATTAGTAACCAATTCTCTGACTGGATCTATCTGACTGGATCTAACCTACAGAACAGAGCAAGCTGATTCAGGGCTCTAGCAACACTTTGAGACAAAATTATGCCATGAGCTGAAAACCACAAAAAAAACAAAAACAAAAAAAACAAATGTACACATCGCTAATTTTCCGAACCAGGCTAAGGTAACACGATGGCAGAGAACGACCAGCCTTTCATCATCAGCACCTGCAAGAGCAAACCAGACACGAAATGGTAGCGTGAATGAAATACAATGATTTGCCAATGGAAATACAGCAACATGGATCAAAATGGGCCAAGGATGATTGAAACAGAAACGATATGCATGCTTGGCCCTTGCACGCCACCCACGGCAGGCAACCGCAGCATGGGTTGATCTACATGTGTGGCATACAGGGAGCCAGGCACGCACACCACCGACTTAATTTGATCAAACCTGTCATTCGCCCACAGTGAGGTCAAGAGAAACGCTGCAAGCTGATGAAGATAGCTTAGTGTTAGGGGTGGGAGCAGTGCAGAGGATGAAGACACAAGGAGGATTTATAGAGGGACCAAGGAAGAAGAAGGTGGTGTTGGCGTTGTTCACTCTCTAGTCTCTACACTATTGTACTATTGTATATGATCCCCGACACACAACAACTCCATGGCTACTTGCTCTCCTCCGGCTCCGTCTCACTGGAAAGCTGCACAAATAAAGCAAGAGCAAAAAGGGCATGGAGCACAAGACACTAGCAGCTAGTACTAGTAGAATATTTGCCAAGGGTGCTACTGATAAAGCATGAAGCTTTTGATGCCATCCGACACTCGCCGATCGGCGGCTAGTATATGCACGCTACAAATAGTGCCTTTGCAAGTTTTATATTGCATCTAAAGCGCTGGCCAAAGCCGCCTCCTTGCCGGCAGCACCGCCCAAAGCAGCCAATGGTTTGCAAAAGCAATGTTGCAGTTCAGACTTTCTTCCCCTGGCTACTGATGACCATGGCACGTCGATCTTTCTTTTAATCTCCGCCTCTGCCCTGCTGTGTGACCGTTTCTAGGCTTTGATTAGAGGAATGTTAGGTAGGGCTGTAGTAGGGCACTGTGAGCTTTGGCTATGGAGATGCTGACATTGAGAAAGGAATGGAATCGCCAGTTTTCCCTTTCCCAAGCTTGCAAGCAGTGACTCAGGCTGGCTACTGCAGCACACGCGGGAGAGGAAGATGTGGGGTTGGAGATTGTGAGCGAAGTTGATGGCTCTGACTTAAGAAGTGGATTTTGTCTGGAGCATTTGTCAGAGCTTCAGATTCTCTCACGCCGAACCTTGGTGCTACCACCAGTCAGTCACAAGCGCCATGGTTTTGGACCCTGCACGTTCATAAGGATGTGGAATTAAATTTGATGAACAACTTGGATGAACTGTTTCATTGTACGTGTCTGTGTACTGGCCAGGGATGAACTAGTAGTATAAAACCATAGCTCTTTTGTTTAATTAATCCACAGGGCAAAGATCATCAGAGCTAGCAAAGTTCTCTGTTCACTTAAAGCATCCACATCATAAGCGACCTGTTGCAGTCTGGCAGTCCGGCTTGTCTGCTCCAACAAACCGTTATGTACACATTGCCAGTTTTTAATCATGCTAACCACTGGCACTTGCTTTGTGCAGACGATCGCACATCTTTTGACCAGTTGGCCGGAGAGAGTGAGGTGGCTATAGCTCCAATCCAATGGCTAAACGATGGGTTCATTTGACATGAAAAGATGGGTGCATGTCGGCTCCGATTCAAAGTGTGGAGGTCTGCATGCATTCATGCGCGCCGCTGCTGGTGCAGTGCAGGCTGATGGATCGAAAGATTGGATCGTTCATCCTTGGATGGTTGTTAAGGAGGAAGCAGCGCGTGCACGGCTTCCGTGGCTCGTAGCGCTTGTGGCCTTTCTCTCCCTGGAGAGGACACCAGAATGTTCTCTGAATTCGCTGCATTACTTCTCGTCGGCTCTCCAACGTCCAACCTGTCTGTGTCCTTTCCTTCCCACCTAGTACTACTAGAAAATATCGATCATGAGAAATTTTTAGTGTAAATAAAATTTAGGTGTAGTGACGCAAACATATAATTTCATCATCCGTCTCATCGTGATCTAAAGTTCCTTGTATCTTTCACAACCCCGTGTGCGCTACTTTAAAAACACCTACCCGATTGTCTGATCACGATTTGACGGATAGAATTTTATGCTTGTACCATTACATCCAAATTCCTTTGGTACTAAAAAAATCTCCTCGTGGAATCTCTGCACACCTTCCGACCATTTGACAGCAGATTGTATTTTTATTTCAGTTAAGAAAAGCAAATCCCTCTTTGCCTCTTTCCATTCCCAAAAAGCTGAGGGCGGTGTCTCCGTGATCATCATCATTCCACGCCTTTCCCAGTTCTTACGTGCCCACCACTCGTGCAAAGGCCTGGAGAATATGCATGATTCCAATTACAGTTGCCTAGACGTACTCGAAGTATTGCCAAGTTTGAATTGTAATAATTTGATTTGTTAATAACTGACCAAAGATGAAGTGACGCGAAATTTGTTTTGTTCAGAGAAAAAGAGAGGTCATCGTTTTTTGGGCAGCGCGCACGGTGATTCGTATTGGATACTGTAGGCCGTAGTTAGCGGGCTCGCACGCTGGAGCGAAATACACGGTCAATCAAAGCCCAAAAACGTTCATGCTGGACTGCAGCCCATGTACGTGCTGTTCGGTAGGAGAAGCCTGGCCCAGCTGGGATTGTTCACTGGTAGGTATGGCCCGTCTCATGAAAGTGACAAACTCTGTTCTAAAAAAAAGTGATAAACCACTCGCGTCAAGGGCTCAAGACGCGTACAGAATTTCATGCAATTTCAAATGCTAATTATTTGCTGGCGTAGGGCTTTGTCACCTACTCTGTTTTAATGGCAAGACACCCCGTCCCTATCTTACCAGTTCACACAGAAACTGAATTTCTATAGCAAGTCACTGCAGCCTGTGCATGTGAAGACGTTGCAGATTGTCTTGTGCTACAACAAAGCTGGGCCGCTGACTAATTTGTTAGGTGATGCCGCTTCAAATGAAGAAGGCGTTGCTGTCTTTCTCTAGATTTTAGCTTGCTCCAGACCCAGTTGAGTGTGCAAACTCTCTTGCCTGCCTTCGCAATCCTCATCGTGCTAATTCGGTCTACACAGCGAGTATACCATTACATCAGTCGTGCAGGCTCTGCCTGGACCATATTAAGGCTGAGTTCGTTTCTCTTACGCTATTCACCGCCAAAGACAGCCATTCCAGGGATGATTACTTATTACGCAAACTATGTATATGCCGATGCACAGCCATAGAAAAACAGATGTTGACAACACCTAACAGTAACTTCTACACTAACGCAATTGGATGGCAAAAGATACCTAAACGACTCATGTAACTCGCTGCATATAACTGATGATTACCCTAGGACGATGAGACTCAATTTTGATCATCCAAGAAACAGAGAACACCGCAGTTCACTCGTATAATCTTTTCCAAATGTCCAAGCTAAGTACCATATACTATTCCACAAGATCAAAATAAAAAGACTTCCCTACATACTAAGTTAGAACTGAGAAACAAAGCAACTGATCTCCTCTTAATTTGTTTTTGAAGTCTTTGACTAGCTGCCTGGTTGAGATGAGGAGTACTAATTAGTAAGACGAGCGAGTCCAAGGAATGTGCCACTATTGGCTTCTGGAACCGACCAAACTTCAGGACTGGCAAATCTGCATATGCATTGTGCCCGACCGCTTGGATGCTGCGGTTGATTGATTGCTTCTTGCCGGAAGCAACAATGGTTTTTTGGACAGATCGAGCGATGAAGAGAGTCGTCCTGGGCAAGTTGAACCATTCAGTTTGAGATCGATCACCAAAGATGCTCACGCCATTCTGTTCTTCAGTGGAACTCCATCTAGTCTTTTGATGCCGTTATGTTACTGGAAATGAGCAATCGCTTCGTATTCGCAATGTGCATATAAACATAAATAGTTTGTTTACACATTATTAGTGAACATGCAACTTTAGAGGCTGCATATCATTCACTCCGTTGTCGGATCATATTGTCATGAGCTTTAATGCAATGGGGTTTGAATGCAATTAGACGAAGGCCAAATGAACTAAGTTGCTTGTCAATAAGCAGGCTGCTTAATATAACAAAAAGGAAAAGACAAAGGAAAGGAAAGAAAAAGGATACGGTCTTGAAATGATATAAGAAAAGGAATATAGGAGAAGCATTCTACTATTTTTTATGTTTGTCAGCTACATTACTAAACAAGACCTTTCCACACAAAATTTTTTTTGCTATACATGATACTGTTGTTTTGTGGGAAACCCCTATAATTTTTCCTTTATATTGCAGGTATGTCCGTATGTGGCTCAGAAATGTGCGAGAATTGCACATCAAGTACACATTCCTTTTACATAATTGGACCAAGTACACATTATGTTATGCTTTAATATTTCTTCACACTAACTAGTCTTTTGTTCCTGGAGTCATATGCATATACCAAAGAATTAATTAGGAATGACTTTGAGCATTGTCAAGACTGACCACTATTCGCATCTCTGAATACAGTCCTGAATTCATTGTTTCTGAGATATCGCTATATACTTTGCAATTTGCATGAACAAGCTACAAGCGCAGAAAGAAATGACTTTCCACCAAAAGTACTAGGTATGGACAGTATTCTGCAAAAAATTCTGAACATGAAGCTAACGCCATAGCAGGGATGGTGATAAAGATTGAATTGCAGTAAAACAAAAAATAATGAAATATGAAAATGACATGCAGGCAAAACAGTAATGACACATGAGCAGATCGGCGTAACGCCTATAAATAACCTGTACTACCTTCCCTTCTCTCCGCATCATCAACAAGAGGTACAACCAATCAGAGTTTCAGAAGAGTGGCACAAACCTGGTAGCTCACACCTCGTCCCTCCTGCTCCCTGCGATGGCTGCCCGGTCAGCCTCGATCGCTAGCTTCGTACTCCTGCTGCTGCTCGTTGTTGTGCCATCATCTTCCAACCACGTGAAGCTCGATCTGCATGGCCGTGTCTATCCTGATGGGTCCGTGAGAAATCTCTCATTTCTATAATCCCTTGACCCTTCCGGAGTTGGATTAGTAGCTTGTCTGCACGCATGTTTCAGTGCCTTTCGTTTTTTATAAACTCAATCTGAATCTCTTTTCTAAGAATTGCTGCAAATATTTATGCTTTTCTTCTCTGTTGAATTCAATTTCTGTTGAAAATTAGTATGAAAATTTGCGCACTCTTCACTTAGGCTTTTCAGTCAGCAAGCAATCACAATATTTATGCTTTTCTTCTCTGATGAAAATTATTATCTGACCTTTTCCTCAAAAAGGTAAAAGGAAACTGTTATGCGGCCTAATCTTTATTGTGCCTCTGCGCAGTGAAATCTACGCTACCATGAAAATTGGGGAGCCAGCAAAAGAGTACAACCTTCATGTTGACACTGGTAGCGTCCTCACCTGGGTACAATGCCGTGTCCCTCCTGGTTACTGCCAGGGGCCATGCAAAACGGTACGTATATGAACTTACTAACATCATCAGAGCATTAGGCAGTCTTGTTTATTCAATGGATTATTATTTTCGCCACAACCACAATATTAAATGAGGAGTTTTTTTATCTACAATAGTTGATCGGACAGTAGAGATTTTAGATTGGAAATACACAACTACTGGCAAATATTTTACCATATTGAGGGTAGTATCGTCAAAGCGATAAATGTATCATTATTATTTTTATTTTTGTGATAATATAAATGAAAATCAGTAATGTAATTAATCTTTGATATTAATAATGTGTTCAATATTATTCTTACAATAAAATTGTGGTTCATATATCAAAATTATATTTCATGAAAAAATATAATTCAGTTAATTATTAGTAAAATTACAAAAATACCCTTAAACTACTGACAGGTAGTTTTTAAAAACTACTAGCCATTATTGTGGACCAAAAAACTTCTATATTAAATTTACTGTCCTTTTCCTTCCTTGAGAACACGAAACAAAAGTTTAGTGTTGCCAACTGCTTCTTTACATATGGTCATGGGAGAAAAAAAATAGAACACACAATCTATACACTTTCATTGTTGGCATCAAGATATGGCACATGATGTTTCTTGGTGCATGTGATTTCTGTTGCAGTGGCATCAGCCCCATCACTTGTACAAGTTAATACTAGCGAAGTTGGTGAAAAGCACGGATCCACTCTGTCAGCAGTGGCTTCAACATCCGGGTAATCCCAATCAAGGATGCGGGTACAAATTAGATTACATAGAGGAATCGTCACAGGGTTACCTCGTCCGCGACATGTTCACACACGGGAGCAATGTCCATCACACCTTCGCCTTCGGGTACGCCCCCAAACTGAATCTACTGCATGTTTGTTTTAATTCAAACCCATGGGCGAGCAATGAAGTTTTTCTACTGTTTGTTTAGGTGTGGGTACAATCAGGCAGGCGAGCATGCCGGATCGTCCCCAGCTGATGGCGTGCTTGCACTTGGAAAGGGCAACAGCCCAGTGGCCCTGACCTCTCAGCTCAAGCAACTAAATGTCATCACAAAGAATGTGATCAGCCACTGTTTCAGA
This sequence comes from Chloris gayana, assembly GCA_031894775.1. Taxonomy (NCBI): domain Eukaryota; kingdom Viridiplantae; phylum Streptophyta; class Magnoliopsida; order Poales; family Poaceae; genus Chloris; species Chloris gayana. Next base: position 566,625 of record JAUNZO010003024.1, on the reverse strand, counting down.
GCCAGAGGAGGGGGCTATCTCTTCATTGGGGAAATAATGCACTCTTCAGTTGGCGTATCCCGGGTCCCCTTGGATCCGAACGCGTAAGCACCATTATTTGCACATCGTGTTCATTACAGTTTGAGTTTTTTTGTGTTTAGGATGCACATTTATTGGTTGCACGCACGGTTGCATTTCCAGGGCAAATGGTCGCTACTCACCGGTTGTCCAAGCAGCGCTGCACTTTCAAGGGAATCCCATAAGTAATAATCTGATGAAGGTGGTGTTTGACAGTGGTACCACCTATACTTATTTTGATGGGGAGCCATACCAAATGGCTGTAAATGCGGTACAATACCGGAACAATACCATCTGGGTTTCATATATATATATATATATATATATATATACATTTCTAATATGAGACATCATGCAAGTGAAACCCTTGATATGTTTGGATCTCGCAGGTGAAAAACTCTGTCCACGCGTCACTTAGCGAGGTGCAAGATACAACATTGGGTCTGTGCTGGAGAAGGCAACACAAAATCAAATCTATTTATGAAGTGAAGCCGTTCTTCCAAACATTGGCCCTGGTGTTTATGCAACAAGGCAATCATATATCCACATTCGAGATTCCTCCAGAAAACTATCTTATCATATCTGTAAGCACATACCAGATTACAAACAAGTGACAGCGAACCACCCAAAGAAAACTACACTATGCCTCTAACTCTGTTTGTTTATGGCAGGACCGTGGGAATGTATGCTTCGCCATCCTTCCTGGAAATATGGGAGGATTGAACATAATTGGAGGTATGAAATTCAGAGAAAATTGTCAGGTCTTTACAAGTTGGAGTCATCCATAACCTTTCTAGTGTTCTCATTTTTTTTTCAGCCGTCACAATGCAAGATCGGATTATGATATATGACAACGAGGCAGGATACATTGGATGGGCTGGTGATTGTGCGAGAGGACCAAGTTCAAATCTGTGATCACACATCGTGACTCTGAATACCAAATGCATCTAGTGTTGTATTGTGTAAGTAAACTAAGGTGCAACAGGAAAGCTTCTGATGAAGCAGAATAAAGGAAATGTATGCTATGCAAGACATCTTATCAATGGAAAGTGGACACCAAAATATTAATTTCCTGCTAAATGTGTTCCAAACTTTGTTCCTACCCCTTTGCATCTTATTTGGATTCGCAGCAGTGTATTCAAAAATTCGGAGGCTAAACACGCACATTACGCCCTGTGCATCAAATCACTACTAGTAACATTTTGAGCGTTTCTAAGGGAAAAAATAGGACATTTGTAGTTCAAAACAATGGCCATTATTTTTTCTCAACTAATGGTCATTAGTTGGAGGGTATTTCGGTAATTACAATAAAATTACTAAAATTTATATTTATATAAATTTTTATTAGTTGCACTAAACATTGACTAACTTAGTGATATTGATACGTTAGATTTATTATAATTATATTACAATAAAGTTGTATAGAAAATTGATTAACTTATTAATAATGATGAATTTTATTTATTATAAATATATTATTTTGATGATTATACCCTCATAATAGTCATTAGTTGTAAATTTCTAAAATTAAATCTACAGCATTGGATCCAACTAATGATCATTACTTGTAAAAAAATAATGATCATTATTTTGGACCAGAAAACTCATCAAAATTACTAGGACAAATCAATAAATCCGACATTTTGCACCTTCAGTTCAATCACACGATCAATTGCAAAGCATTCAGTTATCATAGGCCATGAATTATAACCTCCACTTAATTTGCTAGCCTATGCAACCACCGGAAATCTCTCAAGCTATTTCAGGAGCATCATTAGATCACTGATCTTATCAACCACTATGAAGGTATCTATTGTGGAGCGTTCGGATACTCGAAGTATGAGTCACCATCGGGGGCGAAAATGAAATCTCAAAAGTCAGTACTCGTTAAAGTGGTCTAGGATATATTGGCGAAGAAGTGGGTCTTTATTAAGAGTTAGTGTTGTTAGAAAAATGGTAAACTATCAAGAACAAGGAGTCTACAGACCATTTGAAAGATCTCTTGCCACCTAATCTTCTTATGACCCTTATGAGATTCAATGGTCGAGCTTTCCGGGACATTGTGACAACTCTTCTACTCCGTAAGTTGGCTAGTCTCACCATGTGGTTGCCTCCTTCTTGCGACCATTGGTTTTCTAGTCCTTCATGTCATCTAGTCATGGTGTACTTGCTCTTTCTTTGGTTGTCAAACCTGTTGTCAGTTTCTTTGGTGCTCTAGATGTGTTGTGGAAAGTATTATTGTCTTTGGTGCTCTAGATGTGTTGTGGTTTCATGTTTTAGTACTATTGTCTTTGTTATTGTGATTAGTTTTATGTACACACTAGATTATAATCTTTGCTTCCTACTTTAATGAATGGCGACGCTCCAACCTTTATTTAAAAAGAAATCGTGTAAATTTCACAAAACTACACATTGTTTGACAAAACTATCCTATAATTACACATTGTAGGAGGTATATCACAAATCAGATTTTACACACTCTTTATCCCGAAACTACATATTTAAGAAGGTATACCATAAAACTATAAAATCTTGTGTGAAATATATCAGAAAACTATAGGTTTGAAAAATCAATTTATAACAAAACTACAGATTTAGGTTTTGTAAAAGCAGTGGTTTTGTGATACTCAAGGGTACTAAAAATGTAGCTTCACGATATACTGCTCACAAAATTTATAGTTTTGTAATACATGTTCTTAAATATGTAGTTTTGTTATATATTTTACTGTAAAATTTGTAGTCTTGTAATACACACCATTTAATCTATAGTTTTGTGATAATTTTCTAAAAAAGTCTAGTTTTGTGAAATTCAGTAAAAAAATAGATCACCGCTAGTTTGTGAAATTTGCCGCTAGTTCGAACCTAATGTCACAGTCCACATGCATGTCACTTTCCATTTTGTAGGAGGGAGTAGTAGAGGAAAGTAGGAAGCAGACGAGAGGCTAAGGCTATGCAGATGAAAGTGGTAGGGAACACACCGCTCGCTCTGCTTTTCAAGTGAGCAAGAACAAAGTAGGATTAAAATATTCTTTTATTTAGCCATCACTGTTTTTGTTGACAAAACGATTTCGAACACACAAAACACATCTACCATTCAGAATTATCCTTCGTGTAGCCAGTGGCCAATTCCATCAGGCCCCAAGGCAGACTGACGTGTTTGACCACATCATAAAAATCCTCTGTCTTTTCGTAGTCCCAATCGTTGACTAGCCACCAAGAGCAGTCCCTGGCTGCTATGCCGATCCTGTCTATACAACCTAGGGCCTTCATGGCATCGATCGTCTTGACCTTCTTTCCGAGTGGCTTCAACTGCAAGAATATGTTGCGGCACACGGGGATCGTTCGCACCATGGACGCGAAATCCGCCGCACAGAATTGGAATGCTCGCTCCGTCCGATTGCGTACTGGAAAGTTGCGAAGCATGCTATCAATCCTGGCCGCAACCTCGTTGGTATGGCGCTCCAGCAAGTCCAATGCGACCATTACCAAGTCACCCTGGTCTTTGGCCGCAGCGCTGCGATTGTCAGTACGGAGCACCGACACACAGATATCCTCGTCGAAGTGCACCCTATTTATTTCCGACAAGTTCTTGCATGATTCGACCACCAGGTCCGGCGCCACCGTGGGACTTACCGTTCGCTTGGTGCCGGTGGTAGGGGCTGCTTCGACAGCCACGATGACCGCCATAGCTGCAAACAGGAGCACGATGGCGAGAGAGGTGGGGGTCGTCTGTTGTGCTGCCATATTGCTCTTGTTAGAACTATCAACTATGTGCTCTGTTCAACTAGTTAGAAATGACACCAACTAGATTTACAATGTTTGTGTCTTTTGCATTGATAGCACCAATATCGTGGATGATTGCTTTGTTGGTGATGGATGGGGATTCATGCACTATATATAGCACATCAACTAAATTATAATGAATTATTATATGTGTAATAATAGATACGTTGATGTGCAGTTCAGATATCCAACTATTGATTATCCTTGAAGAAACGCTTACTACTGCAATGCATGCACCTAGATATGGACATCCATATATCTGCATGACTATCTGCAGTGATAACACGGAAGAAATCTTGGTCCCCATCCAAAAGGCGCCCAAACTATCCCGTGGGGCTTGAACACATCAATGCACAACATTTATCTAGATTGCGTTCCTCAGTATCAATCAATGTGGTAATGATCTTTCATATCCAAACTGGATTCTACAAAACGCAGATGAATATTGTGGGGCAAATAATTTTGATGCTCTCAAATTAACAATGATGACCCATGCAACCTCTTTTTTTCTTTTTTATTTACTACTTCCTCTGTCACAATTTATTTATCGTTTTACACAGACATGGGAATAATAAAAATGGAAGATGTATGATGCACGAATAAAATAATTAACCCCCTTGTGTCATCCTAACCCAAGGTGACTTGGGCGCCGATCCGCCGCCACCACCCAAGACCCTCTCCTCTCCGCAAATCGCTCGGTCGTCTCTAGGGCACGACACTAGAACAACCATAGTACGTCTCTGAACAAAAATAAAGATATGTCCATGTTTAGTTCAGATGTCCACCTATTAATTTCAAGTAAAAAAGGGAAAAAAAAATAGAACAGTAACAGCACTACTGCAGAGAAGACCCTCCATCAAATTAAATGGCGCCTCGTATTAATATTGATTTGATGAGCCCGATGCGATCTAGCAGTGTGGCTGGAATGGTCTATCCATTTATCGCAGCTTCAGGCTTCAGCAGTCAGTAGTCCCATTTTTTTAAGGAAGCAGTCCTAGCATGCGTTGGTGCAGGCTGGTTGGACCAAGCGAAACGGAAAAAGTCCTACTTACGTCTCTAAACTATTACACGTGTCTTATTTTTCCTCTCTGAACTATAATACCGAACATCTAGACTCTCCGTACTCTTTAAACGGTTTGTTTTTTCCTCCCTAGATGGTTTTCGTAGGTGGTTTTAACTTATGTGACATAGAGGACCCACCTGTCAGGTGCCATGTCATTTGTTTTCTTTTTTTCTCTACTCACCAAGACGATTAAAGAAAGCCTGTCCTCGCGCAAGATGAGCTTGCGCTTGGAGATGGACTTGTAGGCGTCGGTATCCGCAGGGCTCGACGGCGACGAGAGGTGCGTGACACTGGTGGGGAAGGTACACGAGGGCCAGATAGATATTTGCATCGCCCGCATCACAGTAGCAACACATTGACTGACAAAGTGTCAAGTTGCAATCTCCTCTCCCGATCCAACAGGGTCAAGCAAGGCTAGAGGAAAACACCGCGATGGATTCGCTTTCCTCCAAACCAGCAACAACAGAAAATAAAGAAAAAAAAGCAGCACCAACAGCGTGACCGCCCATGGCCAGGCCACGAAACCGTCGTGAAGCCTACTCCCCCCCCCCATTATCCTATTTTATATCAAATCCAAAGCCTCACCTCTCCAGTTTAGCCAGCGTCATCAACTATTGCCGCCTTCCGACCCCGCACCTCCATCCACCGCACGCATGTTCGTCCTACCTACGTTGCGGCTCCTTCCTTCCTCCACCGATTTCCTTAAACCCGCGAAAGGGGGTGGGTACTGCATGCAGGAAGGGCCGCCTCGCCATTGCCGCCCACCGGGGTGTGATGGGCAACATGTGCGGCATCACGCTTACATCCATTTACTTCACCGGCTTCCGCGGCTCGCAGCGCCACGACACTGCATGGCCCGTCGCCACCATGATGGCCACCGCCGCCGGTGGCCCGCGGGAACGGCAAGCGGGCCTTGCGCTCTGCCTCCGACGCAGCCACCCTGTCGCTCGCCCCGGCACGCGGCGTAGGGCACCCACGCAGTGAAGCTCACGGTCAACGCTCAACCACCGGACTTCGAGTCTCCCTCCGGGAAACGTGGTCGGCCGCAAGGGTAGGGCCGGTTCGGCACCACCTACCTCTGCACCGACCTCGCCACCAGGGTCGATTATGCCTGCTAGTCCATCTCCACCAGGGTAGGGCTCATCTTGCACGAGGACACGCATTCTCTTGGTGAGCAGTAGAAAAATGGCATGGCACATAGGTGGGTCCTATGTGCCACATAAGCCAAAATCTCCTACGAAAACCATACAGAGAGGAAAAACAAATGGTTTAAAGAGTACGAGGAGTATGGATGTCCGGTATTATAGTTTAGGGAGAAAAAATGAGACACACATAATAGTTTAGGGAGGTAAATAGGACTTTTTCCAAGCAAAGCTATGGCCCAAAGTGGATGTTTGGTACTGCTAGCAGCCCATCAAGGGATTGACGCCCACTAGCCCGCTGGCGGAGCACACTACAGCAGCGCGGAGACCGTGCAATGAAGTTGCTTACTGCCCAAAAGCGGTGCAACCGGACATGACGAGACACACAGGCCGTCCAAGGTTGTTCTTCCCCGATAAGAAGTACATGGACACGTTCCATCGCCGAGTACGATGATGATCCTTTGATCCGTTGAACGCATCATGGGGCCCTACTCCAGCTTCGAGACGGAGTAGTACTAGCTTCGCCATGGAGTCCACATGACACCTAGGCCCTCGTAGCCTTCCAAGCAAGCTAAGACGCGTGCATGCTGTTGGCGGCGGCTAGCAGTGTGTATAGACCTACAACATGATTATGTCTGCAATGCTGCGATCGCGGTGCTGGTATCTATACTCTCAATCGTCGTAGCGTGGAAACGCTGAGGCAGTAGCATCTCTCTACTTTGGATCCCCGGATGATTATTAAAGACATGGTACGTAAAGCTTGGCACCGAAATGTTTACCAGGACTGAGCAGCAAAGTTCAAGTAAAATGGGTAAACAAACGAAAGTAATTGTGGAGAGCAGTATGACAGCATGCGAAAGCATAACAGTGCGGTGGTATTACGAGCTTGCATTGCAGCTAGCGCTAAGAGCAACAAGGGAGAAGGAAAAGGTAATTATATACTTCAAAAACACGAATTTGGACCTTTGTTTCGTAAAATTCATAACTTCAAAACTACATTTCAGTCACGGTCGCTAATACACTTACTCCTATCTCTCACCAATATGTGGGGGCGAGATCTACGGTTATGGGTTCGTAAGATACAAAGATGCAAATAGTTGAGATATCCAAAACTAGTTTTAGAAAATCTTTTAAGGAGAAGCTAAATATTTGTGATTTTGTGAAACTAACTAAAAATGATAAACAGAGTACTAACATAGTGCAAAGTGCCTTCCAAAAGATGGAGTTATTTTATTTTTGCATAAACTCCACTTTACTCCCTCCAACTATCACTTGCGCTCATGTAACCCACTGAATTGTAAAACTGTTTATTTTACTCCCTCCTCCAAGTTTACTATACCATTCACTTTACTCCCTGGGGTGGTTTTGTTGTGTGGTTTTGGCACCATGGCACCTAAGGTGGTACTATTGTAAGCGACGAAGACTTCCACATGCTCACGGGCCTCGATGTGAGCTCAATAGCTTACCATCGCCTTGACATTGCTCTCCTTCGCCTCCGCATCTCTAGTATTGCGCACGGAAACTTCATTGGCCTCCATGCCCCGCCACCGCGACCTCACTGGCACTTGACAAGTAAGCTCGAGCTTTCCTTAGCCATCTGGTAAAACCACTCAACAAAACCGCTCAAGGGGAGAAAGTGAATGGTATTGTAAGCTTTGAGGAAGTAAAACAATTGGTTTCATAGTTCAGAGAGTTAATGTATGTTGCGACATGTGCAGGTCAATAGCAGCTTAGCTTAAATACCGGATACATGTGCTTGCTCTCACCGGCCTTGTGTATTTCCTATTTTCTGGGCTAGACAGTAAAATGTAATAGACATAAATATAATAGATCTTAAAATTTTAAAAATAAATATTAAAAATGTATTGGTGTTTCAAAAGATTAGCTGATGATTTTTAACACATTAAACTTCAATAAGGGAATATGCCCCACTTTTTATGTAGTGCATGGTGTGCCACCACATGTATAATCTTAGTTCATGTTTGTGACACTTTCTTGTTTGATTACCTTGTCATTCTTACAATGTGATGCATGCATGGTGTGATTATCTTTCTTAATATACAATGTAATTCGGTCAGATTATACAATCTAATTTGGTCAGATTATCTTTAAAAAATGAGAGTTTGAACTGTTGGGTCCTTTTAAGCTTTACTCGGTAATATGATGATAGATAATTGAAGCTTTTGATATATAGGAAACTATCATGGCTTTGTTTTGTAGTGACACGATTATTCACAAACAGTGTTTTAGATGCTTGTATAGTGTTAGGAAAGAAAATACAACCCCTTGAGCAAACATATTGTAAATATGAGAACAGGAGTATCGTGTGAATTCAAAGCAGGTGTAAAAATTTTGTTGTCAGTAGTGTTTTACCACAAGTAACTTCCACAACTTTCCTTAGTAACTTAGATTTTTTATGTATAGACGGTTCGTGCATAGTAGCTTGACATGGTATCGAGTTAGAGGTCAGGAGTATAGACCTTAGTGATTGCATATTTCCGTATTTGCACTAATGAGAGTTGCACGTAAGGTGAGAGTTGAGGCATAAGTGAATCGTAAATCTTTAGCCTCGCCTTAATAATTTGTTGTGCAAATAATCGATGTATAATAATTTAAGAGATATTAACCAGATGATACATGTAATTCTGAGATATACAAGTTTCTTGTGTCTGAACAGTCTCGAGTGGGACCGGGCAGTGCATCTGCCAGGCATCGGGACGGCTGGTTCGATGCGGGACACGCTGATGCGGTTCAAGACAGCGAGTGTTTTGATTAGCAGGACAATTAACAACGTTTTGGATTAGATTATAAAGTACAGCGGCCGGGAACATGCCAAAAGGAGGCTACATCACATGGCACATGGAAAGGATGCTATAGCTCGCGTGCTGTCTTGAGCAGGAGCTTAGTGGTGCTTACCTAAGGATGATTATAGAAATAACGATATGTTACAATGAGGGTTGTGGCGGTAACGTATGGGAGCCATGAGTGAGTATTTTGACATTGTTTCCTTTCACCTGTCTATACTTGGTCGTAGATTAGGATGCCTAATCTGCGCGCCTAGTTGAATCCAAGTTGAAAGCAAAGTGTGATTCGGTCGTAGAGGCAGTCGGTAGTCAAAACGAACGAAGCATAAGAAGAAGGAAGAAATTGGTTTGTCGTTTAGTTGTCCGATTAAAGTGTAAGAGCGACCGCTAGAATTCTTTTTGTGGTCGACCGCTAAGCAGTCTGCCCCCGGGGGCTGGATGCAGGCCGAGTAACTAGGTACAGGTGTAGAAGCCCATAAAAGCTCTGGCCCAAAATGGATGTCAGCAGCGGAGCGTACTAGGCCTGCAAGGGGTCGAGGCCCACCGGCCCACTGGTACTACAGAGCTCGGAGACCGTGCAATGAAGTTGTGTTACAACGGGAGCAGTGCACCGCGACATGACAAGGCACGCAGGCCATAGGCATACCCCGTCCATGGGTGTTCCCCGACACGTGGTAGTAGTACATGGACATGGATACGTCCCATCGCCGAGCAAGGTCTGCAGTACGATGATCCGTTGCACGCAGCGTAGGACCCTGCGCCATGGAGTACGCCTGAAGCAGAGCCGCCGGTTGCAGGCGGCTACTAGCATAGACCTACACCATGATCATGTCCGCAATGCTGCGACCGCGGTGCCGTCTACTCTCAGTGGTCGTAGCAAGGAAATGTCACCGCATCTAACACAACCGGCATCCACTTCGATTCGGAGCGCCCGATGCGATTTCGGGGCGATTCAACACGAGGCACACAAAAGTATCCAAGAATGGCACCAAAATGTTAGCACGACTGATCTGGCGAGGCACGGACGCACTTAGGATTAGTAGAGTAGGAGTAATTCTGGACAGCAGCACGACTGCCGCACGCTGAAGCGGGAAGAGTAAGAATCATTGTTTTGTAAACTAATTTTAGAAAATCACAAATATCTAAACCTTGGACTAAAACGGGCACAAACGCACTAGGAGAGTAGGAGAATTCTGGACAGCAGCAAAACCGCTTCATGCAGAATCGCAACACTTCGGTGGTACTACTAGCTTGCAGGTAGCGGGAAGAGTAACACCGAAAAGAATCATAATTGTTGGGTCGTCATTGCTCTGTACACTAATTTTACAAAATCATAAATATTTCTATGACGTTTAACGCTTAACGACAACTTTGAGTCATAGATCCCACATATTAACGTTTATCGTTTCTATGCATGTCTAACAAATGCTAGTACCGGTGATTATGACTAGTTCTATAAGTCATTTTCCAACATGGTTTCCCCATCAATGGGGCTACACCGTTGTGATGTTAAAATTAACGGGAAAAGAGATGGTAATATATCATGCACCTACCGAAAGATATAGATCCATTTTATTTATCGTAGTAACAACATGGTTTCCCCTCAATGTGACTAAGCCAAATTAACGTAATGGAAATGTGCCTAGGAAGCCTGACAATAGTGGTTTGGCTTTAACAATGCAAGTGTTTCTGTAACTTTTAGATTTTCTTTATACTAGATAGGAGAAAACAACAATTTGTGACAAATATTTTTACTTCCCTGGACTGATAATAAATGTTAAAGTTAAAACATTGCATAGTGATCGTAATTACAAACAATGATGTTATTTCAAGAAAAAACTACAAATAATATAGATAAAATAAGCTTAAGAGGGGTATATGTCCCTCTTGTTATTTAGTGCATGTTGTATCATTGCTTGTTTAATCAAAACTGGATAAAGCAATACGGAGACACGAATGTTGCCGCAAAAGAGAAGGACACAACGTTGTTTTGCACATGTCACACCAGCACGTTAAGAAGCTTGTTAGCTTCAGAAGGGGTCAGATCGTCTAAAATACTGTGAGGAGCAAAAATCCTTCTAGTTGCAGTTTTAGAGTATGCATGTCTACTAGGATGAAAACAAATAAAATATGGGTCATTTAGTGCTTTTTCTGTGTCTATATATATTGTAATAGAGATACAAATATAAACCAAATTATATTTTGTTTCCACATGGGAAATGGATAGCTATTGAATACACACATACGTATATAAAAAATCGATAACTCTTTGATTTTGGATGGATATCGATACATCCAAGTTTTTTTTATATGGGATTTGGGTTGTAGGACATGGTTGAAAGTTGGTTTTTGCCCACGGACACCTCACAAGCCAAAAGTTTGTTGGTGGACACCACTCCTTCGTGGCTTCTGTGGTGAGGTGGCATTAGACCAGCTCCGGAGAGCTGGTCAGGGCATGCACCACTGCCATGCATTGGGATGGCTGGTTCGATGCGGGACATGCTGATGTGGTTGGAGACAGCGAGTGCTAGTATTTAGCGAGACAATTAACAACGTTTTGGATTATTAGATTATATAGTACACCGGCCGGAGGGAACATGTCAAAGGAGGCTAGATCACATGGCACATGGACAGGATGCTAGAGCTCGCGTGCGGTCTTGAGCAGGAGCTCACCGCTGCTTAATTAGGTCTGGATAATCGGAAATAACGACGTGTTACAGCGAGGTTTCAGTAGGACAACTAATAAGCTGCGGTAGTGAGAATAAGTTCGCCGGAGTGTAACGGAGAGTTGTTTACGTCTATACTATTAAAAAAAATGCCGCTTAAGATGCGTGTCATAAATTTTTTTGCAGCTATTTGTGTGTCATCTGTCAAACTTTTGTTTACCTGTGTGGCATTTTTGATAAATGCGGACTTAAGAAAGGTGCTAGGGATTGTGTAAAGACAATTTGTCGTAGTGTAGATAAAAGTTTGGCTGATGGCACACGAGAAGGTAGAAACTTTTTTGAGCGGCATCTTTTATAATGGTATTGGTGTAAACAACTCTGTAACGGGAGGCAGGAGAGTGAGGTTTAGGCATTGTTTCCTTTCAGCTGTCTACTTGTCGTAAGTAGTGTCTCATGGATCGGCGCGGTGGTTGTAATTAGGGCGCCTAGCCTACACAGATCGGAGTAGATCAGATGTTAATTATCGCGGTGTTGAATCCAAGTTGAAAGCAAAGAGATTCTGGTCAAAACGAGGCTCTTCTGTAGGAGTACGTATTTGGAAGCGCGGACGTACGTAGGCGGGGCCGGACACCCGGAGACCGGTCAGCGCATTCACGGAGCACGGAGAGTACGGTGGCGCCACCACATGCGCCTACGGACGGAACACGACAGAATAGGCTTTAAAAATAACACGACAGAAAATATACAGTAGAGTGCGTAGTAGAAATACGGTGGGCCGATGTGTGCCCACTGTCCACGTACGTCCCCTGAACTGAAAAGCCTGGCTGCTCCTTTACGGGCAGGCGCATCCTGCTCGTGTCCACATGGATTTGAGGTGAAAATATTCGGCGTCGTGGTTGGCCTAGACGCAGCTTACAGGTAGGCCGGGGCCCGACGCGATGGACGCGAGCCTAGTCTAGTGATAGGGCGTAGGCCGGCGGTAGTTTGTTGCTGGCTGCCTGCTGCCGAGTGGCGACGCGTAACCAACGGGTCGGGGTTGGTTTCCCTACGATTACAAAGAGGTACCTATGCGTTTGGCTGTGTTCGTTTTATGGGTCTAAATTTTAGACCGTCACATCAAAAGAATCTTATTATTTAAAAGTATTAAATAAAATTTAATTATAAAACAAATTACAGGTCCTTAGACTAATTTACGAGACGAATCTAATGAGATTAATTAAGTCGTGATTAGAAGACGGTTACTGTAGCATCACTTTAGCAAAATATAGATTAATTAAGCTCATTAGATTCATCTCGAAAATTAGCACCAATCTATCAATAGAGTTTTGTCATTAAATTGATCGAAATATTCATAAATAATAAGATTCTCTTCGATGTGACAAGATCTTAAATTTTAAAGAGGAGAAAACGAACACAAATGGAGCGAGCTCAAGAACGGGACACTGTCGAGCGAGGTACGCAAGCGCGCAGCAGGGTGTGGACAAACCGTGCCGTGAGCGGCGCAGGTGCTACCGGTACGGCCCGCCCGTATCCCGGCTCGACGACGGCCAACCCCACCACACCACTCACGGGTCATGGGGCGCTGAATGTATCGTATCCGGCGGATGGAATGGAGTGGAGATATGGGCGGGCGTGTCGCGTCGCCCGCCGACGCCAGTGCAGCAGACCTGGCAGTGGCAGGTTCATGGGTGCGCCACAACTCAGCCCTTGCTTCAGACTACCCACAAACAAGCACACTATCACTGATACTCGTGTAATCCATGCTTAGATGCTACCAAGCTCAACGGTAATTCCGCCATGTGCGGCGGCAATATTTTTACCGTGCGGTGCAGCCGCAGCGGAAGGAAGCTGCTGTGAACCTTCGCGGCACCCGGCACTGTTGCGAAAACAACACATGCCCAGCCGACCTTATCCCGTCACCTACTGTACATTATCCGTGCGGCAACACGACAAGCACATCACAGTGCTCACCGTTACCAAACGGCGACGAATGTCCCATCAACGCCGGAGACACGCTCCTTGTCCTCAAACGTACGGCCCAGAATCACCACCGCCACGCTGGATGACCACCACGGCATTTCATTTCTACCCGAAACGCCCCTGCTGGCCCCCACGCACCTGGCGCTTTTGACTGCTACAGCGGCCCACCCGGAACACGACACGCGACAGGGGCGCGGGCGTCTTTTCCCCGCCGTGCAAATGATTGCGCCCGCTGGACAAACGGACGGGCGGATCGCGGTCGTTGCGTGCCGTCCGATCCGTTCCCGGAATCCCTTGCGTGATTTGGCGGCAAAACTTCCCTCCCTTGCCCGGTTTGGCATGTTTTGTGCGCACGCCCTACCGGAAACGGAGACTCGCCTTCGCCGTGGCGGTACCACGAGCCGTACACGAGAAATTAATCACTCGAGTTATAGCACGGATTGTTCCGCGCCGTGTGTTCTATAGCACAAACAACACATGGATTCTCAGTCAACACGATTAAATTCGTACGAACCTACTTCTGACAAGTCAAGCTCAGTAAACGCGATACAGTTTCCCACAATTACAAGTACTCCTACTATTACCACGGAGTAAATACGTGCGGTAAAAAAAAAGAAAAAAAGTGATTCGGAGCTGAGTATCATGAAGGAAAGGTTGTTTCCGGTAAAAACAAAAGTTGGAACGATAAAGTGGCCGCAGTTTTTCACGTAGCACGTGAATCACAAACGCAAAGCCACCTTTCCGCAGCCAAAACATTTCAGCGACGCGCTCCATCCACGTCTCCCCGCGGGAAGTGAAGGGAAGGGAAAGGGAAAGGGAGGGAGGGGCAGAACGGGGAAACCCGGGCGGCGTCTCTCACTTCCACGAGGGGCGGCAGCGCCTCGCGGCCCGGGCCTGTCGGAGTTAACTCCGGCCGCAACGTGGCGCGTCGCGGAGCGGGGCCCGACAGCTGGCCGTCACGTGCCTCCCGCAGCGCTGCCAGCCGTCGGATGCCACGAGCGGCCGCGATCTCTCTCTCGCTCTTCCGAAAGCGTCGAGCCCGGGGATTTCTCTTTTCGGCTGTGGGGTGCTAGACAGCTAGTGGGGTGGCACGTGACCGGTTGCCCTCGAGTCTCGACGTGGTCAACGTGGGGCGTCGCACGCAGCTCTGCTCTCCACAAGCCTGACCCCCTCCGCTCCTCTCCCTGAAGCTCGTAAAGGAGCGGATCAAGTAAATTCTTTAACCTCAAGATATAGATATGGTAGCCGTTACCGCAGTGGAAAACCGCCTCGGTACAATAACAAACGAGTTTTACAGTTCCCAGTCCCGCAGCAGAACTCCTACACTACTAGAAAAATGAAAAAAAAAGAGCCCAGCTTTTTTACCTGATGAAAGCGATGCGGCAACTGAACCGGTGCGGTGACAGTGATTGGAGCCGCGCACTAGCCCAGCGTAAAGCGGCTTTCACGGACGTCGCCGTCACCGGTCACCCGGCGCCGCCGCCGCCGCGGAGGACGACGTGTACTCTGGCATTGATTCACGGATCACAAATCTAATCGCCGTGTCGGCACTGTTGTGGGCGGGCACGCATCATCATGGCGCATTGGCCTTGCCATTGCCAAGAGAGAGAAACGACTGTGCCCGGGGCCAGATGCCTTGACGAGACTTCAGCAAGGACCCAACACCTGTGCGCAGGCAGGCAGGCTCCCACCGCTGCGCGACGGAAACCTCTCGTCACCTTTTTTTTCGTTACCCGAATTTCCAGCTCACATTTTCGCCGGTTTTCTTTTGCTTATAAGAAATGGAATGACTAGTAGTAGTACTTATTTGCTGCGCGTGGGATATCGTTGAGCTACGTACAGCGCGCCGGTTTGTTGTTTAGCCCGGAATCCGCTAGGCTTTACACTAGTGTGGAATAAAACGACTGTGCTGTGGCCTCGTTTGTCGCGGCACGGGTAAAAGTTGCAACGTTAACAAGTGCGGCAGGAGGATCAGCGTGAAAAGTGCATTTCTTAAGCGCGCTACCCACTTGCCTGCCCCCATGTTTAGCGCCAAGACAAGCGCCACGCCAAAAATCTCTCTCTCTCTCTTCCTCTCGCTGCAGCATAAGGAGGGAGAAAGTGTGTGTACCGCAGCTGCAGTACCACCATTACCACGACCTACCCACCTGTCAAAAATATTAACCACGGATTATTAACCTCCCGTCCGGGACGCGGCGGGGACAGCGTCGGCCCCACTTGCCATTGGCACGCGGCCGGGGCGCTGGTCCCACGGCGTCAGGAAATTTACCGTGCCCGCTTTATATAATCGCGCGGGTCTTTACCGGCAGGGAGGCCACTCATCACTACTACTCCTGTCCCTGTCCGCTTGACGCTTCTCGCCTCGCCAAGTACAGTACTCGAGTGTACCGCCCGCCCCTGGATGCGCCTCGCCGCCGGCCATGGCCTCCGCCGTCGCTAGCTCCATGCCCGCCGCGGGACCCGCCATGCAGTTCGGCTGGCTCGGCCCGCCGCGCCTCTCCTTCGTCGCGCGCGACCCCGCCATCGCCGAGGTGGACGAGGAGCCCGCGCCGGCGGCCAAGCCGGAGCCGGCCGCGGTCTCCAAGGACTTCATCGACTTCGAGTTCAGCCTCGGCGGGTCGGCCACCATGCTCCCCGCCGACGAGCTCTTCGCCGACGGGAAGCTGCTCCCGCTGCGCCCGTCCGTCGCGGCGAAGACGGAGCCCACGGAGCTGGTGCGGCGGGACACCTCGCTCGTGGAGGTGCCCCACATGCCGGAGCGCGTGAAGGCGCTGCACCCCGCGGCGGCGGAGGCAGCGCTGGACCCCTACGTGTTCTCGCCCAAGGCGCCGACCTGCTCCAGCCGCTGGCGCGAGCTGCTCCGCCTGCGCAAGGTCCAGACGCCGCCGCCGCCGCAGAAACCCTCCGCATCTCCGTCGGCGTCGCCGGCAACCACGGCGGCAACTCCGTCTCGGGCGTCCAACTCGTCTGCGGCGAGGTCGCTGAAGCTGCTGCTGCTGCAACGCAAGTCCTCCGCCGCGCCGTCGGACCTCTCCGCGGCGCCGCTCCTCCGCGACAGCTCGGACTCGGAGGCGTCCCTCTCCCTGGCGTCCTCCCGCTTCTCCCTCTCCTCGTCGTCGTCCTCGTCCGCGCACTCCCTCGACTCGGTGGACCCCACGCCGCGCCACTCCTCGACTCCGTCGACCCCACCCCGCGCCCCCGCATCCGCCTCGTCCGCTCCTCGCACCCCCAGGCACCACCACCACCACCGGTCTCTTCCTCCGCTCCGGCGCGGGCCGCCCACAGCCCGGCGAGGGCGCGCACGGGGAACAGCCCGGCACGGCGCCGCCCGTCCACCAGCACCCCGCCGCCGCCGAGCGTGGCCACGGTGGACTCCCCGCGCATGAACGCGTCGGGGAAGATCGTGTTCCAGGGGCTGGAACGCAGCTCGAGCTCGCCGGCGGGGAGCGTGCACACGATGCGCACGCGCTCACGCGTGATGGACCGGTCCTACTCCGCCGGCGTGCGCGCCACGCCCGTCGTGCTCAACGTGCCCGTCTGCTCGCGGCCGGTCTTCGGCTTCTTCAAGGACAAGAAGGACAGCGCCGGCGCCAAGGACGCCGCCTCCTCCGGGCGGCCGAGGTCGGCGCTCGGCCGGCGGACGCCGCCCGTCCACGGAGTGAGCTGCAGAGATCTGGTCAATGGGGCTGGTAATAACTGACTTGTTCGTTTTGACTAATCTAGTAGCCTAGCATTAGGGGTACAATTAGCTTTCCATGGTTCAAAGAAAACAGCACAAAAAAGAGTTTCAAGTTTGAGATTAGTTTGTGAGATCTGGGGAAGAGAAGAGAGACAATTGGGAGGGATAGTTTGATTTGCTAGTTTTTGCTTGTAGCAGCCCTATGTGACGCCAAGCTTTCTGAGGAATTGATTGACAATGTACTCCTGCGTGAGGACAACGTTTTGCTCCTGTAAATTTCTCCAAGTTCCTTTTTCCTTTTTTTTTGCTACCCCTCCAGCCAGCCAGTCGATCATGAATGTCCGTCGCCGAGTTATGATTTCAAATGGAAAACCCAGTCTTTTGTGCAGCATCTGTGGTTTGGTTTGTGCTAGTCTCTGTTCGGTTTGTGTTGATAATCATGGTGGTGCATGTGTGGTTCTGCCAAAGCGGAGCGAATTAACCGTGCGCGTCGGCAGTAACTTTTGTTTGATCTCAGTTGCACTTTACCACCTCGTGTGCCGCTTGGCAGCGCTGCTGCTGCTGCGGCTAATTGATGGGGGTGCCGGTTCAAACAGAGGAGCTCCATGTGTGCCCCTGATCGGGCACTGTGCGCCATGTGCAGTTATCTATCTCCGCGCACAGAAATAGCGGGGGGAAAGGCTGTAAAAAAATGGGCACCGCTTTGTTGGCCTCGGACCTCGGTTGGTGGTGGCTGCCCCGGGCGGGCGGCGATCCGTACGCCGTGGCGCGCCCATGTGCGCCGCTGCCGAGTCCGATGGCGCCTCTCGTGGTGTCGCCAGTAAAATAATGCGCAGCTTTACCTTATCTTTCTCGCAAAACGCTCTGCTTCTGTTTCGTTGTTAACCATCAATCTGGCTCCTCGGCACGTTCGTTTTCTTTTCTCCAAGAACGTTTTTTCTCTGTGCTTTTCGCTGCGTGCGCGACCTTTTGACTCGTGGCAGCTTTGCTTCCCTGAGGAACGCTGTTCCGGCGCGACGCACGGAGTGGCTGCGACGAGTTTCTCGTTTGCTGTGCTAGGGCCATGCCACTCTCTTGCTCACCGCGGCAGCCGCAGTAGCGATGAATGGAGATGGCATGGCATGGCAGCAGTGTTCATTTGCCTTTGGCAGCGATGCAGCTATGTGTCTGTTCATTCACCGCTCCAGTTTTCAATAACGCATCGGCGTAGCCGCAGCAGCAGGATATGTGCCTCGTGCAGTGGAGTGTTGACCGCAGTCGTGCTTTGACCGCGGTCCACCCTCGAGCTGTTATGCGTTGATGAACGAACAACCCGATATGTAATCCTGAAAAGCTGGAGCAGGAAAAGAATATCCATCCAGTCTCAAGGAACGGTAATCGTGGAAAGAAGACGAGACGACGACGGTTCCACGAGGTGGAGTAGAGAGAATCCGAGCTCAACAAAACGGGTCCGCACCGCACTCAACTGTGGTGCAGGCACCTGTAGTACACGGCTGGCCTGGCCATCTCCACCCCAGGGAGTGGCTGCTTGATGCCAGATGAGTGGCTGGTTGATCGGAGCGCGCGCCGCGCAGGCGAGCTCAGAGCAAGCAGGCAGGCGGCGCAGCCCGAGCCATGATGGATGCGCGATGGGATGCCGATCCGACGGCTGGGATCGGCCTCTGCCGCCTGCCGCGGCCGAGAATTCCTGCCCCTTGCTCGGGAGACAGCGCTGCTGGCCGTCCTGCCATGAACCCACTCCACCCAGCCTCCTGTTCAAATCCTAACCATGGCGCCAAAACACCACCGATTAGACTCTGTTTTGCTCATCATCACTTTACCTGGACCGGATGGTTAAGGAAACTGAAGAAGGCCAAGCTTCTTTTGTTCATCCGTTGAGATGTGTTTCGGCGCTTTCGCTGAACTGGATGGCACAGACGCACAGTTACAAGATATGGCCGCCGTTCAGATTTACTTTCCTTCAAGAAGGCTGTAGTCGGGCTGGCCTGCTGACCCAGTGGGTTCTTTGCTACCTACCAGTAGGCTGGGCCGAATTGACTTCTGTATCGCATTGGTTGCCCAGTTTGATCTGGGCCTACCGATATTACAACGTAGTCCCTTAAAGGTGAGCTCAAATAAAAAAGTAGTCCGAAAAGATAATCAACATACTACCCATTACGCAAAGACAGAAAAATCCCGTTAGGAACAGAATTAAAGGTTATTGGAGATGTGAGGAGTCGAACCCCAAGCCTCTATCGTGCATCGAAATAGTGCTCTACCAATTGAGCTACATCCCCAATTTTGAGTGATTATCCTAAATACGTACATTTGTCATGTTGTATTAGTCCAATCGTTTGCTTGCTTCAGCGCGATGGATGCAGGGCCTAAGCCAAGCCTCGTTCGAGAGCTAACAGTTTCATTTTCAAATTTTAACGGAGTCGTTAGCAATGAAAACACTGATTGAACTATATGTGATTTATGGAGATCTCATTACAAAATCGTTGGTGTAATAAGAAAATGAAAAAACAAGTAAACGAGGGATAATGCTGAGCATATGAAGACCATCCATATACTTAGTCATGGACATGGTATTATCTGGACATCGTGTTTGCTGATGGTGTGTTTTGGTATGCCTAACGAAGCTTCTCTAGTGCCGACAGTGCCATGGTTCCCCCTAGCTCTTCAGTTTTCACCGAAGAAATAAGGATTTTGCTACTTAAATGTTAAGGTTATGTTGTCAAGCTCCGTCGCTATTAATGTTAGTTCAACTTTCTTTGCTTTTTCTAATACAAAAGGCTAGAGTAATACAAACGCACTGTGGGTGCATCCTCCTTACAAAAGGCTAGACCGGCCGCTAGACTGTCTTATTAAAATTCGCAGTCACTACACATAACTCGCTAAAATAATAAGCTGTAAATACAACACCTACCGTTGGCTCCTCTCTTTGCGTTTTTGATGAAAATAAAAAATCCCATCTATCATAAATGAGAAATCGCTGTTCTTGTTTTAATTGCGCGACGTGCTCCGCAGGAACCCGACGACTTGCGTGATTAGTATAGTCGTACGGCCCCACAATTTGTCCAGTTGGGCCTCTCTCTCCTATTGGCTGCGAGTCACGATTGTTAGTTGGTCGGGCCAGAAATCCAACCAGCTCACCTCACCTCGCAGATTAGTATGTAGTCGGATTCTGGACCAGTTGCTCATCCCAGACACCGGATACCAGTGGGAAGCTAGTTATCGGCGCTCCTTCTCTTCAGGTCTTCCGTTCGTGCATAGATGCGGCCTCGAGGCTCGCCGCCACCGGCGTGGTGTTCGCTTGCCGCTGCCGGGCTGGGTCTCGCCTTTGACGGGCGCTGGTGGAGCCACAACACATAGCTTGCTGCTTGCGCCGTGTGCATCTAGAGCCTAGAGGTCTGCCTTATTTCTCTTTTTCTTTTAGTAAATGTGTCTTATTTCTCTTGCGCTCCCCGCGGATGATTGTATGCATTTGTTCTTTCTGGTTCGCTGGCCTGCTTCTTTGGTCGTTGCATCTCGTAGGTGAGAATTTTGTTTTTGTTTTGTGTTTTTTGCGAGGTCACTGCAAGATGGATCTTGCACAGTCTAAGTTTTGTCAATTTTTGTCTCTCCCCAATTCTTTTTAAAGTTTCTAGCTAATCATAAGGAGGAAAAGATGTACCATCTTGCACCGCTGTAACAAGTGTTTGAAACAAGAACAAGACCCCTGTTTGTTTGTTCGAGATCTGCATTTAGAGACTAGAGTGGGCATAAGGAGGAGGAGAAGATGTTTGACTTTTACCTGGGCCTGTACAAAGCACAACTTCAATGGCCCATTTAGAGGCCCAATGTTTGAACGACTTTTTCTTCTAGCAGCGAGTCGCTTTCGCGCCGTCTGACTGCCGCGGAAGCCATCACCAGGATCCTGGTTTCCCCGAGTATCTTTATTTGTTCTTGCTTTATTACTCCTCGTCCAACAACTTTTACTTTCATCCCACACACACGTCCCTCTCCCTCCCCTCGACATTCAGTTCTCCATGGACAACAACGACGCCGCCGCCTACGAGCCCGCCGGCGATCCGGGCCAGCTCCTCCCACACCAGCTCCGCGCTCGCCGCCGCTTCGGCGCGGCTGCTTACTTTGCGGCGTGGGGAGTCGCGGGCCTCCTCTCCACCATCCTCCCCGACCTCGCGGCGAATCGCGACCACGTCATGCTCTACTTCGTCTTCCTAATGGTCGGCGTCCTTCTGGTACTCCTCGGGGTCGCGGCTCAGGACCTGCCCGTGGCGGACAGGGCCGCGAATCTGCTCGAGGGCTGGATCACGACCTTGTTCTACAACGAACCACGCGCGTGATCGATACAAGACGACCGATCTGTTTATCTATCTCCCTCATTAATTTGCCCCGATCCATCCAATCTCTAGCATTTTACCGTCCCATGGTTCTTTATTACTAGCTTGCATTTGAGATAATTACAATTCTTGTGTTTCCAGTGTATGTACACCCTGCTACTTCAAGTTATTTAGCTACGTTGGACCTTAATTTGCACTGGTGGATTGCTATGGATTTTTCTCATACCATTTTCTGGCCTGCTGTTTAATCATACTAGTATATCACTCTAGTAGTATTTCTGTACAACAGTACTGGTCCAGCCCGAACCATTTTATGCGACATCAGTTTTTTACTGGGCACAGCACAATTTCTTTCGTGGGAACGTCATCATTTGTAGAACGGAGTGTATTCTAAGCCTACTAGTACACCGTTTCAATTATTGCTTTAACTGCATTTGGATAGAGAATTGTGCTTAACCTGCATTTTTTTTTTTTTTTTGAGAAGGCTTAACCTGCATTTGGAAAGAAGCAAATGTGGATCAGACCAAATTAGCAAACCCATATACATCAATAATGTCCTGTACTGTTATATATAGCTACCACCAGACACCACAGCTCGTATGGGTTGATCAATCAGTGATACGAACAATGACCTATCTATAATATAATGCAGTTGCACCATCAGCATTTTCCATGTTTTAGCTTCGTAGCTAGAATAGGACTGTTCATATTCTTTTATAATTGAATCCAACGTTTTTGGATTATTATCTATGAATGAATGCAAAATGGTTTTATTTCTGAAACAGGACTAGCACCACATTCATTTGTTGGCACCAGTACAATAGGTGTTAACTGTGCATACACGATATGTACTGCTGGCTATAGGGTGAATTAGGAAGGCTTCCATATGGGTATATGTTTATCAGATTTGGTAAACAACCATTCATTTTTGCACCACGTGCATCGCTGAGCTGGCTCCGAAATATGTAGTGCAGCTAGCGGTTATTGAAGTTGCTAGCATAGCTAGGAACTTCTCACACTCAACATTATTGACTTTCAGTTTCAGATGTAAAACAATCACACTTCACACTACTGAATTTAGTCAGGTGAAGCTCATGTTATAGTTCTGTCTCCCTTCCATTCAGTATCAAACTATCAATTCATACATTTCTTGCATATTTGGTTTAAAGATTGTTAAACTCTCTCTGATCCAGAAGTACAACTGTGGCAACATTTTTCTTGTATCGAGCAATCAGTAATTTCATATCATTGTGTGCAACTATTTGAGCAGACAACTTTTTTTTGTTCCCTCCATATCAGCAATTGACAATTCAAATGAACCAAAAACAAACAATGTTATGATATTGGTGAGTAAAGCAGCTATGAATTTGTAGCTGATCCCAAATCACATGAGTAAGGAGATAATTTTGAACTAGCTAATGGATAATTTTTAGCTAGCTCCCTCGCAAAAAAAAAAAAAAAAAATTTAGCTAGCTAAAAAATAGTTAGGATTGTTCCAAAACACGGGATGATAGTTCCAAAACACATAAGATAACTATCTGGCACAAAATCGATGCAATTAGTTATTGGGTTATAGTAGCAAGTGAAATAATCATTAGTTTGAGGCTAGATAATCGTTATGTGGATCATTAGCTATACTTGTTCTAAACAATTACGAATAATTTTGTAGCAGATAATAACTATGTAGTGGTTGGCAACACCCCCTAAAAGTGCTCCCGTTCAAATGTGATTGATTGCCTTTTGAGTTGTCTTAGCTCAGCATGGTTCGCTTGTAGCCTTGTATAATAATTATTGTAGCTTTAGTTGCTATATTTTGGTTAACATAAATGGATGAAACAACTTCTTTTCTGTTAAAAGTTACAACTTCAGGGTCATGTATAAATGTTCATCACCCAAAACAATGCTAAATATTCAATTCAGGAAACAGAGAAGACGTTTTGGCTGTTTATATTGACTCAACGGACAAAAGATAATAAAAATGATTGGAGATGTGAGGAGTCGAACCCCAAGCCTCTATCAAGCCTTGATTAGCGCTCTACCAGTTGAGCTACAACCCCAATTTATGTTGATGGCCCAAAATAAATAATTTTCTTGTTGTTTAATTATTAAATATAATCCAATAATTTTAATGAGATAAATGACTGGAGATGTGAGGAGTCGAACCCCAAGCCTCTATCAAGCCTTGATTAGCGCTCTACCAGTTGAGCTACATCCCCAGTTTATGTTGATGTCCCAAAATAAATAATTTTGTTGTTATTTAATTATTAAATATAATCCAGTAATTTAAATGAGATAGATAAAACAATTAGAGTTGTGAGGAGTCGACCCCAATTAGCGCTCTACCAGTTGAGCTATATACCAATTTTATGTTTATTGCCGAAAATAAATAATTTTGTTTATCAATCATAATCCAATAATTATTTGTAAAAGGAAAAGCATCTGCTTCATACCACCGACACGAGATGACCCACGAGTAACGTCGACATCCGTCCGACGCACGTACCGCTAGGTCATTACTAGTTGTAGCTTGTTGCTTAAGAGCGATATATGGATTATTTGCGAGACGTGATTTAATTTATCAGCCATACCGATTACCGAGAAGCACCACCTCACACCACCACCATATACGATCAAGTATAGGTATATATTCGTGCACCTCTCGTGGGACGGTCGTGATGCTCCGGCGACGTGGTGGCGAGGCAACGAGGTGGTGGCCGGGCGCGGCGGCAAGGGTGGCGCGACGTCGCCGACCGAGGTGGTAGCTGGTGGTGGGCAGCGACCGGACGTCACGAGGAAGAAGAAGGGTAAGCGTCGTGCACTGATTGAGCCGACTTAGTGCAGACCGGCCGTGTGCCGATCTCGCCGCAAGGTAGTCCCCTTTTCTCCAGGTAGGCTCGATCGATTCAGTTTCTCTATTCTGTTGGCTGCCCGATATGATCTAGGCCTAGTAATATACAACAAAGTGCTTCTGAAGAAAACATAGCCAATATACTGGTTACGTAGTTCTAAGAGAAAAAATGATTACGCGAAGACAGAAATCCTGAATTTCCTAAAAAAAGACAGAAATCCTGAATTAATCTGTTGAGAAAAAGAAACAATTGGACATGTGAGGAGACCATTGAAATAGTGCTCTGCCAATTGTGCTACATCCCCAATTCTGATTGATTATCCTAAATAAGTAGCTTTGTCACTTGTTTATATTGGGCCAATCATTATCTGGTAATATAACCATGCATAAACGTATATGTGCTGGCTATAGCTTGACGGCTACGTGGCATTGTGAAAAGGAAAGGCATGTGTGCATTGTTGCTTGCATTGCTTCGACTGGCCGGACGAGACGTCCAAAAGCGAGACGCACGAGTAGCTTACATGCCAATCATCAAGTGCGTACCCGCGGCTTGGACATCCGCCCAACAACGTACAGCCCGGCCGGCCACACTACTACCTATATACGGATGAATTGGAATGGAAGCTTTCAACAAAGATCGACGATGAACGACAAGTGGGTCCCTGGAAATTTCTTGCTGGTAATATGAAGCTACCTGCCAAAGTTTGGAGAGTTACTGCTGGAACCAAGTACTTGATTGTGTCGCCAGTGAGATACAGTATGATATAATTCATCTGACAATAAATGGGACATTGTCATTTAGTTGAACTCCAAAAGAAGAGACAAGCGAATGGAAATGCACAAGAAGGTAGCTTAAAACTTCACACGTCCGCCCCCTTTTTTCGTGTGGTGTTGAAGCTGATTTCGCCCCTACCTTTGATACCGATCTGGTGTTAATCGTTTTTTTTTGTTGCGAAAATGGTGTTCATTGTATTTAGCTACTAACTGATATGAATGCTCGCGAGTCGCCGGTTGCTTGCATGTCGTCGTTGGCTTGTTATCGGCTTATTGCTCCAATGGCGAAACCGGTAATTAAAGTTACTCTAGACATCTAAGGAAGCACACGCCTGGCTAGCTAGACGACTAGACGTTGGAGAGTGCTGCCGTCGCATACTCACTGCCGGAGCCGGAAGCAACAGCGACGCCATAGCCGGTGGAACCAGTCAAACATTTGGCGCTCCTGCTAGATTTGCCCCCAACCATGCATGTCGCGACGACACAATAGCCGATCGACAAGAACGAGAGATCCCCAAAAGCGACCGCCGACATTGCTTGCATGTCCGAGTCAGTGTGTGTGTCACCGATCGAGGCATCGATGTCCCGTCCGACGTGCCGCCGGGTCACTACTACTTTCTGGCTCTACTTTAATTTGCTTAAGCGATGGACGATGCTGAAGCGCGGAAAAGATCCATCATAGTTACCGAACATTTTCACATCATGCCAGCCATATTCCACGCAGAGAGGGAATCTCTTCCGTGTTTTCTTTTTAGAAAAAAAAATTCAAGCTAGCTGTGCGCTGTGGGCGCCGGACTTTGCGAGGTCTCTTGGTTCCGTTCAATGTTGTCATGAGGACTTGACCTGCTTAGAGCATTGACCCAGGAAAGATTTTGCAATCGTGTTGAGACTTGAGAGCTACTGCCCGCTATATCCTCCGATCCACACAGAGCATAGGCGGGCTTCCAGGAAGCTTCGTCGCGCAGGCGGCCACCCGGACCCAGGAAGCGGGCCACCGGCCGGATCCTATAATTACCTGGCGCAGGTGTGATGAGAGGCAACGGCTGCACGGTCGCGTCATGGCCCAGAAGAAACTGCCAGAGCTCCTCCTCGTCGTCGTCCTGCTCGCGTCCGCCTCCTTCCTCATCGTCGTCGTGTCCGGAGCCGGGGACAGGCGACCATGGCCCGTGGCTCTCGCCGCGTTCACACTCTGGGCTGTCGCCTGCGCCGCGCTCACGGTGCTCCTCCACCCGCGCCGCCACGACAACTGAAGAACCCACGCTCCTGCTCCGGACCGCCGGGTCAGCAGCACGGCCGCCAACGTCGCAAGCCCGTCTGGGGTGTCGGATCCGAGGTTCTGGTGGCCTGCCACGGGCACCGCCCGATTGAAGGGAGCAGCAACAAGGCTCACCGGCACCAGCCCATGGATGAATATTTTCTAAATTCACAGATGGATCTCGTGGTGGCTGGTGAGCATTTATTTTCATGGATGGATGTTTACATGTATTTTGTGAGCTTTCCAGCTTCTCCATATTGCAAATAGTGATACATCCCGTTACAGGAGGGTGCGGCGTGGCCATGTCGGCGGCCGACGGTACCACCGTACCAGTTCGCCTGCAGCAGCTCACCAGTCATGACAGTTTCCAGTTCCAGTTTCCACACAGTTTGCGTGCAGTTCCGTAGATGTGTGACGCAGAACAGGATCCACTTCAGTCAGGTCAGGTGAGGTTCAGGTTATATTCGGTCGTCCATGGTAGAATCGACAGTTGGTGGACGCCGCTAGTACAAAGAAAGGGATATAAGTAATCAGAGTTTGAATATCACGTATGTTTGTGTGCTATTATCAGGTCAAAGAGATCAGTATTGATATTTTGGGGTTGGATTACTAGGCCTGTCTCGGTATTGCTCATGGAGATCACTACTTGTATCGGAGTATGTATATAATAACACTAATATTTCATCTGGACGACTGAATTGTAAGGTGGTTAAAAAACAAAAGTGTATTGGGCTTTTGACACAGTCGTTTCTTTCCACATGGAAAATATCAAACAAGCTAGAATTCCCAGCTTTCTCTCTCTCACAAAAAAAAAGCTAGAATTCCCGGCAGCCCAATTGCCCAAATATAAGAATT
Organism: Chloris gayana; assembly: GCA_031894775.1. Classification (NCBI taxonomy): domain Eukaryota; kingdom Viridiplantae; phylum Streptophyta; class Magnoliopsida; order Poales; family Poaceae; genus Chloris; species Chloris gayana. The sequence goes on along the minus strand of JAUNZO010003024.1, from coordinate 539,394 downwards.
CCACGTAGCTGCCAAGAGAAAGGGATATGATGTTACTTTCTTGATCATGAAGCGAGCTGTAGTGGAAAACTAAGTGCACAGTGCAAATCGACGCTCCCAATCGACTCGTTCGTACAACTGCATGCAACTATATATATATGCAGGACAATATCCATATTTTTGTTTCTCTCAGTGTGCTTTCGGCTAGCTCGATCGAGTGATTGGCAAGTTTATTGATATGTGTGTTATCACTGCATAAACTTGGAATATAATCCATAATTTTTTATATTTAAACAGATAATTTAAGTATGGCGAATGATCAAATATGACAAAAAAAAATTAAGGACGATAATAATTTTAAAACGAAGAGAGTAATTTAATAATCAATAAGAGTGCAAAAAGTGTGAAATAGCAAGAACACAATGAATTTGATCTTGCTTTGTACCATGAGACGCTCCGCCATTGCCAGAACTCACAGTTGGGAATGTGTACCGACTTTTTTTAAAAAATTTCAAGAGAAGGCTTGCATATATAATTGTTTCCATGTGGATGCATTTCGCGCACTTCTGTGGATTTCACCTCCTGTTTTTATGTAGTTTCGATCACCCATATAAAGGACACCGCAGTCACCTAATGCTGACAGCAGCACCGGATATCGAAAGTAGCTAGGTTGACATAACCACTTCGATCATTTTTTTTCATAAAAAAACACTGATTAATTACTGATCTGAGTACGCACCTACGGTAGATGACTAGACCACATGAATCCGACGACACGGTCACTATGGCTCGCGTTTCTTTGCATGGAACATTGGAGAGTGGCGTCACATACACCCACGTGGATCCAGGTACCACTCTCTCAGCCGGAAGCAACATGGACAGCATACATAACTCGTACTGTAATAAGCTGGTTGAACCGGTCACCATTTCCGGCTTGCAGTGGATGATTGGCAGCATGTCGCCACACACGTCGATCGATGAGAACTATAGATCGCTTAAGGTCCTGTTCGTTTGCTGCCCTCTAAAATTTAAGCACTGTCACATCAAAGAGAATCTTACTATTTAGTAGTATTTTTATTAATTTAATAACAAAACCTATGTCACGACCCTCCCTCTAATTTGCGAGACGAATCTAATGATCCTAATTAATCTATGTTTTGCTACAGTGATGCTACAGTAAACATCTTCTAATAACACCATAATTACCCTCGTTGGATTCGTCTCGTAAATTAGATAGGGGGTCTGCAATTAGTTTCGAGATTAGACTTTATTTAGTACTCCAAAATGATAAAATTCTCTTTGATTTGACCCCTCTAAAAATTATATACTTGGGTCCCGTTCGTTTCCACCCTCTAAAATTTAGATACTCGTCACATCAAAGAGAATCTTACTATTTAGTAGTAATTTTATTAATTTAATAACAAAACCTATGTCGCGACCCCCTTCTAATTTGCGAGACGAATCTAATGATCCTAATTAATCTATGTTTTGCTACAGTGATGCTACAGTAAACATCTTCTAATAACACTATAATTATCCTCGTTGGATTCGTCTCGTGAATTAGATAGGGAGTCTGCAATTAGTTTCGAGATTAGACTTTATTTAAGACTCCAAAATAATAAAATTCTCTTTGATTTGACTCCTCTAAAAATTAGATAGGGGAAACGAACAGCCAACAGAGGCTAAAGCGACTGACTGACATATCAATCATTCTCTGTAAATGTCAGCTACTGATGCGTCGACGTCTCGTCCAACGTGGCACACCCGGTCGCGGTGGCCGGCCACTACTAGCTGCCTGTGCTTTTACTTCAGCGGGCGATTGATGACGATGAAGCGTGTGGAACAAGATCTCATACGTGTGAGACGCGCTGTTTCAATAACTGCCAGCTTCTCATCAGGCGAAAGACCACCGGTCTCTTTGCGAGCTGGTTCTTTGCGAGCTGGTTGATCGTATCTAAGGCTTCTTTTGCACGCCTAGTGTGTAAGTGTATTTGTTTTTGGGTTAATTGTAAAAAAAAATCACCTTATATATCACCTTGAGTTTAAAATTCTCTCCAATAAATCTTTTTTGCTGCAAAAACTACCCCCAATACCTACTACCTATGTTTGAAATAATTCTAGAGTTTGTAATTTACATTGTTTGGTCCATGTAAATCAGACCAAACAATGTAAATTAACGTACAAATTTGCGGAGTCAGTAAGTCTTGATTTACGTAACATAGAAAGCGAATAAATGAGCGCACTATGTCGTCATCCTCGGTCCGGAACATGTTGAGAGCCTAGGCGGGCTTCTAGGAAGCTTCGCGCGGGCGGCTTCCAGGAAGCTTCGCGCACATTGTCCTTACAGTTACGGCCATAAATACTAGTATACAACTTGCCGCCGGATTGGCCTGGGGCATCAAAGAAGAAAGGGGGCCATGGAAGAGAAGAAGCTAGTGCTCGGCGTCGTTGTGCTCCTCCTCCTCGCGTCCGCCGCATCCGTCGTCAACCTCGTCGTGACCGGAGCCGGGGAGCGCCCGCCGTGGCCCGTGGCTCTCGCCGCGTTCACGCTCTGGGCTGTCTTCTCCGCGGCGCTCGCCGTGATCCTCTCGCGCCTCCGCGACGAGAACTGAACAGCTCACGCGCGCGCCTCCGGCTGCCCGGCCGCACCGGCCGCGATCAACGTCAGTCATTCTCGTATTTTATTTGACCCGCTCGCCGTTGTTTGTTTTGACTTTGCGGCCACCAACTACCCGGGACGCTTGACCACCGGGTCAGGCAAGACCGTCGTAGCAGACGGTGGTGCCGCGCTGGATCGCATCGGATGGGATGGCCGGCCATGAGCGGTGCCCAGTTGAAGGGAGGCGCACCTTGCTTCCTTCGTCTTTTTTTTTCCTGCTTTGTCTTCGCTTTGTTTCTTGCCTTCTTTCTGAAAATCGAACGTATATGTTCAGTTTTTCACGTTCTCCGTTGCAAATAGAGTGACCGTACTGTCCCGTTGCAGGGGAGCATGACGTGGCGCGCAGCGGCCGGAGGTTCACCGGCACCGCCAGCTCACCAGAAAATGCTCGCGTGAGAATATTCATCACACGAGTTTCCACTTTCGGTTTCCACTCGCTTTCAGTGCATGCGATGCAGAAAAGGATCCAGGGTCAGGTCAGGTCCCAGGTATATTCGAATCCACAGAAGTCAATCTCCATGGTTTGTGTGGCCCACCCGTCAGTAACCGATTTGTATAGTACGTAGTACAAAGGAAAGGACAGGTCAAATGCGTAATCAGAGTTATACAGTATTTCTTAATCTGAATTTCATGCATGTTTGTATCAGGTCAAAAAAAATTGTATTTTGGGTTTTACTTCTGCACTTCTCTTGTTTTTTCTCCATAGAGAAATCAAAATATAGTCTGTATTTGGATCCTTATGTGTTGTGTATATAATGTTGTGGTTGTATCACATACCTGTGCCAACCTTGTTTGTTTATTTTTCTGAGTTTCTCTTTTCATGAGCATATGGGAATGGTACCAAACAAAAGAACACTTTGGTTGACTTTTTGCCTGTCTAAGCCAAGTGTATCTTAGTCGCCTTCAAATACAAGTAAGCTGGTGTCCGAACGTTGCCACTTGTTTTGTTATATTCTACTTATTCAATATAAAAGTATCAGAGCGGTTTTGGTGTAAAAAAGCTGAATAAGTTGAACTCTAGAAGGAGGGAGCCTAATAAACACCAAAACAAAGAAGCATACTACAACGGTTTTGGCACACTTACACGTTGCCTACCTTTTCAGCAAATCATTAACTGATGTTTGTTGCTAACATAACGTAGCTTTCATTTGAGGATTTGTAAGGCTGTTACAAAGTGAGCGTGCGTCGCCCCTGACACTCGTCTCTCTCTGGGCCCACTCATGTTGAAAAGTCAAACAAGAATATTTGTCGCTGTGGTCCAGAATTCCAGTTCCAGGAAACTGCTAACGAGAAAAGGAAATGATCTACTTTAATTTCTTGGTCATGAAAGAAGGTTATAGTGAAAAACTAATAAAGTGCAACATCGTGAATTATTTTGAAAATTCGTTCCTCTCTCTTCGTTTCGGACCTTGGGTATAAACTTACATCTGTAATGTGTCACGCGGTTGCGCCTGCGTCAAAAAGAAAATGGAGGAGGCCGGCCGACGAATCTTGCGGCCAAGTTGACCCGTTCGTGGCGGTTGCATCCTGATCATGCAGGCGCAGCTTCTAGCTGCGCGCGTCGTTCATTTTGGTCCATGACCATGAGATCACGGCGCGGGATTGACTAGACACCGCGACACTACCTGCAGATAGGACGTGCAACAACATCGAACCAAAAAGCAGGGCCACCACCTCGACTTTTATTTCTCTCAACCAGTGTAATTTTGTCTAGCTTGATGGAATAATCGGCAGAACAGATGAACTCCAATCAGCATTATCATTTTTTCCTTGACGACACTGTCGATATACATATTTACTTGCATTACACATGAGCTTCGTGACGTGTGATTCATGATCCATGGTCCTGAGTACGGTGCTCCTATTACTGTGCTGATGATTCCTTTATTTGGGCGCCGTGCTTGATTGGGCTTCCGCCTAGCGTATCCGAAGCGATTCGGCTGCAATCAAGCTCGGCGGAAGCCCATGTTTGCAGCCCGTAAGTGATTCGGCTTTCAAGTCACCAAAGCTACCCGAGCCGGGATGGACCAGGCAATCACCCAACATAAAACGCATTGATTAAACGGCAGCAACTCGCAAAGCCCATCCCTCGATTAATGGTGCTTTGGTCATTTTAATATATCTCTCTCTGCTAAAGAAAGAATATTTCTCTCGCTAAGAACATTTTTGGAAAATTCTGTCAATATTTAAAAAATTGTTGACTTAGTAAATATAAAATATTGAAACGGTATGAATAAAATGTTGATGGAAAAAGTTATTTTTAAATTATTTAAAACATATTCATATTGGATCTCGTTTCAGTAGAATTAATTCTAAAGAACATGTAGGTTCAAACGGATTCAAAAATAAATTCACGTTTTGAGATAAAAATGCGTTTCAAACTTCGTAACCATTTCTTTTTCTCTCACCTCTCACCCCGTTCAATCATATTGCAATACGTGGCTGGCTGACGGCTGCTCTATGGATCGGATGGCCAATCTATAGATTGACTTCGTCAACTCTACCTGCAGGAGGTTTGCGATTGTTCGCAAGTGATCCGCAGAAGAATCCTGATCGAAGATATTAAGTTTTTAATTACGAAATAAGGGTTAATTATAACTTATAAATTGCAAATTTGGACTACTAGAAATTTTGTGTACACCAGGAAACGAATGTACCACGTGCTTACAGAGGAGCGAATCCCGCCTCCACGTTGGATTTGTAAACGTGTTGAGAGAGCACTTGCTGCCACTGTCTGGCCGCGTTTGTTCCGTGAAATTTCAACGGCCTGTGCCCCGCAAACCAACAAGTTTATCTTTTTTTTTTTTATCAAACCAACAAGTTTATCTTGGCTATAAAAATGTTGCCCTTTTGACAGGGCCAGAGCAACACACAAGGAAACAGTTGGCCACAACAGCCTCCGCCATGAACCAGAGGCTGTTTCTCCTTCTCCTCCTCCTCCTCGCCTCGGCCTCCTGCACCAACATCGTCGTCAAGGAAGCCGCTCCGTGGCCACTGGCCCTCGCCGCCTTTTCCGTCTGGGCCGTCGCGTGCGCCGCGCTCGCCGTGCAGCTCCCGCGCCGCCGCCGCGAGACCTGATGAAGAGCAACAAGCTGGCGCACCTCCGCCGCCGCCGCTCTGCGATCACTGTCAGTGCTCCCTGCTTCAATCTGACCCGCTCGCCTTAGCTAGTTTCTTTTCTTGCCGGCGGCTGCCCATCCGGTGGCTGATGGCGGGTTATCATGGCCGTCGCCAACACAGCTGCCGGAACGCGTACGTGAACTACACGAGTGAGATTCAGTTGGAGTCTGGGCGTGCCATTCATTGCCCGATTGAGATTGAAGGGAGCAACTCCTTCTTGCTCCAAATTTACCTCATCAATTCCCAGTTTCTTTTAATTTTGTCTCTCTTTTTTTCTTGTTCGAACATCTCTAGCTTCACCTTATTACTTTGCCATTGTGGGTTTGCAAAGGCTAATTCAGTTCCATTGCAGGCGACGGAGAGCCCGGCGCGCGTCGCCAATAGCGGGACTCAAATCATGACGCCAGCACATGCAAAAGTTTGCCCACCTATAGGTTCCACCAGCCCTTTCCTATTTTCTAAGGGTCCGGTATATTGACTCATATATATGGCGTGTAAGGCCTATCCATCAGTCAATTTGTCCAGACATTGCCTCCAGTTTTTGAACGGAGATGCTACTTACAATTTCTGCAACGAAAAGGACAGATTATTACAAGAGTCCTGGGTTCAGGTCCGTCTCTTTTTTTTTCCGTTTTTTAAGAAAAGAGACATCCCCGATCCAGCAGTGTTTGTTTGTATTGTTATTTTGGATTAATGTACATGGTACTGCTCTTGACAAAGAGCATATAGTTTGTATTGATCTCGACGAGTATTGTATTACAAAATTAATAAAAGTTTGGTGGATCCGTTGTCATTTTATTGGAATTGGCCCAACTTTTCTCTCACCTCCAGTCCCTGTACATAGTTAAACCTTGCTTATGTTTATGTACGACTGATTTGTGATGCTTAAAAAGTGTAAATTATGCTTGATAGGACTAGTACGATTCGGCCCTTTCGATGAAAGATCCCGTGATATTTCCCCCAAAAAGAAAGAGGGGAAAAAGTCTACTGATGATGAGTTGCCACGAAATGGAAACCACTTAAAACAAAATGAAATTGTGGAAACCACTTAAAAAGCGCATGTTGTCCATCATGTTTCATTTGACTATGCATATGCCGTTTATGCGTGCATGCCATGCATGAACCACAGGACATGGACTGTTGCTTGTGATTTGTGAAGGAGGACTTCCATGACTTTACACGGCCGTTTAACATTTTCGCCTCAGTTTCTTCTGGCTCAGGAGTCGGAAGATGTGGCGTTCCCTTTACCTCCCTTTGATTCTTTGAACACCTAACTCGAACGTGCCGCGAGAAAGAAAACGAAAGAAAGGATTCAGGAGGGAACAGCCAAGGCCCACGCGTGACGATGCTAATAAAATATAAAAAAGTGCAGGGTATAATGGATAAAATTATCCATTTCCATGGTCTTCGGGCCAAGTCAGCGGTACAAACGACAAGCTGGTGTGTACTGCATTGAAATTTTATTTACATCCTACAGAAGTTTTTTAAAAAAAAAGTAGAACTAGTTGTGGTCTTGTTTAATTTTTATGCCACCAAGAAAGTAGTGATCAATGCCCTGGCTCAGAGGACCAAATGAATCGTCAGTGCGCATGAATTTCAGCACAACATATAGTGTACTAGTTCAGTTTAAACTGGATTACTACATGACACAGATAGGTTCTGAGTGAAAAAAAAACTATACAAAATACAGGAATGATTTTATTCTTCATGAGGCAAGCGAAGGTTTCTTGGAATTGGAAGGTAAAGTGCAAATCGCAAAATCATTTTAAAAGCTTGGTAGTACCTCTATTTTGGACCATATCATACTAGCAGATGCCTTTGCAATATGCATAGGTGATGCCGTTGAAAAGAAAAAGAGGGTCGTTGGGTGACATGAACAGAGAATCTGGCTATTGTTTAACTACCGTGTCGACGGTTCTACTATTCTACTCAGGTGGATAGATTGGCCGGCCGCCTGATACGTCATCAATTGCATGGTTGCGGATCGGATAAGGGTCGGCCAGGTGAGCTTCGTCGCAGGTTTCTATCGGTTGTGCTCCCTCCTGATTATTACGTCATCACTTGCATCCGCTAGTCGACACGGAGATGTCAACACCCGAGATGTAAACAAAGCTTGGCGCGATGGGAGTATACCTCCGAAAATTTAGTACAGCAACAGTCACTTTCTCTCAACGCGACATGGTTGATACTATATAGTTTATTGGCCGTGTATGTTCTTTCCGGTATAGGGAGTACTTTGCATTATGCAGCAAAGACGTACGATATTTCGATTTTTTTATAGAAAAAAGGCTTATCACGCTGCTTTATAGAGAAAGCAAATTGTTTACACACATATGCGTATGGACTATATGGAGCTGTCAAGACTCGTCCGAAGTCCGCCGTCCATGGTGATTTGGTCGCTGTACGAAACGCGGAAAGTGTATACAGACAGTAGTGCCCAGCACAGTAGGGGAGAGGATCGGAGAAAAAGCTCCTATAGTAGTAGTAGTAGTAGAATATTGGAACCCTGCACCACCACACACGCGATGCGTCCGGTCCACGTAGGACAATGGGGTTACGGCTATGCAACAGTGACGGCCGCCGGCGGCGAAGACGGCGCTAGTCCTTCAACCGGTCGGTTGGAGTTCACTTGGAAGACTTTGCAAGCAGACGACGTCGATATCAGTATATAGCCATCAGAGGCAGACATCGCACTCTTCCTCGATCGCATTTCTTTTTGGGTAGCTTGATCGGTAAGACAACCCATCCAAATTAAATACCCAATCAGCTGAGCACTTATTATCTTATTTTGCCTATGACCATGCACTTTTAGTTGGGGCCATATATGTATGCTTAATTTATCGAGTGACGTGGCTTGTCGCCGCTATACATCAGCTTCGTGACGTACGTACAGTAAGAAAATGAAGGTCTCTAAGATACCATTACCATCCATGTTCCTGCTAGTAGCAATATAGTGCTAGTATCAGGCAGGCATTTCAGACACGTGTTTGTTCTGTCATGGGTGTGCTTGAATTGCATGCGTGAGCACGGGTAGCTGCGGTCGTCAATTAACGGACAAGTAGACACACTATGTGCACATCGAAACCAGCACAAAGTCAAGCAAGTGGGATTATTCCTTCATCAGAAGAAAAGGTCAAGAAAAGAAAGTGGATTAACGTTGGCACCATGATCACACACAGTGTACCCGCTGCGGAACGGATTGGTTACATCCACACGTGCGGCTCTTTCTACAGAGTCAAGTTCCAGATGCTGTGGAGAAAGGAACTGCCATCGTCCATACTGTATCTTCTACAAATTAACTATACCACCCTAGTGCTGCGTGGACAGTGACGTGCAAGGCCACCATTCGATTTTGGCACCTTCAGTTCAGCTTTATTTTCATGGATTTTGAAGTCAATCGCGTGAACATAAGAAAAAAAAAGGTCAATCGCGTGAAAGGCTGTAGTTGGGCTGGGCCGATACATGTACCTGCTGACACGCTGGGCTGATTTAGTTACTTTATATCTGATAGGTTGCCCCTTTGTTCTGGGCATGCCTGATATACAACACGGTTCCTCGAAAAAACCATCGCCATTACGCAAAGACAGAAATCCTGAAATCTATTGAGAGGAGAAATAAAAGAAATATACTGGAGATGTGAGGAGTCGAACCCCAAGCCTCTATCAAGCATTGAAATAGTGCTCTACCAGTTGAGCTACATCCCCAACACGGAAACACTATCCAAAAAGTTAAATCTGTCTAGTTAATTTTATTACTCCAATCATTATCTCATAATAAATCAGACAATTGTGTGGTAGACCTTGTTTTCGTTTTCAATTTGATGATTGACACTATTTTTTAGACTTTGCATGGTTCAACCGAATCGTGAGGCACATCTAATGCAGTCCTGATCCTATTTCTCCTATCAGCTATGTAGGACCTTGTTGAACAGTAGGCTACTTCATCACATGTCAATTTTGGATTAGCGATTGAAAATTATACTGTACATGACCTTGATTTTTGTTTCTCCTTCCTAAATTCATTGTATAGCACATACTGCTTGTGGCCTGTGGACCAAACTATTTCTTGACTATGCTGGCCTTGGTGCTGATTAGTTTCAATGAAATCCTTCTTCCATTTTTCTCTGATCGACTCCAAGGGACGGCCTGTGAGGCACAATTTGGAGCATGCCGCAAGTATGGTACTTTGAAGTATTGAACTGAAATCACTTCTTGCATGCATGTACAAGACTTTACGACAATCCAACCATGTTTGTAACTTTGCACTATTTAACTCCCAGGTTTATTGCTGGTTGTGATGGGTTTTATTCAGACTCCTGAAAATAGGCCTTAATTTAGCTGACCGATAATTCCTACAGCTTCAAGCGAGGGGACATGACACAAACACATTTTCATGTAGGATTTTGCATCGTCTCCATCACTGCTAAAGGGGAATAAGGACCACCATTTTCATGCTTTGTGCAGCTTCTGCACCATAAAAATTAGGATGGCTCCTCATGGACGTTGATGGTTACGGAGCGAGCAAATGTCTAGGATCTTGGAAAGTCTCTCGCCTTTGGGGCAGGGGTGGCTGATTTAGGGGGTGCATGGGGACAAGTGCCCCTCATTTTTTTTGGAACTACCCTATATATATACTATATACCATACTATGTATATAAATTTTTTTAACAAATACTCCCTCCAATTCTAAAAAAGGATCTCATTTAGGACAACATTTAGCATACCGAGGAGCTACTAATCTGAGCTTAGTTTACCATCTTTACCGTTATTAAATAGATTGCAGAGTCCAACATTTAGTTTTTTTTATCTTTGAAGGTAACCCAAATTCATCAGGCCCATGGGCCTGATCACGGCACACTCTTCGTCCTTATTACAGCCACTGCGAGCCCACGAGAGGCTGGATGCGATCGCTCTGTGGAAAAGTCACACACAGCACCAAGCGCTTGCACAAAGGATTTGCAGCAATAGCCTAACCTCGGTTCAGCCACGTTGGATTAGTAAACGTGGTATAAAGTTGAAAAGTGCACTCGCTGCAAATGGCCTAGTGGCCTCCCCTGCTTCCGAGTAGTTTCAGCGCGGTCTCTGTCCAGCAAACAAACCCAACCATATTTCGGCTATAAAATTGCGGCCCTGCAGAGCTGCAATTTGCCATCGTCTTAAACAGAGTTTAGGCACAAGGGCTCTGCCTCTGATAGCTCTTCTTCCACCATGAACCAGAAGCTCTTTCTGCTCCTCCTCCTCGCGTCCGCCTCCTGCGTCAACGTCGCCACGAAGGAAGCCACTGCCGCGGCGCCCCCACAGTGGCCTCTCGCGCTGGCGTCCTTCTCTATCTGGCTCATCGCGTGTGCCGCGCTGGCGGTGCAGTTCCCGCGCCGCCGCCGCGAGAACAACTGAAGTGGCCGGAGAGCCCGCGCGCCTCCGCCGCCGCTCACTGTCAGTGCTCCCCTTATCTGCCTTAATTAGCTCTAAATTCTTTTGATTCCGCCGGCCGCCCCTGCGTCCAACGTCGTCAACATCCGGCCCATGCGTGCACGCAGCACGCGATGATCGGAGTCTGCCTCTCCGGTCTGGGCATGCCATTCCATTCCTACCCAGTTCAAGTTGATCGAAGGGAGTCCAAATTCACTCCCATTCTTTCTTCTTTTTCAAGATTTTTAGAAGTACTTGTATGCAAAGGCTCCCGATTGCACAGGTCATAATTCAGTTCCATTGCAGGATCAGACGGAGAGCACGGCGCACACCAACCAGCAGTTTGCCCAGAAAGGTTCCACTACTCTTCTCCCCCATTACAATCGATTAGGTTTGAGTCCAGGTCCAGCAGGTATATTTTGACCCTCCTCACGGATCACGTCCAGATGCAGCTGTTACCTCCAGCTTTTTAAAAGGAGATGCTAGCTACAGTTTCTGCAAAACGAAAAAGGACATGTATCTCTCTTTTTTCCACCTTTTTAGGAAAAAAGAGATACCATTCGTCCATGTGTGTATTGTATTTTATATTATGGATAAATGTATTTTGTACTGCTCTAGAAAAAGAGCAGATAGGTAGTACTTTGTGTTGGTCCCTTCGTCATTGAGTAATAAAGTTTGGTGGATCCATTGTCATTTTCATTGGCAAATGTGTAAATTCATCTGCGGACATGCATGTCTACTTTTTTTTGAAAGCATGCATGTCTACTTGGTGCTATATAGAAGTCCTCACTAATCAGATCTAGGTGCTATTCAAAACAAAAGATATTTCAGAAAACATCATAAGTAGTTCAATACTCACTATTCAAGGAGTAGAGTTGAATATTACTAGCTAGATTACTTGTAGAGGAAGCAAAGAGAGCAAAACCTGACCTATTAATGAAAAAATGTCGGGATCACCTGTACATTTTTAATCTAACATCAACAAATCGTCTGAACAGGATTAGCATCCAGGTGCGCGCAATGCATATAGCCATATATTTACGACTGACTCTGCTGAAGCGGTTAGAAACGGTGTATCACACTACAAAGCACCACTACTTTGCGTTGGAAAAGAAAAATTAATGAAACACGGATCTTCCGGCCGATTAAAGTTCCAGAGAGGTGCAGTACACAATGATCTAAAGTAAATACACTGCAAATTATTTTCAAACTGCACTATCCATCTTTGATTTGGACCTGCATGCATATATATACCACGAATCAGGACGCGAGCTATTGCGTTGTGTGCAAAATAAGCAGGCTACGCTGACTGAATGGCCGTTTGACATTTTCGTCGGTTTGCATACACAGGATTGGAAAGTGTATTGCCTCCTGATAAACACGTAGTGTGAACGTGCGAGTGCGACTAAAGAAAACAGAAGAAATGAACTCACGGAGGGAACAGCCATGGCCCAGACATAACGACGTAAAGTGCATCAAAAGCGCAATGCACCATGCATGTGGCCGTGCCCGTGGTCTTCGGGTCTTAGTTCCTCGATTTTTAACAAGACAAGAAGTTGAATTTTAGATAATGGAAATACACTTTCCGGCCATCTCATAGCATGTAGCTCAAATTTTGTTAACATTATTATATAAAAAGATCAGTCATCATACTGACACAAGCACATAATCAAAAATATAAATTGAGAGTTCCATGCATACTAGTAGCTTGTAAAGAGTCATCCATGCACCGTGTGTGGGAATCAACACAAACAACCACCGTGTCGAGCCGTCGATGTGACTGCTGCCCCCAAGTTAACTTCGCATTGGCCGGCTGCCTAATTGCAATTGCGTCACTTGTTCTCTGGGCTAGTGGATAAGGGGCGGTCGGTGAGCTTCATTCGTCGTCGCAAGTTTCTGCTATTGGCTGCGAGATGCACACCGGCGCTCCTGCTGGCTGTGCTGCATGGATCCAAGCAGCTGGATCTCTGTGTGTCACATCTATATATCCTCGCTGGAGCTGTTTCGGAGCCCGCTAGTAAGATGTCAACACGAAATGTACAGAATGCTTTTGGGCACGTTCATCTAGCTCGGCCAGCCGAGTTGGCCTGCGGACAGTAAAAAACCTTGTCGAAACCATATGAAATTGCGAACGGAGGAATAGTTTTCTAACAACATGCATGACATGTTTGACATAGATTCATGACCGTATATAGTTTATATCAGAACCTGTATTGTTACTTATTTTGGTTGGGTTATGTAGCATGTTTATAGAGAAAAAAATATCAATTGATATAGAAAATGCTATATTTGTAGACTATTTAGTTCTAATATTATGACGTTTGGCGTCGATGAAAGTTTATTAAAGTGTGAAAGGGTCTCTAGCCTATAATGGTTAGAGCACCCGAGTATAGCGTATAAGTAGACCTAGGTTCAACTCTCGGTGAGCGCAAATAACCAGGCTAGAATAAAAAAAAATAGGTAGGGAGTTACCTCTACTGACTTCCGTCCAAAAAAATTTCTCAAAGTTTCCTATATATAACTTGCATGAATAAAGAGAAGATATAGTCGGTTTAGTGGCATGAAGTTAAGAGGAGATATTTCGCCGTTTATATGTACGTGAGCGTTGTTGGATGAGCATGTACAAATGTGGCAAAACAAGAAAATGAGCACTAGGGTGTCTGACCATGCATGCCTGACGCCGGACAAGTACCTTTTTGAACCTTTAATATGTAAAAGTACCAAAAGTGCATATATATTAATAATACATCCGCCTGGAGTCTTTTCGCCAAGTCGTCGTTTATTATTTCGGGACCTGGAGGCTTGGATTCTCGACTACGCGCGTGCATATGGTCATATGGAGCTGTCTCGACAGATCTCCTCCAAATTCCGCCGTCCAAAGGCTGTGTTTGGTCGGCACGCAAGACAGACATTTGAGCCTGCCGGGCTGGGGAACAGAAAAAGCTTAATTCATGGATCGGAGTAGAAGTAGAATATTAGCATACACGACGCGTCCGGGCCACGTAGGATGACCGGAAGTGCAGTTCTCATCCGCTTCCTCTATGTAAACACGGCTCCCACTTGGTGAAGACTTTGTGCAGCAACTTATGGTTTTGTTTTTGCGGTCGTTGGTTTGCTTGACGGGCAAGACAGCAGGTTACACCAAACTGATCCAATAATTAACACACTCTGCTCTTATATTATATACTACTTCTTCCTTTCATAAATTGTTGATGCTATTGACTTTTTTTCGTTACATTTGACCGTTCGTTTTATTCTATTTATTTTTAAAAATCAGTAGAATTATAAGTTATGTTATAACCTGTTTTAGTGATAAAGCAAATTATAATAAAATGATTTAGAATTATTAAAAATTTTTAATAAGACGCATGGTCAAACGTAATGAAAAAATCAACAACGTCAACATATTAAGAACAAATAATAGAACAAATTAAGTATAGCATCTCAACTCGCGCGCATCGAACTGGACTATGACGATTGTACCATCAGCTAGCACAGATCATTATGTAAAGAGTCATTTGTTTGCTGTAAGCCAACAATATTATGCAGTTATCATAAGATAGTATCATCTGCAACGGGCGTGGGTGTTGGCTGATTGCGTTGCATAATTTGTAGTGGAGCATGCAAACGGCTCGTACCGATGGAGCATCCAGTAGTCCTGCCAGCCGTGCGCCGGGCCGCCGGCCCCGTACTGAACGCGGGCGTGGTTGCGGTCGTCAAAAGGAACTACTAGCACATCTCGACGCACCACCGTACAAAGTCAAACAAGTGGGGTATCCTTATCAAAGAAGGGGAACAAAAGCTCAAGTAGTGAGTGGGTAACGTTGGCACCGCGATCTTGAGAGAATTAATATGTTGGCTATCACGATCACAAGTTACTTACAGCGACGTGTGGCACGCCCGCCCGTTCAAGAAGTCCATGTATCCATCATCAGGTCTGCTGCCTTCGAACGTAACTGCCGTTGCGGCCAACCCGAACTTCCGACCGAATTCGCCGAAGTACTAGCAGTCGCCCGCTGCTGCGAAGCAAAGCAAGAACAGGCCTTGTACACGACAGGTACGGGCGGGGTTGCCGATCAAACACCGCCACACGTACTACTGCACAGTAGTACAATGTAGAGTACGCCAGAGCTACATCAATTGCTAGGATACTTTCTTGTTTCCCTTTCTTTTGACAAGCCAATTAGGCTCCATTTCTGGTACAACACAAAAACAAAAGGAGGAAAATAAAAAGAGAAGGTCGTAATCCTGTTTGGGCCAATTCTGACGAATGTCCTTTGAACCGAAAGGCCGTTTGCCAGCCGTCAATGGGCCTTCCTGGCCCGCCAGCTGCACTTGTAAGCCCAGGTAGTCTGGCCAGATTTTGTTTCCTTTTTCTTTCTTTTTTGTAATGAAGCCAGATTTTGTTTCCTCATGAACCGCCATGTCCCGGTTCAGAGAGCCGGCACCATGCTCATGCTGTGGCAGAGGACGTACTGTACCGTTCGCGGCAAATCAATCCTGATTTCGCTTTTTTCGAACTCGCCTCAAATCAATCTGGACTGTGAAAACTTTATGAGAAACGTTCAAAATGGCTGAGGCAATAATGAACCTTCCCGGCAGAGAGAGCCCTGTCGTTGCAAGAACCAGCTCACCCTATCCCCCCAAACCTACTCGTAGCTTGGAGTAGTATGATCGGAAGCAGCGAGAAGAGACAAAACACCGGTCAGAACTCGGGCGCGCGCAAAGCCCCAAGCATGAAGAAGCCCCACCCACCGCCCTCTCTTTCCTTCCCAAAACACTCTGCAGGCATGCTATGCTATAGGTAGGGGCGCCAAAGCCTACCAATGAATGCTGAGACGACGGGCCAAATCTTGGGTTGGGTAAAAAGCTCTTCATGTCCTTATTTCTTGGCCATGACCGGTTGGAGTATGCAATGCAGCGGTCCGGTCCTGGGATCATCATATCATCGACTTTATTTTTTGGCATGCTCTCGCTCTTTCGCGTCGCGTGTGGCTACTGGCTTACTGCTGCACACGGACCATTTCGTGCTGTGCTCTGCGGCCTCGATAGCTACTGCCTTGCGGTCTCTCTACGGCGCATACATTAATTTTCAGGGCTGGGTAATTGCTGGGTACAACGGCCCGACGATCCGATCGCCTCCGTACTGTAGTGTCTCTCGGGCATACTCATCGGAAGACAAGAATGAGAGACGAGACTGCTCCCGGCAGCAGGCCACACAGTGTGAGGGTGTGAGGGAGATCTACGCATGCATCGTCCATCGCTCACTCCACTTTTATTTTCGAAGCAGTATGCTTCGCCAGCACACGTGCGCTCGGCGCGCCGTCTACACGTCCGGCGTGTACTGGTAGTACGGACTTCCTTTACTTGTGCCTAAATAATGTAATTTTCATTCTTCACCAGTTAATGCCACGGTTTACCAGACTTTCGGTGGCACTTGTCTCTACAGCATGCCACGGTTTCAGAAGTGTGTCAAACTAAGCACTCTTTTGGAACAAAGGAATCGTGTGGAAGAAATAGAGGAATTGAAACTCTAGAAAACAATCCTATATATGTCCTTTTGGATTTTAGGATGGCTTCTTACAAATTATGGTAACAGTAAACTAATTAAGCATGTCCACAGGATGCCGACAGCACCCCCGCGCAAGACACAACCTTTTCCCACTTTTAATTAACAATCACCCGCTGATTGGTGGTGATCTCGTAGCTTGGATGTTTCTCTCTAGTTGCACATCTCCCAGTGGTGTTGCTCTCGTCGTTGGGACGCAACGAGACACGGGTGATTATTGCAAAGCGCAATCGGGCTAGGGTCCATTTCGATCGCCTAAAAATCCCTTGCACTGTGATTCATACTGTGTGCCGGCATCGTACAACTGTATACCACTACTACAACTTGTACAAGTACCAGTACTCTACTAGTGCAGAATGCAGATGGGATGACGTCGATCGCGCACATCCGTCCGTACAAGCGTATACGTAAAGCCACGCTGTACAATTATACAGGTGTGGTACGATCTCTCCGGTGAAGGTTTGACAAACACGGCGCGGCGCCTCCTCCTGTCGTCTCTGCGAGCGTTTGTTTGGTCTTTTGCGAGGGATGTGAGGTGACATCTCCATACCCCTCGTCATAAATGCATCGCCCTGCAGACAGGAGACCGGCCATGGCGAAAAGACGACGGCTGCAGGAGAGAGAGAGAGAGCGCGTTCGAAGTGACAACTGAGGTGACAAGCCTGTATAATGGGGCGAAAAGGAATCGTCTCTCTCCTCTGCCCCTGCTGACCCACGAGGTTGATATCTGCGCCGCGTGGGGCCCACGCCATGTCTCCCTACCCGTTCCCCTTCTTCTTTCTTCTTCTTCCTCCTCACCGGATGGCCCCGTCCTCTCTCGTCCATATATCTAAGTACCCACCTTCTTCCCCACCATCATCATCGGTAACCAAGTTCAAACTCGCCTCCTCTCCCCGTCCATCCTTTTCAGGTGTTCCCTTTTGCTTCTTCTTCCTGTTGAGGTAACTAATCTCTCTAGCTTGTCATATGATTGATCAATCGATTTTCTTGCATGTTTCTGGGAAGTTATCTGCTGCTGTTGATCTTGCTTTAAACCTTGCACCGCGCGCGTGTTGCTTTGCTTGTGGCACTAGTACGTGTGGCTGAATAGTTGTACTGCTGGAAATGTGGTCAATCGTGCGTGCCGATAAGCTAAACAGATAGGCATACCAGTGAGCTAATAGTACTCCTTCACAGTACGCTCACATGAATCAGGGGCCCTGTTCCAGGCTTGCAGCTACCTACCACTGGTACACGACGACCACGCTCGTTTTGGGATCCAACTTCTCCGGCATTAGTTGCCGTTGAACAGTTCTTCCCTCACCTTTTTTTCCGATTACCTTTCTTTTTCCCGAAGCGTCCGGTCAAGCCGGCGGAGCCAAAGCTGAACAGTGGCGCTCCGACTGTGTAGCCGCGCAAGCAACGGAGCTGGAACCGTCCTCCTCGTATTTCCTGTTTTTCTTGCGATCGTCGACGGTAAACACTGTTAATTACGCTTCACCGGCGAGTTAATGTCTCTTCAACTTGCTTATTTTTTGTTGGTGTCGTCGTGTTGTGCTTCTGGGTTCTGTATTTCTGCGTCTCCGTCAGGTTGTTGCATGGCTGTGGAGATGTGGTCACCACCAGATCATCAGCCAGTGCTAATGGCAGTAGCTCCAACCTGAAACCCTAGTTCTCGCAGGATTCTAGTAGCCCTGTGTTGGTCCAGAACTGCATGACTGCTATGATCAGCCCACGATTCATTATTGTTTCTTGTTTGACCGTGAGTCGTCATACCCTTGGACTAACAGCTTGGCACGGCATGGACTCGCTGCAGGTGCAGATCTGAGAGGCACCGATCGACTGCCGATCGAGCAAGCGAGATGGACATGTCCGTCCTCGCGGCGGCGGCGGCGGACAGCCCCGGCGGGTCGTCGGCGACGGCGAAGCCGAGCCGGTACGAGTCGCAGAAGCGGCGCGACTGGCACACGTTCGGGCAGTACCTGCGCAACCACCGGCCGCCGCTGGAGCTGTCCCGGTGCAGCGGCGCGCACGTGCTGGAGTTCCTGCGGTACCTGGACCAGTTCGGCAAGACCAAGGTGCACGCGCCGGCGTGCCCTTCTTCGGCCACCCGGCGCCGCCCGCGCCCTGCCCGTGCCCGCTCAAGCAGGCCTGGGGCAGCCTCGACGCGCTCGTGGGCCGCCTCCGCGCCGCCTTCGAGGAGCACGGCGGCACGCCCGAGGCCAACCCATTCGGGGCCCGCGCCGTCAGGCTCTACCTCCGCGACGTGCGCGACACGCAGGCCAAGGCGCGCGGCATCGCATACGAGAAGAAGCGCCGCCGCCGCCACCCGTCTTCTGCCAAGGCCAAGCAGCAGCCACAGCAGCAGCAGCAGGATCAACAGCAGCAACCGCCTGCTGCCGCGGAGATGCGCAGGGACACCAAGCCCGAGCACTTCTTGATCCCGCACGCGCACTTCTTCCACGGCCACTACTTCGCACCACCGCCGGTGCCGCCGGCGACGAACCACCCGCAGGTCGGCGGCGACCACGGCCCGATGCCCGCCGTTGGAATCACCGGCGACGACATGGCGCTGGCCATGGCGGAGGCGCACGCGGCGGGGTGCATGTTGCCGCTCTCCGTCTTCCACTAGCAACCTTAATTATTAGCGCTCCCATGGCGTCGCAGCATCGCGTAGGCGTAGGTGTGTGCAGCTGGGTCTTCTGCTAATGGCGATCGACGCGACGATAATAATCGCGTTGCGCCTTTTGATTAATTACCAGGCTTAATATTTTGCTCTATATACACGTGCTCCGCCGGCCGGGGTATGTTACTGCATTATAGCTAATGTGGCTGCCTTATTTTGGTTTTGTTGATGCGATGTACTAATTCTCGCGGGAGCTTGCGTCATGTAACTGATCAGTGGTACTACTTCTACTAAGTTCTAGCTACTTCGTATACTCATATCTAAGCGTTAGCCTCTGTACAGTTGTCCCAGCTGCTTTTCTTCTGATTGATTTTGCTCACCGTTGTCCCAGCTGCTTTTCTTCTGATTGATTGCTCACCGTTGGTTTGTCTCTATTTATTTGTGAACATCATGATTACACCACCTTATCTGATTAATTTTGGAGGACATTTAATTTGCCCACGGCTGGACGCTTCAGGGTCTCTATTTGAAATAGAGGACGAAGAGAATGGAAGATGGAAACAAAGGGGAAAAAGAGAGAGGAATCAAAACTTTTTCCTGTTTGGATTTTAAGAACTTATAACGAAGTAACGGTCATTATAAAAGAACATTAGTTCATCTCTGGTTACACTTTGCAGATACACTTAGAGTAGAATACGTGCAGTTTGTAGCACTGATGAGAATGCAATATCTGATGTGCAGCTTTTGAACATATATATAAGTACGCACGAGCACGATGACATTGATACTCATGTGCTGGTTTAACACACCAGTCCACAAATATGAAAAATACAATATCAGATATGCAAATAAAAGTTAGTACAACGGGACGATTAGACCGATCATGGATCATGTTTTAAAAAGGGGGATTCGGTTGAGCATTTCTAAAGAAACTTTGGGGTGAAGATTACTGAACATGTGGTGGATGTGGAA
This sequence comes from Chloris gayana, assembly GCA_031894775.1. Classification (NCBI taxonomy): domain Eukaryota; kingdom Viridiplantae; phylum Streptophyta; class Magnoliopsida; order Poales; family Poaceae; genus Chloris; species Chloris gayana. The sequence goes on along the minus strand of JAUNZO010003024.1, from coordinate 519,082 downwards.
CACTGTAGTACAAGCCTATAGAGCTACGGTAGTAGGGTCAATGCCTAATTGGGTCATGCTGTGGCCTCCTCGCGATAGTGAAAAATAAAACGCTAGTACTACTATTAGTGTTCGCTACTGTAGTCGGTGCATGCTTTATGCAAATGCCCATTGGAGAATGCAAAGTTGAGTGGTGTCCTTAAATGATTGGAGATTCAAGCTGTTGCTTTCACTTGTGCTTCTTCGAAAGAAGCTCTAATGCTAGTTCTTGTTTCATTTTATTGTCTAGGGATATCTCTAAGTCGTTAATCGTCCTATGTTTTCGACGAGTTCGTGTCACACTAATAGCAGGGGTTAGCCGTGCGTACACTGTTTGGGTTTTCGGTGTCCGTTCTGATGCGCTCCAGCTTCTTCAATCTACAGCCAGTGATCCACTGACAAGATACACTCAGTTCACAGGAGATCCAAGTGCATCATCCATGCCGACGTAGAAATCCTTCCAAATGCTTCAGTTCCATGGTGTCCATGGTGGTCCTGAGACGAAGAATGAGTTCAGGTATTTGTGGTCCTTGCACAATTCTGCAGTATATTCCATCGATCTGGTCTGAATTTTCCAAGAAAATGCAACCTGTGGCAGAGGGAGAAGCTTCTGCATTTCATGGGTTTTTAAACTTGTTGAATTTTCTGTTATCAACCGAGCAAGGCTTGTTTGGTGCTCAAAATTTCACCAGCACAGTATTTATAAACAATGACACTGCTTGGATCTATGGGTTGGAGTTAGATTGGGTTAGTTTCGAACTCCAACCCATGCCTGCAAATGGCATGCATTCAGGAAGACGAAGAGGGCAGTTGATATTGCATGTCTTGTCACGGGATTCACCTCGCTACATCGATCGATCACGGCGGCTCTGCTCGTTCAAACGTGTCAAACAAGCGATATGATTTGGAGAGATATGATGCGGGTTGGTTTGGTGTGGATGTGGATGGATTGGCAGATCGCCTTGAATTGGGGAAGCAGCTGCGATGCTGCAGACTGACGTGCGTGCCGGGCAGCAGTAATAATTTATTTTTTCTAAAAAAATGATGGAGCAGTGGAAATTCCGACCCGTCGTCGTACTGGTGGACTGCCAGTCCCGTCATTTCACTAATGAACAGTCATCATTCGTTTCGTTTTGGACGCTCGTCCATCTCCGATTGCACTTCGTCCTCATTTTCAACCCTTTCAAGTCAGTGGAAGGCTACTAGCAGTATTGTTGCATCATACGAACACTTGGCCAAATCAGTACTGGGTGCATTTTCATTGTTGGTTTCACCCCGTCCACGAAACGGATTAACGGAGGATGAGAGCGAGCAAGATGCTGCGGGGAACAGACGACAAACACTGCAGTCAGTTGATGTGACCGGTCCCGCTCAGAAGAAGCGCCACGTGTCAGCTCTCCCGCTACGTCGGCTGCTGCGAGCTTTGATCTTTGACCATACCCGCATTGCTAGAAGAACACCATCTTGTTTGCGTCGCGCGCGTTCACGACGGTCATATGGCACTTATCAACGAGCGTACGTGCAATTGAAGTGTCAAAGAATATTTTTTTCCTGAGATCGACGGACCGACCACGAAGATGTGTGCGTACGTTGGCCTGGTGCGGCGCATGACATGGGCCGAGATCGAAAGACTGGCTCACGCACGAGCAGGAGCAGGAGCAGCTGAGAAAAGAAAAGGACTGCCATGCCAGGGTTTGAGGTGACCCGTCTCTCCGCGGGCCCCGCCTCGCAGTATAGGCTCAGCTCCTTGTCGCCGGAAAGCCAGGCCTGCATCTGCATCTGCATGGCACCTCACTCCACACGCCCGGCTTTCCCGGATCTTGGATGCTCCCATCGCGTCGCACGTACCGGATGGTTTACCCGTTAATGCTCTCCAAGCTGCGATATCATTCCGACGACAGATCGTTGAGTTCGCAGGATTAGTATTGACATTTCTGCATGCCAGCAAACTCGTCAACGAGTCGACCATGCATTCCCGGTCACTCTATAGCTGAACGTTGGTTCAAAGAAACAGTGCCAGAACTGTCGTCTTGTGGATAAGGAAAGGATGGGATGCACCAGTCATTCTAGTAGCATGGACAAAGGGCTGTGACGACTCTTCTTCGTTTCCCGGCTTCCGTCCCGTCGTCCACGACCGATCGATCCAGTCGTCGTCATCAATTCGTGTTGATCTACAGCGAGCCCACCCACCGGCAACAATAATAACAAACGTGCATGTATGCATGCGTCCAAATTAACCCGTACGTGCATGCCTATCCAGCCGCGCAGTTGCGACGACAACGTGGCGGAAGCACAACAGTAGCTTATCTTTTGTTTCCCCTCCGCGTTTCTTGCATGAAAATTCATGGGTCCAGTAGTACTAGTACTAGAGTATTATGTATTGCTCTTATATATGCACAATTTGGGTATCTAGCGTGATGCAAATCTTTTTCTTGTTGGCAACATCAAGATTTGTTGGTGGAGACTTCTTGTCCTCACTTCGCATTATATCGCTATCGCCTATATATCTTGGTGCTAAATTAAACTATAGTACCTGGATTGGTGCGGATAAATACTCGGTTGTCGTTGTTGTTTTATGCTTTGTGCTACACACATTCTAGGCAGCCGAAACATGTGTTAGACGATTCGGCAACGGAGATTGTTTGACCACTGTACTCGGCTTCGGCCACTAGCTCTCCCTCGTAGCGGGTTCATTCAAGACTCAGGCTTCCATCCCTTAGCCCATTTATAAAAGAACGGCCCAGTTGATTATCATACACACACACACAAAAAAACCAAGCGGTCCAAGCTTCCGCTCGCACGTCGCCGCGCCGTCCTCGCCTCACCCGGCCGCTACGCCTGCCAGCGCCTTCCTTGCTAACCTAGCCGCCGTGCCCGCCGGCAGCCACGCCACCCTCACGCTCGCCCTCGACCGCGGGCGGCCGCGTCCGTCCTCCTCGTCCACGACCGCCGCCAAGCCGTCCATCTGCGCCGGCCGTCGCGTGACCGCCATCGTCAGTCGTGCCGCTCCTCGCGGGCCTTACCGGGCCGGCCCGGCACGGCTATCCTATTCCGCGCCGTTCGGCAGGGCACGGCCGATATTAATCCGTGCTATGCGGGCCCGAAACTGAACGGACCAGGCTTTTTCGTGCGCGGGCCGTGCCGCCCATTTCGTCACCACTAGGTCCAAGTGACGGAGGAAACGAAGCAGACCAACACAGTTGATGCCGTTCCCCGCCCGCTTCTCGCCGCCGGTCGCCGCCGCCGCAGCCGCAGCCGGGGCCGTGCTCGCCGCCGTCGCGCTCCGCTGCTACCTGTCCTCGTCCCGGCGCCGTTCTTCCTACGCCTCCGTGACCATGTCCGCGCAAAGGACCGACAGCGCCGCCGCCACGCTCGTCATCGCCGGCAAGTCCCCGGAGGACCAACAGCTCCTCGCCTCCGCGGCCAGCTCCGTATCCCTAGGAGAGGTTCGATGGTGGCGGGGAGATTACTGTATCCCTCGCCTCCGACGCGCCCGTGGGCCGCAAGGACGCGGGCTTCAACGTGGGTGCATACATGGACGCGCTCCAGGCGCGGCGGTTTGGGAGGTGGATGCTCTGGTCGCCGAGGCTGGCTTCTACGCAAGACCTCGTCGCGCAGTAAGTGAAGTTTATCCGTCAACTAATCGTGTGTTTTTCTGTCCCCTTTTTCTGACGACGTTTGCTCGTTCTTACAGGAATTTCTCAAAGCTTCCGGTAGGCGTCGTTTGCGTTGCCGATGTGCAGTTCAAAGGGAGAGGTGTGTTTTGCAGTGCAATTTAGAGCTTTCTTGTTCCTGTTTTTGTTCCTGTCTAGTGAATTTGTAGCCGTAGACCTCGGTTATTCTTGATTAAATTAAAACCAGGCACAGTATTTCAGTCCCTTTTTGTATCGCTGGTGTACCCTCTGACACCATGAGTTAATATTTGATCTTATCAAACAAATCATGCAGGCCGATCGAAAAACGTGTGGGAATCACCACCAGGCTGTTTGATGTTCTCTTTCACATCACAGATGCAAGATGCACGGAAGTTGCCCCTTATGCAATATGTTGTTTGTCTTTCCATGACTGAAGCCATCAAAGAGCTATGCCATGCTAAGGTGAGGTTTGAGTTCTTCATTTTCGTATTTGTTGCTCTTTAATGCATATATGCTGCAATTGTTTGAACTATATCTATTTTTCTTACACTGATTGACCATTTGTTTGACATCATGCTTATCTTTCTGATAAAACTCAGGGGCTACCCGAACTTGATGTAAGGATAAAGTGGCCAAATGATCTCTATCTGAAAGGACTAAAGGTTGGTGGTATTCTTTGCACCTCATCATATGAAGCACATTTCTACAATATTTGTACAGGTAAACATTCATTTTGAGTATTCCTGTTATTAGATAGTTTACGATAAAGTGTCAAGTAAGTCTATTTTTTAGTTCATTTCTAATCATTATGGTAAATTCAGATTCTCTGATTCTCCAGGTATTGGTTTGAACGTTGATAATGAAAAGCCTACAACATGTTTGAATGCTGGACTTCAAGCAATAATGGCCGATTCACCCAGATTAAAACGAGAAGACATATTGGCATTCTTTTTCAACAAATTTGAAATTCTTTATGAGATTTTCTCAAATCAAGGTCATTTGGATGTCATTGCTGCAGTGTACAATCATATGCATTTTTTTTTTATTTTCTCAATCATAAGCATATAAGATTTATCGCCATTGATTTTTGATTGATGATTCTTTCGCTGATCAAGTCTATGACAATCATCTTTCGTCTTAAGAGATGATTTTTTTTTCTCTTCCTTATGCATAATATAATATTCCTAATCCCCATTGTAGGATTTCAGGCTCTTGAGAAGCAATATTATGACTCATGGCTTCACAGGTAGACATTATCTCAACACTCATTTTAACTAGAAGCCAACGTTAACACATTTTGTGTAGTGCAATTGCTCAAATTCAATTTGTTATCATATGATTATCTTAGTGTTTGAAAGTTAAAATGAACATCTTCCAATGGCCACTAAAATCCACATTCTACATTATGTATGGGGTGTTTGTTATTTCAACGAAAGAGCTTTTCAATATTTCATAATATGCAGTGACCAGAAAGTTGTCGTTCAAGATGGACATGAAGGCCGGTCTTTAGACAGTGTTGTAACTATCCAGGTTAGCACTACGCTAAGTATGACAATTGAATAGGTATTTCCTCTGTCTAACGGTAGTAGTCTTTGTTCAGGGATTGACACCGGCTGGCTATTTATATGCTATTAGTGAGGATGGCGAAACCTGTGAGCTGCACCCTGATGGCAATAGGTGCTGTACATTAGACAATAATCCTTTGTCCCTAATGAATTGCTCCTGTATTTATTGTGTATTACCTAGACAATATTTTGTATGCTACTCATCCCTTCATTTGACCAACGCATTCTGCACTGCAGCTTTGATTTCTTCACAGGATTGGTGAGGAGAAAAATGTAAGGATAGTGCATTGCTACAGACGGGTACAAAACAAATTGTACAGACTACAGAGGATGGCATCGCATAAAGGGAGTGAGAATGTGGTCTAGTAAACATCAACACCATCACCTGCACCCTGATGTGTGCTCCGATTCATAAAGTTGGTTTTTATAGAAGCTGAAGATTTGCTCCATTGGCATTGTCTGAACAACCGGTTCAAGATGCTTCAAAGTTCAAACTTAACAATGATACTATAACCTCTGATTTTGGTCTGGAGCGGCTGTCAGGATAAGACCCAAGTATGTGTGAAGTGTTTGAATGAACTTTAGTAAGGGTTCCCTTGAATATGGCAGGCGCCTCTGCAACAATATGCAGCTCCTCTGATTGAGTATGGTGCCTGGTGTAATACTATAGTATCTGTCATGGTTTGGCTTTGAAAGTACTGTAAAACTTAGTGAATTGAGTTTTCGTGTGCCTTTGTAGTTTATTGCCAATGGTTTGTAAAATCAAAAGTAGAAAGACGGTGTGGTAATAAATAGATGTCTTACTGTCTTGGCCTCTTGACCTGGAGCTCTTGGATGTTGTTAGCCATCCCTTTACTAACTTTTGTTATCTTTCCGTTACCAAACCTTCTTTCTCTTTGGTTTTCAAACATGGTATTTATCAGTGGTTTCTCATCACAGAAATTGTCTACTTCTTATTCTATACAAAAAGAATGAATTTAATCAGAAATCATTTTGTGCTCCTGCTAAAAGAAATTGAAATCATTTTTACTCGCATAGCAGCGGACAAAAGTATGCAATTGTCCCTTGCTGATCACCAGTATGCCATGAGTAAAGGTTGTGTGTATTTGAGTTTAATCACCTGCAATTACGCATGGTGGAACCGACGGCACAAACATGGATACACAGTCGTTCCCACATTACATCCTTGATCCAAATTTATTTATATAATTATACTTTATTTTACTGGCTGAAGCTAGGCTTTACCCCTTTCTTGGCGGCGCCGGCCTCACGAGTCCAAATCGGCTCATCTCTCTTCCTGAGCACGCGCCCTTCACCAGCGTTCGGAACTAGGCAGCAGTCAGGTGAGCGCGGCTTCGATTTGATACAGTTGCTTCTTTTACTGCCCTTGGACCCTCCAATCTTGCCTGCAAGTTTCGTTTTCTAATCCTGTTCGTTGACTTCAATCTCGCAGCTAGACCGCGGCTTAACAATGGCGCAGGATGATCCAGTTGTATCTGCGCAGTGGCTGCAACAGCACTTAGGACTACCCGATGTTAAGGTGATAGAAAACCGACATAGTTTGCACGTTCTTCTGTGATTCTTTGCCCCTTTTGCTACCGTTCCAGAATAATAAAAGATCTTTTGTTCTTAGTTTCTTATCCAGTAGTCGGCATGTGAGTAGCGAGTAGTTTGTCAATGGAGCAATTCTGGCTCGAACATTTTATTTTTTTGAAATTATTAGTGTGGAACTGCTAACCATTTCATCAAAGGATCAAAAGATTGCAGGAAGGTGTGTTCTGTACTGACATTTATCAGCCTGTTTCAGGTATTGGATGCCTCCTGGTACATGCCAGAAGAGAATAGGGATCCATGGCAAGAATATCAGGTTTACAGCATCAGCTGTACTGCTATTTACTTACATTTTGTTTTTTTTTATTGTTCTTGGAGCTTAAGTGTTCTTATATGCTCAGGTGGCACATATACCTGGTTCGCTGTTCTTCGACATAGATGGCATAGTTGACCGGACAACTGATGTAAGAAATGTATCAGATGCATTCCAATTTCCATCCTCATTTTTTATTCTTTAACTGAGTAAATAAGCAAAGAGGATCTCTGTTGTTTTGGTATGTGCTACAGTCATATATTCAGTATTCCTCCATTGTGTTCTTATTTGGCAGTATTAACTAAATGTACATATAAAGCCTTCACTAGTTCATTCAGTATTCATGAGTTATAACATAGATGTAATCATCAATATGCCCTTGTTTTTGTTTTCAGTTACCACACATGTTGCCATCTAAAGAAGCTTTTGCAGCAGCAGTTTCTGCACTTGGTATCAGAAATCAGGATAAAGTTATTATTTATGATGGAAAGGGATTCTTCAGCGCACCTCGTGTTTGGTGGTAAGCATTATGTTTCAATCCACTTAACCAAAATGATGAAACTGACTGAACTTGGTTATATGGTTACTAACTAGCTTTTTATGAAGAACTAACATTATGTTGTCTTCTACTCTAACCATTCAATCACACTTTATCACTGACAGGATGTTCAGAGTGTTTGGACACAATAATGTCTGGGTTTTAGATGGAGGTTTACCTCAATGGCGAGCTGCTGGGTTTGATCTGGGAAGCAAAAGCAATGATGATGCAATTCTGAAATCCAAAGCTGCTAATAATGCTGTTGAAACAGTTTATAATGGCGAGATGGTGCGAAACAAAGGGGCGCATATGCTTATTGATTTCTTTTTGCTAACTGAACTATTATACTTTCATTCATGCAGACAAATGGAGCCACGTTTGACGTTGAATTTAAGCCTCAGCTATTCTGGACACTAGAAAAGGTTAGACACTTTTTGCCAGTACCTGGAACTGGAGAAATATACAGTGGAGAACTTATTTTCTTGATTATTCTTATGACAGTGAGATGTTTGGTTCATGCAATAGGTAGCTCATAACGTAGCTGCTCGGACTCACCAACAAGTCGATGCACGGTCAAAGGGCAGGCAATGTTTCTAAACTTGGTTACCCAGATTCCAGTCACTGCACTGACTACATTAGCTCTGATGATAAATGAAACCACATTGAAAACTCATTAATATGATTGATCACCTTATCCTTTGAGCTCAAACGAATTACACTAATTGTAGTACTAAAAATGAGTTTCACCTTCAGTCTTTATGTTAATTCTCGTAACAAGTTGGTGGATACACTCACTGACGCCATTTTGTTGCTCTTAATAAGGGCATCCCTGAATTGCCTGTATTCTCTTGCTGTTCACGAGAAATTCACTGACTTCTGATTGGCAGATTTGATGGTGTAGCGCCAGAACCACGGAAAGGAGTAAGAAGTGGACATATACCTGGAAGCATATGTATACCATTCCCTGAGGTGGGTACAGTGCAAATATTCAATCCATATCGTGATACTTAGATAACCACTATAATTGCTAAGAAATGATGTTGTTGCATTGTCCCAGATGTTTGATGGTGCACCGAGGCTTCTCCCTGCAGATGAGTTGCGGAAAAAGTTTCAGCAAGCAGGTCTGGAATTTGGCGCCACTTGTTGTTCAACCATATGCTTTGGATAGCATAGAAGAAACCCATTCATAGACAAAACATTGGAATAACAGCAATATTAATGCTGAATAAACTTGACTATTTCGAATACTTCAAAACTATATTTTCTTAGGAATGTTGTGTATGTACAGCAAGCTTGAAGAAATTCAGCAAAAAATAACAATATTATACCGGTTGTTGTCGCAGGGATTTCCATTGATCAACCGATTGTCGTCAGTTGTGGATCTGGTGTAACTGCCTGCATAGTTGCTCTGGTGGGGAACTATTTCCTGCGCTTAGATTTATCATGTGTAGCAATTCCCTAACAATATATCTATACAGGGGCTCCATAGGATTGGAAAGCATGATATTCCAGTTTATGATGGATCTTGGACAGAATGGGAAGCACAACCAGATTCCGATTATCCAAAAGTTACAGCCATTGCTTCATCCTGATGAATATGCGTCTGCTCAAGTTAAGACTGTTACCAGAAGATATTTCTACATGACAACCTTTTAGTTATATCGAGGTGAAGCTTACAGGGACTAAAAACGCCTATGTTGTACTGTACTTCGACTGGTAGAGGAATGTGCCTACAAGAAAAGAAAATGCACTATTGCAAATCTCATGCTCAACTATTGTCATATACAGTAAATTATGACTGATGATGTAAAATGATTATTACTCAAAGAATCTTGTCTCAAACTGATGCTAAGAATCTGCACTAATTTTATTTGATATTTGCAATATTGGCGGTACAAATTACCATGTTGGAAATAGTGCAACATCACAATAACAGCAGATGTGGCCAATGCTGCAAGTTTCGACTCAGACAACAGTGCTTCTTTTCTTAGCTCCAGGAACTCAAGACATGAAAAGTGTTTGCTTATGAAGCTTGTGATTGAAAATTTTGATATTGATATTAATTATCTGGTACGTAAAGTAGACTATTGTCTGTTATCCCGCTCATCTAATAAGATTGTTCCTGCACTAAAAATATTTGTGGCTAAAGTAGAACAGAGTTCCCATGATTTCGGTGCACTCCGAGCTTATACCTTTCCACTCTACATCTAAAGAACAACTCTTGCATTTCATCCGTATGCTCCATTCTGATAATGCTTTAGCTGTCATAATGGAGCAGGAAGCCAGGAAGTGGTTTGCACCACAAGCCACAGCACATCAGAGCATGAGGCTATTTCTGCAACAAATATTCAACAGCCCGTTCGCGATTTTCAGTTCTTCCTTCTGGTCCTTCCTACCATTAGGCTTTAGGGAAGTGAAATCCAAGGCTCGCAAAAAAATTGTAACCAAGCAGCCCGCTGAATTCAGCTAACAGTCTTATATTTAATGTTGTACCTCAGCAACATGAGTGTTGTAATCAGCCAGCACATGACTCGTCTTGGTGCCCATCTATAACTCTATAAGTGTAGTCGTCACCGCTAGACAATGGGAATTCCCCAGCATTCGTTCCAAGATCATCAGCTACCATAAAGGCAAGAGCACCATCCTTATGATCAACCCAACTGTATCCACGACCTTTCACAACTCCACGGCTACTCATCAGTGCCCTAATAGCAGTTGCATCACCATGTCTGCCTAAGGAAGCATATATGTTTGATAGAAGCACGTAAGGTGATGGATTCTTTGGGTCAAGGCGGAACAGGTGCTTTGAGGCACACTCCCCCAGTTCAGCATTGGCATGTACCACACAAGCAGCAAGCAGAACTTCCCACACAATAGGATCATCTTTGTATGGCATTTTATCTATCAGGGATTCCACTTCAACAAGACGACCAGCTCGCCCCAGTGCATCTATGAGGCAAGTGTAGTGCTCAGCCAATGGGGTAATTCCATAAGTTCTCTCCATGGAATTAAAGAATGCAATGGCTTTATCAACCAGTCCAGAGTGGCTACATCCTGTCAGGACAGCAATGAAAGTCACACTGTCTGGCTTCTGTTTTGTAGTTAACATATACTCAAACAATTCGACAGCTTTGTCCCCAAGACCATTCTGAGCATATCCATGTATCATCTCATTCCATGCAACTATGTTCTTCATCATCATGCAGTCAAAGAAAAGGCGTGCATCATTCATGTTGCCACATTTGGCATACATATCTATCAGAGCACTGCCCACATAGACGTTCTGATCATAACCATCTTTCAACACCTGACCATGTATCTGCCTACCTTGAGGTATGGAAGACAATCTAGCACATGAATTGATCATACTAGAATAGGAGGATTCTGTGGGGAACATCCCATTTTCTCGCATCTGCTTGAAGAAATCAAATGCCTCTTTATTCAAAGAATGGATAACTAAACCTGAGATCATAGAATTCCAACACACCACATCTCTCTCATTCATTCTACTGAAAATGCTCCTGGCAATATCAATCTGGCCACATTTTGAATACATATCCACCAGACCACTGGCGACAAACATGTCATTATGAAGCAATAGTCTTACTGAAGCAGAATGCACTTGCTTGCCAAGTTCAAAAATTCCTAATCTAGAGCAGGAACTGAGGATCACAGCCAAAGTTGTCCGGTCAGGCCTCATATCTTGATATTGCATCCTCCTAAACAACTCAACTGTGTCTTGATGCAATTCCTCTTGGAAGTAGCCAGATAATAGCGTGTTCCAAGTGGTCACAGTTGGTCTAGATATCTTGTCAAACATTGCACGGGCAGACTGAACATCCCTAGCCTTGATAAAAGATGCTAGCAAACTACTGTAAGTGACCTCATTGGGCTCAAACCCTGACTCTTGCATACGGTCCAACACTTCCATTGCCTTGTCATAGCAACCCACCTGACCATATCCAGTTATAAGGATGTTCCAAGAGACAATACTGACACTGGGCATCGACTCGAAGACCTTCCTGGCCTTGTTCATTTCCATGCCCTTCGCATACATATCCATTAAAGTGTTTCCTACATGTTGGTCTGATCCAAATCCCTTCCTGACAACCAACGCATGGATGCACTGTCCAAGCCTTATTGCACGAACGACGTCATACTCACTGGCGCAAGCTTGCGCGCACGCGCCAAGGACGCTGGAGACAGCCACCGGATCAACACGAACCCCGGTCCTGCCCATCCGCGCGAACATCCTGAGCGCCTCCTCGAAGGCCCCGCTCTGCGCCAGGCCTCCCATCATCGCCGTGAACGACACCTCGTTCGGGCGAGCCATCCCGTCGAACAGCCTGACCGCATCGGGAATGCTCCCACATTTGGTATACATCCCGAGGAGCGCGTTCTCGACGAACGGGTTGGCGTCGAGCCCGACCCTGACGGCGAGCCCGTGGCAGCGCCTCCCGTCGTCGAGCGCGGCCTCGGCGCCGCACGCGCTGAGCACGCTGGCGAGCGTGAAGTGCGTCGGCGCGAGGCCCTCCTCCATCATCCCCCGGCACAGCCCCAGCGCGTCGCCAGGGCACTGGGACCGCGCGACCGCGCTGATGACGGTGTTCCAGGAGACGGCGTTCCGGTCCGGCATTCCACCGAGCAGGTCCCGGGCAGCGGCGAGGTCCCCGCGCGGCACGCAGCGGATATCGCGGCGTTGTAGGAGTAGACATTGGGGTGAGGCAGCGAGCGGAAGGCGCGGAGCGCGTGGCATGGCAGGCCGGCGAGGGAGTAGAGCTCGATGAGGCGGTTGAGGAGGAAGGTGTCGGCGGCGAGGCCGGCGGCGAGCACGCGCGCGTGCGCAGCCTTGGCGTGGGCGCGGCTGGGCTTGGGGCCGGCGCTCCGCTTGATGCAGGCCTGGAGCACGGCCGCGAGCTGGGCCGCCAGGTTCGTCATCTCCGAAATGATCACTGATCACAGGCACGCACGGCATTTATATGACTCGAGATTTGTCACTACTGGGCTATTCGTTATACTGGGCCGTACCGTATGTTTTTACGATGCACGTGGCTCCAATATTATTTTTTAAAAAAATAAACATAGCCCCTCATCAAAAGAAAAATGTCAGGGTTCCCAAAAATGTCATAAATACCATCATTGCAATTCTGCAAAACACTGGTGATATTTGAGTTCAAATTAGTAGAAGGCTTGACAAAGCATTCTAATTGACTCAATAATTGCGTTTTTGTAAAAAAAAAATGTTTGAGTTCTTTGAATAGAAATACTTGAAATCTAGGAGGACTAGATATTTTCTCTGTGGTTGGTGGCCAGTTCAACATCCATTCATGCTGACAAGTAAACGTGTGTGGTCCCGGGAAAAGAAGGTTTGGAGCCCACGACCTCGACTCCTCACTCGCGCTTCTACAACCGCCAGCCAGGCGCCAGGCAAGCTGCAATCGTACGCGTGTGCGGTGTCCAGTTCCAATCCAGTAGACTCTAGTAGCTCGAAATCAAACCTCCATTCCAATGGGGTCTTCCAGCCCCGCCGCGAGCGCGGGCTACGACCGTGTCGCCGAGCTAAAGGCCTTCGACGACACCCAGGCCGGAGTCAAGGGCCTGGTGGACGCCGGCGTGACCACCGTGCCGCGCATCTTCCACCACCCGCCCGATCCTCACCCTACCAACCACGAGGCCACCTACAGCAGCATCCCGGTGATCGACCTGGTCGCCTCGAGCTCGGGCGTGGCAAGAACCGAGCTGGTCGCGCAGGTGAAGGCCGCGGCCGAGACCGCCGGGTTGTTCCAGGTGGTGAACCACGGCGTCCCCGAGGCGACCATGTCGAAGATGCTCGCGGCGCTGCGCAGCTTCAACGAGCAGCCGGCGGAAGCCAAGCGGCCCTACTACACGAGGGACACGCGGCGGCGCGTCAGGTTCTCGAGCAACTACGACCTGTTCCAGTCGCCGGCCGCCAGCTGGCGCGACACGCTCTTCATCGAGGTGGCCCCCGCGGGCCCGTCCCCGGAGGAGATCCCGCCGCCGTGCAGGTAATAATCGAATTAACATTTGCAAGCAGAGAGTGCCGCTTGAGCCTGACTGCTTGCTGTGCAGGGGCATCGTGTTGGAGTACACGAGGCAGGTGCGGGGCCTGTGCTGCGCGGTGCTCGGGCTGCTCTCGGAGGGCCTGGGCCTGGCCCGCGAGTACCTGGAGCGCGACGCGGGCTGCCTGGACGGGCTGAGCGTGGCGGTCCACTACTACCCGCCGTGCCCGGAGCCGCACCTCACCCTGGGCACCGCCAGGCACTCGGACTCCACGTTCGTCACCGTGCTGCTCCAGGACGGCGTCGGCGGCCTGCAGGCGCTCCTCCAAGGGCGGCACTGGGTGGACGTGGCTCCGGTGCCCGGCGCGCTCATTGTCAACATCGGCGACTACCTCGAGGCCATGTCCGGCGGCGGGTTCAAGAGCGTCGAGCACCGCGTGGTGGCCATGACTGCTGCTCCAAGGGTCTCGGTAGCATGCTTCTTCGGCCCCGTGGCGGCGAGCAGGGTCAACGACGCCACGGCTGGCCTGCACTAGAACTAGAACGCTTCGGGCTCTTCATCTTATATTTCGTTCCAGGAATTAACATAATTTTCAGGGTTCTTCCAGAAACATAATCTTTCCGTGTATCATACTATGCAAGGACCATTTATGATGTCAAAATTCCTGCCCAACGATGTCAAAATTAGAGTCCGGCCGGGGAAAATGGGTATAAATAAATAAACTTATTTAGAGGAGGGTATCGTCTCGATCCATTAAACCACCAATAGCATATAGCGAAGAAGAAAGCACGCAAAGATGATGACCGAGGCAGCGATGCCAAGAAAGGCAGCCACGACGAGGAAGAGAAAGAGAGGAGCCACCAGCAGCGCCGCCGCGTCACTAGCCAACATGTGCGACGACGTCCTCCGCAGCATCTTCGCCCGCCTGCCGGCGCGCGCACCCTGGTGGCGTCCATGGCGCTCTCGGAGCACCACCGCCGCATGATCCTCAGCCCGGAGTTCACGAGCCTCCACTGCCGCCTCAGCCCGGCCCTGCCCAGCCCGCACATCGCCTACATCGCGGCGGCCAATATAAACTCCGGGCAGTTTCCACGTCGCCGGCACCGCAGGGCCCGGCTGCGATGCCCCGGCGCCATCGCTCACCGGGCCAAGCTACATCGACCACGTGCAACGGTGTCATGCTCTCTTTTGCCAGCCGGAATAGCTGCGTGCTCTGGAACCCCTGCGTTGCCGACAGCGCCAAGGAAGTGGCCATCCCTGGTTGGACGAAGGGCGATCGTGTCTTGGGGCTCGGCTATGGCAAGAGGTCCCAAACCTACAAACTGTTGATATCGCGAAAGTGTGAGGGCAAACTCCCCGCGCTTCCACGTTGAGTATCTTAAAGATCTGTTTGTCTACTCACTCGGATACACTTTACAAAGACGGCATGATTCTATCTCTCCTCCATGTGCCTAAGAGACTCGTTTTTGCTTTTGATGTCGACCACGAGACGATTACGACCGTCAACTTACCGGAGAATGCCTACAGAAATTAAGAATGATTACCTCAAATTTTGCAGGCTGATGGAGATATCTGGTCGTCGTCCTTGCATTGAGACAAGCCAATGGGAATGCACAACCTTGTGGGTGCTAACTGCGGATCACCGGTGGGAGCAGAAATGTGTGATCCATAGGGAAACAGACTGTAGTCTTCAGCAAGAATTCGACCGTTGCACAATGACTGGTGCTTGGGATTGTGACGGTGTGCTAGTCCTGCACTTCTATGGTGTTCACAGGGATCGTTGTAGGCTCTATATAGCCAGTCCTTCAACTGAGAAGATGAACAAGACTATCCTGCCATACAACCTGAGCCCAGAGTTGTCACAATACACGTTTTGCTGGGGTTACAAATTAACCGACACTTGTGTCACCGAATAAGACCATTACCGGCGAACTCAACGAACCAGAGGAGGTGTCCCAAGGCCATAAAAAGGATATATTTCAGCCACTGAAGCCCCTCAATGAGCAAGAGAAGAGGAAAGGACAGCAGGCAACACTATCCATTGTGTGCCTCATGGAGTTCTTGATGGGGACGTTTTTCTCTACAAGCCTTTTTCTTCCGATGAGGAGTGATAATCAATTCACTTTACATAGACGGTATAATTTACCTCCTCCATATCCCCAAGGAAGTGATATTCGCCTTTAATGTCGATGACGAGACTGTTGTCACCATCATCAAATTACCCGGTGATGGCCACTACATTCCTTTTGATTATGTCGAAACGTCCAGACTCATGGAGGTGTTTGGCCGTCCATGCATAGAGAGAGGTGACAACGAGTCCAAACTCTTGTAGATGCTCACGGTGGATCACCAATGGGAGCAGAAGTGTGTGTTTGACGATGCCGGTCGTCGCTCAATCACTGGTGCTTGGGACTGTGGTGGTGTGGTAGTTCTGCACCTAAACCATGTGTTCAGCGATCCTGACAGGCTCTGTATTGCTCCGCCCTTCAACCTCTCGGAGATTTACCTAAAGCCAGAGCTCAAGGAATCTGCGTTTTGCTGGGGTTACAAACCGACGCTCGTGCCGCCGGGGAGCATTGTTCCGTGTTTCTACCACCTCCAAAGTTTACACTTATGATTTTTATCTTTTGGAAGTAGAGAATTTTCCTTTTAGTTATGACTGTAAACACCGGGGAGCATCAGACTGTAAACACCGCGCCCTGTTCTGCCTAGGTTTTGAAATCCTATTTTAGTTACGCTCAAGCGTATGCAGCAAATGAGGTGTATACATTGCAACTCAAAATACACTTAAATAAAACCATGAGTCGCATTCCTGTAATGAGCATTTGAATTTGTTTCGTCAGATGTATATTGTGTGTGAAACGAAAGAGATACTCTTGCACCACAACAGGAAATGGATGCCGGCCGGCGCCCGCGTGTCACCATGCCAAATTAGCTAGCCGGCCAATCCAGAACGAGTCTGCTTGTGGACTGGGTCGGTCGGTCGTATCAAGTCTCCAGGTGTTGTATTTTTGGCTCGAATCAGCGTAGGCTCACACGACCGGGTCGCCTGCATGCACCACCGCTGTGGCTATATATATCCACGCCCTCTTGTCCATTATCCCCACCAAAGCTCGCAGCGCACACTGATAATTAACTCGAGCCTCTCTCTAGCTTCTTCGCCCCGGCTTAATTAGTAGTACACAAAAGCTTATAGTCTCTTCACGTAGCCAGAGCCATGGCAGCAAACTCCATTCTTCTTGCTCTTGCGCTTGCCGCAGCGGTAATGTCGCCTCTGGTTGCCGCTTTCGACCCGAGCTCTCTCCAGGATTTCTGCGTCGCTGACTACAGTTCCAACGGTACGTGCCAGCATTTCATCAATCGTCATTTCCCATCAACTACTAGTAGTAGTAGGTAAATAAAAGAGGCATGCATGCATCGACTAAAAAGTAAAAAAAAATGCAGTGTTCGTGAACGGGATGGCGTGCAAGGACCCGAGCAAGGTGACCGCCGAGGACTTCTCCTTGTCCGGGTTCCACCTCCCCGGCGACACGTCCAACTTCGTGGGGTCCAACTCCACCCTGGCCGACGTGCACGTGCTCCCGGGCCTCGAACACGGCGGCCATCTCGCTGGCCCGCCTCGACATCGCGCCATTCGGCCTGAACCCGCCGCACACGCACCCGCGCGGCACCGAGATGCTCACCCTCGTCGACGGCGAGCTCTACGTGGGCTTCGTCACCACCGCCGGCAAGCTCTTCGGCAAGGTCATCAAGCCCGGCGGCGCATTCGTCTACCCCAAGGGCCTCGTGCACTTCGCCTTCAACCTCACCCCGCGCCCGGCATGGGGCTTCGTCGGGCTCAGCAGCCAGAACCCGGGCCTCATCCGCGTCGCAGACTCCATCTTCGGTGCCAGCCCAGCCGTCAACGACGACGTGCTCGCAAAGGCCTTCAGGATCAACCACGCAACCGTGCAGATGATCAAGGAAAAGTTCGGACCCAAAATGTAAGAGCCATCAGTTACTGGTTGCTCGATCTAAGTCGATCGGCTTCTCATACCTCATGGGTCGTCCACGACGCATTATTCGTTTTGTTATTATTTCTACAACAACATTTTGTTTCGCATGGAGGTGATCTTTTCCTTTTTTTGGTGATGATATGTATCCCTATCTGTTACCACACGATGTTTGATAATCAATTCATATGTACACTTCCCTGTTCATGAGTGATTTTGGATGCTTGGTGTTGAAGTTTCAGTTCAATTATTAATTCTTGGTTTATGAATGCAAGTTAATCTCTTGTCCCTTGAGGTGTTTGCTGAATAACGACGCCTCTCAACTGATATCATCATGACATCATCTGTATCAGTGACCGTTAACGTTGGTAGTATATTATGGTTAATTATACCGCGGCAAAATTAAAGTACATTCCAGCATGTAGTAGCATATAGTATCACAGATCTGTGTATACTAGCTACAGACACTGGTTACACATAGGAACAAACAGAGACAGGCCAGGACAAAGACTGTGCGGATCGAATAGTATTACAAAAGACACACAAGCAGATTATAGCTGATGATCCATCCAAAGTACTCTCAGTCTCAGGTGGTGGTGGACCGAGTACCCTGACACTGACAGAGAATCACACAGCAACTCCAAGTGGCTGCTGACCCCTGTTGTTCCTTCAGCTGAGAGCACTAGTGGTAGAAGGCACGACGTCCTTTGTCAGGTAGTAGTAGATCGTCCAGCCCTGCTGCCGACGAAGCACCACATAACCAGATGCACCGCGACGTACTCCCATCCCCTGCTCGACCCGGCGGCGTGCAGGTTGAGCACGATGGTGGCGTTGGTCACCATGAGCCACCGCCACCCCTTCTCCTTCAGCGCGTAGCTCCGGATCGCGGGGCGGTACATGTTGGGGTCGGCGAGCAGGACGATGTGCGCGATGGCCGACACCAAGGTCAGCGAGTTGGTGTAGAAGAATGCCTTGTACCGGCGCGGGTAGTTGGCGAGCAGCACGGGCTCGCCGGCCCGGCGGTCCAGCCCGGCGTCGTCCTCGGCCCAGAACCCCGCTCGGCGGGGTCAGCCCGGCCTGGTACGTGATGGTCGCGGCCAGGACCGCCAACAGCAGCTGCCTCTTCCGCCGCTTCTCCAAGGCTTCATCGCCGTCGTCACTGTCCTTGCTGTGGTCGAGCGTGAAGAAGATGACGTGGACGACCACGTAGACCATGACGCCGCCGGCGAGGGCCACGACGTAGACGGAGGTCTCCTGCCCGCGGCGTACGCGCCGATGAGCGCGAAGAGGTCGAGCTCCATGGCGGCCTCCAGCGTGTGGTGCCGCAGCGCGAACCGCTTCACGATGGCCGCCAGCGACGCCATGAACGCCGTCGAGTTGCAGTAGTAGAACGCCTTGTACCGCCTCGGGCTCGTCGTCAGCAGGATCGGGTCGCCCGCCAGGTGCCCGTCGCCGTTGTCTTCCCAGAGATTAAACAAACAGATTGGCTGGGATAACATAAATTCATTTATCAAATAATTTATATCACTCTATTTTCAAGGAATTTCAGAGTACTAGTGTTCTAGCTCTTAGAGCCATACAAAATTCGGAGTTTGCATAATAAACTAAGTAGCTCTAATTTGTTTCTAATAAAAATGAAAAATCATCAACCAAACTCACAATGCACTCGCAGGTCACTGCTTCACATTTCATGAACCATGATAAAAAAAACTAACTTGTTTTGACCATCACGTTGAAACTTACCATGAAGAGCCACTCCTAGTCAAAAACTCAAGGGAAATAGCCGTTGCCATGCACATGCTGCTGGTGGCTAGTACGTACATGAGATTAGAGCTATTGCGATCATTCTATGTTGGAAGTTGAAACAGTACCATGTTATTGATATAATAATAATATCAACTCACTTTAGTCACCGGCTAAACAAGCATACTTGAGGGCACGTACAACGCGTTTGTTCGTCCCGTCTCTATAATGTAGTATATTTTGCAAAATCCCCCTTGCTTTTGCCTAGAGACGGAAGGCTCGTCGTGTGGTGAGGCGACACCGTCCTCCCGTCCGCACAACCCGCCGTTCGACCAAACTGATAGTTTTCGACGGGAGAGACCTTGCCGGCCAAGCTCCTCGCGTCGATGCGGTCCCGATGTTACTATTTCCTGGACCCTTGCGCCTCCCTCCGCTCGTCGGCAAGCTGCCGTGCTGCACGCCGTGTGCGCGTCGGCCATGGCCAAAGCTCCAGCACGAGCTGGTGCTGGTGGCCGGATCTCCTTTGACCGAGCAGCGTGTGGCCCAAATGTGGCCTGGCTCCAATTGGTTGTGGCTAGTTTTCTTATTTATGCTTTATACATTAGCTAAATATTGTGACCATATTTTGAACTGCCACACAATAGGATATATAATATTATTTATAGTTGATCTTAGTTACAAGCGCAACATTTAATTGTCAGGCGACAATAATATAGTTTGTGGGTTGTATGACTTGTCTGCATGCTCTGTCTGTATGATCGCTTAGAGACGACCCTCGTCTCGTCTTGTACATGCCCTGATTACTTCTTTCCTTAGCTAGAGTAATTGCCTACAGCATTCTTAAATTTATGACTAAGGTTGTTCACTCTGTTTTTCCTACCATTCTTTTAAAAACGAGCATGTGAGAAATACTAAATTATTAATCGAAATCGAACTATTTGTCTTCATGTTTGCTAGCAGTGCCTTGGATTTATTGGAAGTGATTTGTCATCCCTCTTTTGAATGAAAAAAGGATAGTGATAATACAACCATATTACCTTATTAACAAACCAACATTTTTGAAACCGGGTAAAAAAAAAGAATAAGTATAAGTAGTAAACTGTACTTATTCTTTTTCGAAACCGGTCAAAGTAATTCAATAAACAAGTATTTCAAATTACAAACAAGGAACATTCCATAGCGGTAGTGTCTACGGTGACTATAGTAGGCTCTCACGAGCATGGATTGAAATCCCGATCAGAATCTAGTCGGTTTTCACGGATTCCGAAATCTTGTTCCGGATCGAGACGATCGGATTCCGAACGAAACCGGACCTGGATAGAGATTCCGTCCTGAAAAGTTTGGGATTCCAATCAAATTTTACTAGAATTTTTTCTCCGCTACAGTCCGAAATTACAATTCATGCTCACGAGTCGCGTCTCTCCACCTATACAATAGGCCATCTTAAAAATAAAATAAAATCGGCCATCTTCGAAACAAATTTCAAATTCGAAACCCGGTAACCGCACCACCCGAGCAAACACATCTTCTCGATAAAACCGCCCGCTCCGCTCCCCACCCCACTCCACCCATTTCGCACGCCTGCGCCTCCGCCGCCCATCTCTCCCCAAACCTCGCCGTAACCCTAGCCCCACGCAGCAGCCGCCGCCGCCGCCGCAGCTATGAGAGAGATCCTCCACATCCAGGGCGGTCAGTGCGGCAACCAGATCGGGGCCAAGTTCTGGGAGGTGATCTGCGACGAGCACGGCATCGACCACACCGGCAAGTACGCGGGCGACTCCGACCTCCAGCTCGAGCGCATCAATGTCTACTACAACGAGGCCAGCGGGGAAGGTACGTCCCGCGCGCCGTGCTCATGGACCTCGAGCCCGGCACCATGGACTCCGTGCGCTCGGGGCCATATGGCCAGATCTTCCGCCCCGACAACTTCGTGTTCGGCCAGTCCGGCGCGGGGAACAACTGGGCCAAGGGACACTACACCGAGGGCGCTGAGCTCATCGATTCCGTGCTCGACGTCGTCCGCAAGGAGGCTGAGAATTGCGACTGCTTGCAAGGTATAACATTCTCGTCGTAGATCTGTCCTTTCTATTGGAAATGGCGTGTGATTGGGAGTGATTCTGTTGCAAACAGCGTATCTAGCGCGATTTTTTCGCTGGGAAATTTGTTCGAATGTATCTTAGGGTTCTTTTGCAGCAGATCCAACCATTGTTGTGCGGGAGATATAGGCGTTTATTTACACCAATTATTTGTCATCAGAATTGTAGTTAGCGTCCACATCGTTTCACTTGCAGGATTTTATGGCGGTTGTTTGGAATGGTTTGGATAAATTGGTGTCGACCTTGCACTGGTTTAAACTACTTATATATCTAGCAAACATCCAAGTCCTTTTGGTAGTTCTCAGTAGTAGCTATAGCCTATAGGTCCAGAACACTTCATGTGGCATTTATTCGTTGTATAGGTAGACTTCATCTTCTTGTTGTGATTATAATTCGAAGTTTTCAAGGTTCTGATATAATTATTATCTGCTCTTCATAATGGAAAGCTAGCAAGTAACCTTTAGGCAGGAAACTTGGTATTTGCCACTTTCCTATGAGTACAAAATTTGTTTCAATTTTGACTTATTGTCTTAATATTGATACCCGCTTGTATTAGTAGAAAGGATTGCATATTTTAATGCAATGTATTTTGTTTAGTAGAGAAGGTTCTTTATTATCATCTTGAAAAAGTTAATTGTTAGGCTGTACGTGAGATGAGTAGATTCATTTCACCTTGGTTTACAGAACAGAATTGTCTCCAAGTCTGCTTAATGTGCAGCATCCTTCTAGATTCTATCTCCTCTATTTTGGTGGCATAATAGAAACTGAGTTATTTGGTGTCGTTCATTAAATAATATCTATACTTGTTTATCCTTTGCTGTGACATTGTAGCCTAAGCCATATTTACTTTTTTTTTCCATTGCAGGATTTCAGGTCTGCCACTCATTGGGAGGAGGGACTGGTTCTGGTATGGGTACCCTGCTCATCTCAAAGATCAGGGAGGAGTACCCAGACAGGATGATGTTGACATTCTCAGTTTTCCCATCACCTAAGGTGTCTGACACTGTGGTCGAACCTTACAATGCTACACTCTCAGTTCATCAGCTTGTTGAGAATGCTGATGAATGTATGGTGCTGGACAATGAAGCTCTTTACGACATCTGCTTCCGCACTCTGAAGCTTGCCACACCCACTTGTAAGTTTTCATGGTTATCCTCAAATCCTGTACACTGCTTCAGTATTTATTTATCATTGATTTCATATACTGGTACAAAGATGGTTTGTAGTAATCTCTTTGTCCAATGCTGTGACACCAAGTTATGCCTTATGTTACTCTAACGAATTAGATGGCCCTTGTTTCTCTTTTGATGCAAATTTATTGCAATCTTGCACTGATTGATTGAATTCAGAAGCACGTGGGGCACATGTTTTACTATCATTTTGACATCAGTGTGAACTCATAGTACAAAGATGATGTACTAGTACCTGTTAGATGTGAATCTGATCTTGCCTTATTTTGTTTCAGTTGGGGATTTGAACCATCTCATTTCTGCAACAATGAGTGGTGTTACTTGCTGCCTGCGGTTCCCTGGACAGCTCAACTCAGACCTCAGGAAGCTTGCAGTTAACTTGATACCCTTCCCTCGCCTCCATTTCTTCATGGTTGGCTTTGCGCCCCTGACCTCAAGGGGATCTCAGCAGTACCGCGCCCTCACTGTTCCGGAGCTGACCCAGCAGATGTGGGATGCCAAGAACATGATGTGTGCTGCAGACCCCAGGCACGGCCGCTACCTCACCGCCTCTGCCATGTTCCGTGGGAAGATGAGCACCAAAGAGGTTGATGAGCAGATGCTTAACGTGCAGAACAAGAACTCGTCCTACTTTGTGGAGTGGATCCCAAACAACGTGAAGTCGAGTGTGTGTGACATCCCTCCCAAGGGCCTGGCCATGGCGTCCACCTTCATCGGCAACTCCACCTCCATCCAAGAGATGTTTCGCCGTGTGAGCGAGCAGTTCACTGCCATGTTCAGGAGGAAGGCCTTCTTGCATTGGTACACCGGGGAGGGCATGGATGAGATGGAGTTCACTGAGGCTGAGAGCAACATGAACGACCTGGTGGCTGAGTACCAGCAGTACCAGGATGCCACAGCGGATGAGGAAGAGGAGTACGATGACGAGGAGGAAGAGGTTGCTGCCTAAGCCACCGGCATAGCTTTTAAGTAATTGTGCTGCTGTTATTATAGCTATAGATCTGTTGCTTGCCGTGCCGTTAGAATTTAGGCGGGTTTATGTTTCAAGTTGTTCTATATTACAATGGTTTAGTATTTTGTTTTCGTTAATGATGTGTTGCGTCTGCAGAACTGTGGGACTAGTTTAACTGTGAACTTAACTACTACTAGATCACAAGAAATTGGTAATTGTAGTTTTATTTATCTTTCATTGTGCCTGTCAAATCGCTCCTTACTGGCGTTAAGCTGTATCCTTAATGTTTTGAATCCCGTTGCAAAGATAGCCCATTGCTTTAACTAGGAACTAGCAATGCGCCATCAATGCGGCACCCTGTGTTCGTTGCTTGCTGTAAAGGCACAGGAAAGGTGCACATGTGGCGGGGTCTCACGACCATTGTATCGTACTAGTATACCGCCGCCGACCGGGCAGACGCTGCCGGAGAAGCAGCGGAGGTGGAAGCTGTGGTCAAGACATGTTGCTCAGGAATGGTTGCGGCGGCGGCGGCTGTTGCCCGGGAGGGCTACTGCATGTAAAGGGTACTCCTGCGTTGGCGCGTTGCCGTCAATGGTAGCTGACAAGACAGGCACTCTTAGCAGTGGTAGGGCTGCGTCTAGCCGGAGGAGTAGCCTATTGTCGCCTGGTGAGGTGGCTGTCCAGACACCCGTGTGCCAGTGCTGCGGCGCGTGGATGAAGTTGGGCATCGCCGCCGGAGGTTGTTCTTCTAGCGGCCATATTTCAGGTTCCTGCGGCCACGACAACTCGGGCGAGAAACCGAGCCCGGCAGTTTCTCCTCTCGGCGTTCGGCGCCAACTAGGACACGTCCACTGGCTGTCGGCGTCGCGTGTTCAAAAGCCTCGCAGCCAGAGGTAGGCTCTCTCCTCTGCGGTGCAGCATCACAAAAGGCGAGGCACATCCCAAGTCGTCCTCTGCCATCCGCTTCCGCCACAACAGAGCAAAAAAGAAGGCCCGCAGCTTAAAAACCGGTATTTAAGTTGAAATTGTGGACATCATATCCAAATCTGGCCGCCGACATTGCGCCTGCCCGAAGGCTGGCTTGTCCCCATCCAAGAACCCGATCCACCGGGAAGAATCAATCTAACATGGATCTTCCTAGACGCGAAGATAATGACAAACGTCAAGAGGAAGCAACTGCAGATAACATGGACCCTTCCCTTCCTTTTCTCTCTCTCGAGAAATTTGATGTGGCAAAGATGCATGAGGTATTCTGATTGTGTATCGTCTTCCATTGCTCTGTATTTCTACCCTTCACGTGCCGCTCTTCATGTTCTCTTACACTTACAGCGGAGTCGCTTAAGGTCGGCTTGGCTCGCCAGGTCCAAACCAAATGATATAGTCATCCCAGACCCTACCCCCAAGGTAATTTTTTGATATCTTCAATTACAGAACTCAGTTGGCAAATCACTCTGTATTTAATCCTGTACTGTATTGTGTTTTGCTTCGTGGACGGATAACTGATTTACCTGTCATCTCTTCCAATTGGTCAGTCTAGCGGGTCGTTGATGCCTTCGATGACATTGTTTCCCGCTTGGGGCCCATCCTTGAAAAGGATAGCGTCCCGTGCTTTCTCCGCTTATTTGCGGAGGAAGAGAGCATGGACTGGAATCGTTCTGTCACTGCACAAACCTTGACCTTAATAATCATTTATAATGCTTTGCAATGCGCAAAAGCTGTATTGGAGGGCAATAAACTTGAGCTCAAAGGGCAGCATGCCAATCCTAACTGCATCAACCCCTTTGGCCATGAAGCTGCTGAAAAGTTTTCTCTTGACATGATCAAGTTGCTCTTCTGCCATGGTGCATCAGCCAATGTACGCACGGTTGGTGATGCTGTCATTGAGAACCTACTCCCACTCCATGTTGCAGTTGAGAATGCATGCCTGCACAAGTATTTGGAAGACAATCTTTTCCCTCCTGCAAAGGATGATCAGGATTGTATCAACAGCCAGGATGATGTCTACAGGCTCATAACCCTGCTATGCTTACCTGAGATGGTTAGTCTCACTTCCCTCTCAACTGAAAGTGCTACTTTTGTTCGTGAAAATAAGAAAAAAGTGTTGTAGCCATATCATATAACCCTAAGGACTTTGAATGTTTAAATCTGCACTTATTTCCTGTGCTATTCTTTGTTTTTCTTTGTTTTGTTAATGTGTTGTAGCATGCTCCTATTTAAAGACAAGGATAATTCTTACTTATTTGTAAAGAAATGGTGAATCTGCGCTTGTTTCCTGTGCTATCCTTTATTTTGTTAATGTGTTGTAGCAAGTTCCTATTTAAAAGACAAGGATAATTCATACTTATTTTTAAAGTCAAGGATAAAGCTTAATTCATACAATTTTTTTTCTCTTCGTTGATGCAAAGACTGTGTTACAAATGCTGAACTATCCTCAGAATTCTATCCGTTGTGTTATTCAAAGGGTAATATTTGCCTTCATACATCTTACAAATGTTAAAAGGACCCTCAGATTTTGTTCCTTTTTTCTCTGACAGAAGATATTTCTGGATACGATTAGACTGCTCGCATAAAAAAAAGATAATCTTGTTGATGAGATCTGTACATACATTAAGGATGAGAAGTTAGTACAGACTGCAATTTCACTCCTGGCAGGCCAAAAACAGATTCGTGGGGACTGTACTTCTAAGATAAATGTTTATGGCAAGCAGCCGGGGCTTGATATTATCTTGCATTGTATAGTGGATCACTCTCTTAGCCCAGAATGGAAGAAAAGTGAAAATGCAGATGCATCTGCAATCCTGCTTGTTCATATAATTTCAAGGGCTGGCGAAGCTCTTGATGTGTACATTCAAGGACATGCTGAGGTACTACATAGTTCCGTGCCTCTAGTTTCACTTATTTATTTTATATTATACTATTTTGCTATATAAGCTTTGGCCTTTTATTTTGCATGCCCTCATCTCAGCAAGGAAGAACGGGATATTTTTATGCTTTCATCACTGCAACCTTTAAATTTCCTGTTATTGTTTTGGTGTAGTGTCTCTGATACTAATAAATGTTGTTTTTTAAAGTTATAAAATGATGTTAATTCTCCAAAAAAAGTATTAGTGTTACATCAAACATTTATAAGTTTTGTTGGATGTCAGTACATTTTGGCCCTATGTATGGCACATGCCTTCGTAATATAATTGTTGGTTGATTAGTTGATCACTACTATTGCCTATTGCCCATGATTCATAAATGGAGCATAACCACTGTATATGATCTGACAAAAAGGGTTTGCTTAAAATGAAGACTAGCATGTTCATCACTGGCCCTTGGTAGCATCTGGTGAATTTTGCTGTATTTGTTAAAGTTTTTTTTTGTTGTGTTTCGGAGAACTTTTATTTATTTTATGAAGCCAGCTATTCGATGTGATTGTAAGCCTGTAATTGTGCTTGCAAACTCGTTTAATGGCTTGCAGCTAATATGGTTTACTTTATGTTTTCTCTTTTGAATTATTCTCTTGATCATCACTTTCATGGCATAAGTTATATTTTGGTGCTGCGTGATATTATCTGTGCATTGACCTCTTTTTTTTTTATCATCCTATATAAGTAGCATAATTTCATGCAGGTACCCCATGTGGCCCATGGAGATGTTGTCAAACATGTTTCATCTACTCTTAAGGAGTCAGGGTTTAGGCCAAGGGACGACATCATTGACGTGAAAAACTTGTACTATTTTCACATTGTTTTGATACATCGCATGGTTTTCACATTTCTTTTCAATTTTCTTAATTACTCTTCCCCTTGTTCTTGAAGGCACCCCTATAACTGTAAAATATCTGACCAGAGTTGTGTGATGAAGGTTCGTTTCTATTATCTTAGTAAATCGTCCTCTTTTTTTCTTTTTGTGGGCTGATATTATTACTATCATCGAATACAGAGGATGTTCATGCAACCAATGCAGTTACAGAACCGGCATATCTGCCCGTGGCAGAGGAAAAGGTAGTTACTAGTACCAGTACATGCAAATAATGTTGTACTGTAGCCGAACAGGCCCAATAGCTTAAGTGTCACATTTTCCGTTGATAACACAAATTACCATTCCCAATTAGTAATACAAACATACAAGCTTCAAGTGATGGTTTATCGCTTCATTAAAGCGGACGTCTGGCTTAAGTTAATTGCTGACTTATGTGACAGGCTGTGAGAAAGAAACTGCCGAGAGGGTGGGATCCAGGATACAGGAGGCGAATGTTTCTCCCATATTGGAGATCAGTGCTATCAGCCCGATGCTGGGTGAGGAAATACCCATCCTACGCACCAGCAGATGCATCTAAGCTTGATTCTGAACGGATACGTGGTTGGATTAAATCAATGAGCAAACGATCCTCGGCGAGTCCAAACCGAAATCTTGGTCCGTTGGGAGGAGAACTAGTGAGCTCGCTACTGGTCATCAGTTCAAAAGGCCATTCGGGACCTCTGCATTCACGGGGAATGTATATTCTCAGATTCCGAATCACAGTCTTCGTTTGTTGGGAAGAATCCCGCCATCAGCAGGTCATAGTCAATCGAGAAGGCTCTTTGGTGCTGCTGCATCAACACTCCTGAAGGTGCTAAAGAATGGATGACTCTCGGATTCTCTATTTCAAGTTTCTGAATGTGTAAACATAAATGCGAGACCTGGACATGGATGTAGGTGCTCACTGTATTTCTGGTCGCATTATGTGTTTTTTCTGCTACTCGTTGGTAAAATTTCAGGTTCAATGCTAGCCTGGAACGTTATTGTTACTAATGAGCGCATATGCCCACGATTCGGCTGTCAAGTACCTGATGAGGGGCCAGTGACCAATACCTTGTCCTGATAAGTACCACTGATGTTTAGCTTTAGCGAATGGATATTTTTCCATAGTTGGGCCCTTCTGTATTGAATAGACGGGATCTATACCAGCTGGGGAACGTTACTATTCTAGTTTGTAATTGACATGCACATTCTGAAAGCCTTCGGTTAAATAGAGAAACAAAATTCAACCTAACATCCAAGTCGTTGTAGTATAGTGGTGAGTATTCCCGCCTGTCACGCGGGTGACCCGGGTTCGATCCCCGGCAACGGCGAAGTCCTTTTTTTCCCCGTCGCTCGCTCTTCCTTTGGGTTTTGGGACCTCTGCCAACGAAACAGAGCGTCGAGGACTATCGGAATCCGATCACCAGCACTGCTGATCGCTCTCACTCGATCGACCAAGATCCTCTCGCAGGAATACCGCACGCGCGCGAGCTTTTTACTCTGACCATATATATATATATTGCCCCACTGGTAGATTGCTACAGTACTGTCTGTGTTGGATCCAGCCGATAGAGAGACATGCATGGCTCCACAGGGAGATATTGAGACTGTATGAGTACGACGTGTGTACACGTAGTTTCTCGGAAAGCAACGTACTACAGTCCTAGACATCATTAATACGGTCAAAAGACCGGGCCAGCTAGTATATATTTTTTTCTATTCAAAGAATCCAGTTCCGATTGACTGATCGATCAGGGCGGGCAGCTACATCATCGCGTGGAAATTAAAGACTAGCTAGTACGACTACTAGTATAATGCGCGTGTGTATGTTAGAGTAGATTGCTACGTGCCCGCGCTACACTTTGACCAGTTATTCAGGGCAACGTACGTGTCAAAACATTAGATTGATCAATCTGCCGTTGGACATATATGTGTAAAGAGACTTATATGCAAGTTGTCGTGCTTCTATTCCATGTCATCCGCGTGGCCAACAACTTGATCGTTCTTCCTTTGGAACTTGGTTGCAAAGGGCATCAAAAGTCATGCATCGTGCTTCTGCTTTGAAGGAAGGTCTATTCAGAAATTCGTACATGTCACTGTACGGAAAAGAACAATTAAGCGAAAGGTTCTCTTTCGCCTTTTTTCTTTTCATTTTGATACTGATATTGGTAAGCCGCCGTTAAAAGCGGAAAGCACAGCCCACGACCGGAGTATATATATAATCATGGATGGATCGATGGAGTAATATATATCGTTGTAAATTAACACGGTGAGATTGTTTGCAGTATTTAAATAAGCTTGCACTTGCATGGATGGCTCTTCTTCCCTGGTCGGAAATGTATGCGTGCGTGTGGGATCACTTTGGTTTTGGCAAGACGACGACGACATGGACTCATGGACACAGTAGCAGCGGTAATAGAGTGTGATTCGATCTGCTGCTCTGCCTGTAGAGAGCTGAGGAGGATTGTTCTTAGCGCAGTGGCACGGGCCGGGATGGGAGCCTGAGCACACCTGCCTCCGTGCCGTTGCATGCAGGGATTGGGCTCGGGCACTGGGAGAGCGAACGGTACACGTACGTACGCCCGTGATTACGGACTGTACGGTATGGGTCCCTGGTGGACTCGAGCACAGTCCCTCCATCTGCTGCTGTTCCTGACAGAATATGATGATCCCGCACCGGCAGGGATGGATGGGCATGTCAGACTGTGCACGCACCAACCGTTTCATGAACCCTATATTTTGATGGATTCACCGCTCACCGTAGCGCGAGCAAAATGATCAGCAGAGGGATCGGAGATGGCGAGCAGCTGCATCTGTTGGCGCAAACTGCAACCATGGGCGGTAGCGCAAAAGCGAAAGACGACGATGCCCTTTGCAATATGCATGAGCGCATTCCGTGCCGTGCCCTGCATTGCACGCACGCATGAGCATGACCACACATTTCGTCGCGCCGTGACGGTGGTGATCCCTCCGTACCAAGTAGTACCTTCACGCAAACGTAGTATTACTCTCTTATTAAATTGTTGTCGCCGATTGACTTTTTCAGTAACGTTTGACCATTCGTCTTATTCAAAAAAATTTTCAAATACAAAAAGTTATATGCTATATTTTAAATTTATGTAGTGATAAATCATATTCCAATAAAATATATGATATTTCTTAAATTTTTTCGAATAAGACGAATGGTCAAACGTTACTGAAAAAATCAATGACGACAACAATTTAGTAAGTGAGGAGTACGTACCAGCGCTGCAGCTAGCAGCAGTTCATTCCAGCGCGAGCGAGCTCACTTGTCGGCCCTGTAACGCAAGTGGACGAAGCAGGCCACGTGGCTCGGTCTGGACACCATGATATTATTGGCGCAGCGCATCATCTACGTACATACGAAACCTGTCTCGCGGTCGTCGTCGGTCGCGGTAGGCACGCTACATTGTCAGCTCCATCGTAGTCTCGTTAATTAACAGCCTCCAGCTCCAGGTCGTCTTCATCTCGAAGCCACGGACACATCATCCTGCCATACTAGCACGCGCGCCCGTACCACTACGCAGTTGAGTCGTGCTCCGATCCCACACACATTTTAACACTTAAAATTACCGGTAAAAGTAATTATTTTTTCATGTACTTATATATAATGTTTTACATATCTAGCGTGCATATAACTCTGTTTAATAATTATATGTTGTCGATATATAGGAGCAAACTTTTAATATCAATCCATGGCACACTGGTCACATTGATTTTCTCTAGAAAATGTGTGAACAATAGAAAATTATGGTATATTAAATGAATAACTAGTAATAGTATGGGGAGGGCGTAAGCCCCTTTGGCTATAGGGAATTTTTTGACATGACGGCGAAAGATGATTTTCGCCGGGTGGAGCATAACGAGATAGGTGGCGGAGCAAGTTCGTGGTGCGGGTGACACGACATGGGTTTTATCAACGGAGGCTTATAACGCCTAAGTTATCATAGTACCATGAAATTCTATGAGGTTATATTCTTCGCTATTAGAAGGTTCCGATTGGCGACAGGTTGGTATCGCGGTGGATGATGGACCGGCAGGGCATGGCGAGCGGTGGTGTAGCGTGGCAGTGATATGAGCTCATGGCTAGGTGACGGAGAAGAGTTGCACGACTGGTTGCTCTAGTTGCACAAAACCCTGTCCTTGGCCATAACTAAACTTCACCACTGCATCACACATGGCATGCAGGGACAACATGATGAGCTTGGCATTGGATTTTTAAAGCCTTGTTTGAGTGAGATGATAGTAGTATGAAAATATCTTGACGGAATAAGCAGAGCGTGGGGAACGATTATTTCGTATCCGTACACCGCACGCACCAAGTGGAAGGATCTAATTGCCAAGTCTACTGGTACGAGCGACAATAGTACTCTACTGTATCTACTTGGCGTGAAGAGGCTTGATGAACGGGTCGAGCTGTTGGGGCCCATCACGCACAACGATACCTCACCTTCCAATCCATATGGGCATGGACCATGCTCGGTACTAGCAATGGACACGCCTAGAGAAGTAGCTATGTATGGATGCATTGGGCTCGATCGCGTCTCGGAGTGGGCCTCTACGCTCTCAGGGCGACCTGCACATGTTGATCATGCATGGTTGGTCGTCTCAGCATATGTTCACACGGAGCATTTTATTATCCGTTCATGCTTGTGCAACTTACTGCTGGGATGATAGATCGTGGATGCAAGTTTCATCGGAGTCTTGGTCTGGCCGAAAGCGGATCCGCACTGCA
Source organism: Chloris gayana (assembly GCA_031894775.1). NCBI lineage: Eukaryota > Viridiplantae > Streptophyta > Magnoliopsida > Poales > Poaceae > Chloris > Chloris gayana. The sequence goes on along the minus strand of JAUNZO010003024.1, from coordinate 486,944 downwards.
TGTGCAAGAGACGATTTTGAGACGATCGAGCTCCAATTAAACCTGGTCACCCACCAATGCGACCACGCCACGTATTACGTGCTACGTACGGTGAGGTTAGGTAGAGTCAGTGTCGTCGTGTAGACACGCGCGTAGTAGCGTAGAACAAAGCTCCTGCTACCGACGCGTTAATAAAAAGACTGAAAAATCAAATGGGCGGGCGGTTGCAAACAAAAAAAAAGGGAGAAAAACCGGCCGAGGCGTGGGAAGAAAAGTGTTTGTATATTCTCCGTGCGGGCCCACGCGTCACCCTCCGTCGATATCGGGTGTCGAAAGGTCCCACCGGCAGACCCAGCAGCACCACACCAGAGTTGTCGTTCCAGTGGCCGTACGAGCCGGACTACGGACGGTCACGGTCGCCGCCGCAGGCACCACGCAACGCAACGCACCGGGCGGGCGGACCAGACCACGCACCACAGGCCGAGCTAGCCCAGGGAGGGACCAGACCGGAGAACAGCGACCGGCGGTGGTGGGTGGCGAGTTAAAAGGGCCGCCCTGGGTCCGAGCGACACGTCGGGCCCGGCCCACCGGCTTTCTGTCCCCTCTTTTCTCTCTCTCTCTCTCTCTCTCTCCGGGTACACCACCTTGTACGACCTCCTCTTTCTCTCTCCTCCATCCCCTTCTCCCTTCTCTTGCAGCCTCTCTTCGCTTCTATAAAGCGCGGGCGCCGCCTCCATCGCCTCGCCGCGCTCCACACTTCCGCCACCGCTCCACTCGGCTCCTTGACTCCCTCCTGCTCGCCATCTCAGACTCAGAGGGAAGGAAGGACCATGAAGCGTCTCCTCAAGCGGCTGTCCCGCAGCGTCGCGGCCACCGACGACACCTCCTCCTCCGCCAGTTCGTCCAGCTCCTCCACCTCGGCGGCGTTCCGCCTCCGCTCGAAGAAGAAGGCGGCGGCCGGAGCCGGAGCAGGCGACGAGGTCCCCGCGGGGCACGTGCCGGTGTGCGTGGGCGAGGAGGGCGGGCCCGTGGAGCGCTTCGCCGTGCGCGCCGAGCTGCTGGGCGAGCCGGCCTTCGCCGCGCTCCTCCGACGCGCCGCGCAGGAGTACGGCTACGCGCACCCCGGCGCGCTCCGCATCCCCTGCCCCGTCGCCGAGTTCCGCCGCCTCCTGCTCCGCCTCTCCGACGCCCCCTGCTACTAGGCACGCGGGGATTTCATTAATTACTCTCCATTTCATTTTTATTTACCACTAGCTAGCTAGCAGATTCTAGTATTAGTAGTAGCTGCTCTGCTCGATGGAAGAACTAGGGTGTCCTTTTTTTTACCCCCTTCTAGTTCCAGGACCTACTTGCAGTCTTTTTTAGTGTTGCTCTGGAGATTTTGGGGCGCTCACCATTCAGTATTACTATTAACCATGCATGTAATCCTCATGTGATTTCATTATGGCAGTACTCCTATTTTTCAGCACTGCATTGTGGGCTGCCGTCTTTCACATTTCTTTAATTTCGTTTATGTACTCCTCGATCTTGCTCTTGCTTTCATCTCTTACTAGTCAGTTTCTTGTGTAATCCTTGTCGACACACTCGTAATTTTCCTGTTTCTACGTACCTCGTAAATTTATTTGCGCCGGACTTTGAACATTGTTGTATCCGTGCTGCCATGATATTGTTGGCGGTCCGGGTAAAAGATACTACTCCACACTGGCTTCTCGGACAACAGTACACAACGAACGCAGTTTCCTTGCAACAAGACAACCGTGTTTCCGCCAGCGGTACGTCCAGTTCCGCAAGATATTTGCTTGCCAGGTTTTGTACGACTCGTCCATCCACCTTGAAAAGTCAAGAGGGCGATACAGTATTGTACTTGTAGCCTCTCAATTTCTACACTGTACTCTGCGAAATGTCTCCATAATACGCCACCACCGACGCGTTGTAACCTTGGTCATCAGAGCGTTCAACAAATGCTATTACTACCAAAATCAAACAGAACGTTCTGTACGTAGATAAAACAAAATCTTTGTATTTTTTCTCTGGTTTAATAGATTCACGTTGTTACAGTATTACTACCTCTGTCAAAAAATGTAAGGATTTGTTGACTTTTAAAGATCACGTTTGACCACTTGTCTTATTTAAAAAATCTTCAAAAAAGTTATTTATTTTATTATGGTTTAATTTATTCTTAGACATATTTTAAGTATGACTTCTTTATTTTTGCATTTGCGTAAATATTTTGACTAAGACGAACGGTCAAATGTAAGTTCGAAAGTCAATAAATCCTTACATTTTTGAACGGAGGAGCAGTAATACACCGACCGGAGTTCCTCACCTTCGCTTCACAAGCGATCCTAACTTTCACAGGAACACCGTTCTCTTTTGGCATTGCTTCCTCACCTACACCGTAGAAGAGATAGCGTGGCCAAGATTGGAACAAGGGCGGAAGGAAGACCTGCAGTCCTTTGTTGGTACGGCATTTAACTGATCGCCAGTTCTTCGTTAGGCTGTCATGGAGAGCGATGGTTTTGTTCGGCGCAATTCAAACAACCCACCGAGACTTGTGGCAGTCAACAGTGATCACCTCACTCATCACCGTCCCATTATTCCATCATCAGCAAAACATCGGCGTCAAATCACTCCAAGAAAAAGAGACAAGGTTGACCACCGGAAATAGCCACCGTGCTTTTGCTTGCAGTGTCTATATTTCCAACTACTACCATTTCAAACGAAAATCTGCCAAAGCTTCATAGGAATATCCTTGTTAATTTGCCAGCATTTCAAATGCGATAGATATTCAGAAAAGAGGAAGAGAGCAGAAGCGTCGATTATCCTCGAAATACACAGGCATCTCTTGTTCCAAGATCAGAAAGGCTAGTCTTGGTGATTACTCTACATGCTAGTATTTCAGTCAAGCTCATAAAACTGGAACTCCAGTGCGAGAGGGTTCCATGAAATTGCCAATGCCTACGTCGTGCACCGCCATATTTATTCTTGAAAAACGATACTATAGAAAACGTGTTGTGTATTCAAGAATAAAATCAATAAAAAAGATAACACAATTAATGTTTGGCTAATTCATGGACTGTTGTCGCACAAACAGGCCCATGTGCAAAGCCATTGACCAGCTAAACAGTTGACACCTAACAACTGGAGCTTAACTGTGACTTAGCTCAGACAGATTCAGCATGACTCACAACGCCTACTTGCTCCCGAAGCTATAGCATCTGATGATCAATCTTCCAAAATCATTGTGTCAAACTGTTCCCGAATCTCCTGCCCGAATAAACTAAAGGCGTGCCGTACCTGTAAACCATCATATCGTACGCAAAAGCAGGTGAGGAGCCGCCTCTCATGATTTGGTTTTCTGGGTTTGAACTTTGAACGGATCGGAGAAGAGAGTGGCTTGCGTTTATGTACGTGAGCACCGGAGCCATCCAAGTGGATGCAAAACGCCATCAATGCCCGTATCTGTAAATGACGGGTGCGTAGACCGGCGACTAAACCCGTTGCCTCGTCGATCAGCACATGGTGAGCAGCAGGAAGCTTCACAAACCTGTTGTTACTGGCAGCACTTTCACAAGTCCGGAAATGGCGGTGCTGGATGCCGGTATGGGCGGAGAGAGAGCAAGTGCTGTGCCGGAAACGGGAAATTTTACCTGCATTTGGGAGTGGGAGGTGACTTGAGTTGCATGCAACTAGTACATCGCCAGTCGCCCTGCTGCCTGCCAGGATTTGGTTCAGTCCGGTCATGTGCGAGACGGACCGAGCAGGCCACATTGAAGAAGCGCGCCCATCCAGCCACGCACGGGCGTCAAAGCCATAGACAGGCAGACACATGATGGGCATGAGGCGCAGGGCATTTCCGGAAGCAGGGCAGCGCACCACATGGCGTGGTGCATGCGCAGGCGGCGCCGGAGGGCGACGCGTTGTTACAGGCAACAGCATCTCGTTGTGGGAGGCAGATCGGGGTTTGGAGATGCCGGGAATCGGAGGCAAGCAAGGGACGCGGGGTAGGTGCTAGGCTGTGGCGTGTATGGCGCGAGAGAGGAAATTGCTGTTGCGTGGCGTCTCAATCCGGGGTAGCCGCAGACCATGGTCTTCGTCGAATGCTGGAGCGGACAGGGGGCGTGAGCGGGTGGGTGAATTTTGACGTGTTGAGCTTCCGCGTCATGCTTGCGAGGAGGTGTGATATCAGCGTTCGTGAAGAACATCCATGGTGTTCCTTTCCATGAAGCGAGTGTCAAGTTTCAAATTCCACCGGACTCGGATCTCAAACTTTTCGTTCCTTCCGATGAAGCGAGTGTCAAATTCCACGAGTGCCTCAACAAAAGTGTGGGCTCACGTATTTGGGCCTCCGCTTGGCCCAGAAAAAACTCCTAGCTGACTTGCAAAATCGAATCTTCGCCGCACGATTCAGAACGAACGGTTAATATGAACTAGAGCCCGGACGGCAAACGAAATACCGATCGTCCCTGGCTCATTCGGCGCCTCTCCAACCGGCGCGGAGCCTTCCAGCTCGGATTCCCGACGGCCGTATGAATTGGATTTTTTATACTACAAAAGTCATTACCAAACATGCACGCCGCAGCTCCAGTGAGGCAGGCAGCAAGTGCTGTGCCCCCTCATCCCAAATTGCAAGCTTGACGAATCGAGAAGTATTAGCCTCTACATGTGGAAAGATTTCCCAGGAGCCGATGAAATACCCACCGTACTCCCTGGCTTTTGTTTCGAGAAGCAGCAAATGCTAACACACACACAAAAAAAAAATCGTGTGCACATTTTGATCACACGACCAGTGTGAATGTAACCTCACAAAGTCGAGACCAAGAAAAAGGCTCTGCTGGTAGCTTTCTAGAGATCAGGGCAATATGCACCAGTTTACTCAATTACAAAGCAGTTGTCAGAGCACGAGGTCTATTGCAACTGAATTGTGAACCAATGTAGGAGGGAATCTCCCTTCTAAAGCTATACTCTTAGCTTCGCTGTGAGCTGCGATTCCTAAAGGAATAGGTAACAGGTCAATGAACGCAAAAGACCCATATGAACTGCCACCCAATTCAAATTTCACTTCCGAATCCATTCGTACAGTATCCGAAGCAGAAAACTATTAATTACCACCATCTTTAGTACAAGTAATGCTAATCACCCAAAAACCAGCAATATGCAGATTTGCATGGAACTGTTAGCCATCGCATTTACTCAGTCATGCATTCCAATTCAGCCGTTTCATCCAGATTTAGCTACAGCTACAGCAGAAGCAGTATTCTCAAACAAACAATTTGTGCCACTATATCAATCTAGAGCAAGGCAGGGTAGATGATCAACATGTTCCCATTTGAGTTTAACCTAATTTCTACCATATACAAAATCCAGCTTTTATTCACTGCGCACTGAGCTGTACTTCTCTGCAAGTGTAGGAGTAGCCGTTATCTTGTTCATCAGATTCTTGAACCGTATGCTGTAGTCACTGCCACTACAGAGATGATAAAAAAATTGTCACTCAGGCTGAGTAGGAATTTTCTGGGAAAACAATCATCTATTACTACTATTCAAGAGGAATGATGAGGGGGTATAATCTTTTACCTTATACGGCTTAGAGATGCAATGGCACGAAGAGCACTACGAATCATGTCTTCATTCCGGTCAACCTCTTGCTTCACAGCATCACCCTTGGGTTTGTGTGTTATTGTTTTCTCGATTGGCTCGACCAAGGAGTCCAAAACTGAAACAGCGTAGCAAAAACATCAGAATTGCAAATATGTGAAACATCAATGAAATATTCTATATTGTTTTTCACATACCGGCAAGAACAGCAGAAGGACACTTGTCTGCCAACTTTGAGAGAATCAAATGACAAGGCATTTTTACATCATAATGATCTGCATGAAACAGTTAGCAAGCTCATTTTGAGACAAGTGTAAAAGGCTCACGCAGATAAACACAATTAAACATTCGTAGAAGACAGTTATAAAGCTCATTTTGATACAAGTGTAAAAGGCTCACGCAGATAAACACAATTAAACATTCATAGAAGAATGTTTTAAGCAATCTATTTTGTATTCCCTCTTACTCAGGTGTGGGGTGTGTTTGTGGAGGGAGAGGGGGGGGGGGGGTACTCTTCCCTAAATAGGATACAGTTTATTGCATTATTTCAGGAAATAGTTTGGTTTCATTATCATTTATTTAATAAAAAGTGAGATACTCGGAATAGTTCCAGTACAGCAGAAACCGATCGTGACAAGTAACAAAATTTGGAATGGCCCAGTAGTTTCTTCCATTGCGCTGGAAGTGAAAACAAAAGATTCCGAAACATATGAGTGGCAGAAATGTACTTACCACCTAAGCCAGATAAGAGGAAAGGCACAATGAAGGACGATGGGTTCACTTGATCAAGACAGCTATCCAGCAGCGTGTCAACACATTCAAAGGCAGCTTTCCTGAGTTCAAGTCCATCATCTACAACATGCTTGAAAGGCCCAAGATCAACAGTCCTGACCAATTCTTGCTGCATAAACAAGAGAGCATTATATTCTGGGAGAAGTGTAACATCTGGGTGTGACAATGTATTATATCACGACTCCCCAGTTCAAAACAGCCTCCAAACAAAATAAGGAGCTGAGTACGTACCTTCACAACAGTTTGGTCATATAGAAGAGGCAACAATTCAGGAAGAAGAGCTTTGACCAAGTTTGGCTTGTTGTGGGCAGCTGTGCTCAATGCCAGGACAGCTGCTCGCCTCACATGCTGTGATACATAAACAGAGTGTTGTGAGTTGGAACTTGTAACCATATTTAAGAGTGTTATATTTATATCAATTAAGTATATTACCCTGTCACTATCTCTAATTAACATCAGGAAGGTAGCTATCTCAGAGTACATGATTTCATCAATTTTTTCTGGTCGTTCAACGATTGAATACTTGATAGCAATTGCAACAGTAGCTCTTGTGTTTGCTGCTGGGCTAGATGTGCGCTCCTACAAAAAAGAAAGCCATTAATGGCGGAAAATGATTGCAATAAGGTGAATTTTGTGCAGATCTGTGCCACACCTTCAGAGCAGGGATCAGTTTTTCTGGTTCTATTAGAGTTAGCTTTCCTAAGCACTCAGCAACAACATTCCGTACTCCTTCCTCCTCACTTTCACAGTGATTGAAGAGCAATGCCAGTATCTTCTCAATGTATGAATCCTTGAGCTCACTCTGCCCAGTATGATCAACAGATTGTCGCACAATGACCTGACAGATTTTAATGATGTAAATACATATTAGGCAGTAGTTAGATGGGGAATGCATTTTACGACACAAGTTCCAACAAAAAATCAACCTCTTTAAGTGAATGAAGCAACAGGTACTGCTTCTTCTGTTGATTATCAATCTGATCCAAAATAAATGGTAAATACTTGGATAGGTTGCCAACAGCAATGTTCCCAAGAGCATATGATGCTGCGGACTTAATCTCCTCAAAAGGTGACTGAAATGACTCAATGACAATGTTCTCAATTTGAACATGATTGCTGAGGTCCTTTCTCCTCCCAATTTCTCCCAGACATAACAAGGCCATGTGTTGTTTAGCCTGAGATAATAATTAAACAATATTAGATAGGAACGAAAAGATAAACAATCCATCAACAAAATGACCAAAACAAAAACGTGCAATCAACCACTAATAAAACATTAACATGGCAATATGCTTGTAACGACTAATCTAGAATCCAGAAATAGAGATAAACATAATCAATGTGCTTGAAACATGCTGTTGGTAACGTACATCACAATTATTAATATTTAATTGTCCCAGTGACACAAGGGTTTACCATCAGCTAAAACTTAGCATAACAATGTTTGAAATAAATACAAGGGAACAAATAGACCAGAGTAAAGATATGCGTATATACATATAAAAAAATTCAACTGGCACTGAAGCAATAGAAAGTTTAACACAGTAAGTTATGGTATCATTTGTACTACAGATATCCAAGATCAGGAACATGCAAGACTTACAGAATTGGTAGCACCATCATCTTTTAAGATGCCTTTAAGCATTTCAATAGTAGAAGCACACTTCTGATCACCAGCTGCTAAACACAGAACAGCAACACACTTTGCAATGGAAGACAGAGCCTGCTTCGCAAGACCACCCGACTGTGATGGCTTAGCAGCACAAATAAGGGAATCCAACAAAGAATCAAAGCTGGTATTTGCAGATTGTACCAGTGAAGCAAAAAACTTCTGAAGGGCCTGTAACAGAGACATAATTTAGTTGCTGCTAAAAAAGAAATCAAGAGCTCAAAGCTTGGGGAAACAGAAGTACCTGAAGTGCTTGCCCTTGCAGTAGAGCACTCCTGATCAAAACTAGAGCCTGAGGCAAAACCTTGTTTCTCACAGCTAAACCAACATTTGGAATGGATTTTCTGTCCACCATTATAGTGCAACAGAGTTCCAATGCAAGAGCAGTCATATGCAAATCCATGTCGCTGAAACAATTAATAAGTCAGTATCAATAGTCAGGGCAGGTACATGAAGCACAGAAATGGATGGAAAAAGAACCTTATGAGGCTAGAAAGCTCAGCGATTATCGTTTCATATGAAGAAGAACCTATTTGACCACCATATGTAACAACTAGAGAATTTAGTGTTCCCAATGTTGCCTGCCTAAGAGCTCTGTTGGCCTGAGAAAACAAAGTAGATTTTTAAATACTTCATCAATAAAGCTAAATCTTTCCAGGGAACATAAACAAATGTTCAAAAGAGTTTGAAATATCTTACCTTTCTAAGGAAAGCTGTAAGCTCAGAAACAACATGGTCGAGGACACACGAGAGATCAATACGGAGAGGCGAATTCGCAATCACTGAAAATGCCTATATAGAAAAACATTTCAGCACCACATTAGAGTAAAACAACATGGATGATGGGAAATAATGATTTATGTGTGCGCAATTAAGCCACTAAGGAACCATCTTTAATTCAAGCAGCTCGAACCAGAAATTTCATTAACCAGAATCACACCCAAAACCATAAATCTTCCCAAGATAACATTCAAATCAGTGGGAGTTGGTAGAAGGAATCAGAAATGAAAGTTGTGCTTTTAGTCCCAATCATCGACACCTTTAAATTAAGTGACAGAACAAAAGTGGGAGTTCTATTCCACTGTTTGTTTAGTGAAATCAGGGGGGGTGGAAACAGGAGTTTTTACAAAGAGTGGGAGTTTGCTGCCAAATTCCATTCCACACAAAACTGCCAGTTCAACTAGATAAGCAAGATAATTCAGAATAACCGAAGCAATAATAAGCATCAGTTGTCAATAGCTTACCTTGACAGCTGTTAGTCTGGTAATTTCATTACCCATCCTATCAACAAGTATTGGCAGGCACGCAGGTAATTCTCTTTGTAGACTATCACCAAAAGTGGAGACCACGAGACTCATACAAGATATGGCACATTCTTTAACTTCCTGTCACAACATATATCTGCATCAGAGGTGTACAGAGCAAACACACAAGTTAGACGAGTAAGTAATTTTGCTAAACCTGATCTTGATCTTGATTAGCCAAACGCCCCAATATAGATTTATAGATTGGACCAATATATGGCCTGAAATCCACAGAGCTTGCCTGTATCACAAATAACCAAAAAGGTTACAAAATAAAAAATCGAAATAGTAGGGCATTTCATGTTGCAGACACATGGGGTACAGGGCTGACATCTAGATTTGGACGAAGGACGCGGACTAGCTCTCCGCACAACCGTAAGGCCTCAGCAGTAACTTTGTAGTATCTATCTCCGATAGCCGATAATATTGGACCTGAAAGTGCCTGGAAATTTGATTTTGCAGTCAGCACCAAATGCAATAGTTGTAGCTCATAGGTAACATTGATTGACAATAGAAGCTACATACCTTGATGTACGGATGAAACACAGATGGGGAATGTGAAGCCATAACAAGCCTTGTAAATACAAGGGCTTCAATCTTCAGGTTGGAGGTAGACGACTTATCCTGTCAATTTGATAACAACTGATAGGTTAATAAACAACCAAAAGAAACAACAAAAGAAAATTTCATCAAAAAGAAAAACAAATAACTAACATTCAAAGCCTTCTCAATCCCAGGAACAAGTGAGCCAAAATGATCAGCAAGACAGTCTGGTAGCACAACAACAAGCTCCTTCAACACTGAAAACGCCCCCACCTGAAAAGGATGGAGAAAAAATCAGAATTATAAGCCCACAAATATGGGCTGCAGGATAATTAAAGAACTAACCTTTGTCTTGACAGATTTTTCACGTAACTGCTTGTTAATGGACTTGACAACTTTTGGTACCTCTTGTTTCAGCAACCATCGAGGACTACAAAAGAAAAATAGATTGAAAGCAGGATGTCAAGGCTTAATGTGCAATCAGAAAAGCACTCTGAATAATAATGACAAAGAAATGATGTATACTCATATTATGGGCTAGTGATATAATACAAACAATAACTTTTAAGACAAAGCAATGATGTATACCAATATTATGGGCATCGACGTGCTCAGGATGTTCTACCTATCATAACATTGGTGATAATCTGACAAGACAGGCTGCAAAAATATGCCATGGTAAAAAACACACCTAGATTCGTCAATGTCACTTTGCCCTTTCGTCACATTACCAGTCTGGCGTAACAACTCAATGAAGGTGCTGAAGATGTCCATCTAGAATCAGAGAGAAGCTTCATAAGATTATATAAACAAATATAATTCACGTTTTATGTATACCAATTCAATGCCTCGAAATTACCTTCACATTCTCCTCTCTTTCCCTAAAACGTTCAATCAATTTTGGACAAGCCTGCATAAAAATGAACACTCGAATTTACGGTGGGCAGACATTGACTTAGCTAGTACTCAAGGCAGGTTAGCAAAGTCATTTTTTTACTGCTCAGTAAACACTATCTCAATTCTCAAAAACATATAAAAGGCTGTACCCAGTGCCATAGGCTCCCGCACTGCGAGGGTCTGGGAAAAATACGTGAAAACTGAAAAGATCACCAGCTGGTTCAACTTCTAATATTAACATACCTCCAAATACATCTTTGATAACATTTCAGGACGAGATACTATAATTGCAGATAGGCACTTTGCTGAAGCCCTACGGACCTTCCAGCTCGCATCCTCATCATCTGTATACTCATCTGCACTCTCACTGCAGAAAAGAAAAGGTAAGCGACATTTAGATTAAACAGAAGCCCATTCGTCTATTGGGTTACACTACAAGCAAATTGGTGACATACTCATCATCATCTTCCTCCTGGCCTTCCTCATCCGTATCCTCCTCCATGTAGTCGGTGAAATTAGGATCATAACTCACATACTTTAAAGCAAGATTCAATATGCCTTCACAGTACGGGGATATATCCCTTGGGCACCTAAGCATAAAACTCTCGAGAGCCTGTACGGTGGAGATAATTAATGGCACATTGAAACAACAGTCATACTAAATATATGCTAAAAAGGAACAAAAAGAACCTGCCTGCAAGCTGTATTCACGGAGTTCTTCATCATTTTCTGATGCGTTTGTGCAATAGCTTATGAGCAAAGGAACAGTTTCAGCAAGATGTGGACCAAAACGGTATCCAACGGAACGACTGCAAGTTAAACATACAATGTTAGTAAATGCATTTCAGAGATAATCACAGCAGATGAAAACCACAAATCAACACAAGTAAATTAACCCCCACCACATCTGGACTAGCAAAATTCGAAATGTAAAATAGAAATCGCAAACTTATCATGAAAAAAAGTTTCCTACAGGAGATATTGTCTTAACAATACACAGTTTCAAGGTTCCTACAATACCTTAGAGAACCGATCATCTGGATATTCGTTCGGGTAATTTCAGATTTTGCATTTCTATTTTTCAGCAACTGGACAACTTGTAAAGTTGCTTTTGCTAGCAAATCATCTGATAAACTTGGAGCAAGAGATGCTGCAAAATAGAGTGAAATTATTAATATGGATTAGAAATATCCCGAATATCGATGAGATCATTTAAACAGCAAGAGTTTTAAAGATGAAAAACAAGATTAGATATCTGATTTACCAATGCAAGAAATAGACTTTTTCCTGACGCTTGCTTGGTTGGAACCCAATTGGGACAGAAGTGCAGTGAGCATGTACTCATGATCTTTTGACAAGTTACCAAATCTATGAAGTAAATCTCCAAGTATATCAAGACATTCACATTTAATTTCAGCATTTTTCCCCTGCCAACCAACAAGAAGTTAATATAACAATGAGACAACTGAATGCAGATAATTGAACTGTCAAGTAATTAAAACTTTAAAATGTGACAAGAAAATAAACACACAAGCAAAAGAATCTCTAAGTCTGATACATTTACAGAAAGGACAAACCAAAATGGAGCTGCTGATGTCTTATAGTTACTACTCTACAAATAAATTTCCAGCTGTAAGCACATTTTGTTACCAAATTTTTTAAAACTATGATTCTTACATAATAATTCTGCTACATCACGCATGTCTTCAAAGAGAAACACTTAATGATGTTTTAAGTAGCAGAACACTAAAATCACTGATAGTAGACATAAAAAACCCTAAAGGTTCCTGATATAGCTCAGAATGATACCCAATATCACAAATAAACTTAATAAGTATTTGAAAAAAGGCAGTTGTACATGTTGGTTAAGATTGTTGACAGGAAGATAACTATATCAACATCATAGTTTAATGTCTTTTTTTAGAACACCATAGTTAAATGTCTAAGCATATGTCCATATGATTATGCTATGAGGCAGAAAGAACACATGTGCCTACAAGATCAATATCACAGCAACTCTTGACTTCTAGAAGTGTAATGCTAACAACTCAACTTATACTACGACCCCCTTATCAGGATAATTAAAGTGTAACTACCACACTTGCAGAATGCTACCGAACTAGAAACATTGGGGCTGAGGAATGGAAAAGCTCTATTAGAAGTCAAAGAGAAATCTTACAGTATTAACACCCTTGATGAGCTGTGGGGCAAGAGAACTCAAAATCTTCTCAGCAAGTGACGTTGTAGTAACTTCAGCAATGATCGTCTTAAGAGCTATACTAGCAGTATCTCGATGCTGGTCCTTTCCATTGAGCAATTTATCACAAAGCTTGTTGGTCATCTCCACTACCCTTTCCTCACCAACTTTCTTCACAAGTGGAGCCAAGCTAATAAACAAAACATAGAGTTCAGACAGAAAATTGATGCAAGAAAAACAACACATTATGATGAGAACAAAGAATTGCAGAAAAACATAAGGACATTCAGCCTTGCATGATAAACTCAATCACAGTAAAAAGAAAAAACTTCGTGTCCTGCAAAAGTATGTTCTTCCATGGAGATATAAAAAGTTAAATCAGCTACATAGGGCACCGACAGAAATCCCCGAAAAAAAGGCGTTATTAGGCGGTCACTTCCGCGTGCTAAAGCGCTAAGCGGAAGGGGCCGCTCCGCCTAGAGGTATACGTAGGAGAAAAGTGGTGTATGCGCGCAGGCGGAGGTCAATCGTGGCTCAAGCGTGCAGAAGCTACAGGAGGCGCAAAAAATAGCTCGAATCACAGGCCATGGCTGCAAAATCAAATGTTGCACTGTCAAATCTGAGAGGCTGCCGCCGCCAAATCCGAGGTTGCATTGCCGTAATTAAGTTTCCCGCTGGGTCGAGCAGCTCCATCTCTTCATCTTCATGCACGCCAGCGACCTGCATCCGCCAGATTTGGGCAGGACGCGAGCACTGATGCGTTTGGCGGTGGCTGTGTATTCAGCGACCTGGTCACTCATGGTCTAGGTTAACACGAAGGTGCACCTGGTGTGCTGATTGGGCAAGAAACATGAGGAGATGGGCCAAATGGGCCACTAAATGGCAGCAATTCTTTTTCTTTTTTTTTCCTTTTTTGCCTTGAGAAATTCTATTATTATAGAAATCTACAAAACGCCTAGGAACGCCTAGGCGCGCCTAAGCACGTCTAAGCGCTAGGCAGATGGTCACCGCTCCCTAGCGCTTAACGCTTTTTTTCCGTGGACAGAATTTAAACATAAAAAATCCTCCAGCTGTTTAGGAAGGAGATGACAATCAACTATAAATTCTTCCCGGCCGCAGACCACAGACAAATGTGGATAACATTTTATACATGGCAATAGATATATTTTGAATATTTCGAATGCAGTAAGGATACAAAAAGGTAATAAGATTCTGGTGTAAAAGAAAACGCAAGCAAATAACTGAAGGAAGCATACCATTTCACAGCTAAACCAGAAACATCTCCTGAAGCATCCTCCAACTGTTGAAGAACAGTACTAGTCAGCTTCGGTTCAAGGTCTTGATCAGCTTTAAAGGCCTCTTTGTTCAATTCACTGAGCAGATCTGAGGTTGCCATATATCTGTAGTCTTTATCTTTCCCAGTCATCTGAAACAACATTTAAAGAAGTACATTTAGAAGCCAATATCCAGTTTAACAAGACTCCATGAAACTGATGCAATGCATACCTTCTCCAAGATGCCGGTTATGTTTAAGTTTGCCATTGTGGCAAGCCCGTATCAAAGTGCTCTTCAGAAAGTGTTATTCACCAATGTCCTGATGGAAATAAACTCGAGTGATGAGGCAAATCTCAGACAGCTTGAGGAAACATAGACGAAGTCATATGTTAACTAGGTATACATATTGGCAGGAAACATTAACCTATATAGTGAAATAAAGTTTCATGAGCCTAATGACAAGAACAATTTAATTCCAGAGTCCTACTCGTCAGAATAAACATATAAAGCCATAGGCATCCTTCCTCACTTTAATCTATGGTGACAATTAATCTCATATCTCATAAGCCCATTAAAGATACAAAGGTATACTTCCTTAAAATGCTATTGCCAGGCTGATCGTACAAACAACATAATGCAATACAATGAACCCATACACACTTCAATTATCGAAATTAGTGAGGATAGGAATAGTTCTAATATCTGTAGGCAAGTATCTACGTTCGGTTCACAGAGAGTGACCTAGAGGTACGGAGCATCTAACGCCGATCTCGCATACTGATTCAGAAACACTTGATCGAACCCCTGATAGATTAGATTGAACCACATTAGCAGCGCACATCACAACAAGCCACTCAAATCCGTAACTAATCGAACATGAAGAGACTTGGACTCGACTGAGAGGGAAGACGAGACGAGCGCTTCGAACAAGGGCATTCATCGAAGTGAGCGAGCTAGGGTTACTCACCAGCAGACAAAGCAAGCCGTCCAGTCCCGCACGGATCTCCACCCCGCTCCAGCGATGGAGGGGAGGCAACGGAGTGAGACGCGGCGGGTGGTGGAAGGATCGGGCACCGGCGTCAGCGACACGGCGGAGCGGAGGTGCGCGAGGTCGGCGGCTGCGTGTCACTGCGCCTTGGCCTGGGGGTCTAGCTTAGGGTCTGGGCTTATGGGGAAGCCGTGGAGTTATGGGAGGAACCTGGTGGTGGAGTGGGCCCCTAGGACCAGAAAGCTAAAGGCCGAGATATTATGGGCCTCATAGGCCGGATCGAGCCGTATTGGGCTAAATCTAATTGGCCCATGAAATTTCCACAAACTATTGTAGTTCTGCTGCGTTGACCTTGATGACTATCTCATCTTCCTGAATCTTGCGAGAGCGCCGCTCGGCTCGCTGCAGGCCAACCGGTCAGCGCCCGACCTCGAGGGAGTACCGGACCTGGAAGTCGGCGCTGCAGATTCTTCCTCCGGTCTCGAGCGCGGGACCTCGTCGTTATATCTCGCTGGCGACCGTCACAGCGGCTGATCGGCAATTCGGCATAGATTCTGCATCTTCCCATCCAGGGAGTTCAGTTTCATGTCAATTCGCGAACAGTTGGTTCCAAAGATTCTATCTGTGCTGCAAGTTTTCCTTGGTACGGCCGTCATCTTCATTACTTAGTTTCCTAACTTTCTGCCTCTCCTATACTATGACTGACGTCAGTAGTGTGTTCGACGGAATGTCTGTCTGTTAATCAAGATATTCGTGCATGCCAGTCACTACTGTGTTTATATCATCTGGTGTAATCTAATCTTCATACAGTTTTTTCTCATTTCATTATTTCAGTACTTTAAAGACTGGTCCATCTTCTCTGTTGAATCTGATGGAGCCAGATAACCCGATTCTGAAGAAACCAAAATTGGTCGACTCTGTTGACTGTATAATGGAGGAAGCCCCGTCCGATGCAGCAGGTGTGAAGCAGCATTTACACTGGACCCAGTGGCAGATGCTGGACTCCATCCTCCCCACTGGCGGTTTCGCTCACTCCTACGGCCTTGAAGCTGCGATGCAATCCCGCATGGTGAACAACCAGGAAGACTTGAGGTCATTTGTCCTCCAGATCCTGGAGAACACCGGCAGCCTACTGCTTCCCTTTGTGTACTGCGCTTGCAAGTCCCCTGATTCCGCTACATGGGTCAAGCTAGATCAGTTGCTGGAAGCCACATTGACGAACGAGGTTGGAAGGAAGGCATCGGCGTCGCAAGGCTCGGCTCTGCTGAGAGTGGCGGCGTCGGTCTTCACCGAGATTCAATCGCTGCAGGATCTGCGGCGGACGTTCATCGGTTCCAAGCGCGTGTCATTTCACCACGCACCTATATTTGGGTTGATATGTGGGCTGACTGGATTCGATTGCGAGACGGCACAGCGCTCCTACATGTTTGTGACAATGAGGGATGTGATATCTGCGGCGACAAGGCTCAACTTGATCGGACCGTTGGCGGCTTCTGTGCTGCAGCACCAGGTTGCATTGGACGCTGAAAGGATGCTGCAGAAGTGGAGGGACCGTGATGTTGGTGAGGCATCGCAGACTGCACCATTGATTGATGCGTTGCAGGGGTGCCATGCTTACATGTTGTCCAGGCTGTTTTGCTCCTGATGATGAGGTGTGCTATACCATCTCTCTATTTCTTCTGCCTTTGTACATAATCCTCAACCATATCTGCCACATAAGTACCCGTGCTGAAAAATACACCTGTTGTGCTGAAGTGCTTTTGGCATTGTTGTGATGAGCTCAGTTTACTAAGTCGCTGCTATGTTGACCTCTGAACTATGAAACATCTTCGGTGGCATATGATGACTTGATGAGTATTGACTAGTAGCAAAATGCAAGTGCAAATGGCTTCAGATGATATCCCATAATAATCAGGACACCGCAAATTTGTACTCCGTCCGTCCCAATTTACGTGTCATCCTGGAGGTGTTCTTTTTTGTTCAGATTTAGAGAATGTTCAACAAATTTGTCAATGAGCCAGGATGACAAGTAATTTTGGACAGAGGGAGTATGTTTTATGAGTATTGTTATACATCCCACTTATTTGTACGACTGCATGTTACAACAGGAGATTCAATGGCTTAATTGATTTGAATGTGATACTTTTAAATTCTGAATCATCAAATCTTTGGCCATAACATATAGTCGTACAAATGGGTTGTATGTGAAGCATTTTTTATGTTTTATCTGTGGCTTTGTGCCATTCATGGTAAAGCTAAAGCAAGATAAACGCGTGGGTATATCTAAGATTACCTTATTCTGTTCTGCTCTTTCAGGTTATTGAAGGAAATATAGGGCAGCATCGCAGCGAAGGAAGTAAAGGACACACAAAAAAACAGCCATCGTGTGATTATAAGGATCCCAAGGACAGACTCATAGCACGTGCTGATTCTTATTTTATTTTCCAGCATATTACAACAGTGATACCAGCAACGAATCATCAATATTCGGGTGCGTGCACGCTCTGTTACATGTATTACATTGATAACCAGGCCAATGTTTTCCGTTCAACAGTTGTAACATCAATATTTGCATGTCACATGTATAAAAGCACATCAGTTTCATTTACCCAATAATACAAAGTAGCACTACATCTATTACTCTTGCTGAACTTCTATCCTAGAACTTCTGAACTGCACCAGCTTGCTTGGCTTCAAGGGACTTCTCATACTCCTCAATAGACTTGAACAGCTCAGAGAAGTTGCCCTTGCCAAAACCTCCACAACCGCCTTTCTGGTACTCTTGCCCATGCTCATCCTTCTCCATGCATCCGATCCTTTGGATTATCTCCAAAAACAGTGTTGGCCTGAATGAAATAGCAAGTCAATTTTAGATTTGAAAATCACATAGAAGAAATGGTAATAGTAGTGATGGGATTGAGTTTCAAACTACAAAACACATACTGATTCACATGAACCTAAAATTTTAGTTGTTGATGCAAAAAGATGAAGAGAATTGTTTTTCCAATGGGCAATAGCCTTGCTGATATATGCTCATGAGCTGGGATAAGACACTTCTTTCTCTTTTGTTATGTTACAAAGAGAAAAGCATTGATCTTGTCCAGCCATAAAAAACGGAAGTGAAAAAATCTTTTGTAGTATGATATTTTGTTATTACAGCATATCATCAGCAAGGAGCTGGGATATGCTTGCCAGAAGCAACAAATGTTAGCTTTTCACTCCAGGTCTCGAAAAGCACTCTTTGGCCCTGTTCGTTTCCTGCCCTCTAAAATTTAAGCATCGTCACATCAAAGAGAATCTTATTATTTATGAATATTTTGATCAATTTAATGACAAAACCCTATTGACAGATTGGTGCTAATTTTCGAGATGAATCTAATGAGCTTAATTAATTTATGTTTTGCTAAAGTGATGCTACAGTAACCGTCTTCTAATCATGACTTAATTAACCTCATTAAATTCGTCTCGTAAATTAGTCTAGGGACCTGTAATTTATTTTATAATTAAACTTTATTTAATACTCTTAAATAGTAAGATTCTTTTTGATGTGACAGCTATAAAGTTTAGACCCAGGAAACGAACACACCCTTTATTCCCTTTTGTCACAGTCTTCAAAAAAGATGTATCATGCATGGAAGTGAGTACAAAATGAGATGCTCTTGAGTTCCAAGAGAATCTACACTATGCATGCAAATTAGGCAATTAGTGCCTGACTACGGATTTGTGAGATGTGACTGAGTAATCCTTTGAGTTGTTTATGCAGAATGAAACAATGTAAAGCTGGCAAAGATCAAATTCTTTACCTGTCTCCCACGGGCTTGGTGAAGATTTGGAGCAACACGCCCTGGTCATCCCTGTCCACCAGCACGCCCAACTCTTGGCACTCCTTAATCTGGGCTTCCGTGAGCACATCCCCGGCGCGCCGCCTCACGCCGTCGTAGTAGGTGGGTGGCGGCGGCGCCAAGAACTCGAAGCCGCCCATGGCAGAGCGCGCGCGCATCTCCCTGAGTGTCCTGAGCACGTCGTCGCTGGCCAGCGCCATGTGCTGCACGCCCGGGCCGCCGTGGTGGTCCAGGTACGTCTGTATCTGGCTGCGGCGCTTGGTGCCGTGCACCGGCTCGTTGAGCGGCAGCAGCACGGTCTCGGCGTTGTTGGCCAGCACCACCGAGTTGAGCCCGCTCTCCGCCGTGCCCACGTCCTCCGCCGTGAACTCGGCGAACTCGTGGAACCCTGTGAATCCGGCGACGTAGGCAGCCACGGGCGCCAGCTCGGGCACGTTGCCGACGATGTGGTCGAACCTCCTCAGCCCGTAGTCAAGCGCGCCTGGCGTGCTGACGTCTTCAAAGCCCGGCAGAAACGGCAAGCCCTTGTCGTCTTCCGGGTAGCTGACGTACCGGAGCACGACGTCCCCGTACAGCTCGACCTCGGCGAGGCGGAACCCGAGGCCGAGCTCGACGGGCTCGAACGCCGGGCGCGCGCCGGCGGCCACGCTTTCGCGGAACGCGTCCTCGGCGTCGGCGACGCGTACGGCGACGGCGCGCACCGCAAGGCCGTGGTCGGCGGCGAACCGCCGCGCGGCGTTGGCGTTGAAGGAGGGCAGCGCGGCGGTGGCGGCGTCGACGCCGCGCGCGTAGGGGGCGGTGAAGAGGAAGGCGAGCGAGCCCGAGCGCAGCAGGAGCGAGGCGTGCGCGGAGTTTCCCGTGGAGAGGTCGGAGCGCGCGGCTAGCGGCGCGCCGAGGCCGAAGGAGAAGCGGCCGGCGGCGGAGGCGGCGTCGGAGCACCAGAGCTCCACGTGGTGGAACGACAGCGCGTGGAAGCGGTCCGTGCGCGGATTGGTGCGGATGAAGCGGCGGTGGCCCACGAGGCGGAACGACGCCTGGTCCGCCGGGGCCGGCGCGGCGGCGGCGCCGGTGGCGGCAGCAGCGGGGGCGTGGGTGGCATGGCGCTTGGCTCTTGGGGAGTGTGGGCGGTGGTGGCGGCTTCTCCCTCTCAGCTTGAAGCAGTTGCGCTTGGGTTTTACTGTGGGGTTGGGTGAGGGTAAATAAAGGGAGGAGATGGCGCCACGTGGGTGCTGGATTCTGTGGTTGCGGGTGAGATTTGTTTTCTGGTGTCTGTATGGGATGGGGCTTTCTGATAGTGATGATTTTTGCTGACTGGCCTAGCACGGGACCAAATTGCAAGTACAGTTGATTTAAAGAAAAATGCCAAGTATTGCACAGTTAAAATGCTTCAGGAGTTAAAAAGAAATGCTGTAGGAATGCTGTTGGAGAGGAAAATGCCGTCTTTTTCTTTTCTTTTTTCATGCTCAGCCCATGTGAACTTTCTTTGGTTTGTTGGATAGACACGCCAGCTTAAGGGATTGTTTTTCTCCCCTTCCAGTAGATGACACATTATTGTGGCACGGATAAAGTGGTACATTTGGTTTATGGTCAATTCGTCCTGCTAATCGCAAGCAATCAATTTTGAACTGCTTTGTTGTAGATGTCAATACTCCAGGGGAGCTGATACAGTTCTGCCTTTAATAAGATTGAAGAGTATTTTTGCTTGAAAATTAGAGCTAAACGACCGTTACACCTTATCATACCCTGTGCTCTGTGCGCTGGTGCTTCGTAACCCTAGAACTAATCCTCCCGTCTATATGTATTCTACAATCCTGAGTTGCTCTCTTCACGTTGAAATGATCAAGCAGCGTAAGCTTATTGAGTACTATGTGTAAACAAGATTGGCATGCCAAGCAACAGTGAGATGCTCTCCGCGCACTCTAGCCATCAGTATCAGTTGTCAAATTGGATAAGTAACGAGATGTCCGGATGATATGCATCTGAGCTGTCGTCGTGCTGCACAGTTCTCTGTTTGAGCGTTTCCTTCTAGAGTTTCAGTGTCCCATTCAGCTACGCGCATGAACTGTGTTGTGCACGTAAGTTGATCCCTGGCTAACTCGACCCCGCAATTTCAGAACTGACAAACATCGTATTCCGCCAAAAATAGATCGTCACTGAAAACGACTCAAGCGAGACAGCAGAACACAACAAGCCTGTGGCTAGCATATTAATAAAACGACCAGCTTTCTTATTTGAATTGTTGGGCGCCCTCTCCGAAGAGTGAGCACCCTCCAAAAATAAGAGTATGCTGCTAGGTGTGGCGAGCACACGGTATTCTTTAGTAAAAGGCGAAAGAATAGTTCGCTTTGTGCCCACCACGCAGCTGCTTGAGCTCGAGTGAAGCAGGTGACCACTCATAAGAACACCTCATCCTGTGACCAGCTTCTGAAAGCGAACGATGTGGGATTAATCCAAATGAGCTTACTCCGGCTAACACTCGTGGTGATGCTCCAGCCTACAGGCAGGCAGACCAATGGTTACTGGGCCTACAGAAAGCCCATCCTTATACTCGGACAACAAAACTAAGGCCCACAAGCCCATTTTGAGTGTTTTCCCGTTGCCCACCCAGGCACCCACTTTCTTTCCTTCTCCGCCTCCGTCTGAATTCAAATCCCGTCGCCTCCGCTTCACCCCGTTCACCACCAGTTCCTCTTTCCATTTCCGCCGCTACTCCCCCGATCCCCTCCTCCCCTCGATCCCGAAACCCTACCCACCCATAATCCCTCCGCGGCGGCGGCGGCGGCGGCTGTCGGGAGCTGTACGCGTGATTTCGGGTTCCCTCTCGGCGGCGGTGTTGCCATGGGCTGCTTCCTGTCGTGCTTCCGCGCTGGCCGCGACCGGCCCAGCGATCTCCGCGTAAGCGAATCCCTCTCGTTTTCGTTCGAACCCAGGTGGTAGGTCTGGTAGTGGTATGTTGATTTGCGCGCTTGCTTGGTTCAGGATCCACTCGTGGTCGAGAGCCGCGCTTGCTTTCTGGGTGACGGGAAGAGTATGCCCTTTTTATCCCCTACCTAGTTATTTTGTTTCAAATAATTTGATGCGGAATCTGAATTACGAGATCGTGATTTTGCGTTTTCGTTGTGTGTTATTGTTTTCAGAGCATGCACAGAACGAAGGGCTGCAGGAGGATGCAGGTAATGGAGATCGGATCGACGAAGAGCTCCTGCAAGAGGTGCCTACCCGGACTCTCAAGTGTTTCTGACTATAAAATATCACACTATAAAAATCTTTGTAGTTCGTCTATTTTTTATCACGTCTGCTGTCTCCTGGATATCATTTATATATGCTGAATTTTGTTCATGCTTTTGTGTCATGTGCCGGGTTCATCGATTCTTTGCGATGGGTGTTGGGGAATGTGTGGAATGTGGGTTGAGGATGGGTGATAGGAGATTACCATGTAGGAATTCGGAATAACTGTGTGTCGCCCCTTAGAATCCTTATAGGAGTTTGGAATAACAGCCACGACCGAAAGAGGACTCCCTTTTGGCATTGAGGACCATGATTTTTATCTCGCAGTATGAATTATGTCAGGATGGTGATAGTTAACTTTTTCCAAACAATTTGACCAGGGTTCCTCTATGATTAATATGAAATTTGACTTTTTTTTTAATTCTTTGTGCAATGAAGATAGCTTGCAGTCCTGTAAAATTCTGTGTTTCATTACTTTTTGTTGCTGTCTTGCTGAGGCCTGGCTATTACTAGTTTTCGATTCAAGGACAATCTGAACATAGCCCATGTTCTAGTGGAAAGCCTTCAGATGCTTTGCCATATGCTCTCATACTGACATGTGTGGTAAATTAACTTGCAAGTTTTTCAGTTCTTTTGAACTACCAGGCTGTACAAAAATATATTAAGATACAAAATCATTCAATGCATAGCTATGTTTCTATGTGCTATTGTTTTTACAGATACCTGAGAATAGCCAAGATCATGTCATGGTATCATCTTAAGAGTTAAGATGTAGGTTGGGTCCTACTGGTTGACTTGTAACCTTGTAGCATAGAGCTTTGCAGGATCTTTCTATTTGCTTAATGTGTTCCTAGGTTAATTTTCTGATTTTACAATATTACTCGGACTCAAAACTTCATTACGAATCTATATATGACCACTAATCTTGCTAATACGAACTTTATTCTAACTAGGCAAATTATCTCAAATCTTGTGGAACCATATCACAAACACCGCCAGAAATCTTAAAAGTTTCAGGCCCAGTCAATACAGAAGATGCTAACAAGGTAAAGGTTTGTGTATCTGCAATCTTGTGTTTCAGGCCCAATATTTGCAATCTGACATATTTCTTTTGTATACGCAGAATAATGGCATAGCCGACAAAGCACTACTTATGTCAAAAGACATGCTATTTGAAGGAAATTCATCTGAAGTGTAATTACTATCTTGATTATTTTCATTTGTAATGCCTTAAGGATCAGTACAATTGCTATGGTTATTACTAAATAAATGAGTTATTTTCAGAAAGGAATTAATGCTTTCTTTTTTTACAGTAAATGCAGATTCACCTCTGATGAGGATAATGATATTTCGAGGCATGAAGAGAACATCGTTGAAGATACTCACGAGGTAAGGTGTGTTTATCCACAAGTTTGTCTTGAAATTCACAAACTGATATATTCCTTTTTGACACGGCAGAATGATACATCCGTCACATTACCGATTGTGTCAGAGGCAATGGCATTTGAAGCAAACTCATCTGAATTGTAAGGAACAACCTTGTTTCATTTCATGTGTTTTTTTTTCAAATAACTAAATTAATGAAAATCAATGTGTACTTTTTTACATTTGAAGCAGGTTTAACTCGGATGAGAATTCTATTTCAAGGCTTGAAGAGAACATTGTTGACAGCAGTGACAATCTTCTTGATGGTGAATCTAAACCTCTGTCATGTTTAGTAGACAAGCCTTCCGGCCAGAAAACTCCCAACCAGATGACTGATTCTAGGGATTCACCTTTTCCAACACCTCTGGTTCTCAGAGGTGACTTCCAGACTCCTGGAACAGTGTGCAGTGCACTGACCACAAAGGCAGGAAAGCGCTCAAGGGCTAGCAGACAGTTCATATACCCTGTTCTCAGGCCCATTGAAAATAAATTGCAGTGGATGGAAGCAAAAATTGAGTCGCCTGTGTTATCAGCTAATCCTCCAAAGAGAAGATACTTGACCCCAGATTCTAGTGAGAATCCTCAGGAGATATCTCCATGCTCCGTTGCTACTGAACTACCAAAATTTGTATCTTCCCCAATCCATGACAACCGCGTGTCCCAAGATGAAGCTATATCTCCAGAAGAACCCAATGACCAGAATGGCAATCAGCAGCTGTTTGAAGGTGGAGAGCTATCAAAGCAAAATTCAGACTTTGGTAAGCATGGTGTTTCAAGCCTATCTTATTGGTTGAAGTCTTCAACCACAGACAGTAAGAATCAAAGTGACAACGAGGGTACCATTGGAAAGGATTCTTTCTGTGAGAAAAGCGTTTTTGATGTGCCAATATTTGCAACTTCTGGCCTGGATTGGAATAATGACAATCCTACTCCTGTTCTGCCCAAGGCGTGGGATGGTAACGGTATTCCAAACACCACCACAAAGTATAAAGAGGTACCCTTTCATCTCATTCTCTTAACTCCCAACAATTAAGTATCTGCACACCTTCTGTCCTTCTTACCCTTGTCCTTTGCTGTTCCTTAGGACAAGGTAGTCAGCTGGCATGCCACCCCTTCGAGGAAAGGCTACTTAAGGTTTTGTCCGGTGAGAAGCCAGGCCTTGAAAGGTTATCTTGCCGTCCTTGTGCTTGTAACCAAGGTTTACATTCCCGTTTCTCCCGGTAATCCCGGTCGAGACCGGGACGTCGGTTTCCGCGGAAACCGGTAATCCCGGTCCGGAATCCGGACGAACTCCGTTTTGGCAGTCCAGACGGGATGGACCGGGATCCCGACCGGGAATACCGGGATTCCGGACGGGATTACCGGAATTCCGGATGGGATTACCGGGATCCCGGTGACTGATTTGTAAAATTTGAGAAGAGGTTAAAACATGAAAAAAAAGCGTGGAATTAATCTAAAAAATTGGCATAACAGTTTCATAATATTTCTACTCATATTCATGACACATAAAACATTCATCCATCACAAATGCATGATAAAGACATAAAACATACATCCATCACACATAGTTCAATTACAAGTCCTTAAATGAAGTCCACAACTAATACTTCGATGACAAATACAAACTATGATAAATAAACATGAACTCAATACCAGATAAGGTTTTTTTATTTCTTTCTTAACTTGTATCTTACTTCATTTTTCTCATAAGTCAAAACATCATCATTTTTATGATTGGATTGCACCATAAATCATGATTTTTTATCTAGTTTTTTTTTCATATTTTCATATCAAATTCTTTCAAATTTTCAAAAAATTCAAAATTCAAATCCGGGATCCCGGTCTCCCGATGAAACCGGCCCGGACCGGGATCTCCGGAAACCGCGGAAACCGGCCGGAAACCGGTCGGGATTTCAAACCCTGCTTGTAACAACTTGCTGTCGATGAAATGCACTTATATGTTCAGTTTTTCACGACCCGGTTGTCTCCATTTGAACCAAGCTCGCGAGCTATGTTGTCTGTATTCATCAATACTCACATAACGATCATATTTTGCTTTTTGCAGGAACATTAGTGGAAAGCTCATTCACCTTGAGGAGAACGAGGAATAGATACCATTGGAAGGCTACAAGGTTCGTGCTCGACATGATGAGCAGTCTGAAAGGTCCCAAGTACTGGCCCAATCTGAGCATATGAATCATAGGCCGTGCATGTTGCCAATTGCACAACGTTTGTAAATAGAGTACCTGAAAATGCATTCTTTACGACTTTCCCCAGCGTTGCGTTAAACAGGAGTCAGTCCTTAGCTGCCAGCTGTCTCTTGCTTTCTCCTCGATGCACAAAGTTTTTCCTGCTGGTATATGTCACCGTGAACATCAACAGTTAATTACTCGTGGTGTCAATAAAAACAAAAGTTTTGCTTGGACCTTTTTTCGCCGTTCTATGCTGCTCCTGTTATCCATTGTATACAAGTTTAACCACGACACATTTTCTCTCCCTTTTTTTGACACATTTTCTCTTAGTTTATCATAAAATGTGCTCACCGCATGTTGACAAGCAGCTAGGTATTTGCACGTAGTATTATTCAACCCCATGCTTGGTTGCCGCAGTTTTTTGTCAAGCTCGGACTATTGCTCCCAGACGAATAACGCAGCCTCTACAGCTTCAGGATTCTCGCGTACCAGAAGCCCAGACTCGCACACCTGTCCTTTCTCGTCGGCATCGGCCTCGATCAAACTCACGCGTTCTCGTCGACTAGCAATGTTGCCCCATGGCCTGCAGCTCTGGTTTCTCAGGTAATGTTGACTCACAGGCTCACAGTGTGCTGCTCGGATCTGAGGAAGCCTCACATCAGGCAGAGAGCCATCAATTCTACTGTATTCTGGATGGCCCCTTCCCTTCAGCGGCTGGCATGATGAATCTACCATTCTGGCTCGTAGCTTGGAGCAGTGAATGGGACTGCAATAATGCTAGCCGCGCGGCGCCGGCGACGACAGGCCGGGCCGGGGGTTGGCCCTCCGGCGATCCGTGGTCGCTGGGGGCTTAAAGGCCGGCATAAAAGCTCGCCGTACGTTTGGATCGGCTGCAACCAGCAAGCTCAGTTGAGGAGGTCCCCTCAGCATCATCAGCTCCCAGTTAAGCTCCCAGATTTACAGTTTGACACCGCCACAGGATCCAAACCCCTGGTACTGAACACAAGCTATGGATGGCAGCCAAAACTGTGGGCGCGCTCCCAAATCAAATCCCAATCATGGGAAGGCGAATACATGTGTGCAGCGAGCGGAGCAGGCACTGGCACCTTCAGATCTAAGCAAAGGAGCAGACGATGGAACGGCAGTCAAGACAAAGCAAAAGGACACGCGCTGCGTGCAGTGAGATGTACCACGACCAGGTGTTTTTGGCCGGGTTCGGTCCACATGTCGATTACAAATTACGATATGATCACATCATCAGCTACTAATACTCTGCCGGGGGATAATAATCCCGTTTTGTCATCACATGACACCTCTCTCAAGCAACCTGCTAACGACCCTATAGGATCAGAACACTTGGTCGTATAATAACTTTGCCAGAAGCGCACGCAGGGTCACGGGCACGGCTCAACAACGGCTGGCGTCTCCGGGTCCGGGCAGACCTGACGCGGTGACGGGGAAAGGGTTGCCCAGATTCCCCCGATCCGTCCGCCGCGAGATCGATGTCGTTTCCGCCGCAACTTGCACGCTCAAATCGACCGACCTCATGTGCCTGGCTACTCACGGTCACGGATCGTTCGTGTGCGTTTCCCTCCCGTGATTACTTTTGACCAGACGGTAATAATCTCGCAGGCATGGGATTACTGTGCCTCTACCTCTAAGGCTCCAGCGGCGTTGGCAATGCCCATCAGTCTCACTCAGCCTCAGTAGCTTTCCCGGCCATTTGAAAATGTTCGAGTTGCACATATATCAGAGGTTTCTTAGACGCAACGGGACAGAGAGTGTCCAAATCCACAGACGGATCTCTGAAAAACTTGCTTTTTCATGTAAAATGACAAGGGGACATAAACAAAGCAAGGCCATGAATCTACGCTACTGCACGGGACGAGCTATATATATGATTTGCTGGGTGACGCAAAAAAGAAAAAGACTTAGGTCAGATGATGTGTCCTCCTCTCGTTGGCCATGCCTAGAACTCTAATCATCTATACCCACAAGGCAAAAAACAAGTTGACAAAAAAATAAATCACTCCACATTGTTACAAGCAAATGACAACATGGGTTTGAGTTTGAACAACGCTCCAAGCGCTCCGCAACACGGCGAACAGAGCCTATGCTGCGTCGATCAGGCAGATAGGCGGGTGCGTTGGTTCGCATGCAACGCAAATTGCAGCCCATGTACGCTTGCTGCTTGTCCTAACCACCTGCCTTCTCAATTAATTAGTCGGTGAGTTGGATTAGCGACGGTGTAACCGACCTCACATGTCTGTCGTATGCGTGGCAACAGATCGTGTGCGAACATGCATATGACCGTGTTTTATATTGGTTGGCGCGAACGTACGTAGATGCATTGCATGGACCATGAAGAAGTACTAGTATAGGTTTTGAAGATTCGATCAGATGATGTTGCGGTGTTACGTGCAGTGATGTTCAAGTAGTACTTTCAAATCGCAATAGCTTTATTATTTTTCTAAGTTTGAGGCTGTAGCTCGCGGACAAAGACAAATTTGCTCGGTTTTAGATTAAGCCGTGTCATGTTGATCCAAAGTTGAGGTTCAAAATGTGTTAGCGCGAGACAAGTTGCGCATTGGTTCTATTCAAGGAGGACGCGACCTGTGCGTTTCTGTGTACAAAGCAAAATTTGATTTAAACCAGCTTCCACGATGCATGCCATGCTTCAACCCAAATTACTCAGAATCTCATTATTACGAAGGATTCGTATAGGGCTATTCTTGCTAAACGGTTTAAAATTTTAAACACGAGACCTTTTCTAGCCGTTCCTAAGGAATTCCAGCATCGCGAAGGGTACCAATAAGCCGGCAACATTCGAATAACACCAGATGTGCTCGCTGCTCGGTCTCGGTCGCCGCCACGTTGCCGTTTGTCGTCGCGCTCCCTTCCTCCTCTGCATGCGTGTGTGGTCCGGTGGGGCCCAATCCTCAGTGGCCCACGCGCTCACCGCGCTTCCATTTACTCGCCCACGCCCGGACGCGAATGCAGCAGATGCTCGAGCCCAGACAGCAAGCGCCCAAAACCATGGCGCCGCCGCGCACGCCGTCCTCCCTCCGGGACCTTCTCGCGCGGGAGCGCTTCGAGGCCGATGAGCCGGCCCCCGCGCCGCGGAGAGCGGGGTCCAAGTCATGCAGGCACGCGTCGCCGCCGCCGCCGCCGCTCCCGGTGGAGGTCGAGGCGGGCGGCGACGGCGACGAATGCGATGGCGCGGCTGGCGCGGTGGTGGCGGTGCTGTCGGGATACGCGGGGCGATTCCTCAAGGACGCGGAGCTCCGGCGCGCGCTCCGGGACAAGTGCGCCGCGTGCCTCGCGCCCGCCGCCGCCGCATCAGAGCGCGACGAGGCGGGGCACGCGGTGCTGGCCAACCTGGAGCTCGGCGTCGAGAGCATCGAGCGCCTGGCCGCCGACGGCGCGGCACCGCGCGAGGCCAAGATCCGCTCGCTCCGCAACTCCATCCGCCTCCTCAGCGTCGTGGCCTCGCTCCACGCGCCGGGCACGGAGGGCCGCCGCACCTGCGGGGTGCCCAACGCCCACCTCTCCGCCTGCGCGCAGCTCTACCTCTCCGTCGTCTACAAGATGGAGCGCAACGACCGCGTCTCCGCGCGCCACATGCTCCAGGTGTTCGTCGACGCGCCCGGCCTGGCGCGGAAGAATCTCCTGCCGGACCTCTGGGACCACGTCTTCCTGCCCCATCTGCTCCACCTCAAGGTGTGGTTCAACAAGGAGGCCGACCTCGCAGCAGACTGGGACGCCGACGATCGGAGCAGGAGGATGAAGAGCCTGCAGAGGCTGTACAACGATCACATGGACAGTGGCACTGCTCAGTTCGCAATGTACTACAAGGAGTGGCTCAAGTCGGGGGCGGATGCGCCTCCCATCCCCTCGGTGCCATTGCCTTTGATGCCCGGGAACTTAGGTGCACGCAACAAGCACTCAGCTTCGATGCGCAGAGGCTCTATCAATCGAGACCTGTGGGTGATTCTTGCCATAGATTTTCCATCTATTTGGACATTTTAACATCATCAGGAAGTTAGTACCAGAATGTTAACATGCAAGGTTATCTGTTTTTTTTTTCAGGTACAATGCCGTTTTTGGCACGGCATTTGAGCAGGAAAATGTTAAAGATGCCAAACTGGATGACAATGCTGAATTGGTTTTGGATTTGGATGCGGACTTGAATGATAATTCAGTGGCCTTGAAGACGGAAAAGCTTGCTCATGTGAGTCAACAGTCCTTTTAACCTTCTGTCTCATGGTTTATATGTCTGTTGGTGTCAAATTGGTACTGTCATGGCAACATGTAGACAAGCGATCATTTTGGCCACTCAATTCTGTTCCGATAATTAAAATGCTGCCAGCATGTCAGCCGCTTGAACCCCAGTCAAGTGTCACTTTGTTTTCTATGCCATGGGACCTTATTTAAAGTCATACCAATAGAACTTGAGTTCTGTTTTTTAGGTTCACTGGTTTGAGTGCATATATATAGTATAAGTTGACGTTAGAAGAATCCAAATTATTTGCTTGTTTACTGATCAGCAGCATTCCTACATTGTCCTGTTCATCTAGTTCTATTTTTCATTTGATTGGTGCAATCACATTTTCTTGCTAACTAACTGAATTTCATAGAATAAAATGCTGGCAGCATGTCAGCTGCTTGAACCCCAGTGAAGTGTCACTTTGTTTTCTATGCCATGGGGCCTTATTTAAAGTCATACCAATAGAACTTGAATTCTGTTTTTTAGATTCACTGGTTTGAGTGCATATATATAGTATAAGTTGACGTTAGAAGAATCCAAATTATTTGCTTGTTTACGAATGACACTGCACTTCTGTATTTTCCAAAATTTGGTAACTATTCGTCACAACTGATCAGAACCATTCCTACACTGTCCTGCTCATCTAGTTCTATTTTTCATTTGATTGGTGCAATCACATTTTCTTGCTAACTAACTGAATTTCATAGAATAAGATTTCTGGTACCGATAGAATAACATTAGCAAACAAGAACGTTCTTGACTTTGGATCTTTACGCGACAATTGCGCCCCCAATTTTCTTTAGTGTTGAATGTTGATCAATATTATCTGGAAGCACATAACAAAGTCCAACTGCATCTTAAGAAAATAGAAGAGAAACTGTGTTTGGTGCATTCCCTTATTGTTTTTTCCGTGGGTAAAATATATTTGCCCCTACTATTGTTTTTTTTGGGAGCATATAAGTGCCAATAATCCTTTCTCAGTAAATCTGCATTGCCTAATTCAGCATTTAACTTTGGAGTATTTAACTTACACCTGTTTTGAGTAGACAGAGTAAAATGGGGCTCCAAGAAAAGCATTTCCGCTCTCGGAAAGAAGGTGCTATTCAAGAAACATTTCCAACACCACGCAAGTCCTACTCTTTTCGAATATTCTCTTGCCGTGGAGATCTAAGCAGGAAAGTTATCAATCATCCTAAGATATCAAAGAAGGAAGTTGTGTCTGTTGAGAAAGAGCTAGACAGCAACGAGCTGACTATGACTCTAGAACGAGCCATTTCTGTGGTATCCAATTCAGACAATCTTAGGCAGTGTGAGTATGCTGTCCATGAAGTTGCCAGAGAATGCTCAACCTCGCAAGGAGATCCTAATCTTGTGACCTTGCTGTCATGTCCCTCTTTTATTCAAGGACTTCTAGAGGTTACATTCACCTCTAAAGATGATGCTGTACTGGAGTCAGCTATCTTGATAATGGGAAATCTGGTTTTGGGGAATGAGGTGATAAGACAGATTGTGCTTAATGCAGATCCACAGCTTGAGGTTTTCTTGCGACTTCTAAGAAGTAACGAGTTGTTCTTGAAGGCAGCTGTAGTGCTTTATATGATGAGGCCTAAAGCTAAGCAGATGCTTTCATTGGATTGGATCCCACTAGTGCTGCACATATTGGAGTGCGGTGACGAGGTGCAATTCCTGTGTTCTGTAAAATGTGCTCCAAAAATAGCTGCATTCTACTTCCTCGATCAACTCCTTATGGGATTTGATGTCGACAGAAATGTTGAGAATGCAAAGCAGATGATTGCTCTAGGTGGTCTTGACCTGCTCATGAGCAGACTTGACGTTGGCGACGCGCGTGAGAGCAAGACCTGCATCTCTCTCTTAACCTCATGTATTCAAGCTGATGGAAGTTGTCGGCATTATTTAGCTGATAATCTGAAGAAGGAGCCTATTGTTCGACTTCTTGTAGGCAATCAGAAGAAGGCTAGTGCTACGGCCCTTAACATGATCAGTGAACTTGTCTGCCTTAATAGGTAAATTTAATGTTTATATTCTAAAGAACACATATCTAAAGCATCCTTGAGATTGAGCTGGCTCTTCATTTTTCATACAGAACAACCAAAATTGTGGAGTTTCTTAAGGAGCTGAAAGATGGTGGCTGCTTGAATACAATGCATACTCTTTTGGTCTATCTCCAGCAAGCCCCTGTTGTCCAACATCCACTAGCAGCTGCCATGTTACTTCAGCTTGATCTCCTGGTAATTTCCTACCTTGAATGATGAACCTTATATTCCTTTGACTGGGCATGCTTTTCAGTATCCGTATGATCCCCATACAGCAGTTTCAATGCAGGGAGATCCTTTGCAGTACAGTGTTTATAGAGAGGAAGCAATTGAGGCTATGACAAATGCTTTGGAACACAGGTCGCAGAGCAGAAAGGTCCAAGAACAATGTGCTAGAGCTCTTTTAATCTTGGCTGGGCGATTTTCGTCCTCAGGAGAGCCCATAGCAGAAGCATGGCTACTAAAGAGAGCAGGTCTAGATGACTCCCTCTCAGAATCCTTCAGGAGAACGGAGATATTTAAAGATAAGAGTGCGCGAGCGGTACATTCTAAACTATGCTTTGTCATTACCTTACAATTTGGTTTGTTAATTACTTTCTGTTTGTTTTTTAACCTTTATGTTTGTTCTAAATAACAGGAAGAAGAAAAGGTAGTTGAAGAATGGCTGAAGAAACTTGCCTTAATGTTACTAAACAGTGGGAGCAAAAGGTTCCTTACGGTACTGTCAAACTGCATATCTGATGGAATCCCAAGTTTAGTCCGGGCGTGCCTCATCACTGTAACATGGATGAGCAGCTCCCTCTCCCCCTTCGTGGGTGCAATGATTTCCAGCCTTTAGCATGTTCCATTCTCGCGCCTGCACTTTTAGATAGCTTAAGTTATGACAGAGTTTTGGAGGAGAGGGTTCTTGCTTCACTGTCACTGCTGAATGTTGTGAGACATCCAGGTACATTACTGTTCCATTTTACAATTGTCTCACAGTATGGAGACTAAGTTACTAGAAAGATATTAACATAAATTTAATTGGTTTCATGAAATACTCAAGAGGTTTACTCTCATGGGAAGATTCATTTCGTAGTTAATATATATTTTCTTTATAAAACTGGCACTATTTTAGAATCAAACTGAGGGGGTATAGATTTCGTAAGGAAGGGAAAAGTTATGTGGTGATTCATTTGCATGATTTATGTAAGCATAGTTCTTAGCAATGCAAAACTAGCAACACTCACTCTTTGTAGTTTATTTTTGTAAAGCTATTTGCATGAGTTATCCTACTGCAAGCTGTATCATCTTAATTGGACCTTCTTTTCTGCCAGAATGCATGGAAAAGGTTTTCCCACTGAAGAAAGAAACAATCGAGTCGTTGCAAGATCTTTCGGAAGTGACATGGACTGCGAAGGAGCTGCTGTTTGCCTGCTGCAGATGACATGCAAGATCAGAGATCCTCAGTGATCGAGCACCACCGCACACATGTAATTGAAGCTGTCGGTTGAATGTGATCGGCCACTGTTGTTTTGATAATCTGTAAAGCCCAATAGTCTCTTTCCCTCGTAATAAACTTTGGCTCTTGCTTTCTAATCTGCAAATGGCATGCGTCCTTCAACTGTACAGCGTTCCTAATTCCTATCCTGACGTTTGACGTGCCTTCCGGGTGAAACATACTAGTATTGAATTGTAGTTTTTGCGTTCAAATGTAGCTGTCAACCAGTATCATTTTTTCTTTCCAAAAGGAATTTTTTAATTCCAGGAGGCTCCTTTGAATAACGTAACTTCAACAAAAAGAAATAAAGATAACAGGAGGAATAGTTTACATCATCTAAACAGACCCTTCTGATCCATCCAATCAGACCAGGTCTTAAGCTATACTCTGCATTTGTGATGAGCTCATCAGTTTACTGGCCCCGCTTCTTCGAAAAGGAAGTTGATCCGGTCCAAGTTTTTAGGCTGCAGGGAACGGATTCTACTCTCCACATGGCTAGAAATCGAAATGCCCCCGCTTAAAGGACACGGATTTGACGGTCTCTTTTTCTTTTTATTCGGAAAATTGGACGGTTTCTGGTAAAGTTCCTACAAATTGTTTTGTGAAACTTCAATGTCCCAGATTTTTTTTAATAATGGAACTGAGTTCCTGCCTCTACACCGTTGCGGTGTACACAGCAGATAGGACTCAGATAGTCAGATGTGCCTAAGTGTCCATTATTAAAATTGCTTACTTCCCCATTTTCTAAACCTGAATCGGATTAGAATCGAACTTATCAGGAATGGCTTACTGGAACTGAATTACAGACCAATTCCTGGTAAGACGAGTAGACAAACCAGATACTGATTTTTTTTTCCAGGACAAAGAAGAATTCATAAGATTCCGAACCATTCGCACGACCCCATTTCTCACGCAACGTCAAGCACCTCGGCCCCCACCATTTCCTGCGATCTCCGCCTTCTCTGCTCGCCGCCGCCTCGCCGGCCTGTTCCCCGCCGCCCCGCAGGGAACACTGACGTTCCGGACACTAGATCGGGCGCCTGGTGCGCCTCCACCAGCCCCGCTGCCACACAAACTCAGATCGCAGGCAGCGCCACAGCGGCGTCGCGTGCACGGCGGAGCGAGGCAGCTAGCAGCAGCTCGGTCTCGTTGTTGCCAGCGCACGGCGGCACGCGTAGCCAGAACGGGACGCTAGCCTGCCGCCTTGGCCTGGCCCTCCTCCAGTTTCGATGGCAACAACGAAAGGTGAGAGCTGACCTCTCCTCCCCAATACTCAAATCCTCCTCCTTCCCTTTATAGTTGAATTGACATTTAGGCTGAATGTAGCGGGTACGGGAAGAAATTCTCGCCGGTGGGCGGGGACAGGGAGATTTAATCCCAATGGGGGATGGGGATGGACATTCACTACCTGCTGGAATTTCCATTTCCCATAACTGAAACGATATTCCCTCGAAACAACTCAATCGACAAGTGAGGGACACCCACGATTGCCGATTTGCTTGCTGTGCTCATCAATTTTGTTTGACCCTTGTACTTCTACAGTGCCGGTTAGATCAATCTCATGTGAATCATCAATCATGGGCTCTTCTTCCCCGTAGGATAGTACCCAAGTCCCAAGGAGTATAAAATTCTCCTTTATTCATACAAAAGGCTGAAACATTTATCAAAGTACCCAAGGGGCATCTAATCATCTTCATCTCAAATAAATAATGCCGTTTGCAATTAAAATTTGGTCTATATGTACAATAAAACTATTGTTGAACACAAGAAAAACAAAGTTTCATCACCTAGTATTCTGTTTCTAAGGACTTGTACAATGGATGCAAATATAGGTTTCTGACAAACTTGTATTATGCCCTTATTTTCTTTTCAATTGCAGCCTTACAGAACAAGCATATATTAAGCTGATAATGGAAGAGACCAAAAAGGTTGCTGATATTAGTGCTTGAAACATCTAAACTTGCCAGAAGTGGACTGGACAGGTTCTCAGCTTCCTAAGCGGGTGGTCTGGTCTGGTCATTGATTTCAGCAATTTGAAGTGTATTTTGTATTTCTTAGGATTATTTTTGTCAAGGTTAAATGTTTATGCAACACCGAGTGTCGAATCTGAGATAACCTGCATGCCTGGTGATATAAGAAATCTTTAGGATGAGAAGGGGTTAACGCATTGCTTCAATGAACACCCTATTAGACCTTAAGCACCTCAAGCTCATCAGCTTGCCCACGAGGCTTGTAATTTGCAAAGGTCTTCTAATTGTGATAGCTCTTGTTCTTTTGAGGGCAATTGTATCCCCTTTTCTTGCCATAAGCTCATCTGAGAAGGAAGGATTTTATGAGTCAACAGCCCCTGACTTGCTTCCTGGAGTTAGACGAGACAAGTTTGTTGAAGTCCCACAGATTATATGGGGGTTGAACAATCAGAAGATTGCATTTGCCAGGGCGTGCTTGACCGCAAGATTCCTGAACAGATCTCTTCTCATGCCAAGTCTGAGTGCTTCACTCTTCTACAAAGAGGTTGACTTGCTGCAGCCCATCAGTTTTGATAAGGTTTTTGACTTTAACAAGTTCAATACGCGTTGTCATGGCTTTGTGAGATTAGCTCGGTATTCGGAAGTTTCAAATCGAACTGAGCCCTTCAAACTCCAAAAGGGGAGTGGTAGAAGGTGGACAGTGGAGAGAGACCTGGATCAGTTGCAGCATTCCAGCTGGGGTACAGCAGATGATTCTGAAGTCATTGAAATCGTTGGCAAACATCCGTTTCTGTGGCCTGACCACTGGCCAGTGAAAGACTATGCCAAGATCTTTGATTGTCTTGTCTTAGTTCCTGAGATAGAAATTGAAGTGAGTAAGGTCATATCCAAGATTAGAGAGGCTGGCCAAAAGGCAAGACATGAAGCTGCTATTTCTCGTGTTAAGCAAAGGAAAGATGGATCAGCAAATCTTCCTGTTCCATATATTGCCGTTCACATGAGAATAGAGAAAGATTGGATGATACATTGCAAGAAGTGGGAGCAGCGATCCAATTCAAATGAGATCTGTAGTAGTAAAGAAGAGATTATTCATAAGGTCTCTCAGATCACCGATCTACGTCGACCAGTTGTAGTTTATCTTGCAGTAGCCGACAGCCTTCTTGAAGATAATTCGATAACCAGGGGATGGAGAGTGGGTATGGTTGCGTATGAGAAGAAGAAACTTGGAGTTACTGACATCTATGATAGGCAGCCTTATCTTATAAAGTCTGCTATTGATTTTGAAGTTTGCTCGAGAGCTGATGTGTTTGTTGGCAATAGCTTCTCAACATTCTCGAATCTTGTAGTACTGTCCAGAACAGAAAGATTATATAACCTGGGAAAGGCAAGCTCATGTGGCGAGAATGTTGGGCTTTCATCCTATGCATACAACGTCATTGGGGATGATGGTGGACCACAAAGATGGATGACAGATATGTCTGATACAAGCCTTCAAAGGTTAAGTTATGGAACAAATAATGTCTCGTGCCACTGACATTTGATGCGGAACATTGGAACGAACATGGTTATACATGGTAGGGCAGTGGTTGGCTAAGTTTCATTCATCTACAGAGGTATAACAAGGTTGTGCAGCTAATTTGTGGTTCGTCCATTTTACAACCTGGTAACATGTCACACTTGTAGTAGACTTTGGCCAAGAGTTGTCTGTACCTTGTGTCTATGACTCCTAAAGAGCACTAACATGTATGGAATCATATCAGTCTTTAGTTTATATTTGTAACCTACATACTGTGGTGGTTCATCTATCTGGGAGCTTTTTACATTTGTGGTTTCAGAGGCAGATTTCCAGTGTCTGAGAATTTGGCTCTATTTGACATTATCATTTGTCTGAACTGTGTCATTTGAAAAAAAAATAGGGTTCCAAGGGAAAAAACCATTCCGCCGTCCATATTGGATTTCACAATCAGGACAGGGTTTAAAACGTTTACAGTGCACCTCCACTCTGGTGTTCACAGTACTTCTTCATTGCTCACAGCACACACATTACATTTTGGTTTTTGGTACGTGTAATTCGTATTGTGCTCGGTATTACATTTTGGTTTCCTCTGTTCTGAAACAATTATTCTGCTGCACTACAACGCTATAGAAAAGTAGCATCGGATGTTTGTTCTTTCTACGCACAAGGGGTGACACGAGCAAGGAGAGATGGCTTGAAAAGGTCATTCTGGAGTATCAAAGCACACAAGTGAATAGATTTCTTAACTACAAACATTACATGGATCTCCTGAAGCATAAATACTTCTAGCTGTGCTCAGAGTAACACATTCACTCTGAAACACAGCAATCCACAATCAAATCTAAGGTAAAAATACCCATTATTACAAATTCCCATCATTTATCCATTCAACTGCTATTTCTTTAGATGGATATGAATACCAATTGCATATTTCATGGAAACAAAATGCAATTTCCTTTTAGCCAATTATTCAAATGAGTTCCCCACAAATCACACAGCGTCACAATGTAACATCTCATAAAAGTGGAGGACGTTGTGACCACCCAAACAGGCTAATAGCCCAAACCTGCTAGTAAAATCACACATTGTACTGTACATGATATTAATTCTTACACGAATTTGTTCCAGGTTTACAAGTTGTGACATCAAGAAAAGGCTGAGCTAAATAAGGTTATATGCTGCTGTTCGACCATGTCGAAAAGATCTAGAGCAGACCCAAGAAAGCAAAGAAACCTACAGTGCTAGAACTAGAACAGCCAGTGCTTCTTTTTAGTTTTGCGTGTTGGGAGATCTGAAAAAAACAGAGAATGAGATGGCGTTCACGGTCAGATGAACTAGTAGAAAAGTTGGAATACATGCCATCAGCTATCAGGGTGCAATTTACTTCTCACCTTCAATTGCATATAGTGAATTGTAATGTACTTCACACCAGAAACTTAACCAAAGCTCTGCAAAAAGGGGCGAGCGAATTATTAAACACCATATATTTTAGGTTGCAATATATTGGCATCATTTGTAAGGACGGAGTGTCCAGAAACTTGGTCAAAACTCTATAATGGAGACAGTGACAAAATGGATGGAGTTATGATACATACGCTAATTCATAATAGACAATAACATTAGAGAAGATAGAAATTCTAACCTCTTGTGGGAGTGGCATCTCTGGGGACTATCTCAACCAGGCACGTGTCTCTGAATGACGTCAAGAGACATATTTTAGCAGCAAACTGATTTTTTAACAAATAAAAAGGGTTGATGTTAGAATAATACATGTGATGCCCTACTAATAACATAACAATTCAGTAAACTACATAACAATGTAAAAGCAATGATTAAAGACTTACTGATACAAACAACTACATGTTTTTAGAATCATTAATACGATTTTATTACAACGGGCTAACGGGAAAACAGCAGATTGAGTCTACAGCTAGAACTAGAGTCACAGGATAAATTATGCCAAAACCTGCATAAAATGTTTTTACTCATAGAAACCAATCAGCCATCTTGAAAGTGCTATGTTACCCTATCTGCAGCCGCTTGTAATGTTACATGATCTCCCCATTCCCCAGATCTACAGCATAGATATACAAGAAATGTATCCGTCAGGAGATGAACAACAAACAAAATGCTTCATTGACAGGAACTTGGGAAACTCGAATCTAGTATGGATTGGACCAGAACCTTTTCATTTTCTTCAAATAAACCTTATATTCCATCGGTACATAGCCTTCATAATGTTTCTTGAATTCCTTGAGCTAATACAAAGAGATGATACTTCAGAATGGTCATATATCCAGAAAAAGTATCTCAGTAAGATCGTGATCTATTTTCCGTATATTCTATTGCTATGAGGTAGAGAAAGAGAGGGAATGAATTGAGGGATGTACCTGCTTCACCACTGCTTTCCTCACATGTTTGTGATAGTCGGGATTGCGGAATATCTGGTCTGCCAGAGCTCGGAACTGAAAGAAAGATGCACAAGGTAGAATGAACGAAAGTTGAAGTCACGATAAAGCTCCATTATAGATGCACAGAAGTATCGTATGAAATATGCCCAAATGGGGAAAGAAAATGTAACAAGTACAAAAGTTTTTTTTAGAAGAGTATGAAGTTTGACTAAAATAATATTGTTTGATTGTTTCAAGCCAGTTTTTTTATTCTAATTAGGTTGATTTGGAAATAGGTCTGTTTGAGAACAATCCAGCTTTCGGATTATTGCGGAGTATGGAGTTTGGCTAAAATAATATTGCAAGCCTATGTTTTTTCCTAGTTAGGAACAAAATGGCTCAACCAACGCTCCTGATCTATCCCTAGCTGAGCTCCACGGAGTCTTGGGATCTAAGGATAGTAAGCTCCACGGATTCCTTGAGCTTAAGCTCTGCCAAACATTCCGAGTTTGCTAAATAGAGGATAGATTGAAGCAATCGTACTGGCTGACCTACCATGTCTATGAGCAGAAATGGAACAACATTCAGAGAGTAAGGTCAATAATTATGCCATAACAGAAACATTCTAACCTGACAATTCCCATCTCCTTCTATTTGGTATTCAGCTAAACCATAAGTGCCCAATCTGTCACCATAAATCTGAGATGAATGAATCAAATAAAAAGAAATAGAAAAAAGGAAAGATAAAAGACAGAAGAAAGAACATGATGAAACACTCACCTTTCCAATAGTGTTTCATGATCTATTGTTGCATTATTAACATCTGGAATTTTCCCATTTACTCGAGGAGTGTGCTGCAAGAAAGGACATCGGAATCAGTAACTTGCACAAGGCATCATAGTTTGATTTAATACCAACTGCCAATATTAGTACCTTAAGGATATTACATTACAACCGTACTTGTAAGAAATGCATTGTACTGTCAAAGCATTTTTTAATGCTTTATACTAAGCATGTTTTATTGCATGCTGAACAATTCATTTAGATATGGGATGTAAACTTCAAGGAAGCACAAGACGCCAAAATTATGAGAAACATATATTTAACAAAATGTGATTAGTACCGGGATTGAGTCTAAGTGGGACAGGCGTCGTCCAAGACTCTTTGCACTATTTGTCGTTGTGGCTTCAGTTATAAGGGTCCCAATTGTCACTTCCTCCTCACTGCCTTGAGTACTAGTGCTAATACTTGAGCAAGAGCTTTTGCTAACATGGTCCTGTTGTTCAGACATGCTACCTCAGAACGAACATTGAGAATGCACAGTTTATCCCGAGGCTGCAAATTAAGAAGAAACAGTTTGGTGGTGTATAAACTATAAAAGAAAGCAGTGGCCTCTGGCAAACACGGACAGCAATATCATTTTTAGAACATAATATCAAATAGTTTCTACTGTAGCACAATTCATCCATACATCGATACATTTCCCCATTTCCACATATTGTTATTCTGAATAGATGCCTTTTTGACTGTAAAGACCCCAAATGGGGCGACAAGGATATCTGGATATGTCAGGACTGATGCTTGAGCGTGTAGATTCATTGTGCCCATTTTTTTTTTTTAACCACAATTTTCAAAAGATAAAACTCCTAGCCTAACTGATAGCCAGTACGGACAATGTGTCGGCATCATAACATCTTCGTCAGATCCCATGCTTAATCTCTAAACAACGAACTTTTCTCCACACGTAAAAAATGAATGTGCTTGCCGGGCACGCTTGGAGCATTTCTTGCGTCCACTTCACTCGGCGGGCCGGACACTGGGGGCCGGACCACAGGTCACCGGCGTCATGGCTGGTGGCCGCAGGTTGATCCGCTACTGGACACCTAAGATCCTCGCTACAGAGCTAATGAATCACCGAAAATGCTAACCGGTGCACGGGCGACAGAGATGTGTAGCGAACGCATCCAATAACTCAAATAACCGGAGCGAAACTCGGCGCCGGCGCCTCCAGGGATCCAAGAAGCGGGATTAGGCGCTCCAGGCCGGAAACAGCGCGAATTGGCCGACTGCAAGAGAAGATACTAACCTGGTCCTCAGATCGGAGACGACGGCGCCGGCGCGTGCGGGGCGGGGCGGTGCCGGGAGAGAGCCGCTCGAGTTGAGCACTTCGCCTGCGCCTCTTTCGCACCAAAAAACTGTCGCAGAGAGAAGCAAGGGAAGTTTCCTTCTCTTCTCTGGATTAATGCTCTAGTTGCAAATGGGACCCTCTTAAATCGTGCTATTACCGCTACGTGTTTGACTATTCATCTAGCGTTTCTGTTGATATTCATCTACGTGTAATGCCATTCAACGTTATGAAAGCAACCACTTCGATGTCTATTGGTTGTTTCACAATTGCCCTGCTGTACGTAACATTTCTTTGTGAGGAGTCGCACATGAAAATTTTCATTTGAAAACAATTCAGCCAGCACCAGCGAGTATTTTCAGAGTGCGTGGTTCCTGCAAATTTCGAATCTTCCACATACACAATTTATGCATCAGTAGTTTCAATACATGTCCACGCGCGGGGCAATCATGTTGCAACCAAATTGAATAAGAGATACCGGCATGCCTAAATTATGACAAAGCACCAACCTCTTTTTCTCTCTTTTTTTCCTTTTGAAAAAGGCCTAATCAGCGAGGAGAATAGCCAACCTGCTCTCACAACATCAGTGACGATTATGATTAAGGTTATGCAATTTCAAAGAGTCATGCGTTCTACACCGGAGAGGCATCTTCCATCTAATATTCTGCGGTTCAGGATTGGAGCAACCACCAGTTTGTTGAATAAGGTACTGTAGAAGCGTTGCAGTTTCGAAGTGAACCGAGAATGCAGAAAGCGTACGTTTTGACTTTTGACTTCTTTCATCCAATGCATTCACTTTTGACTTTTTTTTGTAAGTGTTCTCTTTTGACTTCTCAGTTCTCGAACTAGTAATAATTTTCTGATAAGTTGGGGTGGAGCCCGCATTGGCTTGCGACATCTCGAACCTCCGTCTAATCACTTGGATCGGCCTCGGCTCCTGCTCCCAAGTCTCCAATGCTACGCTCTCTCTACTCGCTCGCGATCCCTCCTTTCCGACGAGATGATCCACTCGTGGAGCCACCAAATCGATCCGCTCGTCATGTTGTCATGTTGCGAGAGGTATGTTGTTCTATAACGAGTTTGCGACTTCTTCTTCTTTTTTTTTTACGAACAGACTTCACTTTTTTTCTATTTGAGTTATGATGGAACTTTAATTTTGCTTAAATCTCACTCTCAGAAATTTGGCACCTTTCCTCTGTAGAACATTTTTTTTGTGAAGTTTGATTTTCATAATAATCGTGTTGGATAGGTTACTAAGATCATCTTTTTTATCCTTCCTGATAGCTTCCTTATTTCTCTGAAAATATGATGAGCAGCACTCGAGTAAGTTGCCAAGGTCAAACCAGAGAGACTCCGCAAAAACAAACACACACACACACACAGGCATCACCGTTCAACGATCGAAGCCCTTCTGCCGGCGACCCTGTTTGACTGTCTGTACATACATCCCATGATACCATCACCCAGCGTATGAATTTTGATCAGGAAGATGGGAGAAAGACGCCTGTGAATATCCTCGTTTATCTCTGTAATGTTAAAGAGCCGAAGCATCACAGTCACCTATGGCGATGGCAAGGAAGATGTGAGTATGGCAGTCGGGTTTTCTTTGTGTACTGATGGCAACGAAGATATGCCAGGGGAGGAAATCAGGTCGTCAGTTATCGGGAAGAATGTTCAGATTGCGCAGATGAGGACGCCTGTTCTTACGTAGACGTCAGCCCTGCTGATTATGTCTATTCTTTGTTTGAACTTGAGAACAGCAGCCACCGTGATCATTATGTCTCGTCTTGACCTGCAGTTTGAGGCCACCGTGGAAGTAGTCGTATCAGATGTGAAGCCCAACTTTGATTTGTGTCTTGGTTTGTTCGTCCGTGGTTTACATGAAGAAATTCGGCTCTTCGTGATGACATTAGTGAGCCAAATGCCTCAAGGCAGTTTGTGGTTACTATACTGATGAGGGAATACTTGGGTGGCTTTGAAGTTCAATGCAGGTTCAGCTGTAGCTTATTGTTTTCAAAGTGATCAATCATGGATGTTCCTTTCAACAGTTGCAGCCCAAGTGTGCCTTAATCTTAGTCAAGGTGACTTGGTCTTGAATCAATTAATTTTTGGTTTGTATATTTTTGTTAACTCAACACAAATATTGTAATAAATTAATGTTTGTTTTTTCTTCTAGCCTTTTGTTTCAGCAAAATATCAAGCAATAATGTGGATTCTTGAATCTCTGTAATTTTTAACATAATGGAAGGATCATAACCAACCATATTTGGAGGCTATTTCATAATCTAATTGAGATATTTCTTTCTTTTCAATGGGAGACTGAACCATATTACATTAGTTTCTTTCTTTCTTTATTTCTTGGCAAAACCTGGAAAAAAATCATTTCAAAACACTTTATATGAAGCTCACTAAAATAATATAACGGATTCCTGTTCTTATACAACCTTTCCTCACACACCATGTCGTGCCTTAGTGTTCTTTTCCATGTGCCAAAAAATCATGTTGCAACCAAATTGAAAGCTTAATTTATGACAAAGCACAAACCTTATATAGGCATTGAGGAGAATCACCATTAGCTAGTCTTCCCTCATGACATGCAAGAAAGACTGATGATACTGATATAAATAAGGTTACATTTTTTCAAGGACATGTGGTCAAGCCTTCCCTCGTGACCTTGCCGCCACCACAGCCAGCAACTACCATGT
Organism: Chloris gayana; assembly: GCA_031894775.1. NCBI lineage: Eukaryota > Viridiplantae > Streptophyta > Magnoliopsida > Poales > Poaceae > Chloris > Chloris gayana. The sequence continues at coordinate 442,508 of JAUNZO010003024.1, read as the reverse complement.
TGTTGAAGCAAGTAGACCTTTTCTTTTTGGGACCCGGAAGCATAAGTAGACTTGATGTAAGTCTGAACCGAGAATGAAGAATTTGTTCATGTTTTCATAAAAAAAGAATCTGTCCATGTTATACAAATTTATGCAGACACGAGGCCATCATCTGTCTCACTTAACATAACGGTAAAAGCTGAAAAACTGCATTAGATGTACTCCTCTGTTCTTATAGTCATGTCGTTCAGACATCCTTACTTAGTTCATTTTTAGCCTATTCTCCATGTCTGAAACGACATGACTTTCAGATTGGAGAATTTCATGCAGAAGCAGAAAATAATGAAATTTGATGTTGAGAATTTCATTATACCTTACAATGTGCATCTGTGCAATTGAGATTGATCAAGAAGTGGATGGATAATCACTATGTCGTTACATATTACAAAAGGAATAACAAGAAGCATGAACAGATTGTAAAGAGCTTCTTTAAGACACTGTATGTTGTCAGTTTCAGTGAGACTGCAGGCTTCACAAAGCAGAACATTAAGAATGTTGCCTTATGCCGATTAGCTCAATGTCGAAGATAAGTGTGCCAAGGGTGGAACCCTCACCATTTGCAAGGCGTGTCGGGTTGAATATAGTAGTAAATAGTCTCTGACGATCAAAGAACTGCACATGAAACAAGTGAAATCAGCATGTACATGACACCGACTATAGTTTCCTTCTGTGATGGGTATGAAATAGATACCACATAGCTTGAGGTAATATACTATTAGAATGCACCCAAGCAATGCAGCAGGTAACTCATGAATTTTGATAAGGAGTTTGCTAAACTGGACAAACTAGTAACAATTCATATTGATAGTGCAGAAGTTACATTTGGAGGAATTGGCTCCTGTGATGTGTTTTGATATCCCTGCGATGGTGGAATGATCACACGCCGAAGACCACCAACTCTCATGGACTTCACTGCTGCTTCAATACCAGATATTACCTTGAAGAGTCATGTATTATATTAGGATGAATATTCCATGAATGAATCTTTCTTACGGAATACCAGAATAGAAAATGAATATTTTCAGGGAGCTCTAGATGCATAATTCTAAATGATGCAAACTCCTACTTATTCGTAGCTATTGTGAAGGAAATATATAAAATTAGAAAAAGTGTTCTCATATTGAAATTTGGGCTGCTATCCTCATTGTTCAGTTATGTTTTATACACAAATGCTCGAGTAAAACAATACGGATGCTATGTTGTAACATCAAACTTTCATTGAACAAACTTCTGGATAAAAAAAATGAAGTTCATGTAAGATCCTTATAAAAATTGGAGCATCTATTTTTTTAAGCTATACAGAGAGCCCACTGTGGAATGTATGAAATTTTATATAAAAGGATGACAAAAAACTGTACATAGAGGAGGCAGCAAGTTTTGAAGCAAGAAACACAAGAAAAGCAAAACAAGTCAACTGTCACCAGAATTAAGTTTTGAAGTCAATATATAGAGGGGGCAGCATCTATTACAGCATCAGGCCATCAGCAACCTAGAATACAGTACATTTCTCGTGTCATTGAGTTACAATGAAATCCATGTCTCACCTTTCCGGACCCAACGGTGAACACAAACGGCATGGGATCACCAGTCTCGTCCTTGTGATCGTAGGTAGAATCAAACCGCCATCCTTGTTTCGCTGCCAGTCTCCCATAATAATGGATTGCAACCTTCGTAGTTCATACAAGTGATGAAAAGTAAGAGCCTTTCCGACACATAACACAAAAATAATAAGACAGAATGGCTTCTAAGAAATCCATTGACTTGTAGCTTGATAATCACAAGCAGAAATTGCAGTGAATAGAATCAATCACAAGGTCAGCATAATGTTAACTAGAGCTGTAGACTAATTAAGGCGTAAGCGTAAACCTGGTTAATTAGACCAAGTAAAAATGGCAGCGCACGAAAGCAGCAACTGTACCTGGTCTCCGTCGACCGGGACCTCGCCAGAACCCTCCCGGAGGTCTAGGGCCTTGACGCCCCCAGACCCGGGGATATCAGCGAATCTTGGGGTCGCAGCTGAGACAGCAGCCGTGGGGAGGGTGGAGGCGGCGGTGGCGGCGAGAAATAGTTGTCTTCTTGTGGCGGTTGGAGAAGGCGTTGGGTCGATGGTTACGGCTTTGGGTTTAGTAGGCGGCGGCACGGCGCCGGCGGTCGCAGCGACGGCAGCGGTTACCATGGCTGTCGTATTTTGTAATTCTCTTACCTTATTTTCCTTCCAATTTTATTTTTAGATCATTTTCCTCTTCCTTTTCTTTTCCTTCTGAACTCTGAATGTGTCACTCCTTTTCTTTTAATTTTTTATTATCTGTGCCTCTAAAGATTCTTGATCTATATGTATTAAAGATTTGAAGTTTTCTTCATCCCCTACATTTTACAACAACTTTTATTTATTTATTTTTGAATAAGATCCTAACGGCAACAATTTAAAAAGATAAGGTTTACTGGTTTCTGATTGTAAGATGCACCGAGAAAATATAATACCTTCATCCTATAAATGTATACTATACAGAAGATGATGTCTGTCCTATAAGCAAAACACTATAGGTTTAATCGTATAACTAATGTATAACCAAGAAATAAGCAATGTTTTTTATATGATTGGACGTTGGTTGGATTAATTGAGTTTGACATATAACGCTACTTATCCTATAAATACCTCTCTCAAGCGAGTAGAGCAATAAACATGTGATTTATTCCCTTTATTCTCTATAAGTTTATATTAACACAAAAGTAAAATACACCCTCTAAATGATATCCTAAGGAACAATATATGGTATAATATCCTCTATATCATAGTTAGGGTATAATGATCCTCTGGGAGTGACTTTTTGTCTGTCGATATTTTTTCACAAAAAATTAGTTTATATTAACACAAATTTTTTGTGTAGCATTCAAATTATACTATGGAACAATGGATATGTACTAACATAGTATTGTTGTAGGAGTGCATGACAATGAGCTCCTACTTTAATACATCATTGTTCGAGTTGTGTATTCTAATTGTTTTAGTAGTATATTTTTATTTTTTTTAATGAACCGGAGGGGCAAAAAGCTCTAACAATTTTCTATTTAACATTTTTCATTATTCTAGTAGTTCGATTTGAATATTCTAGATATTCAATAGATTTTAGAAACAGATAAATAGCAAAAGCTCTATATCTTCTATATTGTTTTTCTTTTCCGCGAAACGATAACCACTATTTCATGAACGATGAGTACTTCCTATACCTATCCTACAAGTTCAGGAGGGGACCAATCAATGAAGAAAATGTATGAAATGTTAAGTTCATCTTGTGGAAGAGGAGGAAACCTATCAAAATTAAAATTATATATATGCATGTGAATGTCTGGGAAAATTATGGGATTACTTTCTTTTTAAGCAAGAAAATGTTGGCAGTGGCAATTACGGATATACAATAGAATAGTGCAGAGTGGACTTCGCTGTGGTTGGCCAATCCTCGCACATTATCCTCTCCGCCTCATCTAGCCGCCGAGGCCGAGAGCATAACCCAGCAGCTCGCAACCAGATCAGAGAGCACTAGCCTCTGCGAGGCACATCCCTTGCACATCTCGGCCTCTCCCCTCTCGCTCTCCCGCTGCCCGCGCCTCTCTCCCCCGGCAGCGTCCATTCCTCTTCCCCGCTAGCCGAAAATGGTGTCGCTGGGATGCACCACCGCGCACCACTCCCTCCTCGGCTCGCCGACCTGCCTCGTCCGCCCTCGGCGGGGATGCACCGTCGTGCGCGCCGCCGTCGCCGTCGAGGCCGGCGCGCAGGCTAAGGTCTCCCTCATCAGGATTGGGACGCGCGGAAGGTGATCAAAATCGACCCTTTCTGCGGTTCATTAGGTTGGATGGGTGGTCAATTTAGGGTTATGTTGGTCAAAATCGCGGCTTTAGCTGATTTGGGGTGTCAATGCGTTGCAGTGCATGCAGTATTTAGTTGTTCCTCGGGGGATTTGGGGTTTGAAACGTGGCTCTGAAGTCTGAACATACTGCGTGTTTAGGTGCCACGCATTCTAGATGCTGGCTGAATTTACACAAAAGTATTTACCTGTTGTCATTCGTTAGAATGTTTTTTTATCGATAGTATCTTGCCGTTGACCCGGTTAACCTCTTTGCAAAATGCAAAACATAATAGTTTACCAGATTTGGTCATTTGGGTAACACGAGTTGCTGTGTTGTTTCTGCGTTGTTGGATTTTTCCTAGTAAACTGACCGGAGTTTCCATGTGTTTGTTTACAAGGTTTAAGTCTTTACCTGTCACTATCCTAGTTTGAATGGGATCTTGTGAAAATTCAGCATCATTTTGGCTGTCTTTTATCCTGCGCAAAGATCTACCAGAAAGTTGTATCTTAGTTTTCATGCTAAATTGAATTGTCTGCTACTTTTTTGCGGATTCGAGTACCTGGATTGGAATATGCAAATATGTAATTCATTTCATTGGTTATTTAGGACAGTCCTCTTGCTATGGCACAAGCCCACGAAACCCGGGATAAACTGAAAGCTGCACACCCTGAGTTAGCTGAGGATGGTGCTATTGAGATAGTCGAAATAAAGACCACAGGGGACATGATCCTGGACAAACCCCTAGCAGATATAGGAGGCAAGGGTTTATTCACCAAAGAAATAGATGATGCACTTTTGCAGGGAAGGATTGACATTGCGGTTCACTCGATGAAAGATGTCCCAACATATCTACCTGAAGGCACAATAGTACCCTGTAACCTGCCACGTGAGGATGTAAGAGATGCATTCATATGCAACATTGCAAATTCTCTTGCGGAGCTTCCTGCTGGTAGTCTTGTTGGAAGCGCTTCACTCCGGAGACAATCTCAGATTCTCTACAGATATCCATCGCTGAAAGTAAGTAGGATGGTTGCTTATATCACTCTACTTCCTCCCTTCCACCTTCTTTGTTTTCAACCATCTGACTTGTGAGCCCTCTCATCTGTTCTTCATGACTCCATAACGTGTCATGCAAACACAAGCAATAATTTTGGTACTAGCTGATTTACTGTGTTCATTATACACCTGTGAAACAGGTGTTTTCTCTCTTTCTTATATATATGGAGAAAGTTGTCTGAGTTCTTTCTCTGAAACTATACTGTGTTCATTATACACCTGTGAAACAGGTGTTTTCTCTCTTTCTTATATGTATGGAGAAAGTTGTCTGAGTTCTTTCTCTGAAACTATCTGTTTAGTCTGTTAGCTGCAGTTTTTTAAACTGTCCTATGAGCATCAAGAGGTTATTCCAGTGTTCTATATGTAAGAAGCTGCCTAAGCAGAGGTTGCTCTTGATTAGTGTTGAGATTAACTGTATTGAGTGTTTTTCAGGTTGTTAATATCAGAGGCAATGTTCAAACACGGTTAAGAAAACTCAGAGAAAAGGTTGTCGATGCTACAATGTTGGCACTGGCTGGACTAAAGCGATTAAATAAGGCGGAACATGTAACATCTATACTATCAGTGGAAGAAATGCTTCCAGCAGTTGCCCAAGGTGCCATTGGTATAGGTTGCAGGAGCAATGATGAGAAAATGGTATGTGATAAAATGTTTTAATATGCTATGAGTTGATGAATTATATGATATGTGAATATTTCCACATCCAAATCAACTATTTCATGGGCATATTTTTCCGTTTCTGTACAGAAGTATTACATGATACTGTAAACACACCATAGATTATTGTTGTCGAATATGATTGCTTTATCAATCCCGCTATTCATATTTTTATATTCCTAGCAGTCTCCATTTTGTTACTTTTGACCTTGAACTTGTTGCAGATTTTGGGTTTCCTAAACATAGTTCACTTTTGAAACTACTCGTAAACTTGCATCATTTTTCTAGAACATTTGTCATTTCTGAGTGCCATGAACTTATATGTTATTTTTATTTTTAACCTTCTTTACCCATTTTTCTTGATAGTTGGAGTACCTGTCCTCATTGAACCATGAGGATACCAGATTAGCTGTTACATGTGAAAGAGAATTCTTGGCAGTTCTTGATGGTAACTGTCGAACCCCAATTGCGGCATATGCTTATCGTGACAAGGATGGGAACTGTACATTTCGTGGTCTATTGGCTTCACCAGATGGGTCAATAGGTATCCTTGATTTTCAATAAAAGAAGAATCTAATATGAAAATGTTGCATTGTATCATCTAATAATATCACTCTTTTTGCCTTGCTTACAGTATATGAAACATCAAGAACTGGTTCTTTCTCGCTTGAGGACATGGTTGCTATGGGCAAAGATGCTGGTCATGAGCTGAAAGCAAAGGCTGGCCCTGGTTTCTTTGATAGCTTGCAATGAAAAGGATATACCACGAGATGCAATTTATATTGCCACTCTTTCTGATTAGTGACCGGCATCCTGAAGTAGTGGGTTGGGATGGTTGTTTTATTTATTTATTCCGTCCTTCGGCTAGAGCCCTCTACTAGATATCTAGAGGTAAAATTGGTATTGTTTTTTTGTAGCACTGCGGGTTAGAGCTCCATGGTTTTTGTAATACCTTGAATTGTTGAAGAGGTTTCTGCGCAACTGTGTTGTAACATTGTAATATGATGTAAACTTTGCAGATATATTGTTGTTCAAAGAATAGTTGAGTTTTAAATTGTCCGTACCCAAAGCACAATAAAGAGTTTGATTCTGGCAGTTTATAAATTTTGGGCCCGTGACTATGTGTACGAGCAAGAAGCTACAAACCATTACGAGAACAATTTGTGGCCTTTCTCGTCGAAGTGAAGTTCACCCGGCTCTGCCACATCACACCCCCAACGCGAGCAATCTTTGTTTCGCAGATTTTGTTCACGGCGGCTGAACTTGCACGATCTGGCCGAGGCCACGGTAGAGTTAGTTGGTTGCGGAATGTCATTTCATTTGGTTCACGAGGGCATGCGACTCGCTTGATTTTGCCAGCCGGTATCCATGAAGATTTAGACATTGCTGGTCGCGATCGATCTCCGGCAGCCGGAGTGTTACAGCTTGGCGTCCGGCACATCGCCTCCACGCTGAACCATCGCAATCCCGCCGTTGTCTTTCACCAGTGCGCTGCGGGCTGCGGCTATCAATTACTGTCCGTGACCCTGCCGAGCTCCAGCCCCGCCACAATGGCAGCGGCACCGAACACCAAGTAGTAGAGCACCTCCATGGACACGACATCATAGAGTCCCGCCTGGAACTGGAATGGACGAGAGAGAGCAATGGAAGGAGGCAATCTCGAGTTTGATACAAGGAATTTCATGCCTAATAACTCAGGCAACACTCACTGTCACAACACTAAGGTAACTGATACATAAATAGTCTATTACAGGAAAGAGCATACTAGTACCAGATTCCAAGCTAAATTACTGAATCATTCTCATTGTCAGACAGCTGGTCTTCTGAAGCAGAGCGCCTCGGCCTCATAACTTTCCTCTGTTGTAGTAAGCTCGCAGCTTAATAGGATCCATAGTAGACTGCTTGTTAGACTGGTTCATAGCTTGTCAGTCTGATTAGCCAATTCGACCAAGAGTGAATTGCAGATATTTTCCCGACATGCAATGAGTCCTGGTCAATTGTCCTCTTTCCGTGTGGCTGACATGTTAGCAAGTTCTTCAGCTGACACTGGCTTGTGCATCTGTAACAACAGAGAGATATGTATGATTGTGATGTCATTTCAGTTGTTTAAGTGCTTTATAGCCTACTGCATGTACATGCCTAACCAAAGAATCTAGAACCCAACAATTGTTCAAGAAACTAATTAATGGATTTTGGGGGTAAAAATACTCACGGCATTAGCAACTGTTAGCCAGTGAAAGCATCGTGGAAGGGGATCCTCTGCTGATGGCGTGGTATCATGATTCCAGTATGTTATGTTCTGGAACTCAGCACGGGATACAAAATTGCCAACCTTATCATCTGAATTTTGCTTGTCCTTTCCTCCACTCTTCGTCTCCAATACATAACCTACAGAAAATATTAACCAGATCATAAACTAAATCGACTGCAGAAGAACTTTTGTCCAATTCCCAGTTTTCATCAAAGATCAGAAAGGACACACTTTGAACACTAACCAAATCATGCCATTCATAATCTCTGAGCATCTAGAATGTAGTAACTTAGCATCCCTAGACTAGTTTACATTTCGAACAACAAATTAGAAGACAATAATTCGGAATTCAGACTCACTAAAAATTTATAGAATAAAAACTCAAACCAAAGCTTCAGTTCTCTGCAGTGGGATTCCTTCACAGTTTTAAACTGAGTCACGATGCATTTTTTTTTGTAACTATTGAGTTTTAATTAGAAGACCTTTTTTTTGCTAAAAAATAGTGGCAACCATTCCTCCTGTCTGCCTAAATGAAGCGCAGTTTACTATAGATCAAAAGGCATTACACCCTGCTTCATAGAAAGCATTCGCTGCGGTCTGCGGAGATCAATGAATCATAGATCACAATTCACATCTGCCACACTGAGTACAGTCGGAGTATTCAGATGGCTAACAAAATAAGTGTGTTTTTTTTTCTTTTTTAAAAACGAGGCAGGAGTACTGCCTTTTCATTAATTGTAAAGAAAGTTTTTACAATACAGTTATACAGTACTTATTACATATTTAGATGAGTGTGTTTTCAAAGCAGGAGTGAACCAATTCCCGTTTTCCCCAAAGTTCAGGATTATAAAGTACAGATAGTTGCAATCATGGATTCAAAAACCGTTCAAAACCGCTCGAAATCCGTGAAAACCGGAGTTATCGGTCCGGCTCGGTTTCTAAAACCGACCGATTTTTCGACAAAACGAACCTAGTTACCGTAGCAAAAACGGTTTTCGCTCGTTTTCGGTTTTGTGACCCATGGTTGCAATTATATACTGCATTATCGCTCACTATCAGATCATAAACTGATGCACATTGTTTGATTAAAAAGCTAACATTTCTGCCCCAAATCTTCCAAATTGATGAGGCATTCACGTCTTACCTCGATAGCCATCTGGTAGCGTGAGGGTAGCACCCTGCAGTTTCCTCCCGCGAAAGAATGCCTCCTCTACCTTCACCCCATCCACCTCCACACCTGCACGGACCCCCATCAATCACTCAGGCAGACGAACCAAACCACGCAAGATTTTCGCGTCTACGCGTCCCCGAAGAACTGCGCATACCTGTGTTCCTGGGCTTGAAGTAGTCGGACACTGGGGCGGCGCCGTTCTGCTTGATGCCGCAAGGTAGGAGGTGCACCCCACCGAGATCCGTGGATGCTGGGAAAAGGTCTACGGTGGCCGTGACGCCGGCGGCGGCGGCCGGAAGGGTCGTCGATTGGTCCATGGTTTGCTCGGAGTCTCGGAGGGGGATTGTGCTGATTGGGCCGAGAGTATGTTTATTCTGGCCCGACGAGACGTGGGTGAATTTTAGGCCCACGGTTTCAATTGATCAGAATCGCCAAAAAGTTTGTTTAAAAAAGAAAAAAATTCTCGTGGTGCTGTTTATTTATTTTTCACAAACTTAACATTGAAAAGTAAAGTTTATTATAAATTTGTTCTTGAGTTTCTCATTAATTTCAAAATTCAAGCTGTATTATTAAAAAGTTGCAACTACTTACATTCAATTTTTTAGGATTATAATTTTATTATAAAATTATATTTTATTGTGTAATGTCATGATTCTTTACATTCGTGTGTCATTTTTATTAAGGTAATTTTAAAACTATATTGTCAACCGTGCTCTTTCAAGCATAGTAGGTTTATTCTATTAAATTTAAAAATAATAACTTATGTAAATAAAATAAATAGATAATACTGATTTATGATGACCTCGATAAATAATTTATTGCCATCAAGAAATATTCAAAGAGCGAGGTTATTATATCAGTCTCTATCAAACTATAATATTCGGTGTATTATCATGAAACAACAAACATGTTTGACTCATGTTTATGTTTCATATGCTTGGACAATCTCCTATAACAACTTCTAGCCCATCAGATAAACGTCATCACGAGTATATTGTGTTTTGAAGTCATTTAAACGTTCTTTGATGAAAACTAAATTGTTTATCTCAATAATGCATGTTTCTTTACTCTAGAGTTCAAATTCTTACTATCATATTTCTTTTATATTTTATCTGTAGTTCTAACAAAATATGTAGTTTGAATGGTGTTCAATAGAGTTGTATTTCAAAATCCATGAATTTCTTGTAATGGGTCATGTTCATTAGAAATCGACATAAGTGGAGTTGTTGGTGGATTAATGAAGGTTCTTTGATTGGGTCATTATTTTACTCGTTTTTAGACTATTTTTTTTTCTAAAATTCATTATCTTACAAACTTAAAAAAATAGTTTATTGTATAACAAACATGGCCATGATCTCATATTGGTAGAATCATATCCATATATGGAGCATCACAAATGCTGTTATCTATGAGCCAAATGGCTTAAACTGAGTTCACTCAAATTTCCAATTGCTGCAAAGTACCAGCTAAAAGGTAATTATATAAAACAATAAAAATCTTGCGTCTGGTACGTATCTGCCATGATTGTGATGTGTGAATAATAAGTGTCTCCCTTTTGGTTCCACAACAAGCTTAATTTGCCGCCTTTCCTTGCTAGTCTAGCTAGGTTTGCCTTGCCTCGCGGGGACGGGAGAAATGCTACAGGTCTCACGAGATCCATTTCCGTGCAGTGTGATCCGTACGGGATGATCACCCATGTCCTCCATAAACCACTAGAGTGACGATTGGTGCAGCGGCTTGACGGTACTGGAATCCGGCCAGGTTCTTCACAGTTGGTTGGCCCCGAGGCGCGGTCGTGCATCCGCAGCAAGGCAGACGCGCGGCGTCTTCGTGCAGAGCGTCGCCCAGCAGGTGTTGTTGGAGCTCCGCTGGCCAGTCCCATCACCCTTGGGATCGATGATCCGACGATGTGGAGGTCCCCGTTCTTCACCATGGCGGGGTCGTCCGGGATTATGATGTCGTGGCTCTTGTTATTGCAGAGGTCATGGAATTGGTGGCACGAGCAGGAGGAGCCGCTGCAGCGAAGAGAACCGGAGGAGGATCGGCGCTTGCGGTGGTCCAGCGCGCCACGTGGCGCAGACGGCGAGCTCGTCGGCGATGTCGTGCGAGGAGGCGGTCCAGGACGAGGAGCCACATCAATCCGATGATGGTACGACCAAAAAAAAACAAAAAAAGAAACAAAATCGCCCTCGCCACCGGTGATACGTCCAGTCAAAGGAGGAGTTACTCAACCGGAGTGTTGGAAGCCACAGCCACCGGTGTTGCCGCTCGCGGGCTGCTGCACGGCATGCTCCCACCGGTGTTTCCATCGATCCGACGATACATTGCTATATTTCAAACGGTTCAACCCTTTATGGCATTATTATTGTTGTTGTTTTTTTTTTGACTGGTCAAGCGGGGAAAAATATTAACAACAATAATATTGTTGTTATTATTAACTACTTTACAAATCCTGTGCGTCATTACAACATTATTGGCAAGTCTCATTTACCATTCTGCCTAACTGTCATTTTAATTAGATGGGCACTTAGGGTTGCAGCTTATGCAATTTTTCCTGCATCCTTCCCGCGTGTGCCAACATGGTGGATGTTGATCTCCGTTCTGGCAGCAGAAGCAGGGTTCACCTTCCACACAACTCAACCCTTTATAGGTGCAGAATACGAGACTTATCTTGCTCTCATCAAACGAGGAGGAGGCGTTGAACGCAGAAACATTCATTTTTGCGCTATCTGTGTAGCTATCTCTTGCACCTCCAGCTTCAAGTTGTAAAGGACGACCTGTTAATTCGAACGTTTTTGTTTCTATCAGGAATATGATAATACACTGTGATATGATATTATCAGGAGGCAAGTAGGTTTCTGTGAGCATACACTGTGAAAAAATTGTGAAGCATCCGAAGAACACAACAAATGTAATGATCATCATGTAGGCCAAATCGCCACCACTGCTTCCCCTCATGTTGAATCTTAGTTCACCTCTTGATCGACCAATATCTAATTATATGGAGTTGGACTACGATATATGCAATAGCCTCTCATGCCTTGAGATATATATAGAAAAAAATACATGATCTACAAGATATGCTGATGAACTGTAGACATTGTACAACTATGAATATATAACAAAAGCAATATTTATGTATACACAATAAACATAGAAGATCTTCAAGATATGTTGTACATAGTTTAGTACAATATCTTCAGGATATGTTACATGATATATAATCCTAGCAAATTTTAAACAGCTAATTGTAGTGATGTAGGCATGCATAATGTATCTCAGGCATCGCCTATTGGGATGTCTCGGACTATTAGGTAGATAAGAAAAACACTAATATGTTTATGGATTTTACAATGCATGATTGATCTCAAAGAGATATTGCAAGAAAACATGTTAGCATATATAAGACTCATAATAAGTAGTTACAATCTGCATGCAGATTACATATGCCATGGATAGTCATTATGTACATAATAATTACATGTTCAGTCAGCTAGATAGGTAGGGTTTGAAGATTGCAAGACAGCAAGACAAAATGCTTGGCAACGACAAGCAGAGTGCTGTTTGCATGCTTCCTAAAATGCACCCTCACTTTTGTTACTTTTTTAATTCCTACCTGTGTTTATACAGTCATTAATAGCTAATATCACCTATGTAAAGTTGTTATATCTGATATCAATATCAATCACATGGCTTGGCCTGTGAATTCTTTCAAGTCTCAAACATCAATTGATCTCGTTTGTCCTCAGATGCCTAGGCCAACTGACTTTACGACATCAAGGGATCATATGCCTTTCTTTTGGGGCAATATTCCTGTTTCAGTTGTGGATTGGCAAACCTCTGTCATAAGAACCCCAAGGAAAGAAATTACGAAAATCCTTGCTTTTTCTACAATGTTGGGGAAGACATTGATGGTCACCTCACCTTCAACCAGTTATCTGTCAGAGGCGATAGTTTCTTCTATTCTTCTGATTACAGTGCTGAGGCTATGCCCATCTTCCAATGCTTTGACTGCTGCTCTATGAGCTTTCTTGTGCCACTTCAAAAGATTATAAGATTGCATGACTGACCAACGAGCCCGGTTCGCCATCTGACAAGCAATGGAGAAATAATAACGGGCCTGATAGGTTTATTCAATAGTAAGAATGAGATGACAGCAATAAAAGGCCAACCTGTGCAACAGAAAGTGGAGGGTCTAGTAGAATACATAAACTCCTGAATAAATTCTCGTCATTTTCTCCACCCTCTGCCTCCCCATAAACAAGTGCTTCCGCAGCAATTCCGGCGAATAGAACCATGCAGTATCTAAATTTTAACCCCAGCTTAGGAAAGACAAATTCTGCCCAAGAATTCCAAGTGCCAACATTCAAAGATAATAACTACTTTACGTACCTGTCAAATGCGGTACTTGATAGATGACCCTCAGCAAGTTCTTTTTCCATCTTTTCATCCCAGAACTGAGTCCCTGCCTACAGAGGTAGGGAACCACCCAATGAGATCTCCATGCAATGAGAACTATTAAGGGTCTAAGGTGATCAAGGCAAAAGAAATGCCCGCATAAGTGAGATCCATCAGATGAAAAGAGGAATGCCCCCAAATAAAAGTATACAGTTCAAAATAACAAAATCAATGACATACCAACAAAGTGAGACAAGTAGAGGTGTCAGATGTAAGTGTGACGCAAATACAAACTTGTTTCAACTAAAAAAAATGTTGATGATAATTATTACTTGTAAAATATTTGATGACCCAGTACAGCCTATAACATGCACTGGATAGTTATACAACATGCAGTGAAGTTTTCAAGTGACAGAAATATACTGCTTCATGAGATAGCAGACAGAAAACATCAAGCACGACAGATAGGTAAGTAACTGCACTGTCCAAATAACAATAAATTGTACCTGGCCCTGAATGCCCATCCGTAATGCCACAAATGGATCCAATATGACGCCTCGTATCGGGCAACCCATTAGATAGGCTACATATAAATTACAAAGAAGAAATAAACATTATGTTGAGAAATAACAAAGTAGAGCTCAGAAGTCAGACATAAAATACACATAGAAAAACTACTGCTGTCAATGGAGCATCAATTAGAGAACGTTAGACAGCAGAAAGGTAGGTGATAAAGCCATACCAGTAAGTAGATGGCCTGCTTCGTGTACAAGGACTCGACGCTTGTATGGAGGCCAGAAACATGATATTTGGGAGAGACAAGTACCACCAAGAAAGAGGGCATCAGCTGTTGCTAATGCCAATACAGCACCCAAGTTAGGCCGTAGATCAATGCCTTGAGTTAGTAGATAAGACACTCCTCCAAGAAATCCAATGAGAACATAAGGAGAACTTCCTGAGAGACCCCACTTCTTTGGTGCAAGCTTTGCAGCTGAAGAAAGCAACAACGTAGAAATATTAAAGCTATATGTACATCACAGTTTCTTTCAAACACTTCAATTGGCTAAGTGTGACTATGTGTTGAGATAGAAAAGTTCAGTACGAGTGTCCTGTATTGTGATAACCTACTGCAATCTTGGAGCAAATAACGATATTATAATAAAGGAAGGGGATAACATCCCAGTTCTCACCCTCCAATCCTGTCATCTCCTTCAAAACTGTTGGTGTCACTTCCCTTGGCCCTTCCAGAACTGCAACAAATGAAATGCCTAAACTGTCAATCTGAAAGTCACTCTTAATGGGTTGGCATCCACGAAATGATAAACAAAAACACTAATAAATCGAAGTTCAAATCCTGAGGCCCTTGCAACAATCAATCAGTACAACAATCAAATCATTACTTCATATTTTACAAAACCCACATATAAACAGCAACGACCAAACTGATCTGAATCCCACGCCAAGTTCAAATTGCGACGACTATGTACAACTGCGTTCCAACTCACCGATGTTCTTGCATTTTCCGAAGCTGGCGAGGACCCCGCGGTCAGAGAGGAACTGGTATGCCCGGCCAACGAGCCGCATGTCGTCGGCGTCGATGCAGGTGTCGAGCACCTCCCAGTCCCGACCCGGCGGCACGGGAACCGCGACCTGCATCGCCGCAGCTCCCGCCTCGGGCTCCACAGACTGCAGGAACCGTAGCGCGCGGGACAGGTCTTTGCGCCTGACGGCGTCCTCGAACTCCCGCCACTCCTTAACGGCGCCCGCGTCGTCCTCGAACTCGCGCCACTGCTTGACGGAGCCCGCGCGAAGGCGGTGGCCGGAACCGGGCCGCCAGGTAGACAGCGGGCGGGGAGGAAGCTCTTCTGGGAGCCTGCGATTGACGGCGTGGAGGCGAGGGGCGCGGCTGAAGAAGAGGCCGCCATTGCTGTGGTCGTGGACAAGGTTGGGTATGCCGTATGCGTGTGCCCCGCTCGGCTCTTGCCGTCGTGGCGTCGTTCGCAATCGCAGCCAGGCAGCCGGTAGTTGGACTGGGGTCTGGGCCGAATATTATCAGGTTTGTGGCTGGTCAACATTACATGGGCCGAAAGAGTCGTTAAGAGTGTTCTGATCCAGGCCCAGCACAGTTTTTTTTAACTCAGGCCCAGAACAGGTTATTCAAGTGAAAGCGGAGATGTTAGTGCGAGTTTAAATCGCAAGAGAATTGTGCACTTGCACCAGTATTTTTTTTGAAGGCACACTTGCACCAGTATTTGGCCATTATATTGCAACAGAGTACCACCTGTATTTGGACCTTATAACGCAACCGAAAAGATAAATGGCGCTCCAATTATAATAATGCAACCTAGTAGAAGATAAATCTTGCTCGAATTCCACCAAGTACACTTTCGAGAATGATGCTGGTAATGCAAAGCATCGAACTATCTCATCAATATACATTTCAAAATTCATATCATTACGCGAACAATACTACTTGTGCTCTCCATGGAACGTTTTTCGAGCAAATGCAGCATAATCAGTAAGCAGTGTCAGTCAACTCCGATTTTTCAACTGGAGAACTAAATGAAAGCAATACGGTATCACAGCAGTGGTAGCCAATGTGAATGAAGCATCAGCGAAAAAAATTAGCTGAAACTGAAACTATCGCTAACATGAACTCCAAATGCAGAAGACAATGAGTTGTATTATAATAATACAAGTGATCAAAAGTACTGTAAGGATTGAGCTTTGAGCTCATCAAAAGAATGGCTACCGAAAATACAGTTGATACAAATGTTACAGATGCAACAACTGCATATGCAGTAGAATAAGCAATGCAGAAGGAATCAGAATACCAATGCGCAATTACCAAAACTAAGTACAAACACTAAGATGCCGCTAACAAGGCCAACATATAGGTAACATTATTACATGTTCAACAAGGCTGAGATCTAAACAGGTTAACAGGATAACCTTCATATAAGAGACGTCGTTGCACCATAATTACATATTTTCTTTTTTATTTAAACTACGGTTGGCAAGGCCGACCTGACCATGCACTTCGGAATACTGCAGCACTAAAAGATTTGACTGTTAATTTTCATACAAGAGATGTTGCACCATACATCCAAAATAGAATTACCAGCACCATACTATCATTTCGTTTCTAACAGCACTTCGGAATGCTAGCGCAGTTAAAAGTACTGCAGCACTAATAGATTTCACTAGATCATTCACTCATATACCGGAAAGGAAAGCAATTACGCAGAATCATATTTCAACCACATAAACAGGGATCAACACATCATAATCCAACCACATATGGAGATCTCATCACAATTCACAACATAAATCATAAGATAGGGACAAAATATCTTGGTATTTGAAATGAACTTGCACATTACTAAGTTTGCAAAGCCTCTATTCATAAGACACTGTTTCAAACTGCAGTTTCAAAGTTTCTTAACAGAACATGGAAATAGATGAAACAAGGTGAAGACTACTTAGTTCAGATAAAAACCAATGTAGGACCAGGACCGAACCCTAGGCGGTGAGCACGACGGCGCCACCGGCCTCCTTGATCTTCTTCTCGGCGACCTTGGAGATGAGCTTGGCCTTGACGACGATGGGCTTGTCCGGGAGCCTGCCCTTGCCGAGCACCTTGAAGTAGCCGAACTGCGAGACGTCGATCAGGGGGCCTTGTCAGCACCGGCGGCGGCCTCCGCGGCCTTGTCGGCGGGCACCATCGACCAGAGCTGCTCGACGTTGATGGACGGGCAGTAGAACTTGTTGCGGAGCTTGTGGAAGTAGCGCATGCCGACCTTGCCGAAGTAGCCGGGGTGGTACTTGTCGAAGAGGATGCGGTGGTGGTGCATGCCACCGGCGTTACCGCGACCTCCAGGATGCTTCCTGTGCTTGCCGATACGGCCGTGCCCGGCGGACACATGACCGCGCTTCTTGCGGTTCTTCTTCAAGCTCGTCGTCATGGCCGCCGCCGGCTGCTTACCTTCGGAGAGGGGTTGGGAGTGGAGGCGGAGAGGTGGAATCCTCGGCTACAGACGCGGCGAGATTGTTCTTATAACGCAGTTGATTGACGTGGCAGCCGTTGGATGGCAGGATGTGGATGATTTGAGACCGTTAGATGCTATTTCCTCCTAGGGTTTACTTCGTGCTGCAGCGGGCTTTCGATCTGGGCCTACATTTCGTCTCACGCCGTGGGCTAGTCAAGACTCGAGACCTTAACAGTCCAGATTGTAGATGGAACTACCGCGTGGCAAAGTAGCCTGGAATGTATTTTTTTCAGCCCAGAAAAACAGCCCATCGCACATCCAATTTCGCGTTACAACCAAGGTTCACAAAACCAGATTGATCGGTCCGTTTTTGAATTGAAAAACTGCCGGTTAACCGATTAGCTACAGTTTCTCCGAATAATCGGTCAAACTGTCTGACTGGAACCACAGTTACAACTTTTATTACCGACTTGCCCTTGACGACAGGCATGTTCATGCATGGCTGTGTTAAATCCGTATGATAGTCGTGTGACCAACTCTATAAACAAAGAGTTGGCGGTTCCAGTGGCATGCAAGTTTGGCTTTTGTATCACATATCTACTCTCCCCTCTTTTTTTTTTGATCTTTTCTTAGTAATCACTTTTCTCTGTATTTACCTTAGATACAATTTTAAATACGGACCACAATAATAAACAGAAAATATAATCACCACATGTCTTCTATTTTATCATGAATGTCGACTATTGTATATTTTAGCACCATAAATATTTGATGAGAACGACAGTAACATAGTAAGACATATGGTAGTGTTTTGACTCTGCTGCCCGAACATACAGATCAAGAATCTCACATGAAAGAAGAATAGATTCGAGAGAAAAATTCCCTTATCCAGAAGAACTCCGCCGTTGGCATACTATGTCTCGTATAGCGGCGCATATCTTCCTCCTTTTTTCATTTCGGACAACTGGCCTTTTGCTTGGATTCAACAACCTGTAATTACTTTTGGACAATCAACGGAAGCTGACCTCTGGTCGATACATGGGTCTTCATTTTCGCCTGACGGCACGAGTGGCTATCCATGGTTTTGGTCTCGTTTTCGTTGGGGATGACGGTTGAAGAACAGGACGTCTCTGGTCCCAGCTCTAGAAAGCAGTAACCAGCTTGAGCCAAAGCAATGTCCATCATCCAGCTCAGAAGAAGCCCGAAAAGACGGGTATGATGTATGAAGGCGTATTTCTGCGCACCAGCCTTCCGGAACCTTCCTTCGGTGCCCGTTCATTCATGCAGGTCCTCCTCAGTCTAAAACCATCAAATCTGCACCGTCCATTCCCAATCCGCGGGCCCTGAAACCCGCAGCGGTGCCCCTCTGCCCCAAGCCACGCCGCCCTGACACTGCCACCGGAACCCACCCATATGACCCCACGTGTCTGGGACACAATACATCTAATAGATACCGCGAATATGCCGCCCCATCGCGAGGCCCGCCGGTCCCTATAAACAGGTGGACCGCGCCCCGCCTGCGTCGCAACACACAAAGCTCATCTCGTCATCACCACCACCAATCTCGTCGTCACATTCTCGCCGCTGCAGCCGATTCGATCCGGTGAGTCTCTGTCTCTGCCGCGCGGCCGTGCCCGGATCCGGCGCCGCCTTTTTCTGAGCTGTTCGTCTGATTCCGGCGGACCCGGGTTTGGTATTCGGTGCAGGGATGGCGACCAAGAAGAGCGTGGGCACCCTCGGCGAGGCGGATCTGAAGGGGAAGAAGGTGTTCGTGCGCGCCGACCTCAACGTGCCGCTTGACGACGCCCAGAAGATCACCGATGACACCCGCATCCGCGCCTCCGTTCCCACCATCAAGTTCCTCCTCGAGAAGGGCGCCAAGGTCATCCTAGCCAGCCACTTGGTGAGTGATCATCGGACCGTCCATGTTTTACCGTCTCTGTTTCACGCGTTATTTAGCCAATGCTCGATTTCTGCTTCTCTGGAGGGTTGGGTTAGTGGTCTAGCAAATGTTCGATTTGAGCAGCTGGTCTTGAGGATTGGGTCCTGGGTGGGTCGTGAGTGGGATGTCGTTCCCTGTTACAATGGGAATATTTATGAAATTCAGTTTTGTTAAAGTGTTGTGCTTATGCTGTGGTGGTAATCAGGCCCTATAGGAAGTGATGTGCGATGACGTTGAGGCCGAGCTTGCCCATTTGTAAGTACAGATCTCTGGATCTGCAGCTTACGTTGCTTTGTAAGAAATCTGATTTACCGATCAACTCGTACTCATTTACTAGCATGAGATAGTTGTTAGCTGTTGCAGCTCATCATGATGGGTGGGCTCTGCAACCGTGCTGAGTTCTGTTCGGTTTTAGTTTTCCAACTTTTGATGCTTGGCCGCTAGTCTGCTTGGGGTAGCCCCGAAATTCAAGGATCAGCAGGATCCGACAGATACCAGTGATATTTAGGGACTATCAGCATGGAGGGTTGATCATTCAATTTCTACATCACAGAGTAAACAGATCATTCCTTGGCATAAGTGATATTACTTTTGAATGTACCTATTTTCTGGTATATGTTGAAACCCAAACATTATGTATTATTATTACTTGTTTTAAATTTAATTGAGGCCTGTTACATTCTAGTAAACATTTTTTGTCATCTATGGTTGGAAACATGGTGAAATCTTATTACTGAAAATGCGGCAGCAAGACCTTTGTATTTTTCTAAAATAATTTTGTTGGTTTTAACACTCAGGGCCGCCCAAAAGGTGTCACTCCCAAGTACAGCTTGAAGCCTCTTGTTCCACGCCTGTCTGAGCTCCTTGGAGTTGATGTAAGCTATCGGTTAACATAATGCTCATTATTATTTTTGTCATTCTCTTGGCTGAGCTAAGGGTGGGTTGGGTGCCTTATATGCAGGTTGTGATGGCCAATGATTGCATTGGTGAGGAAGTTGAGAAGTTGGCTGCTGCCTTGCCTGAAGGTGGAGTTCTACTCCTTGAGAATGTTAGATTCTACAAGGAGGAGGAAAAGAATGACCCTGAGTTTGCTAAGAAGCTTGCATCTGTTGCTGATCTTTATGTAAATGATGCTTTCGGAACGGCACACAGAGCTCATGCCTCAACAGAGGGAGTTACCAAGTATCTGAAGCCTGCTGTTGCTGGCTTCCTCATGCAGAAGGTATTGTCTAGATGAAATCTAAACCCTTCGACTACTATATTTCCCCTGCACTGTGCTAAATGTACTACCATGCTCAATTATGCAGCTTTAAAAGCTCAATGTAGCATGTTCATTTGCATCTAATATGACATATTGTTCATTTGTATTTTGAATATATATGTTTATTTTATTGAAACAATTGCTCTAGTGATCCCATTACTAAGTTCAATTGCACATTTGACCCTCTTTTTAGGGTTTGCACATTTGACCCTACTATTTGAGAAGTTGCACGGTTGACCCTACTAGTAAAAAATAGGGTCATACGTGCACAAAAAAAACAGGGTCCATCATGCAAATTGTTCTAAAAAGCAGGGCCAAACGTGCAAACCCTAAAAAAGAGCGCCAACCGCCCAATTGGACTTGAAAATAGGATCAGAAATACAAATGCCCGTATTTTGTATAACTTCAAGAAATATGTTATAATTATTCCTTTGTTCAAGAAGTTGATAACAAGTTTGAAAACTATTAAGTAAGGGTCCATCTAATATTATTTAATTATTCCAGGAACTTGACTACCTTGTTGGAGCTGTTGCCAACCCAAAGAAGCCATTTGCTGCCATTGTTGGTGGTTCTAAGGTCTCAACCAAGATTGGAGTCATTGAGTCTCTGCTGTCTAAGGTTGACATCCTCATCCTCGGCGGTGGTATGATCTACACATTTTATAAAGCACAGGGATATGCTGTTGGAAAATCTCTTGTGGAGGAAGACAAACTTGATCTTGCAACCTCACTTATTGAAAAGGCAAAGGCAAAGGGCGTGTCTCTCTTGCTGCCAACTGATATTGTAGTAGCTGACAAGTTCGCTGCAGATGCTGAAAGCAAGGTTTGTTCATTTATGCCTTTTTCTTATAACTTGCAAAAGCATGTCATGTTCCAAAAGTCAGCTGTTTTAACAATTATTTTGCAACTTAAACTTAAGGAAGGAATAGCTAATTACCTCGCATCATTTATTTTGGTCATGCATCAACGAGTTTGACCTAAAGAATGCATATTCATTGTGAATAGCTGTGTGCATTGAATGTTGGTTCATCTTGAAGCATTGAAAATGCGACCTCTAATATCTGAGGCTTATACTCTTTAACATTTTACAGATTGTTCCTGCCACATCTATCCCTGATGGTTGGATGGGTCTTGATGTTGGGCCTGATGCCACCAAAACATTCAATGAAGCATTGGACACCACCCAGACTATCATTTGGAACGGTCCTATGGGAGTGTTTGAGTTTGAGAAGTTTGCAGCGGGCACTGAGGTATGTATCGATCGTTTCATCTTTGAATAATTATCATCATTTTATTTTTTTCAGTACCTAAGTGTAATTGTTTCTCTGCAGGCAATTGCCAAGAAGTTGGCTGAGCTTACAAGCACAAAGGGTGTCACTACCATTATTGGCGGTGGTGATTCTGTTGCTGCTGTTGAGAAGGCTGGGCTGGCTGACAAGATGAGCCACATTTCAACCGGTGGTGGTGCGAGTCTGGAGTTGTTGGAAGGCAAGCCGCTCCCAGGTGTTCTTGCCCTCGACGAGGCCTAAGCTATTGTAACTAATTCATCTGGCCCTTTCAGTCTGGATTGTTAATTTCTTTTGGACAATGGTGTAACGTTGCAAAGTTACGGCTGGACTTGAGATAGGCTTGTCAAGTTTTTCTAGATGAGTCGTGAATAAGTTTTGCCTTCCTCGCTGCGAGTGAAGTGATTGGAATTTGGAACTGACGTGTCAGTTATATGTATGATATTTTTTGCCTCAGTTTCCATCCCGTGCTCTTCCTCAGCTGCTATTGGTTTTCTTTTGCCGTTCTTTTTCTGTAGTGTAGAAAACTTGCGTCATGAATGTAAGTTTGGTTACTAATTTCCATTTGCGAAATGCTTTATTCTCCTTGTTTTAGTTTAGTTTTTTAGTCACCTTACAACCCATTGTTCCATCACAGCATATTGTAATTTGATAACTTTATCTTTGCTTGCTTTCGACTTTTGAAAAAGGTATGCCCTCCAACATTTTCTAATTATTTGTTCACAAAATCGAACTTTGCCAATCATTTTTAATTGAACTTCGATGCTTGTCCTTCTCGATGCACAGTCGAAAAGCTCCAGCTGTGCAACCTGTAAACAAATCATGAAATAGTTGGATGTACTAATAATAAACAAAAAGTGATGTTTGTTTCTTTCTTTTTTCCTGGCCAATAAGAAACAAGTGAATTTGATACGGTGGTGAAGCTTTCCAAGTTTTGATTATGCTCGCCATGTACAGAATATGCTTGGCCTCTTCCATTAAATTGTACAACAAAACTCAGTTTTGTATTTACATTTCTATAACGGATAAATATTCGGTGCAAATCACCTATTCAGTGAAATCGTGAAAACCCTCTAAAAAAACTTATTTTAAAAAATCTGAAACATGGTACCATAGGAACATGCACACAAAATTTTAAATCAATATTCAGCATAATTTAAAAGATACAAAAATAACAAAATTGGGAGAAGATGACAAAAAAAGTACTCCATGTGCATTTTCTTTGTCCTTTTCATCCCCTATATGTTCCTGATTTGTTATTTTTGTATCTTTTAAATTATGTTGAATTTAGACTTGAACTTTTATGTGCATATTCCCCATTGTATCATGTACATGTATACCAAGTTTTATTTTTTTTAAAAACATTTAACTATGTTTTTTAAAAAAATTCACGGTTTCATTGAATAGGTGGTTTGTACCGAAGGTTTTCCCTCTATAACAATGTTTCGACAAAAGAAATTGATATCGTGAAATCTCAATAGGACACAAAACTGAAGTAGCTTGCACCTGGTAATGCATGTGTACAAGAAACATAGAAACACCTGGTTGAGTTATAAAAAAACAATACTTCAGCGGTTCGAACAGAAAAAAGCGCGCCCACACACACACAAATAGAGAGATTTGATAACGAAACAAGACCTACTTAGAGCAACTCCAGCCGAGCCTCAAAAATTGGCCCTCTATTCTTGTCTTTGCAGGCCACTCTGTATTTTTAGAGGTCCAAATTTTTCATGTCAATTTCAGCAACAAAATGCAACCACACCTCCAAATATGTGGGACCCAACCGTCAGCCGAAAACATCGGACCCTTTCTCGCACAACTCCGCTCCTCCGTTCGCGACCCGGCCGTCGGTCCGGTGCGCTCGTCCGCCTTGTTCCCGGCTCCTGTGCCGCGTCGCCGGTCCGGCCGCGAGCCGCTCCCGTTCGCCACCGTCGGTCCGGCCGCGACCCGCTCCCGTCCGCCGCCGCTTGCAGATCCGGACGCCTCGGACGCGGCACCCCCGCCCTCGCGCCACCCGCCGACGGCGACGGGATGAACTCTCGGACGACATGGCCGCTCGTCCGTGCTCTTCTCCGCCGTTCCCTCGTGCGCTCGCCGCCTCGTCCCGGGATTGGTGAGGAACGCGCCGCAGAGCTCGGGATTGGTGAGGAACGCGGTGGGGCCCTCGCCGGCGAGCGACCCTGTCTCGCGGTTCGGCCGTGACCGTGGCGGGCAGCCGCTCGAGCTCCGGCGGGACGGGGCCCTTGATGTTCGCGCGCGACGCCAAGATCTCCGGCGTTGACCATGGCCGAAAGGTGGAGGAGAGAGGGGCGCGGCGTAGATCCGGTGGCGTCCGGGGCCGGAAGCTAGCGCGTGACGGCGCACAGCCGGAGGAGGGAGGGGAGGGCGGCGCACGGCCGGAGGATGAAGAGGAGGGCGGCGCACGCCGTGGAGGAAAGAGGAGAAGGGAGAAGAGAGAGAGAGAGGGAGGAGAGAAAGAAAAGAAAAAAAATAGAAAAAATTGTGGGTCCTATGTTTGGAGGCTAGGTTGGAGGCCTCCGGAACGAGAGCCAAGAGGTGGGATTTGGAGGGTATGAAAAATAGAGCGCTTTTAGATAGCTCTATTGGAGTTGTGTTTTGATCTAAAGCCTCTAAATTTTATAGTAGAGGGCCATATAGAGGCTCCTACTGGAGTTGCTCTTAGCAAAGTAAATCATTAGACAAAAGGCAAGAGATTATCAAATGTATCTCTTTCTGCAGATTCATTTAGACAAACCAGGACGGCAGAAAATTGCTCACCTCTTTCAGATCTTTTGGCGGTGGTGAAAGAGTGAAGCTGCAACATGGTCTGATGTAGCCGAAGTCAAAATCCTCCAACCAGACTCAAACATCATATAGCATCAAGTCATCAACGCTGTCAAATGATCTTCAAGCAGAGTCACCAACGGGTTCTCAAGTTGCGACGCAACAAAGCCCTGACAACCACTGATAACTGCACTACCGACGCATCAACTGGTCCTTGTTCGGCCGGTGATCGGCAGAGTGTACTGGCGGTGGTGGTTGCGAGCTCGTCCATTTCTTGTCTACCATGTCACCGTTCGTGAGTCGTGTCGCTGCCGTTTTGTTCTTGCCGCCCAGGCGCCCAGCTCACATTTTCAGGAAACGAGCAGGCAGGAAGCATTGTTACCTGTAAATAACAGAACAAAGCTGTGCTCGAAGCCAATGACCTCATTTAATTTGTCAAGCGATTATTTCATTTCGCTAGACTATGATGGCCTAACCATTAAACCATTACGTATGCAGTACTAGTAAGTAGATTCTGGAAGATGCCATGTCTTATGCATGTGTCGCATTGCATCGGCTTGTTGTGCCACGAGCATATTGCTCAGCTCAACTGGAATGTCTTTCAAACCATACACTTCAGTTTATTAACAAAACTTCACACTTCTACATGACTACATTTGTCAACTATACAGTACTACTCAATAAGACCACTACTCATCTCCTATTTACTTCCATTTTTTCTTCAAAGGGGACTTTTTTATTGCGTCATAAGTCCAGACATTTCATTCGTTAACATTTATCAAAACGAGTTAATTGGACACTGAATTACGAGATCCTGAATTACACGCTTTGTGGTTATTGCAACATCCCACTTATATTTTCTTTTTCAAACAAGAACAACGGTGAGGCGTATCATAATTTTTTCAAAAACCCGCACAAATACTTGCACAAAAATAGCAATCTCAGAACACCTGGAGCATCAAACCCTTTCACTGAGCACCAATGGCACGGTATCTTCTCGCTCCCACCTCCGCCACCACCACCTCCTCTTCCCTCCTCTCCAAAGATGCCGCCAAGGGATCGCCGCAGCCGGGGACCCTACGCCTACGCGCGCTCGGCTCC
This sequence comes from Chloris gayana, assembly GCA_031894775.1. Lineage (NCBI taxonomy): Eukaryota > Viridiplantae > Streptophyta > Magnoliopsida > Poales > Poaceae > Chloris > Chloris gayana. The sequence goes on along the minus strand of JAUNZO010003024.1, from coordinate 416,728 downwards.
AGGTCCAGCAAGGCGTGCCCCATCATGGCGGTCGCGTCGGAGCAGTCCGCGCCGGCCGCGAAGTACCCCAAGGTGGCCGCCCCAACTACGGGCCCGATTCCCGCCGCCGAGCTCCTAGGCGTCATCCAGGAAGCCGCCAAGGCCGGTGCCGATGTGAGTTTTGGCTCCCTTTCTTGCCTTCCTTTTCAGGTGGTGGTTGTTTCAGGGTAACATTCAAGGCCTACAATTGAATTGGTTAGCAGGCAGTGGTTATAAATTGATAAAAGAGTAACTTTCGGTGGAACTCGAATACGAAATGTTAGGAGTCGTTTTATGAATTGGTTGATGCTGGTTAGTGAGCAATGGTGCAAATATGTGCTTATGGCATTGGACTTTGCTGAGAGCTCTGACAAAATTGGGTGCCAGTCTGGTTCTTTGTTCAAATAACTCGAGTTAAACTACTGATATATGACCAAGAAAATGGAATCACCGTAGTTGCGTAAATGCTTTATCTTCCTTGTTCATTTCATTTTCATGGGCTAAAAATATTGAGTTATCTCCTTGCTTTACTGTTGATGAAAACTAATCAAACATTTTTCCTTGTCTTAACGCTCATTTCAGGTTATAATGGAAGCTGTTAATAAGCCACGCAATATTCACTATAAGGGAGTTGCAGATTTGGTGACGGAGTAAGATTGCTTCTTGATTATCATATCGTTTCTGTGCAGTTGTTACCTTAAATAGCTCCTGTTGAAAGATGTAAGATGTTGCCTTGGTTCCTTTGCAAAGTGTGATACTGTGCTGCTTACTAAAGTCATATTTTATTATTAGTTCTTCTAAATAGCATTTTAATTTGAATCTACTGCTCTATGATTTGTCCAGCACAGACAAGTTGAGTGAATCAGTCATTCTTGAAGTAGTAACTAAATACTTCAAGGACCACCTCATACTCGGGGAGGAAGGTGGCTTGATTGGAGATTCCTTGTCAGAGTACCTCTGGTGCATTGACCCTTTAGGTTTGATCTCATGTTATACTTCTTATTTATCGAACAGTATCAATTCTTCATCGGTGCCTTGTTTTTGTTTCTTTTATCATCTTATAGTAGAGTCCATTTATCGAACTTTAGTACTAGATGGCTCCAGTAGTGCAGGAAACATGGTCATTTGAATAGAGATTTAAAAGGTGACAATTCCCTAAATTAATGACAGGCAAATTGAGGAATGGACTTGCACAATTCATAAATCTGACAGCATACTAGTGTGTGTGACATAGTGGATATAATGTATCTCCTAATTCAAAACACTCTAAGTAAAGAGTTTTGATTGCATGACTAATGATTGGACTAGAATGCGACATGGCTACTAATTTCATTGAAAATTTTTGTGAGCATGATGTGCTCCTTATTGGGATTTAATATATTGATTTTTTTCTCCCTGTTAGATGGAACAACAAACTTTGCACATGGTTATCCCAGCTTTTCCGTGTCCATTGGAGTTCTCTTCCGTGGGAAGCCTGCTGCTGCCACTGTGGTATGTGTAGCACAATTTCCTTGAACAGTATATGGTACTTTTTTATTTTTCGGGCCAGTGAACCATATGATCTTTTTGATAGAAGGGTTCAGATTATTGGGCAGTAGCATTTAGGGAATATAATTTCTCTACGTGTATTTACATTTTATAACTATTTTATTTAGGTTGAGTTTTGTGGTGGGCCTATGTGCTGGAGCACCCGTACAATTTCTGCATCTTCTGGTAGGTTCTTTGATCAGCAGTTGCTTTGCACTTTTATTCTAGATCATGAGAGAGGGCAGGTTTATATATATATATATATATATTTGACGTGATCAGGTGGAGGAGCTTATTGTAATGGGCAAAAGATTCATGTCAGTCAGACAGACAAGGTATGCATTTTCATGTTATTCAACATCTGTCAGTTCAAACTTGCTAGCTGCAATGATTTCTCAACGGTTGTATGCTCAATGAATCCATTCATGCAAGTGTGTATGTACGTCGGAGTTGGTCTAATTCTTCTTTAATGCAGATGTGAGTTTCTTACTGTCACTAATTGATAGTCCTTCTCCAGGTGGAACAATCTCTTCTCGTCACAGGGTTTGGATATGATCATGATGATGCATGGATGACCAACATAAATTTGTTCAAGGAATTTACTGACCTTAGCAGGGTATGTGATTTTTCCCAGATTTGCTATAATTGAACTTACTTACCCTTTTTGAAAATATACTTATTTGCTTCTAGGGAGTGCGAAGGTTAGGGTCTGCTGCTGCTGACATGTCTCATGTTGGACTGGGCATTACAGAAGGCTATTGGGAATACCGGCTAAAGCCATGGGATATGGCTGCTGGGGTCCTGGTAAATTTCACCCTGTGGAAGTATCCTCCATTTAATTAAATTTGAAAAATAGAGGACACTAGAAATAGAGATGGTCACACAATTTTTTTTACAAGGGTCTTTATATCTATTGTGTTTTGATTTTTTTGTTGTAATTTATTGCTGTCTTGTAGATATTAACAAGGTCCTAAATGTTGTTCAAATGCTATTGATGGCCGGTTATGTGGTTGAGTACAGATTAAATAGATGTTTATTTGTTTCAGTTATAGCAACTGCTGTTGGTTAATCCTGAGTTGAAAGATTTGTTTCCAGTGGAAGTTGAAGCATATCTTGTTGTGTGGTGTTAATAATGTATGTGGCCATTTCTTCAACAGATAGTAGAAGAATCTGGTGGGGTTGTAACACGCATGGATGGTGGAGAGTTTACAGTATTTGATCGTTCTGTCCTTGTTTCTAATGGTGTTATTCATGGACAGGTTTGTTCTTAAAATAATTTGGGAGATTGATGGTTAGAGAGGTTGTATAGGGTTATTGATATCTTGTTACTGAACTGCAGCTTTTGGATCGGATTGGCCCTCCTACTGAAGAACTTAAGAACAAAGGGATTGATTTCTCCTTGTGGTTCAAGCCGGACAACTACCCAACGGATTTTTGAGCCACACCAGATGCACCAGCCGTACACCATCACAATAAATCAGCCATTTGTTTTTCTTGGTCAAGAAGAAATAAGGATTTTTTAATTCAATAGTTATGCACTTAGAATGACAGTTAAATGCACATGTATGGACCCGATGGTTGAGATTCAGAAGACAAAGCTGGAAGAAGAAAAAATGTTTTAAACTGCAAAGCAAGTACTTCATTTTTTGGATTGTCAAATGTATCTAGGTCACAGTCACACCTCCATATAATAAAACTGGGCTCTTTTTTGAGCTGCTGTGGCTTGCTAGACTGTCGCTTTTTCGAGATATCACGCAGTAAAGCTTGTGGCTAGACAATCAGTAAAGCTACACTCACGGCATTAGAAGTTACATCAACACTACTAAACAGATAACATGGTATGCCTAAACCTGAGATAATCAGTAAACTAGCGAAGAAAATTTGATGTTTGTTCTCTCACGAAAGTTGCCAATGCAGCAGATAATGCCCGTGACGGCTATGACCAGACTTTATCCCCCTTATGGATAAGAGTTCCTGAAACGATAGGTCCCAGGAGGCTGGGGCACACCGGATAGAACAAGCCAAAACACGAACATTAAGATATTTCGACTTGTCCTCTCGGTAGCTGCCTTCACGCTCCATGCCATCCTCTCCGAAAAGCTCGACTCCCCGGTGATACTTCCCATCCGCACGCTGCTTAGCGACCTCTGCCTATCAAGAATACCGGTGACCATCCTCACCTGGCGTTCATGTAAGTCAGACTTTACCGCTCTTTTGCACTAGCAGAAAATCTGCGTCCATATGGCAATCAATGTCTTTGATAGCACTTTTAGTTTCAAGTGTTCATATTGCTTGCTTTCTGAATATCTGAACAGTGAATAGTATGCCCTCACCCCCAAAAAATGGATGTCTGAATAGTAGGCGTTCTGAATAAACATCTCTAGTCCTCAATATCATCGCAGTTTACTGACACTTTGACTTCGTTCATCGTTTTGCAGGTTGAGAGTTGAGGCTCCACTGTATTATCCAGTAGCAAAACCAAGATGGAAACTATATGTTTGTAAAAGTGTGTTGCAAGAAACTACTTCACAAGATGCAGAGATGAATTCTTATAGCCATAATGAGAAGATAAACAAGAAAAGGGAGGGTGCTTACATCGACAAAGATGGTGTAGCAAGGACATTTGATCGAAAGAAAATTTCAAGAAAAAGGGGTAATGTGAGTTCCATTTCTGTTTGATACTAGCTAGGTATCAGGAATATGCTGTTGCATTTGTATTTCAAAAATGATGGTGCACAAATTTACTCGCTAAAATGGTTTAATAGAACCAAAATCATGAACATGCAGGGGGTGCTATGAGAGGCCGTGGTTGGAAGTATGGCTCTGGGTTCGTTGATGGAGTCTTCCCTGTACTCAGTCCAATGGCACAGGATATCCTAGATTTTGTTCAGAAGGAGACCGACGTTGCCAAAATTTGGGAATCACTGGACAAAATTCCTCCTGCACACAATCTCTGGGATGACATTCTCAATGTGGCTGTCCAGCTCCGTCTGAACCGACAAGTGGACCCTATCATATCAGTAAGGCCTATTCCAGTTTTTCATTGCTGACCAAAAACCATGTTATGCGCATTAGCTTTGGTCAGTATGCTGAACATACCATGCCAAATTGGCGAGACTGTTCTGTCCTAAGGTTTTGATGTTTGATTTTTCAAGAGTGCCTATAGGTCTGTGAGTGGATCGTTTTCAGGAGTTCCTTCCGTCCTGACATAATCTGCTACAACCTGCTCATTGATGCTTATGGCCAAAAACGTCAACTGAACAAGGCCGAATCAATTTACATGACTCTTCTGGAGGCTCGATGCGTGCCCACAGAAGATACCTACGCTCTTCTGTTGCGTGCTTACTGCAATGCGGGGTCACTGCACCGGGCAGAGGGCGTCATCTCAGAGATGCAGGAGAATGGGATTCCTCCAAGTAAGCATTTCAATTATGTTCTCGCCTGTCTCTGCTGCCAGATTAAAAAATTGCTGCATAAAAGAACTGATAGAAAGAACAAATTTTCAGCTGCAACTGTGTATAATGCATACCTTGACGGCCTACTGAAAGCAAGATGCACCGAAAAGGCTGTCGAGGTGTATCAAAGGATGAAGAAAGAACGGTGTAGAGCCAACACTGAGACGTACACCCTGATGATTAATGTTTATGGGAAGGTCAGATATTTCTTTTCAAGATTACCATGTGATAAGATGTCTGTAACAGTGTTCTGATGCAATTGTCTGCATGCTCATCCTTATCGCAGTCCAACCAACCGATGTCAGCGATGAAAGTCTTCAATGAGATGAAGTCGATAGGGTGCAAGCCCAACATCTGCACCTACACTGCTCTGGTGAACGCGTTTGCAAGGGAAGGCCTGTGCGAGAAGGCAGAGGAGGTGTTTGAGGAGATGCAGCAAGCTGGACATGAGCCTGATGTGTACGCCTACAATGCCCTGATGGAAGCTTACAGGTAGAACGAGTTCCATTATTTGCCTGACGGTGTATCCCTCACTCACTCTTCTAGTGAAACCGTTTCAATTTGATGATCTGAATCAATCTGTCCTGCATTGCAGCCGTGCAGGGTTCCCACAAGGCGCTTCGGAGATCTTCTCGTTGATGCAGCACATGGGGTGTGAGCCTGACAGAGCTTCATACAACATCTTGGTGGATGCTTATGGCAGAGCTGGTCTTCATCAAGGTGATAACACCTGCTACATACATTGAAATAGCTCAACAAGCTTGATTTTCTCATTTTCATGAACAGTTTCAAGTTGCTACAGTACAGCAACTCGGTAAACAAGCTAAATCTGCTATTTTTATTTTTTGACTGTTCAGAAGCAGAGGCAGCGTTCGAAGAACTGAAGCAGCAGGGCATGCGACCGACGATGAAGTCGCACATGCTGCTCCTGTCCGCGCACGCCAAGTCCGGCAACGTGTCCAGGTGCGAGGAAGTGATGGCGCAGCTGCACAAGTCCGGCCTGAGGCCCGACACCTTCGCCCTCAACGCCATGCTCAACGCCTACGGCCGGGCGGGCCGGTTCGACGACATGGAGCGCCTCTTCGCCGCCATGGAGAAGCGCGATGGCGCCGGCGGTACAGACATCGGCACGTACAACGTGCTGGTGAACATGTGCGGACGCACCGGGTACCTGGACAGGATGGAGGCCGCGTTCAGCGCCGTGGCGGCCAGGGGCTCGCCGCCGACGTGGTGACGTGGACGTCGCGCATTGGCGCGTACGCGAGGAAGAAGGACTACGTGAGGTGCCTCGAGATCTTCGAGGAGATGGTGGACGCCGGGTGCTACCCGGACGCCGGCACGGCCAAGGTTCTGCTCGCGGCGTGCTCGGACGAGCGGCAAGTGGAGCAGGTCACTGCAATTGTCAGGTCCATGCACAAGGACGCCAAGACACTCTTCACAATATGAAATTAAACTCCTTCATGATATCGCAAAACACGCTAGTCTGTTACAATCCAGATGATGAATGTAAGGAGTAAGCTACTCATGTAACACAGCAACCCGACAAAATGTGAATAAAAGTTACAACAGTATCATAGCTGCAGGTACAAGCCAGAATGCTAATAAAACATGCAGCACAACTAATAAAACAGATATTTGCTTTTTTAGTGCTCCTTCAATATCAGAAATTGCGACTAAGCTTGCACTAGCTCGATACATCCCACGTTCTTTTTAGGTGTCGGGTATCATCCTACAAACAAATAAAGAAAAATAATGAAAACACAGTTTCCTTTAACAATGTTTCCTTCCAAGAACAAAAAAGATGAACTAGAAAGCGTGATTTAAATTGAAATAAGTTCCTTTAAACATAAATGAATGAGAAAATCCTGCTGCTAAAGGAACAAAATTGCAAATTTGTAGTGGATTAGACACTCATTGTTCATTGCTCCATTTTGTTGTGAGGCCCTTTAGGATACCTTTTTTCAGCAGAGTGCAGCAAGGGAAACTCCTGCTATTGTAGCTATTACTAGATAAATAGATATAACAAGTACATGAAATAGTTGGGGCCATGGCATCCTACGAAATCAAAGAAAACTGGAGAGAATAAAGATTAGGGGGAGTATAAACTAGTTGTAGCTATACGAGATTTCTGAATTGCTGTTGCTTGTCCCGCTGCATTCTACCTCTCCTAGGAAGCCCTTTTCCAGAGTTGAAAGGAAGCCATTTAGGATTATTTTTTTTTTTTCAATTCAACTACACCAATATACTGACACATGCCTTGCCGATCAAGTGGATTGCTCAGGCCATTACTAAATGGTATGATTTACTATTATTTTCACTTTTTGGTTTGACTGATTGACTAAATCCGCAAGTTTCTACGAAATGTCTAAAGACTCGGATAGCATGCTGACTGAAAGTTCTAAATTTCAACATTGACAAGAAAAAAAGGTGAAAATACAAACATACCAGTATTTACTGTGCTTTTAGTATACCTCTTCTCGCAACATCCATTTTTTTTATCATCTTACTTTCTTCTTTCCATCCAAGATTCAACTCCCAAGCAACATGATTTACATCTCGGACTAAATTGGAATCTTGGGCAGGATCAAGATAGATGTAATCCTCTTCATATATGCCCATAGGGCAAGCCATCAGCTCTCCATGACTGATAATCTCTGCATTGGTAAGTCTATGTTCTCCACAAGCTATTTTCTCAAAATCCATTGTATCTCCACAGTAGCTCTTATTTGGATGAGCAATCCTAGTCCCTTCAAAATCACAATAACAGCAACGGGCTTCCCAGAACGAAAGATATAGAAAAAAATAATTAGCTTCTATGTATAAATAGGGTATTAAAATCAGAAAATATTGAAATATAAATTTTAGGACATGTCTAATATTGAGTCAGAAGAATACCATTAGTTGACAGATTTGGCAATGGATAGCAAAAGGTTTGATCATTTTCAGGGTCTTCATTATTACTGAATTCAGCAAAAAATAGTGTAAGGGTCGCCTGATCTTTCCGCTTGGCCCAAAAGTTAACATGTGAATATTGGCATTTTGAGTCCCTGATCCATCTTTTCTTGCCAACATTCTCATTGAGACCACAAATGATCTTTAGCTTATACTGATGTCCCTACAACCAAAAAAAAAAAAGGGGAAAACATGAAAAACACACATATTACTATTATAGTGTGCCTGTACAAGGTACATTTGTACAATACATGAACCAAATTGCTGAATCGAGCGAATTCAATGAGAATTTAAACTAGACTACAAATTTGGACAGGTTGGTCCAACGTTGAGACCCCTTATGAACTAGGCTCCAAATCTGGACAGGTTGATCCAGTGTTAGAACAAGATAATAGCGCAAGAGTTGTAGAAGATTTAACAAGTACAACATGTGGTCAATCTGATATGATGACGTTAGGACATAGTGTACAACATTATTTCCAGTTTTGGAGTGTTGCATCAATTCTCAGTTTGGGTGGTATTGCATCTCCTTTAGTGACTGTATAAGCTACGACATTGTCTCCAGTTTAAAAATCTCCTTTATCAACTTTATAAAATTTGCACCTTTCAAAACTAAAGAAAACATAGTTCAGCCATATCACCCTACCATTACGTACAAGCATGTCTCCTAGACCTATCCCTCATCTGCATCGTACATTAAGATTACATACAAGCCTGCATAATACCTAGTATGCATGCAGTTATTAATTCTATGGCACTTGTGAGCAAAATCGTGCTCCGGTACATCCGTACATGTCTATATCCTATCAACGATCCCAAAAGGTATACTGTATACACCATACGCACTGAAACAAAGGTAGTATGCAGAAGAAAATGAACTGACCTTAATTTGCTCATATTTCGATAATGCCGCTTCAACCTTTCTGCGAACAAAGCCCTGTCGTGTGGTAAATGTTTCCACATAGTTGGAGATCATCTCTGTAGCATCTTTAGTAAACTCAACAGCATGCTCCAATGATCTAGCAGGGTTATCCTTTGAAGGTGACAACAATTTAGAGAGGCTAAGAACTTCACGAGGCAATAATTTGCGATTTGGTTGCAATAGTGATTTGACAGCAGAGCGCACTGTTGGCAAGAAGCCACTGACAAACTGCACAAATAGTTCTGGTTGAGGGTGAGATGCCGCATGTGCTGCAGCCTTATAGGCACTCTCATCCAAGCTGATTGTAATGTTTCCTAGCTTCTTTGCAAACTGGATTGCTTTATGAGGGTTCAGATTAGCATATAGAAGATACCGCATGGCATCAATCTCAGACGATATAGGGATGCAAACTAGCAAGAGTTTTATCAGTCCGTCAAGGACTCGAGACTCAAAGCGTGTCATGGTGCAAATCATGTCAACCTCGTTCTGTGCCATAGCTGGAAAGACTGTGTCATACCAGATGGTGTTGACGATGATGTTGTACACGAGACTGAACGGACCATAACAATAACCTGCCTTGAGAAGGCTACGATGATAACGAAGTCGAAGCTCTTTCATTGGGATCATTGTCATTGCCTTGAGATAATAAAAATGTATTTTATCCAGAAGAACACCCCGGAGAGATTCGGCCATCCCGCATGGCTCATTCAGATTCCGAAATCTGATATCAAAAGTATGGAATCTTCCAGGATCAAGATGCATAGGGTTGTCAGACTTTTTGAGCTTGACATATTTTTTTAGCTTGAGGGGCTCCTCCAACAATTCGGACATCCAGCGGATGTGTTTCACAGAATGGCGGCAGCGAATTTCAGCTTGAGTGATCGAGTCCAGATGAGGTACAAGGGCAAATGACCCGATGATGAAGACATCAACATCAACAATCTTTGCTGAAAAGGCAGCACACTTGAGAGCAGTCCTAACAACCTCTGACCTGATGTCAAATTTGCGGCGGCAGCATCGATTTTCCTCAATGAGATTAATGGCGACGAGAAGGTCAGCCCCGGCCCGGAACAAATAATACATAGCATCCGAGGATGGAAGGTAGCGGAAGTAACTTGTAAGGAAGCTGACGAGGCCATCCAGGGAGCGCTCTGCGATGGTCCCTGTCCCCAGTGGAGAGGGGACGTCGCCGGCGAAGATCTCGGAGAGGACCCTCTCCCGAGAGGCCTTCGTCGTCCTCTTCCGCTTCTTGGAGCCGTTTGGCTCCGGCTCCCCAGTCGCGGACTTGCCGTCCTCAGCGGAGAGGAAGAGGACGGTGTTGGCGATGATGTTGGTGACGGGATCAGCGAATCCGAAGCAGACACCGGCGTCGAGGAGGCGCGGGGCAAGCGCCGGCATGTGCCCTAGTGGCAGCGCGTTGAGCGCCTCCTTGTAGTGCCCGTAGATTATGTTCAAGATCTTGCCCTCCCAAGTGCCGTCGTCTTCTGCGTCCCCGCTGCAGCCGTAGTTTCCCTGCCTCACGCCGCGCCGCCGGCTGCCGGCCATGATTAGGGCGAGAACGTGTTTGCAATATTTCTATTTTCCTTTTCCCCTCTCTAATTTACTAGTAGAATATAAAGGCCGAGAGCCCGAAACTATCACAGCCTCGGTCGCGTCTCCAGAGGCTTCCGTGATCACGTCGGTTGTCATTTGTCAACGGCCTGTTGGGCCACAAGTGAGATGCGGCCTCGGGCTGAGGATTTGCAACCCAACCCGTTTTTGCTATTGGTGGGTTGGGTTCGTCCGGTCTCGGGCTTGTTCGTTTTCGTGAGAATTGATCTCATATTGATCCGGAATCCCTGTATGTAACGCGTTCCATATGGAGCTTACACGCAGCGTACGTCACGTGTCAGCATGCCATTGGATGGCGCGTTTTTATTTTGAATTCATAATTTTAAATGGACTTTTCTCTCAAATGAAAACTTTGATTTCGAATCCGTTTTCACCGTTGTGATCGTTAGAATTAATTCAACAAAATGAGATCCCACATGCATATATTTTTCAAAAAAAATCAAATTTCAAATTTTGAATTTTAAAATTGAATTGTTTGTAGCTTTGAAAATCAATTGTTCTAGCAGATAAAATTAATTGTTCCAGTAGCTAAAATAGATTATTTCATTAGTATCAGTCAACTGTTCCAATATTTTGCAAGTATTTCAAATTTTTGATTTGATTTTTTTAAAAAAATTAGCAATGAAAATCAATTGTTCTAGTAATGAAAATCAATTGTTCAAGCGGTGAAAATCGATTGTTCCGTCAGTGAATTCCATTGTTCCAGTGTTTTTCAAAAATTTATTATTTTATTATTTTGAATTTTTGCGTAATAAAAATCAATATGATAGAAAGTATTATTAAATATAATTTCTGCAAATAATAAAAAAATTCTAAATATTAGGTAATTTGGCCCATGTACCTAATGGGCCGCGCTATGTGTAAGCTACACATAGTGCCATATGTATAGGAGGTGAGTCCTTAGACATGGATTGAGTGGTTCCAGCTTCTTTCACTTCACCCAGGCTTGTCGCGTTCCATAGGTTAGAGTTATTGATTGGTGCTAGGTTTTCAAGGCATGAAATGGGCCGGAATCGGGTGGGTTCCCATACCAATCCATGCACAATTGAACGACCATTTCGAGTTAGGCTACATCGGTTCCACATTCTTCCGTTCTATGTGATTTGGATCGCAATCCATGTTGTTCCATGGATCCGGTGACCTTTTGGATTCGATCGATCCTGGTGGTCCATCGCCCACTTTGCTATAGTACGGCTCACTGCTATTAATTGCACTTATTTGACTTTGGACATGTTGCTTATAAAGGTAGTTAGTCTAACGATCTTTTAGATTTTTGTATCCGTTTTTGACAGAACCGATCAACAAGGTTTTTTCTTTGGCAACATATTATATTAGAACTAAGTTTATGTGCGAACTATGAGAACTCAAATCTAGGTCACATGGTCTTGATCTAAGAGAAACACGTAGAGAGAGGTGGGAGAGGGGATTTACAATCTATCTCTTGGATCAAGATCATATGACCCAAATTTGAGTTCTCATAGTTCGCACGTGGACCTGGTTCTCATAAAATACATGTCTTTCTATTTTATATTTCCTTCGAATGTCCAGCCGTTGCAAGCAGCCAAAGGTTTGCTTTAGTGTTACGGTGGTTCAGGATACCTTTGGCTACCTTTAGTTGAACTGATTACCACGGTAACTAAACTATCTAGAATTCTTTGGTTCAATTGCCTCCCTTCCATGTAACTTCTTCTCAGTATATCGGGTGTATCTTTGTACTTGAACTTTATACTTGCATATTTTCTCTTTTGACGAATCAATATAGAAATAGTAGGTGGGGATTCTCTCCCCCTCCCCGAATTACTAATAAAAGGATTTTTGGTACGGTTTTAAATTTTCTGCTATAGTCGTCTCTATAATCCACTCGTAGCCTTTTGAGACAATGTACCGCTATTCATGTTTATGTATAATTTAGCCGCTATCTCCCGCTATAGCAAGCTTTAGCTCCGCTATTAGCTGATTTGGGGACCAACCGCTAAACCTTATAGCCTCGCTATTTAAAACATTGGTTTTTAGGCTGATTGATTAATTTTCTTCGTTCCTTACATGATGTCGATGAATTTTGAAAGAAGTCGCACTTTCTTGAACTCTAATTTTGGTATAGCACAATAATTCGAACGGATTGGAATAGAGTCCATACGGACATCACTCCAACAAGGTAGTAGGTTTATTTCAAACCTATCAACACAAGTCCAGATTTGTAGATTAGGGAAGTTAAATTACATTATTCTCTCGGAGATTCGAGAATTTTGATGATTTTAATATTTGGGATGTAAACCTTCATTCAATATTTTTGCTAGGGTCGATGTTAAGTTCCCGGTCGAGCTTTTGGTAATATACGAGTGATTTATAATCATGGATATGACTGTAAGTCCCACACATTTCTCAAATATGTAAAATAATTCCTAGCACAAAGTTACATTGATTTCTATTATTTTATAGGGGAAGCGGGCCCGGCAGGTTTCGCCGGCGCCGGTGACGGGGCCGCTCCACAGGAGAAGTCCCTGCAGCCGCACCGGCGCCGATCTGTCGGAGGGGAATGACTCCCCTCCGCGCGTCCGGTCGAGCCGGGAGCGGTGGTCGGCGGAGACACTTCGTCGACCGCCGCCGCCGGTAGGGGCCGTGGGCGCGCCGGACGCGGCCGGAGCGCGTCACCTTCGAGTCGCTCGGGCGGCATGGGGCGCCACAAGATTGGCGATGTGCTCGGGGAGGTCACCCGGTCGCTCCTTGCCATGAAGGCGGCCGTGGAGGAGACGGATGCGTCCCCGGACGACCGCGAGGCCGCGTTGGCCGAGCGTGAGGCGGAGGTGGCGGAGGCCCGGCGGGGAAGAAGGCGAGGGAGCGCGGCGGCAAGAAAGAAGTTGAGAAGACGGAAGGCGAAGGGCGAAGTGGAAGACGTGCCTTGGGCAACCGGCGGTCCCCCTACTTAAGCGCGGGCGCCGGACAGGCCCACCGCACGCGAACCGAAGCGACGCGACGCCTCGGGGCGGTCGTGCCTCGGCAGCCCAAGCGGCTCCGTTCCTTGAGAGCCACACCCGGAGCAACCCAAACGGTATCGGGCGCCGACGGGTGGCCCCAATCCTCGCTCCGACCCCGCGGGTCGGCGACCGGGACCGGGGCTCCTGTCGGTGTAGGGGATCGGGGTCCCTCTAACCGGGCATGGGCCGTTTCCAGCCCATGGACGAAGACGGCGCCCGCGGATGAGGAAGTCCACAAGACCCATGAAGCCCACGAGGCCCATGAAGACCGGAGGAGCGGGAGCGTCGGGGGGGACGAAGCTTCCCGGTAGTTTCCTCCGACGCCCCAACCACCCGGAGTTAATGCGGCACTCGAGTGCTCGTGGCGACGCCGCAGCCCGATAGGACGTGCGCGCGTCTTCCCCGTGCGCCGCGTCTCGGGAAGCCGCGCGGCTACGGTGCCGGGAGGGCTCTCGACCAATAGGATGGAAGAGACTCGGAGCACGAACCGAGGAGAAGAGATCGCAACGGATTTAGTCGGGATCGTGTCGGGATATCTCCGGAAGGACCGGACTCCCACCGGGTGTCCGGGTACCCCGGTACTTGTACGGTGCTCTTCTCCTTACCCTATAAAAGAAGGGGAGACTCCGGTGTAAAGACAGGAACATCCGAATACACACACCAGCAGGACGTAGGGCATTACGCACCCATTGCGGCCCGAACTCGGATAACTCCTCCGTGTTCTTACTCGCTTGAACCATCCACGCTAAAGCACGAGCGAATCCGTTCTTCCCCGAACCGATCCGAAGGGAGTCTTGACGAGCCCCCATTTGGAGGTGTACTCACACACCGACATTTGGCGCAAAATCGAAGCGATTCATAGCGTGTCCGTTCGTTAGTGTATTGAATGATTTAGTTAAAGAGGCCTATACTATGCATCGAGCCATTTTTAAGAACTCGGATGATGGGGAATTCTGTAATATCAAATACACGTATGAGTGTTGCTTTGGGGGAAAACACTCATCATGTGCCTTTTACGGTGCCTATTCGGTATCCACCCCACCCGAAGCATTTTGGAGAGATATGACCATATAAAAAATTAGTTTATTAGTCAAGACGTAATATTGTTTGTAATATTCTTGTGTTATATGATTTTTTTTGTCCCCGTTGTAAACAACACACGGACATGTAACTAGTAAATAATAAGAATTCTGATTCTAAAAGAGGGGGAAGTCCGCACCTTCCCTAGGGTGGCGGGCGGGACCCTAGCCGCCGCCGCCACCCTAGCCACTCCGTGAGTGGCTTCCATCCTCTCGCCACCGGAGCGGATCGCCGAATCACCGCACGCCCGCGAGAAAGGCAGCGGCGCAGCCTTAGCTCCCGCCTCTTTCGCCCCTTCCTTCCCCTCCTCGTTCCCCACCTTTCGGCGAGAATGCGCGGCTGCCGGCGTCGTACCATCGGATCCCCGTGGTAGAAGTCCGGATCTACGACGAAGATGGCGGCGGCTCTCATTCCTCCTCATTCGAGCCACTATGGGGGCTCGGGCCCGAGTACCCGGGTTGGCCTCCGCGGGGCACGACCCGGAAGGAGGAACGACGCACACGGTGGCCACACGGTGGCGGTGGCCTTTGTTGCCATCTCGTGCGGCAATTTTTTGTCGATTGGTGTCGTCGTCCACTATTTTTGGATTGGTGTCGTCATCCACTACTTTTGGATGGAGATTCAAGCTGCTTTATTTGAAGATGTGGATCCTATGGTGATGCTTCTTGGAAGGATAGTCCGGCGTTGGAATACTTAAGGATCTCGTGCCACTTCATCATCCGTTTATGGAGCGACCAAAAGATCGAGTGTCGGTGCTACCTTTTGGAGTGGTCTAGCCTCGTGTGCCATGGCTATGTGATGGGCAGGATGACCAATTTTAGAGGTGACACGATGACGGTGATTGGCACTATGCGAGCTTTAGTGGTGATGGCGGACGCTTATGCGTTGTGGTGTAGAAGACGACTAGAGCGTTTCGAAGCTAAAGCTATATTTATTGGCGTCCCCAAGCGTTGATCATCCTAGGAAATTGTCTCCGAGTGACGGAGTTAGCCGATGACGGTTCGAGTGGAGCTAAGTATCAACTTTAGGCGCTTTTGCGGTGAGCGACCTTCATCGATGATGATTTTCTGTTCTAGCAATGTGAGGTGTAGCTTGCTTCTTCTTTTGTAGGGGTGTGTCTCTTTCTTTGTGTTGTGTTTATGTGAGCCTAAGTGCTCTTTATGTAATTATGGTTGTGTACAACCTCTTTTGAGAGTGTATAGGCTGTGTCTTTCACCCGTTATAAAAAAGACTAGTAAAAATAATAAGTATTCAAAAAGTAATTCTAGAACTAAGTAGTTCGGTGAGTGAGAAAAAGAGTAAAGAAATGACGGGTCATTATCTGATTTGTGAGATCCATAATGCCACATTATAGGGAACCACTCAAAGGGAAAATACACGGCTTGAATGGTTAGTTAGAGTCTTGTTATTTGATTTTCTAATTAAGAGCATCTTCAAGAAAGTCTTATAAATAAGCTAAAAAAAGAGCCCTATAAATCACTCCTAAATAAAATTATTGGGTATAATAAAATTACTAGGGTATAATAAAAAACAACTCACATATTTATCATCTATTTACAAGAGATTTAATATTGTCTGTGACCCATGCTGACATGGCCCAATCAAAATTATTCTTAATCCATTTGTAAGGAGAAGCTGTTAGGGGAGACAAAATAAATCTAATAATTTCTAGATCACTCCTACTAATAGTCTTTTGAAATCATTTTATTGAGGAGCTTTTGAAAATGCTCTAACATATCCAAACCGCAAGTACCTTAAGAATCAATCAACCATATAACACCTATAAAAAAAACCATATAACAAGAGCATGTGGAGGTCACTTACGTGAACTTTTCTTGAAAATCCCTTCGACTCTTTTGAATTACTCTCTCCCTCCGTTTTATTGAAAGTGTCGCTATGATATCCGTGCCGGTTAAATTTTTTAAACTTTGACTAGATTTATAGAAAATATTAGTAATAGTTGTATCTCTAAATAAGCTGATTATGAAAGTAGATTTAATTATCTATCTAATGATACTAATTATATTCAATAAATATTTATAATTATTTATATATTTTTGGTTAAAGTTAAAAATATTTGACTTTTTAAAAAACGAGAATGATACTTTTAATGGGACTAGAGGTAGTAGGAATTTAGAAGGGTGTGAACAAGACCTCTGACTATATGTTATAGAAAAGTTCTTTGCATTGTCGTATTTACATATATATGTATATATATATATATATTTATCGTGGTCATGACTTATTTTTTAGAAACTATTATTTGGTCCCATTACCGTTGGCATTTTTGGCAAGAAGATATTTATCCCCCGTTGCACCGTCGTAATTTTTTCTCTCTAAAATCCCGATTCAATTCCTCCTCGACGAGCCCGCCGCCCTAGAACCTCACTCCTGCGGGCCATGGATCCACCTCGGAGGAGGTCAGCCCGCGTCGCCTCCGGCGCCGGCAGCTCAAACCCTGCGAATTCTCTCCATCTGCAGGCCACGAACAAGAGGAAGTCGGCAGACTTGTTCCCACCGAAGTCCCACTCCGGGGGAAGAAGATGAGAGGAGGCGAGGATGTGTCGTCGTCGGCACCACCTTACTCCACTTCCTCGAGATCTATGCCTGCAACCCGGTCGACAAACAAGAGGAAGGCGGCGGAGTCGCTCGCACCACAGTCCCGCTCCGGTGGGAAGAAGATGAAAGGAGAGAAGAACGCGTCGGCGTCGGCGGCCACGGCACCACTACCCGGCACCACCACATCCTCAAGGTCCGTGATTCCTCCTGCGCTGCCCCATTCTACACCCAGCACCACGACATCCTCAAGGTCCGTGACTCCCGCGCTGTCTCATTCCAGAGCAAAGAAATCGTTGCAACCTGTGGTGACATTGGAGGATGTACGAAATCTTCCTCAATCTGCTACGAGGCCCTTCTACCCTCGGATCTTGTGTCGCGGGGCAAGCAGCATGAAAGAGCCTAAACCCTGGACATGTCCTGCTCCAGGTTGTGGCTTTGAGAATGGGCTGACTCGTCACTTGTTATTCAACCTTCCCGCGTTCAAGTGCAGGGCCTGTGGCGCTGAGCCCCCAGAGGTAATCTCACTTCTTCACATCAAGTTTACATTGCATTTTGTGGATGTAAGTATTGTGTGGGTGTGATGTAAATTCGTTAGCAAGTGAGAATAAAGGTTGGGATTAGCATTAGGGTTGGGCTACAAAGCATTGCTGTTTGCCGCAGGAAGGGAATACAAGGATGAGAACACCTCCTGTCCTACTTTCATCTGTATCATAACACGAGTGTATGGTTTGTGATTTTCCACACTAATGTCCTTGCTACTGTCCATCCATATACATCTGCAGTTTAAAAGACCAAACAAGACTGAAACCGCCCTGTTTAGATGATGATATCTTTTTTGGCCCGGGTTGCCATGATCATACCATTTCATTCATTGCTTGAACCCTCACTATTCTATACTTCTGTGGACTGAAATCATTTATATCATTTGGTGGTGTTTCACAAGCCCTTTCTGCTTATACATGATTTCAGCCTGAGAGTCATCCATCCATTTCCATTAGTGCATCTTCTGCCCTGGTCACACAAGCATCTGAATTTTCTGCCGCACAGTCAATTTATGCATGGAGATCTGCAGAACAATAGGATAGCACCTTGAGACACTCCTCATCTTATATTTGTAAACATTACTCTTGTTGAACAACATTAGCCATTTCTAAAGCTTTCTATTCAGGTTTTGGATCAGTATCCTGAAGAGGCATTTCTATGAACAACAGTTTGCATGCTCCATCTCACTTTTAGAATTTGGAACATTGACAAATCACCTACATGAATGAGCACATAATCGTCCTTGCAGGCACCATTGGTGTAGAAGAATTTGATGGGCCAACCTGCCAATTTGTTGGTCAGCGTCTCAGCGATTTTGTAGCAGATTGAGAAGTCCCAGAAACCGGATATAGAAAAATCTTAGAAGTTGAGAAGATTGAATAGAGTGGATTGAGATTAGCATTCAATTTGGGTAGTCAGTAAGAAGGGCATACAGGGAGAAGAATGTTTTTTTTTTTTGGGAAGGAGGAACATAATTTTTTTCTTCCGTTTTATCCTGATGATGGGTTTTCTTATATGTCATTCTGTTACACTTGTGGCTCAGGGCCATTGAAATTACCCATCATGTTGTTGAAGTGTAACCTGGTATCAATCAAACATTCTATGTTTGTCAAATCTCTAGACTTTTGTTATATGCTATCACAATATTATAGAAATAATTTCTGTTACATTTACATAACCTTTGTTAAATGGTTATCTGGTAACCTCGCTATTGTAAGAAAATTCTACTTGTTGTAAATCATTTGTATCCTTTTGCTGACAATAATTTAATATGTAATAGGGTGCAGCAGATTTTGGATTTTGTTTTGCTGATCTGGATATGAATGAGGTCTGCCCCATTGGCAATGTGAAGGACCAGCATGGTGGTATGTATCTATGAGTCATTTTGCTTTCCTTTGTAGTTAGAAGTTTCACTTATTGATTACTGCTTTCATTTTGCTTTCTCTTGTAATTTCTTGGTTTGGGTTATTGCTAGAAACTTGCATGGCAAATGCAGTTACATCTTCTGTCGAAATCACGAATCGAGTTATGATGGTTATATTGGATCAGCAACCTACTAAGAAAGGGCCTGTCCTTGACGTTTCTGATCTTCTGAAGAAATATCATAAGAGATCTGTCAAAGCAGGAAGAAGACGTTGCGGTTACAAATATACTCTAAAGTCACTTGAGGATATGCTGAACATATCTGTTGATGAGGGAATCAAAGAGTTGGTATGCTTTTTTATTTGTTCAGACATAAGTTGATATTGATTGTTTTACAAATTTAGTTGATAGTAATTTAGTACACACTTTAATGTTATCTGCAGGAGAGAACTGGACAGCGTAGCCCATATAATAAGTCTGCTAAAGTGCACCATATTTCTGACTGGACTTGCATTGCTGAGGATGACTTTCTCTTAATTAGCTCTGCTTTGGCTGATGCTTATGGGTTAGTTGCTGGATTCTTTTGTGGCAAGCGAATTGACTACTTAAAACATGGAGAAGTTTACGTGCCACCACATGCTTGTCGTGTTGGCAAGAAAGAACCGGAAGGTCATATAGTGGTGCTTGTTGGAGCTCAACAAGAAAAGAAAACAAGATTCTTTTACTCTCTCTCTTCTTGGGATGAAGAGTTTTGCCAGCGCAGGTTAGAGGGTGGGGATGGCATCTGCGGCGGGGTTGGCGCTGTATTGGCAGATAGCCTAGTTTTTCCACCCGTGCAGGCTTTGAGGTTTAATGAGAGGTATTCTGTCTAAAAGTCTAGTATTTAATATTCACTTGCAGTGTAACCTTTGTTAATTTTTTTTTTTGTGAAATACAGGTACAATCAACCCATACATGAATCTGTATAGGCTTACCAAAGGTCCAAAGCTTCAACTGTCATTGCGTCAGATTTTGGTTATTCCTGTTCTCTGGCTTCTCTCAGTCCCTTATTCAGCCTTTGATACGTTTAGGGATGCGAGGACAATGATGTATTTAGCAATTGGTGTGAACTGGAGTTTGCAAACTAAATAATGATATCATTCTTTTTATCACTGCTGCAATATTGTTGAACTAGGTGATACTTTTCAGGATTTTGTATAGAAAGCATGAAGTAGAATGCGGACGTAAGTCCGGGAATGTGCTCTCTTCTGAATGATTGCTGCGCGATCTTTGTTGACTATAAGGCCCCGTTCGTTTTCTGTTCTCTAAAATTTAGTATCTGTCACGTCAAAGAGAATCTTACTATTTATAAATATTTTGATCAATTTAATGTCAAAACCCTTTTGACAGATTGATGCTAATTTTCGAGATGAATAGCTTAATTAATGTATGTTTTGCTAAAGTGATGCTACAGTAATCGTCTTCTAATCATGACTTAATTAACCTTATTAGATTCGTCACGTAAATTAGTCTAGGGGCCTGTAATTTATTTTATAATTAAACTTTATTTAATACTCTAAATCATAAGATTCTCTTTGATGTGACAGCTATAAAGTTTAGATCGTAGGAACGAATATACTCTAACTGTGTCAACGTGTCCTCAGCTGCAGACTAGGAATCTCCTTGCAACACCACCTGCTCGCCAACCGCTACAGGATTGCTGCGCCAAGCAAGGTTTAAAAAATATGTCTAGGCCTTTTTGGAATGCAGGAATTGAAAAACATAGGAATAGAAAAAATAAAGGAATTGAGTTTGCCGTCCATTGCAATCCTACGGGAATTGAAAACACAGGAAAAATTTCTAGCAATTGTTTGGTTACAACACAGGAAAAACACACGAAATTGAAGATAGAGATAGACTCATAGAAATTTTACAAGAGGTTGGACCTCTTGTTAATTTTCCTCCAAAACTTGAATGGAGGAAACCATTCCATAGGAATTTCGAAGGATTTGATATGATTCAATCCTGCATTTCAAAGGCTCTCGTAGAAAAAATTCCTGTAGGAATTGAATCCTACAAAAAATTCTATGTTTTTCCTCCATTCCAAAGAAGGCCTTAACTCGCTCTGGTTTGGAACCGAAAAACTGGACCGCTAACCGGTTTTTGGAAACCCCGGTGCCAGGTTAGGTTGCTCCGCGCGCCCGTCTTCGTCCGGATCACTCCTCCCTCCTCCCTCGAAGGCTTCGCGTTTCAGTCGTGTTTTCATGTCAAACATTTGACTGCGCCTAACTGTGCAAAATTATTCGCACTTACACGGTAGCAAACACCAATGTGGCGAATCCAATCACGGTTAGAGGTAGTTTGCGGTTCGGTCCTTGTTTCCATGGATGCTGCGGAGGAAGCTGCCGCAGGGTTGCAAGGCTGGATCTTCCGTGTTATCAACTTAAGGGCCTCTTTGGAACGTAGGATTGTAAAAACACAGGAATAGGAAAAACGTAGGAATTCTATAGGGTTGCATGTGAAAAACAGAGGATTGAAAAACACAGGAAAATTCACAACACGGTCCTTTGGATGAGGCGTAGGAGACTTGTAGGAATAGGAATGCATAATTGTTCTTAGTTTAACTCTTGTTTCCTATTCATCTTCGGTGCTAGTACGTTATGGTGCCAAAGCTTTTCTTTAGCAGCAGTAAAGCATTGTTTTGCCTCGATCCTACGCTATGGGAAAGAAAAAAGAGCTCTGACCTAATGTTTCCTTTCCTGTATTTTTCCTACAAAATCAGCATGGTAGGAAAGTTTCCTTCACTTTTGCTTAGCTCAATTCCTCCATTCCAAAGACATGGATAGGATTTTTTCCTATAGGAACTGAATCCTATACTTTTCCTCCAAAAATCCTTCAATCCAAAGGACCCCTAATTTTACATCTCTATGATGGTCAAAGCACTCCAACAAAAATATGAATATATAGTTCATATTATCTTCTACTAGCATGTAAAATTTGACATGCAATGGACACTTACAAAAAATACAAGAAAGAAAAAGAAATCAGTTTGTGAATAGTAACGGATCGTGGGTTTAATGTGAACAGTTGCAATTTCTATTGTTCACAGTCTGATTTCTCTTTTTTGTTACATTTTTTGTAAGTCTCTATTGCAACTCAACTTTCATATGTTAGTAGAAGGTGATATAAGCTATTCATTCATATTTTTGTTGGAATATTTTGAACATTGTAGAGGTGCAAAAATAATAATAATAACACAGTAACACCTAAGTCACCGTACCACCTGATTCTTTCTCTCTTCCGTGCTCACACATTAGCATGATGAACTTACCTTTACTCGGCACCAACCACACGCAGCGCGACACTTTTCAACGGGTGTTTTCATGTCGCAGGGTGATCGCTTACGTCGGTCCCTCCCTAGTGCCCTAGACGGAGAAATTTTTCCCTTGAGATACTCTTTTTTTAGAAATGTAAGTATGATTACTATCTATCGTATGCAAAAAATTTATAAAAATAAGTATATCAAACTTAATATATATATATATATAATAATTAATTAATAGTATCTATATAAATATTATGAATAAGACGAATGATCAAAATATAAATAAATGCTTACATTTGTAGACCGAGGAAGTATCCTCGTCTAGTACACCTGCTCGGAGGGACCCCTAATAGTGTCCCAACGAATCATCGCTAAACACCCCGTCGCCCGCTATCATGTCTCCTTTCTCGTTGGCCTTTAATGCTAGTCTTTGTCGATTTTTCTTCAAATAATTATCTCTTATCGTGTGACCCCACCATGCCCATGTGGGTCCCACACCATTTAGAGCCCACTGCTATATACTATATAGGTCCTGCTACATGTGGGTCCCACCCTCGTATAGGTCCCCCTATGGTGGACCCTACCCCGTGGGGAAAATAGTTCCGTGTGGACGGGCCACAAAGTCGAGCAGGTGCGGGGCCCCGATAGGTCCGGCACCCGCCGGGTGCAGAGTGCGGGTATAGTTTCCCACTCGCGGGGCTCACCCGCACCCCCCCGCACGCCACAGGGCGGGACAGGTTTTGTCTCCCACCCGCAGGGCTCATGAAAAAAGGCCCATACATAATTAGAGCCCATCTACTCCTAGCCCATCCCGACCTCCGAAGGCAAACCCTAACGCTATCCTCTCAATCCCTCAATCGGTGATCCCTCCAACCGCCACCAACGCTCTCCGTCTCCAACCCCATCCAATCCACGTTCCTCTTGTTGCCCGGTGCCCGGCCGTCGCTCGACCGTCGCAATCCACGAACGACGCAACGTTGCTGCACGGAGGTCGCCGCACGCCCACCATGACTCGGAGCCCCGTCTTGCACGCCGTCATTTGCGCACTCCGTCCCCGTCACCCACACCGCCGGCCGCCTCCAACGAGACCACCCTCCGGCGGTCCGGCCTCACGCCGCCGGACCGCCGCCTCCGTCGGAGCACTCCACCCCGCGCGCTCGACAACCGCCTCCACCAAACAGCTCACCTTTCGAGCCGGCGTTCGCGCGCCTCCCTATTGCGGTGCCGTCGCGTGGCGGCGATGGGGCCCGGAGGTGAGGCCACGGAGGAGGTAGCCGAGACCTCCACGAGCCACGATGTAGGCGGTAGGAGGCCACCCGCCGGTGACCCGACACCCGCCCGCCACCCGACGGGTGCGAGCGTGGGCGCCATTTTTCACTCGTGGGTGCGCGTGCGGGTGGCATTTTTCACCCGCACCCTTTCCCATCGCGGGGCGGGTTTTGCTCCACCCGCCCCGTTGCCATCCCTAGGTGCGACCCTCCCGGATCACACAACCACGTGTCCAGCATGACTGATCTTAAAGCAAGTTATCATTTGTTGGTAAATAATGCATAAACAAGATCGAAATGAGATAAATTTTTATATGGAAAACCCTTGCAGAAAAAAAATCAGGGGCATCAACCGACGATCATCACCATATGAGGAGAGTTTGCAAAACGCACGAGAATTACAATGAGTCTCACTTTTCCCCATGCAACACATAAGATATATAGATGGGTGGCTAACTAATATGACTCGTTACATAGGAAGACTCTACCTCTCACACCTCCTAGACGTCCTAGTGAGGTTAATTTTTGATCATATTACAATAAACTCCACCTTGAGATACATTCGATCTTGTAACAATTAAAGTATCATCAATGAGTTCCCTTCAATAAAAATAACATTGTGCGCCAACAAGTCACTAGTACTTAAATTTTAATACCAACCAAGCTTGAGCATAGCTCGGACATAGCAGATAGGAATTGGCTTTTTGTCATCATATCAGCAGGATTAAAATGCGTAGTGATCTTGCATACTATAATATCACTTCGAGTAATGACATCTCGGATAAAATGATACCTCACATCAATATGCTTTGTCCTATCACATAACATTTGATCTTTTGTAAGGTAAATAGCACTCAGGCTATTACAAAATATAGTAGTGCAAGAATCATCTCCACAAAGTCAACATATAAATCTCAAAGCCAAATAGCTTCCTTATAAGCTTAAAAAATAGCCATATGTTCAGCTTCAATACTTGATAAAGCAATAATAGGTCAGTAAACAAACTTTCCAACTAATAGCACAACCACCAATGGTGAAAACATAACCTGTGAGAGATCTTCTTCTGTTCAAATCACTAGCATAATCCGAATCAACATAACCAACAATTCCATCTCTAGATTTCCCAAACTTCAAACAAGCACTAGAAGTACCGCGCATATATCTAAAAATCCATTAAACTCGCTTTCCAAAGCTCTCTTCCAGGATCGGACATGTATCTACTAACAATACTCGGTGCATATGCATACATAAGTGAACCAACTGCGTTGTTACAAGGGACTTAGACATGTACTCGAGTATCTTTATCCGACTCAGGACACAAAGCTTTATGCATATTGAAACAAGAAGGACCTTTTCAATATATCCTTTTCGACTACTTGCGAGATTCATGAGCATAAGCAAGAAAAATGCAATTAATAGCTCTAGGCTCCAATTTACCATTATTAACATGAACATAAGACGGACAACAAAAAACTCTCAATTCAGAATAATTTGTTGGAGAACCATACCATAGCTCAATTGGAGTCTTCCTATCAATAGCAATAGAGGGAGAACGTTTAATAAACAAACGAGTAGTGGAAGCAGCCTCAACCCATAAACGCCTACTCAAGCTAGCATTAGACAACATGTAGCGGGCCTTAGAGATGATAGTATTGTTCATCCACTCAACCACACTATTTTGGTGAGTGTATAAGCAACGGTGCGATGTCTCACAATGTCTTGAGACTTACAATATGAATTAAAATCACGAGAACATAATTCCATCCTATTATCGAGTGTGACGAACCTTCACCTTTCTATAAGTTTGTTTCTCCACCATAATCTTCCACTCTTTGAATTTAGAAAATGCTTCTAATTTATGCTTGAAGAAATAAAGCCAAACCTTCCTTGAATAATCATCAATAATTGTCAACATATAATGAGAGCCTCCAAGAGAAGTGTTACGAGCATGTCCCCATAATCGAACACACATGATCAAGAATACCTTGAGTAGTATGAACCGAAGTGTTGAAATTCACTCTATTGTGTTTGTCAAACACACAATGCTCATAGAAATCCAACTTCATCGATGCTATGCCCATCAAGAAATCTTCTCTTACTCAAAATTGTCATACCAAGCTCGCTCATGCCCAAGACGCATATGTCAAAGCTTAGTAGCATTAGAATTAGATAATGACTTTGTAGAAATAGAAACATATTGCCAATAGTAGTGCCTAGAAGAAGATATAAATTGGCGAGTTAATAATCGCCTTTCATGACAACAAGAGAGCCTTTACTTATCTTTATAACTCCGCCTTCAGCGGAGTACTTATACCCTTTGCGATCGAAAGTACTCAAATAAATAAGATTTCTCGTCATGGTTGGAACATGCCTCACATTTGTCAATGATCCGACAATACCATCGAACATCTTCATCGGAACGGATCCCATACCTACTATCTTGTGAAGTGTGTTATCATCCACCAAAACAGACCTCCACTTTGGACAGATTCATAAGTGGAAAACCAATCTTTATTAATGCAAATATGAAATGAGCAGGCAAAATCAAGAATTCATTTCTCTTTAATTTTGGCACATCCAACAAAAGCAACAAGAACATCAATAAAAGCAACAGAGGCAACACCATCATCACTAGGATTAGATTTAGCCTTTTGAGTAGCTTTTCTCATCTCCTTATTCTGCAGCTTATAACATTCGGAAATATCATGTGCATTCCTCCTACAATATCTCGTAGAACTTATCTTGGCCTCTCGATTTAGAGCGGGCCCGATGACCACTCGAACTTGAAAGTACATCTAGGCCTCGTAGTGGGTTTTGGTGTTTTGATGACAATACAATTAAAGAGCTAATGTAAATTGTTGAGTTGTAACAGGAAAATGTCTTGTATTTTTATTATGAATATTGTTGTATCAAGACATGGATGTATATGGATATTCTACATGTATATTATTGTATACTATATGACAAAGAATGAGATGAAGATGAAACTACATGGATGATCAATATTGAAAATCTCGTGCCATGTGTCACACGAAGAAAAATGAAGCTTGGATGATATGTCTCGGTCCATCGAAAGTATCATCATATTCATACTGGTGACTTAACTCGTTTTGGCACCGCATTCACTAAGGCCGTTTTGGCAATAGGATTGAGCGGTGAGGCTTCCCACCCAAAGAGGTGTCTATCGAACTTGCATATCGCCGGATCGAAGGTCGAGAGGCGCAACTTTTTGTTGGAGAGTGGGAGCCCCGGATATGTTTGTGGGAAGCCCTCTCTTCGGCGATTTTCATTGGTACCATAGTGCTCTTGCTGTAATTGATTTTCAGTCCGGTTGCTTCGGAGAAGGAGTCAAGCAAGAAGCTTTAGCCACGTGACATGTTGTAAATCAGCGCGCAAGAGGACTAGGGTGTCATCAGCATATTGCGAGTACCGAGCGAGCATCCGTCATCGGCGAGTGGGTGGCGGATGGACGCATCATGTTTGATCATTGCTTGCAGGACATCGGCGATGAGGAGGAACAAGTACGGAGATAGAGGGTCGCCCTGTCGTAAGCCACGCTTGCAACTCATCCATGGGCACGGGCAACCGTTGACGAGGACCGCACTTTTGGAGGTGGAGAGCGAGAGAGTGGATCCAAGCCGACCATTGCAAGGGAAGGCCTCGTGCTTCCATAATCGATGCCGGACTGTCCTAGTTAACCGAGTCAAATGCTTTAGCAAAATCTAATTTGAGAACAACAGTGACCACCTTCCTTTTGTGACAGCATTGAACCAGCTCCATAGCGAACACAAAGTTCTCGGATATCGACCGCCTTTGGATGAACCCGGTTTGATCGGTGTCAATCAGCTTGGAGATCTGCTGTTGCGGTCGTGTTGTGAGGATCTTGGATGAGAGCTTGAGGCTGCAGTTTTATAAGCAGATTGGGCGGTATGCATCGGGCTGCAAATCTATTTCAAACAAGCCACGCATCCGTAGGACCTTTTTTTCCTTCCTGTGAGTACGAATCTCCCTTGCCCTGCTGAAATATCGATCGGATGCGATCGAATCTCCGAATGAGTTTTGGATCTCCGATCACCTCTTCCTTCGACAACCTGCAGGTCCGAAAGTGTCGGGGGAAAAATTAACGACGCCACGTGGCACCATCCGGACCCACCTACGAAGGATTAGGCCCCAGGACACGAATTAACGATGATGGTTAAGACTGGACCCTCTCCCGTACGACCTCTCGCGGAAGAGCGAACCAAGCAAGGACGAGCTCGACCTTCCCCGCTCGGGGAAAGGGAAATCGCGACTCGCACGACCTTGCCCACGAAGCTTGAGGAAGCCCGACTCGCACGACCTCCTCTCGGATCGACCGAGCAAGCTCGAGCACCCGCGGCACTAACTCCACCTACCCTAACGCGCGTCGGTACACCCCGGTAATGAGTACCTCCGACTTCCGCCCCTTCCCACCTGCTCCCGTCGAGCACGCCGATGGGACGCGCCGTCCCCGTAGCTCGACGAAGGAAGCGTGGGCGGATGACCGGGGATTCGGTCATCGTCCTCGGGCGTACGGCGGTACTGTTCCCCGTCTTATTCGGAGACAGGTGGAGCTCGAGCTCGAGCTCGAGCGACGTCCCGCCTCGCACGACCTTCGACCGCGACCTCGAGCACAACAAGCTTCCACCTTGACCTCGACCTTCGACCTCGCTATAAATACGCCCGACGGGAGGAGGACCGGTATGGACTGTCTTTTCCCCTCAACCACTCCGCTGCGACGCCATCCCCGACTCCGCCGAACGCGGGACACTCCACCTCTGCATCCACGATGCGATGGGCTACGATGTTGATGCGACGGGCTAGTCAAGGTCCTCAAGCACATTTTAGGGAAGACCCGATGGGACGGCACGGGCGCACGGATAAGCACGCCTTCTCTTTCTCTCTCTCTCTCTCTCTCTCTCTCTCTCTCTCTCTCTCTTGTAAGCCGAGCTCGACCTCTGCAGCTATAAAGAGGAAGAGTCTCTCTCTCTCTCTCTCGGCCGGGTTCGAAGCTTCAAAAGCACACGAACACTCACACACGGACACTCACTCACACGCTCTCACATCAAGGGACTTGGAACACGCTCCTCTCCCACCTCCTCCGTACACCCCATTGTTTGATGCAAGGAACACGAGCGCCGTCGGACCCCCAACCGGACGTAGGGAGCTTTTTCGAACCAGCTTAATCCCCTCGTGTCTTCCCTTGTGTACCATCCGGCCTAAAACGCGCATCCCCGAGACTAAATTCTACTAGCCGGTGGTTAGAACACCGACATGAAGTTTATACCGGCAGCTATGTGTGTGTGTGAGAGAGAGCGGCTCCTTTGGCAGCCTCCGGGCAGCAAGACTCCGTACATCAATATCGGCAGCATGCAGGTCCTCACGGTATGTTTTGATTGATTACAGCGGATTATTCGGAAGGGAAATCTTACGCGAGAACCAACGGATTCTCCAGCGATTGCAAGCGAGGCCGGCTGGACAAGGATGGCTGCCGAGATATTCGGGATGGAGGAGGTTCTATTTTTTACTTCACATTTAGCTAGATTGTTAGAATAGTGTTTTTTTTAAAAAATAAGTCTTTGGTTAGGCTGCTGGAGATGCTCTTACCACTTCCACTTTGGATACCTGACACGCTAATAAAGCTTTTCCTTTTTGTCTCTCACAACCCAACTTTAGTTTGCCAGATAAAAAACAGTGACCTATAGAATAGAAGCTCTCTAAATAGTGAGTAACTATCACTGATCTTTCCGGCTCATCACGTGTAATCTGATTTCTCACAAACCAGATACGCCAAAACAATAGCAGGGCCTTATCTCGCATCTCCTCATCGCAGCTATCATGCAAATGCAGTAAAACCATTTAGCGTAAACAACATATCCGTGTCGAAATCTGGCAGATTCCACTATGTTCGCA
Organism: Chloris gayana; assembly: GCA_031894775.1. Lineage (NCBI taxonomy): Eukaryota > Viridiplantae > Streptophyta > Magnoliopsida > Poales > Poaceae > Chloris > Chloris gayana. The sequence goes on along the minus strand of JAUNZO010003024.1, from coordinate 387,221 downwards.
CAATCTTCATTAGCGATTTATTGTGCGGACACCTCAGGAGTGCTTGTGGACTTGTTCGGCAGGCTGTTTTACAGCTATTTTACTATAGTGGCTTGTGAAGAAATAACTGTGAATATTATAGCGGTTGCAGAGAAATAACTGCGAATACTGTAGCAGCTGATAAGCAGTAGGCCAAGCGAACAAACCCGCATCCAGATGTCGAATGCTATTCTTCCTTGTCGGTAAGGTTCATGTGGCGACAACATGCCATACAAAAGGGGCAAGTACCGCGAGTAGAAATCATTTTGCGCCATTCAATGCAAGAAGCATTTTTGGCGACCGGTGAACCGAGCTCAGGTAACACTTCAGTTGTGACCGTGAGCGTTGGGGACGGGCTTCCCTGTTCACGAGTTTACGCTCCCATGCATGTGCTCCGGTAATGCGGCAGCTTGCCGTTCGTTCGTTACATTTCGTGGTCAAGCATGGCATAACGGATCTTTTCGTATTCTGTTTCTCCCTCCACGTTTCCGTATATGTTTCTCTGTTTTTACAATCAGATGCAATTAAATTAGATACATCTATCCTCCGGCCATTATCTCTTTAAATGAGGGATCCATACCCAAGATCGTTTATTCAAATTCAAAAGTTAGTAAGGACAAAATCCACTGTCGGCCATTGCGCTGGTCGTCGTCACTCCCGTCCAGCACCATCATGGCGTCGTATGTGCTCCAACGTCGCTCGTCTTCTGTGTCGGCTTACCTTGCGGGTTGTGCCGTTGCCGATAACAGCCCCTGCTTTCTTATTAGAGCACTCGAGAACCTATCATGATGGCTGTCGATCTCAAGAGCCTATACCGTCAGATGACTCCTGTGAGCGAGGCTGCCAAATTTGTTCCGACGCTCCATTAGAGCTGGAACTTTATTTTGGGAACTTGGAGTTAACGATGTTACACCTAACGGAGCACGGTTACGCTGGGCCACGAAAGCAATCTTGGACCAATGACGGGGCAGGCCTGAGCCTTCGCATGGTGCTAATGGGCCCCTCTAGTTGGCCCACAAAAAGTGACTAACAGAAGCGGTTATGGTGTGTCAGGCAAACTGAGCCATGTCGGTAGTGAGGGCAGCCAAGATTTCATTCATTGACGGCCACCGTCACTTATCAGCTACCACCGTACCAAGACAGGGACTCAAAAGTCTGAAACGGTTGGAGCATCTTTGCATATAGTCTTGTTTGCGAAAGTTTGACCAATGCCCTGTACTTTCAACAAAACGGATCTTGACCAGTCTCCGGGGAGAATATTGAATGTCTATATATAACTCGTGTCCCATGGGAAGGCAAGCGAAGTCATTTTGATAGTTCCCCTCACCGGTTTGTCTGCTCCTTTGTATTCAATAAACTTTGACGAGACACAAATCTCGAAGGTACTACTACTATGTGCCACGTACAGATGATGCTCAAGTTGTAGGGGCTAGATTTTTGCCATTAAGTTTATAAGAATCTCTAGCATATTTTCCCTTCTTCCTAGCGTCTCAAGGGCCTTGTGTTCTTTATACGCAATAGCAATTAGCTTTAGAGCACAACAATAACATTAGTACTTAATTATTTTTCCTTCTTGTTCACTTTCTCTTTTTGGAGTAGTTTACTTTGAGATCATTCTAACTCTTTACATGTCAGTGCCAGTTTGATCCCTAGTAGGTTGGAATGGACAAAGGAAAGAATGTTGCGGAGGGGACACCTTCTGAGGGGCAAAACGGGAAGGGTCAGCAGAAGGGAAATCCACACCCTGCACCTAGTAATCCTCAGGACACAGGTAAAACAAGCATTATTTTTTCTGGCCTTATGCATCTCTCTAGGATAACAGTATTAGTTGAATAATTGATATTTGCATTGAGATTTGCAGGATTGCCTCCACTGGATATGAACATACAAGATTTAAACCGAGATTTAAAGGAGGTAAAAACAAGAATATTGCCTAGGGACAGCCCTTGATGCTGTCGAGCCGACGTTGTAAGTTTGTTGCTCATGTATCCTATTCTCGCTAATTAACGTAGGAGAGAGAGAGAGAGAGAGAGAGAGAGAGAGAGAGAGAGAGAGAGAGAGAAGCATAACGATTACCTCTATCATGTTTGGTGGATACTAGAAGGAAGGAAATAAATAAGTATGCTATGTGGAACCAACCATCATTGATGTCATGAGCAAGGGATAGATGAGTTGTTTGCATTGTTCATGTGAAGTTGTGTGTGCTGATATTCTAGATTTATCATCAGATTAAATGTTTAATATCTGTCTCGAGAAATAAATAATGGCATTGGTGAATAACTACCCAATCCAACAATAATGTACATATTTACTTTTTACGATTGCAAAATGTGGATATTTCCCAAATAAAGTGGGGTATTTCATTAAGAAAGCAGGAGCATACAAAACATTGCAAGAAAGGAGACAAGGAGGGAGTGGACTCGCGATTACACAGACAACACGCCTATAGAACCAACACAACACTATTGCGACCAAGGTGGCGTTGCCCCGCCAGAAACGAGCGACTTCCTCGTGAATCCAGCAAGCTAGCTCAGCAGCTTGAGTCATGGGCTCATGGCGTTGCCGGAACCTCGGTTATTCTTTTCCTGGATGACCAAATCAACCACCACGCCTCGGCGTGCCCGGGCATTAGGGCCGTGGACATTCCAGACAACGATGTCCATGGAAAGCAGTGGAGACAATGGAACGAAGTCAGGAAAAGCTTTAGCCGCTAAGTATTCTGTTTATTTGGAAGGTTATCTGTCACCGTGTACCGTGTTCAGAGAGAGCTGTACATGCTCATCCTTATTACAGTTTCAACTTGGCTAAAGCAATGCACCATGATCATCATCAAGCATGTGCTCCTGTGACCATACGCCTGTGGATGTGACAATTTGCAATCATTCATATCGATGTGTTAAATTATGCTACTTTAGTACTTCACAAGAGATACGCGTGTCTTGATGATGTAACAGTAGCTTGATCTCAACTTATCTTATTGATGTCCTAAAATCTGTAAATAGCTTTGACCTGATCCACCTTCTGCTCACCTTGGATGTGCCGGTGTGTTGAGTGTCCTTTTCCTCGAAGATAACTGACACCTAGAGTACTCTATGGAATGATTTGTTTATTAAAACACTCTTTTATTCTTTGGCATTCAGATATTATATATATAAGCCCATTTTGCCTATACACAGCTCCCCAGGTTAATATTTACTACCAGCTAAAATATGATTTCACAGTGTGAATATAGGGTCTTGGCGTCCTTGTTCGTGGACAGCGATGTCAGTGACCTGCTCCACCAGTCAAACAGCACCTTGGCCGTGCCGGCGTCCACCGTCTCCTCGAGGATCCCAGGCTTCACAATCTCTTCGTACGTGCCGCTGTCAGGACTGCCTCCATGTGTTTGAGCTGCCTTTGTTTTTTTTTTCCTTAATGAATTTAACAGCTCTCAGTTAAGCAGTAGTCCAAGACAAAAGTAGCTGGACACTAGTTCAATTACAAAGTTGGGTGCAATGCACAAAAATAGCGCTCGCTATCTGTAGAGCAGAGACACCATGAGATGCCTTGTTACAAACACGATGAATTTTGCTTGTATGAAAACTTTGATTCTCCTGAAAGTTCCACCTTCCGGACTGAGGTCAAGCTTAGAAGAGGCCAACGCTCTGGCGGAGGTTTGCAGCATCAGTCTCCAGCACTGCTCCCCTCATGCCCAATACTGTTGACCTGCAATTACAACCTGTAAAACAGAGGCTCCTCCCTCCATCAAGGAAAGATAACCCCATTCATCCACTTTTGCGGCTCACACACCCATGTGTTGCATCAATGAGAAGATCTCCGGTGCGCCATGTGGCACGGCTGCAATGCAGGACAGGACGATTAAAAGGCATCTGTCACATGAATTTGAAACAATATAATTTCACTAGAAGAATGCGGGGGAAACACCGTCACGGAATCCGCCTATGCGTTCTTTATGTCAGCTCTTTTTACCGCCACATGATGGGTAATTATTAGATCAGCTCGTTGCCTTTCTATTTACTTGGAACCTTGTAATAAGCACTTTTTGGGCTGTATGCATTCACAAATGCGAAAAGAAATAAAGGGTAATTAAAGATGGTAATCAACCCTGTCACTAATGATGGTTCTTTTTTTAGCAACTAGCTTCTTCGTGACAAAATATTTGAACTTGAACCTCTCCTGCAAAATCTTTCCCCGTGCAAAAGCACGTCTACTGGTGCTGCTCCGACCTCCTCCTGCCGCCGCCGGTACCTGGACAGGATGGAGGCCGCGTTCAGAGCCGTGACCACCAGGGGGCTCGCCGCTGACGTGGACGTCGCGCATTGGCGCGTACGCGAGGAAGAAGGACCACGCTCTCGTGGTGCCTGTAGATCTTAGAGGAGATACTGGACGCCGGTACGGCCAAGGTTCTGCTCGCGGTGTGGACGAGCGGCAAGTGGAGCAGATCACTGCAATGAGATTTGTTACAGTGCTTGAAACTAATAATAACCGTTCATTAGTTTAGATCTAATGGTTAAAAATAGAGAGGTACTTACGAAAAGGTACTTTATGTGGTGGACCGGTACCAAATATTGTGGGTCAAGTACCTAATTCTTCTCTTTTTTCTAATTAGACAGAGGGTAGAATAGTAACTTCCAGATTAGTACTAGTCTACGTATATACGAATTGTACGCATCAAACGACCGACATGCTTATTGATGAACCGTTTCTGGTCCTTGGCTCTGGGACTTTGCTTGCCGCTCCTCGCTAATGCCAAAGAGGCAGAGGAGACACTTGCACGTGAGGGTGGAAGAAGAAGTCTCAAAGCTCTAGCGCCTTCGAATCGGCTTGTTCTTTTGTTTTGTTTCTGCTTTCTGATGATTTTGCCGGCAAGCCCTGGCGACGAGGGCCACACGATCGAGGATCTAGTCTTCATAGGATTCACCTTTCGCTCCACTACTAAGACCGCAACAGCATAGGTACCACCGTTTTAACAAATCCTTATGAGTGATAGAAACCAGCAAAAGCAGTATCCGCATGACGTGATGGATGAATCAGAGGGCTCGCAAGAATCTCATTTTAACCATCATCACTTTTTTCATTTTTCTGCTCTGTTGCACAGCCACCACCCACCATGGAATGAAGCAAGGAGCTTAATTTCACCAGGAAAAAGAAGGAGGCTGAAACGCTATTTAAGTTGTCAGGACTAGCTTAGGTTGACGGTAAGGACAGGCAACCATGGCACGGCGGTGAACGGCAGGAGGGGCCAGGACAAGACTTTTGGATCGTGGGGAGAAGAAAGAGCGGAAAGGCTCGTGAATGATAGAGGTAATCACTGAAGTACCCTTAATTATAATTAATTAGACTTATAATTAACTTTTTAATTATCAACGGTTTAGATTGATTGAGGGGAGAGGAACCGTAAGTACCTCCCAAGCACCATAACAAATCTCCACTGCAATTGTCAAGTCCATGCACAACGACGTCAAGACCTTCTTCACAATATGAAATCAAACTCCTGCATGCATAACATTTGACACCTGTTTTTAGCATTATTCAGCTGAAAGTAAATATTAGTGACATGTGCTGTACACAGGGCAAAATGGGATAAATAAAGAGGCTGCCTAGCCTTTGAGATACTGGGTGCTGCCAATCGCCAGCGCGACCAGGAGTAGATCAGGTCAATGCCATTAGCAGAATTTTATTTAGAACGACAGGGCAAAATGCTCTGTACTACTAAGCGAGACTGAATTCAGTGTACAGTTCTCATGCAACCGCGGAACGAAAACACAGCAGGTAGTCCGTAGTCACAACGGCTACTGCTGGATTACAGTTGAGCCTTATGCTTCATGCATTTTCTATTACATCATGCTCTGGTCCTCTCCACTGCACGCCTCTTCAGTCTTGCCTCGGTGTTGGAGAAGACCTTGACTTTGTTAAAGGACTGTCGGTCTTCAATTCCAGGAATGTAATACACCTTACCACTTCTCCATATCCATTTGATAATGCTCCTAGAAGTACCCTGAAAATCATATTGTTGCAACACTTCCATAAGCTCTGCATAAGACACATTTATGCAACAATGTTTCTTACTGACAATCCAGAATTTAGCTACAGACTAAGTGCCCCCCTAGTTCACAATTGAATAAGTCAGAATGTCCCTCCAAATCACATTTTTGCTAGGTCGTACTCAAATGGATTCCTTCTCTAAACAAAAACAGCATTCAGCTAGTTTGTGAATATTTCTTTTAACCATAATATCCTTTGTCGTTAGTTTTTCCACAATTGAATAAGTCAGAATGTCCCTCCAGATCACATTTTTGCTAGGTCATACTCAAATGGATTCCTTTTTTTTACTTGAATCAAATGGATTTGTTCTCTAAACAAAAACAGCATTCAGCTAGTTTGTGAATATTTCTTTTAGCTATAATGTCCTTTGTCGTTAGTTTATTGTGTGATAACAGGCAAAGAAAAACATGAATTCTTGGTAGTACACATACGCTCCACACAACAGGGAAGTATGCGTACTTCACCTCTGAAATTTAATATACTACCACAGAGGTTCATTGTTTTCATCCTTTCCCTCAAGTTCAGAAAGTACCCCTATCATACTTTCAGAGAAGATCCCTCTGAAAGCTATTTTCAGTTCATCGTCTACCCACAGATCAGCTATGCTTTTGGTCCTAGAATTGAATTGCAAGCCAGGTGTACTCTGAGAACCTGACTTGCTCCCCTATTACCCACATTCTATCTATATAACCATGCTTCACAGCTCTAGCTGCCCAAACTACACCTTTCTAAAAGCTCCTTTTTTTAAAAAAAAAACTCCCTTTCCAAAAGCTGGAGCAGTGGCCATGCGGTAAAAAACAATTGTTAACCTTTCTATTCAAATACCTTCTCTTAACTATTTCTTACTAGACTAGATCTCACCCTCTATTTTCAAGAATCCTGACTTGCTCCCCTATTACCCACATTCTACCTATATAACCATGCTTCACAGCTCTAGCTGCCCAAACTACACCTTTCTAAAAGCTCCTTTTTTTAAAAAAAAATCTCCCTTTCCAAAAGCTGGAGCAGTGGCCATGCGGTAAAAAACAATTGTTAACCTTTCTATTCAAATACCTTCTCTTAACTATTTCTTACTAGACTAGATCTCACCCTCTATTTTCAAGAATCTTGAGATCATTACACAAACGGTTTGCCATCTGGGAATTGATTATTTTAATCGCCCACTTTGGAAATTAGTTATTTCTAGGAGCAATACTTAGCTAGGAAGGCCAAACAGAAGTGTGTAACTCATAGTATAATTTATAGAACCAGAGCCTTGACCTATAAGGCAAAATGGCAGCAATGGAGATGCTACTACATACATGAAAGCAGTCCCAACAACCAACAGTTACAGTACCTGAACAAGATATGTTATTCCCAAAAATGAAGAGCAGCATTAAAGATTGAACTGAAAATACCTATATATCATGATCTTTATTCAGCTTGCTGCAGTTTCGCTCTTATAGTATCTCGGAATTTCTTCCAAAGGTAGGGTTTTCATCCATGCAATCTGGTTTATACTTGAGAATAACTTGCAGTCCCAGATAGGGTCCAGGTAGGCATACTCCTGCTTGAACACACCCATATCATTGTCTGCCAACTTTTCACGACCAATGATATCCGCATTTGTGATCTTGTGTTCCCCACGAGATATTTTCTCAAAATCACTTCCACCATCCCAATTAACCTGAACCGGATGCACAATTCTTATTCCTTGAAACTCACAGTAACAACATCGTACTGTTTCAAAGAAAAAGAAAAAAATTAGCTTCGATATACAAGTAGAACCAATTTAAACAAAACAATTAATGAAAAAAAAACGAAATTTAGTGTGTAGTGGTGCGCCTGTGTTGTGCCTAGGAGCTTTTGAGTGTGTTTGTATGTTATATTCCTGTTATAGGGGACCCTATTTTCTTTTTAATGAAATGATGCGCACGGTTTTTTTTTCTCGAATTTCCTGTGCATTTGAGAAAAAAACCGAAATTTCATTAAGGTGCATTTGATGTGGAGATGAAAACATACCATCACGAGTTGACAGACCTGTAACAGGGTAGCAAATTGAGCAAAGGTTTGCACTGTCCTCATCATTACTAAATTGTGCAAAGAACAAGGTGGGCCTTCCTTCATTTTCTCTGGTCGCCCAGAAGTTAACATGTGAATACTGCTGCTTTGAATTTGCAATATCTATTTTCTTGCCAACACGATTATTCACAACACAAATCACACCGAGCTCATAAGAGTACCCCTACAATAAGAATGCAAATAAGAATCAAAATAGAATTTACAGAATGATAATGGGACAAAGCTATAGACAGCAGCTACTATTTATGTGTTTTCTTATCAAAATAAGATTAAAAAGACAAATTTTGCTGTAGGATGCTACACTTTCGTGGCATTGGCTATTTCACACTCAACTCTCCATAATTTACTAACATACTATAAATTTGTGACTCTTTGCTAGAACACACTACTAGCCACATAATATTATTTCCTATCAATCAGGTGAAAGTAAGCTTTATAAAAGACATCTGATGCCCCTAGAGCTATCGTTAAACCGCACATATGCACACAAAATCCATCTTTGTTCCCAATGGTTTCCATCCTCTTCGTGCTTCACCATCTAAAACTACCAGCACGCCGCGAAGCCTTCTTCCCCTGACCTGCACAAGCCATGCCACTGCCAGCTTCTTACGCAGGTTTAAGGAAAATTTGTCGCCGCCCCTAATACGTGCATGCTCCTTAAGATTGGGAGTGGGAGGTGGCCCGTGGAAGAAAAAGGCAATCTCGATAGGCATAGTACATGTAAACTTGTAATGACGTTTTTGTAAAGCCTTATTTGTGACACTACTGCCATACATGATTGAATGGTTCATGCCAGGTTAAAAAGACATAATTGAGTACTTTGTGATTTTCATACAAGATAAATCAACCATTACGTATACAAGGGGTATTCGAAATTAGAACAGTGGGTTACAAAGGCAAAGAGAAAATGGTATTTTCATCAATACTCTCTCACCTCAAACCTCAAGAAAGAGTATTATATGGCTGCTGGTGTGTTCTAGCAAATAGTCATGAGTTTGCAGTGTGTTCTCGCAATTTTTGAAAACTTTCGTATACCACACCAAATTAAGAAAGGCATCTGCATATTATAAATTAGAATCGATAGCAGCTACAATTATTATATATAAACGTTATAGATTGAAAAAGGGCAACATTGGATGTTATATTATGTCTTTCTCATACTATCAGTTATTGATGTGTGAGGTATTTTAACAAATCTTGAATTCAAGCTACCATGCTATTTTGGTTAATAAATATATAAGTAGGATAGTGGATCCACCACTAGCTAATAAACTGACACATATAGAAGCTATAGCACCGGAAACTGATAAACTGGAATAGTGGTCTCCTGCATAGTGTTTTGGGGGTTTAAAGTAGGTAAACAGAAAAAAAACACATGCAAATTAAAAAGAGAAAACATTCAAAGTAATTTTAAACATGTTAGTATTACTATTTTCCAGGGAAAAATAAGCGTTGGGCAAGCAGTGGCCCATTGCCTAGAGCTTAGGCATGCCTAAGCACGCCTAGGCGTTTTGCTAAGTGCTACAGATTGCCCTGGCCCATCACCCCTCTCCATCTCTCGGTTTGCCCTAATTCCCACCAGACTCCACCGAAGTAACCCCACCCAGGCGCTGCCAATCTCTATTTTCTCCCAATTCACCTGCTGGACAGGATGCTCTCTTGGTCACCGGCAAGCAGCAAGATGACAAGGATCTGGGGGTTGCCATCACGCATCAAGACGATGGGGATAGAGTTCGACCTCAATTACAGTACCATTGCATGGGATCCACGCATCCAGACCGAGCCCAAGAGTGTGCAGAAGAGGATTGAGCTCAGCAGTGTGAAATTGATGCATCAAGTGGTTTTCCCAACTCCAGCCAAGCACCTTCCGTGGTCGAAGCGCCTAGGGAGCACCTTACCCCCGAAGCAAGCAATTAATCACGGGGAAGCGAGCCTAGCAACACTTTTTCTCGTGGACTATTTATAACTTCCATGATCTCTTTATTTATACATGCTTTAAAATTGAGGGAAAAAACACACATAAACATACCTGAGATTGCTCATACTTCTGCAATGCAGCTTCAACCTTTGCTCGAACAATGCGTTGCTGAATGAGGAAGTCTTTCTTACGATCTGAGAGCATATCCACTGCATCTTTTGTCAGCTTTACAGATGTCTCTAACTGGTTAGCACTTGTTGCCAGAAGCCTAGAGAGACAAATGATATCGCCTGAGGAAATCAGGTGACAAGCTTTCTTCACCGATTTAACAGACAACACCTTGGGCCAGGTCCGCAGGACAGCTTCCAAAAACTCTTCAGATCTAGGGTGTGAAGATGCATTTACAGCTGCCTTGTATCCTACATCAACTGATCCTGATGTTCCATGATGTTCTTGATTCGCCATCTGAATTGCTTTACGAACCTTCAAGTCACTTTTCAGAAGATATACCATAGCCTCATGCTCAGAGATCTCTGGAATAGATGCACACAAAAATGCGATAAGTCCATTGAGGGACCGAGCCTCGATATGTCCCATCGTACAAACCATGTCCACCTCAAATTCTTCTGATGCAGGAAATGTGGTGGTGTACCAAATAGTGTTGACAATGATGTTGTAAACTGGAGCAAATGGGCCATAACAGTAGCCAGCCTTAACGAAGCCGCGGTGATAATGGGTCCGGAATTCTTTCATCTGTAACCGAGAAACAGCCTTAAGATAGAAATCATGCATCCTATCGATGAGGACACCTCTCAATGACTCTGTCAACTCAACTGACACCTTCTCAATGCTTGCAGACCCCTGATTTGAAATCCGAAGTATTCAGCAATATCCATTGGGTTATCTGACTTCCCAAATTCAAGCGGTTCCTTCAGCAAGCCAGACAAAAAGTAGATATCTTGAACAGAGAGGCGGCGGTGGGTCTCTGAAGCCACAGTTTGGGTGATCGATTTGAGATGTGACACAAGCCCAGACATGCCACTGAGGAAGGACTCGACCATGGGTAGCCCCGCCGACAGGGCAGCACAATGGAGCGCAACCTTGGTAGAGTGTGAGTTGGTGCAGAATTTCTCCTTGCGACGGTGGCAGCGGTCAAGCTCGATGAGGCGAACAGCGACAAGGAGATCGGCCCCAGCAAAACAGAGGTAGCGCAAGGCATCCCGAGTCGGGAGGTGGCGGAAATATGTCGTGAGGAAGATTATGAGTCCCTTGAGCGAGCGCTCCACGATGGTCCGCGCCTCCGGAGTGGAGGGGACATCGCTGGCAGCAATCTTGGAGAGCAACTCTTTCCTCACTCTTGCCCCCTTCGATTTGGTCTTCGTCATCCTCTTCCTCTTCTTATTGCAGCTTGGATCGAGCTCGTCATCCTCGTCGGGGATGAGACGGACCGTGTTCGCGATGATGTTGGTGACGGGGTCAGCGAAGCCGAAGCAGACGCCGGCCTCGAGGAGGTGGGGGGCAAGCGCCGGGATGTGCTCCAGCGGCAGCGCCTGCAGCGCCTCCTTGTAGTACCCGTGGATGATGTCCAAAATCCTCCGCCGCCGATCGGCCATGATGGGCTAGTAGGGTTTTTCTTCTTTTCTTTGATGGAGTTTGGGTGCGGCTTGAGCCGCGGATTTGGGTTATTTACTTTTTCACCATCTTCCCGAGGTAGTCATTCCCAAAACACACCCTACCGAGCGGTCAGTTGGGGAAAAAATCGCTTTCCATCTTCGTTGCTGCACGCAGAGTCAGTCGGGGAAAAATCAGTTTCATCTGTGCAGTGGTATATGAGAATTGTGTGTTAGATAAGTCGATGAAACCATCTCTTGAGAACAGCAAATTGATTATGCATATATGTCGTCTCCAAAAGCTTAATTGTATTAAAGTTTAGGCCGTCCACACTCTGAATATCTTAATGCGTTTTCTATTTTACATATCTTTGGGAGAGGAGGAACCTTCTTTGTACTACCTCTGTCTATAAATGTAAGTATTATTTGTTGACTTTCAATTATCAACTTTGACCACTTGTCTTATTTAAAATTTTATTAAAATTTTATTTATTTGTTTATAATTTATTTTATTATTGTATATATTTTAAGTATTTATTGTTATTTTTGTGTAAATATTTTGAATAAGACAAATGGTCAAACGCAACACTTGAAAGTCAAAAAATTCTTGCATTCTTGGACGGAGGGAGTATTATGGTTCATTAGGAACTCTACACTTTGAATGTTATTATTTGCTATTTTACATATCCTAAGAGCATCGCCAACAGTCTCCTAATACTATTTTTAAAATTTTAGGAGTCGACTTAATGATCTCCCAATATCATATTTATTTTCTCTCTTTCTTTCTCATACATTAACATTATCAACGTATCAACTTCATTTAATCATATTTAAAACAATTATATCCCAACCACAAATAATTCAATATTTATTAAAATATCAAATTTCAAATTTAATTTTTAATATAACATGTTGTACATATGAATAAAATGCATACATGAAATCCTTTAGTCGATACTAATCTAATAAAATTTATATCATGATTTATGGATGTGCCATCATTTTTATGTGATTTTTTCAAATATAAGAAATATCACTTTTGTGTGGGACCCAGCTATTGGGAGGAGGAGAGAGACTCCCAATCTATTGAGAGGAGAGGACTGAATATTAGGAGGCTCCCAACAAAAGTTTGGTATTAGGAGGCTGTTGGAGCACCTCTTACTCCCAAGATGACACATTTTGAGTATTAGAAGGCATATTGGGAGACTGTTGGAGATGTCAATATGTTAGAATAGGGAGACTCCTAATATTGTTTTCAAATTTTAGGAGTGAGTGCTTCACGAGTTTTCTAATAACTAACTCCTAATAATTTGATCAATTTTATTTTCTCCTTTTCTTTCTCATACATTAACATTATCAAAGTATCAACTTCATTTAATAATAATTAAAACAATTATATGTCAACCACAAATAATTCGACATTTATTAAAATTTCAAATTTAATTTTGAATATAACATGTTGTACATATGAATAGAATACATACATGAAATCCTTTAGTCGATACCAACCTAAAAAAATTTATCTCGTGATTTATGGATGTGTCATTATTTTTTTATGAATTTTTACAAATATAAAAAGTATCACTTTTGTGTGGGACCCAGTTATTGGAAGGAGGAGAGACATTCCCAATCTATTAGAAGGAGAAGGGCTAAATATTAGAAGGCTCTCAACAAGAGTTCGATATTGGGAGACATATTAGGAGACTCTTGGAATATACATCAAATAAAAAAAGACTGCTAGAGTACCTCTTACTTCCAATATTACACTTTTTAATATTGAAAGACATATTAGAAGACTGTCGGAGATGCTCTAAGAGTGATAGAAAGCTTCTAAGGGTCTAGTGCATTCTTCCAAATTTTAGAGACCAGAATCATTGGTGCAAAAGTGAATGACAATGTAACATTTCAATAGTTTAATGTTGCAACATTCAAACGGAAACCACTTTCAAGTTTGCACAATGAAACAATTGAAGTGGAACACTAGATAGTACAGGCCCCTGTACTCTGTAACACACGACTCTCAGATACCAACTCCGATTCCAACCGGAGTAGCACTTGTTTTGACTTTAAAAATAAACCGACTACTAGTACTACACTAGTCACTGCTACATCTACATATGAAAAGCGAACGGGATCACCTTTAGTAAGCGAGACAGCACAATACACCACCTTTCCTGTTCATTTCTCTTCAGACAACTGGAATGGTGAGGGAAAAAAAGAACGTTTAAAGAAAAAAAAGACATGAACTAATCAAGCAACGAGATCATCAGCGTTTGAACCCTTTCAATTATACAGCTCGTGTCATATGCTTTCATCCAACTTGAACACAACACAGCAGTTGCTATCTATCAATTGCTCCACAAACTCCACATATGCTTCAATTGGAAGCAAGCTGCCCTAATCAGGAACTCAGGGTTGCCAATAGCGGTTACAATCTGTAAAAAAAAGCAACAGCTGCATGGGACTTTTACACAAGGAGATATATAGTTTTATGTCACAGAACAAGTTCTTAGTGTCGCTCATGGAAATCGTGAGAGAAAAGTGCCCACTGAGACGCGGCCTGAACCCCACTGAGACGCGGCCTGAACCCCCTGCCAGCAGTATGCCTGAAGAGGCTTTTCAGATAGGCAATACCCACTCGATTTCCAAACAAAAAGGCCCGCAACATTTTCTGTAGTGTGCATATAATTCAGTGCTCTTGGACGCCCTGTGTTTTCCTGAATGTTTGACAGAAATATAAGAGCGTCCTCAATGGTTGCTTCTTTGCTAACTCTTAGAACTATTTATTAGAGAAAAAGAAGAGAGAAGATTGCTAGCTCTTGTTCAAGAGGTAGCCTCTAATATTTATTAAGACATTGACATGCGTGTCTAATTATTACTTTAGAGCTGATATAAACTCTTGTATTACCTCTTAGATGAGGTGGATAGTTAGTGCCGTCTCTACCTTTGGAACGCTCTAAGGCCAGTCTCAATGCAAAGTTTTATCACACTGTTTCCAAGAGTGCCACATCAGATTTGAAGATTTAATTTGATGTATGAAACGGTCTCTCTCAATGCATAGTTTCATCTCACTATTTCATAGGCAAGTTATACCATTATTTTAATCTCCATTTGTTGCATTGAGATTGGTCAAAACGTATTGGAATGAAACTTTATGCTCTCAATGGGAGTTGCAATACAGTTTCATACCTATGAAACAATGCCAAATGAGTTTCATCCCTATGAAACCCATTTATCCAGTTTCATATTAATTACTATGCCACATCATCTCTTTTGCTTATGTGACATCCTATTTAATGCAAATGAAACTCCCACTAAGACTGGCCTAAGTTACACAGGAGATAGTACTTGTATATATATTTTGAAAGACAATACATTACCTTTCATTAAACCTTAAAACCTGAACTGGAAGCTTTATGCCATCATTTATTATGGCTCCAACTCCACCACGAATCCCATCCCCTTCATTGTCACCCCTCTGGCAGAAGTCCTCATCCCATGAATTCAGAAAATAGAAGAATTTCAGTCGCCTTTCTTGCTGAGCTCCAACCAAAACAGCGAAATGCCCTGGTTTTTTCCCATCAGATATGAAGTTATCTGGTGGCGGGCAATAGATTTCACCAAGTTGCAAGCTCGATAGATTTTTGCCACGATTGAATCCAAAAATCAACGGATAGCCATCTGCTAGGGCAGAGCTCAGTGTAATAAAATCATTTCCAAGGTAAAGCCAATCAGATATTTTGTGCAACTTGCCTTGGTTGCTGCTACCATCACTGTCATTGGTCTGCAAACATCATTAAAGCATGCACCATATAGGGCATGTACAACGCCCGTCGGTTTGCCGTCTCTGTGATGGCAAATATGCAGAAATCACCCCACACGGGCGAAGAGACAGGGTCTCCGTCGCCTCACGAGAGGACGGACTCGTCTCGTTCTCCGAGGGCGACGAGACGACCGCGGCACCGTTGTACACCGCCGTCTTACCACAGCGACGACCTTCGGATCCCGCGCGTACTCGGGTGAGTTCCCACGCCAAATCCTGCTTTGTCCACCCATGTCCTCGCGACTTATCAACGGCTGCTGCTAGCTGCCGTTGAGCGCTCACTACGTACGTCGGCCAGCTCTACTAGAAACACGACCTCCTCCTTCCCTCCTCGATTTGAAGCCCGGCCACCTACTCCTCTTCCCGGACTGCCCCCCTCCTGATATGCAGCACAAGGCTTCTAGTAGAAGGAACTGACATTTAGGACCAGAGCTCCACCTGTTGGGACTTAAGAGCAGAAGCTTGAATGGTTGAAGAGGAGCTCGAATGTGGAAGACAAGCAGCAGAAGGGGATAAGCTCAAGTACTGATTTGATGATGGTGGAGTACGACTGCTATTTTTTCTTCATGGTAGGCTGGAGAAAAAGCTAGAAGATGTAACTTGCATTCTGAATTGTTGTGTAGTGTGAATAAAACTATACTATATTTGCTTGTTATAGTTTTTATCAAATAGCCACACGAGTAGTATACACAAATGTATTTATAGTTGATTTTAGTTACATGTACATCATTAAATTGTCTACAGACAACGATATAGTCTTTGGGTTGTATGACGTATGCGTTGATCTGTCCGTATCATTGATTAAGAGACAGACCCGTCTCTGGTTGTACATGCCCGGCATGTACAACCCGTCGATTTGGCCCATCTCTGTATCGATAATTTTGCAATTACACCCTCACGCCTGCCCAGCGACGGCCTCCGCGTCGCCTCACTGGACGACGCCTCTGTCCCGTTCCCCAACATCAAGCAGACGCGCGACCGAGGGTTGCACAAGCCGTCTTCTCAAGGCGACGATGCCACCGGATCCCACGCGGGTGCGCGCCAAATTTGACCTGCAACGCCTCATGGAGGCCACCCCACGGTGTCCGTCGCGCCCGCACGCATCTCCCTCGACCTCGGCCTGTTCCTCCCAAATCCGCCGCCGCCGAAGATCGAGTGCCTCTCCCACGACCCCGGCCTGCTCTTTCCCAAATCCATCGCCGATGTCGTGGGCGCCTGGTTGGAGTCCTCATCGGTGGAGCTGGTGGAGCCATGGCGTGCAAGCAGCTCGCCCGGCGATACGTACCTGCCTGTTGCTTGCAAATCGAGCTCCGTTCCTTGGCCGTATCAGCTGGGTCGTAGCACGGACCTGGCGCTGGTGAGTGATTTCTTGCTCAGCTTCTTCCTCGTGGTGCTAATTTGAGTCTGCCAATCAGTGCAAAATATTTCTTTATATGGCTGAAATATTTCTTATTCGGTGGCCTCTGCTGCTATTTTGGTTAGCTAGTCTGTGTGAAGTTTTGGATCTGGATGAAGGGCAGTGACTTCTAATTAGTGCGTGGGTCAGTCAATCCAGTCTGGTAACTTGGTAATGAACAATTCATATATTTTTCTTTCACTGACTGAATGTTTGGCTTTCTTGTTCTTGTTCACGATCTGAATATACTACCTATCAACAGAAGTAGTCATTTATATTCGGTTTAGACAGTCCTGCAAATGATTAGTCTATTATATATTTGTATTGGTAGATAATCACTATGACTGAATGTTCAGTTTATAATTTTCACGACTGAATAGCCATATGACTGAATGTTCAATCTAGAATTTTCATGACCGAGTTGTTGTATGACTGAATGTTCAGTTTAGAATTTTCCATATGACTGAATTTGACTGAATGCTTATGTAGTTATTTTCCATATGACTGAATTTGACTGAGTGCTTATGTAGTTTTATAAGTCACTATAACCCAAAAAAAATTTATAACCTAAGTCACTGTATGCCGGCACCTAGATTGGATGCAGCTTTCAGATTCTAAAATATAGATAGAAAATGCTGGTATGCTTGGATGGGTTCAGGCTTATTGTAAAAGCACTATGTTGCACATGAGCACATAGTTCCTCCACGGGTGGTCATATATTTAGAAATCAGTTTAGAAATCGTTTTTGTGAATGTACAGTTTAGAATTCAGTTTGTACCAAACTGAACATTTGGAGGATAAGAATACAATTTAGAAATCTTTTTTGTGTGATGGTGCCCATGGTGGCCAAACTGATATAGTGTGTAGTGTTCAGTGCTGAACTGTAGGCTGAAATATGAGATGTCCACTTTAAATTGTAGTTAAAACTCATGACTGAAATTTGATTGTGTGCCATATTTATCTATGATTCAGTTTATAATTCAGTTTGTGCCATATGGAAAAGAGCCTACAGGTAGCATTCATGTTATGATACAGATTCTTAGCCATTGTGAAATTGCGGGAAAACATCAGAGTGAACTGCATGTGACCAGTTTATCTGCATGAAGTATCACAAGAGCAGCTTCCATAGATTCAGTTTGTGTCATATTTACCTATGATTCAGTTTAGAATTCAGTATTATTAATAGCTTTTTCCTACCGAATGAGTTGCTGTCATGAGTTGGTGTCAAAAGTGAATTGTTTTACTTTGGCTAAATCAGTGTTAACATTTTTTTTTTTTGTCATGGTGCTAATGCTCAGCTGAATGTGAACTGTATGTGTGTGTGCGCGCACACACTAATAGAATGTGAACTATTTTCTTTTGGCCGAATCAATAATGTTTTTTGTCATAGTGCTAATATGAACTGAATGTTAATTTGCAGCCATTTTGTGACTATAACATGGAACCTGTGAGATGGCCACACAATGGTGTGCACAAATTTATTTACAATTGATCTTTACTTATGTGTATAGTATTTAATTGCCTGCAGACAATGAAGTCGTCTCCGGGTTGTATGACCTGTCTGCTCATGTGTCCGTAGCATTTATTAAGAGATAGACCCGTCTCCGGGTTGTACATGCCCTAAGTCCAACAGAATTTCTACAGTACATAAGGTCATTCTCAGTGGACCTTTCATTTGACATTTATTAGATGACACATCAGCAAAAATGGTGACATGGCATGATATTAATTATGAAAGAGGAGGAAGCCTTTCATTAGGATGAAAGGGTGGTGACACTCTTTTCAAGTTGATGAAAGGAGAATGAAAGGTGCATTGAGACTCCTTTCCTTTCATATGCACAAAAATCGGATTCTCATTGGTACACCTATACAACCATTTAATGTCTTGTTTAGCCTATGAAAATGTGAAATGAAATAGTGCATTGAGAGATGTCCTTTCATTTCATAGAACAAGACTAGTAAGCTGACGTGTTAAACTTGGAAAACGAGAAATGAAAGAAGCCACTGAGAATGGCCTAAAAGCAAGCTAACACCAAAAACCTTACCTTTTCTTTCACACCATCAAACTTTAATACATCAAGCATAGTCACCATATACCCTTTTGTTTCTTTTTTCCTTGTTCACGCCATTTCCTCCGGTATTTGAATAACAAATCCCCAATATCAATGTATGGTCCTTCTTTACTTACAGGTTCATCTAAGATGATCGTCATTATGCGATTTGTAATTTCCACACATGAGGAAACAGCGTTTGCAATGCATTCATCTAGCAATAAAAATACTATAGTAAGTCCGAGGATAAGAAAAATGATATCAAAATAATGCATAAATTGTAATACCATTTTCCTGGTCCTTAACATGACCAATTGGGCAAGCATTGTTAACACCGAGATCAGCATAACAAAAGCCAAAATCCACATCACCCTGTTACATATTACAATAATATTGCCAGAATATCTGCTTCAGTCAAGAGAAAGAAAGGTAAAATATATTGAACAATCCAAGAAGTCTAAACGATCTAAGAAGCCAACATCAAAGTGTGTAGGTCTGGATTTATTTAAGGTAGGTTTTGGGCCGAGTAAGAAGTAAAGCGTCTCAAAATTTGTTGAGCTGGCAGGAAGCCGGATTCTGTGTACTCATCTTGCCCTCCTACAAACTGTTCAGCATTACCACTACCCCCTGTTCCCCAAGATTGCTACCACCTCTTCATACAGTAAGAGATATTGAAGATTGATTGGCTGCACTGAAGACTTACCACCATGCAAGAAGTGAAGGGCAGAGGTAGAAGTGAGGAGAAAACTAGAGCAAAATTACTGAAGTTACACCATGCAACCATGCAATAGTAGAACTGTTCTATGCGCTGAGTTTGAGGAGCTATAACCACTGAACCAATTGATAAAAGGCTACAAGTGAATACTAATTCTAAGTGAACACTATTCTAAGGAGGCTACAAGTGACGACCACGCTTTCGCAGGTTGGATGGGGCAGCGTGGTGGATGCGAGGTGGCAGGGATGGCGGCGAGTCGATGATCTGGACGTCAGTGGAGGAGGCTGGATGCGGTGGAGAGGATCCATCGAGGATGGGGGTTGGTGGGGAATTGCCATGGGAGTCGTCAGTCGCTCAAGGTGACTGTTGTGTGGACATGTTGAGAATATGCTCGGCCCTAAACAAAAGTGCGTAACTCAATACTATAATTTATAGAACCAGAGCCTTGACCTATAAGGCAAAATGGCAGCAAGGGAGATGCTACCACATACATGAAAGCAGTCCCAACCAACAGTTACAGTACCTGAACAGGATATGCTATTCCCAATAATGAAGAGCAACATCGATTGAACTGAACCTACCTATATATCATGATCTTTATTCAGCTTGCTGCAGTTTCGGTCTTATAGTATCTCACAATTTCTTCAAAAGTATGGGTTGCCCTCCATGCAATCTGGTTTATACTTGAGAGTAATTTGCAGTCCCAGATCGGCTCCAGGTAGACATAGTGCTGCTTGAACAAACCATCCACCTCGCTGTCTGCCAATTTTCCATAACCAATGATATCCGCATTTGTGATCTTGTGTTCCCCACAAGATATTTTCTCAAAATCACTTCCACCATCCCAATTAACCTGAATTGGATGCACAATTCTTATTCCTTGAAACTCACAGTAACAACATCGTACTGTTTCAAAGAAAAAAAGAAAGAACAAAAATTAGCTTCAATATACAAGTTGAATCAATTTAAACAAAACAATGTATGAAAAAAAACCGAAATTTAGTGTGTAGTGGTGCGCCTGTGTTGTGCCTAGGAGCTTTTGAGTGTCTTTGTATGTTATATTCCTGTTATACGGGACACTATTTTCTTTTTAATGAAATGATCGAGAAAAAAAACCGAAATTTCATTACGGTGCATTTGATGTGGAGATGAAAACATACCATCATGAGTTGACAGACCTGTAACAGGGTAGCAAATTGAGTAAAGGTTTGCACTGTCCTCATCATTACTAAATTGTGCAAAGAACAAGGTGGGCCTTCCTTCATTTTCTCTGGTCGCCCAGAAGTTAACATGTGAATACTGCTGCTTTGAATTTGCAATATCTATTTTCTTGCCAACACGATTGTTCACAGCACAAATCACACCGAGCACATAAGAGTACCCCTACAATAAGAATGCAAATAAGAATCAAATTAGAATTTACAGAATGATAATGTGACAAAGCTATAGACAGCAGCTACTATTTATGTGTTTTCTTATCAAAATAAGATTAAAAAGGCAAATTTTGTTGTAGGATGCTACACTTTCGTGGCATTGGTTATTTCACACTCAACTCTCCATAATTTACTAACATACTATAAATTTGTGACTCTTTGCTAGAACACACTTCTAGCCACATAACATTATTTTCTATCAATCAGGTGAAAGTAAGTTTTATAACAGACATCTGATGCTCCTGGGACTATCGTTGAACCTCACATATGTACACAAAAGCCAGCTCTGTTCCCAATGGTTTCCATCCTCTTCCTGCTTCACCATCTAAAACTAGCAGCGCCCCGAGAAGCCTTCTTCCCCTGACCTGCACAAGCCATGCCACTGCCAGCTCCTTGCGAAGATTTAAGGAAAATTCGTCGCCGCCCCTAATCCACGTGCATGCTCCTTAAGAACTGGGAGTGGGACGTGGCCCGTGGAAGAAAAAGGCACTCTCGATAGGCATAGTATATGTAAACTTATAATGACGTTTTTGGTAAAGCCTTACTTATGACGCTACTGCCATACATGATTTAATAGTTTGGTTCATGCCATGCTAAAAAGACATAATTTGAGTACTTTCTACTTTGTGATTTTCATACAAGATAAATATGCACGTTATGGAAATTTATCAAGTTTGATATTTTGCTTTATCCAAAACATGTGTTTAATTTCATACAAAGTTATTGTAATGATCACTATTAAATTGTTTCATGTTAAAAAAAATTGATCTACTAAATCAACCATTAGGTACAAGGGGTATTCGAAGTTAGAACAGTGGGTTCAAAGGCAAAGGGAAAATGGTATTTTCACCAATACTCTCTCACCTCAAACCTCAAGAAAAAAGTATTATATGGCTGCTGGTGTGTTCTAGCAAAGATCCACAAATTTTTAGTGTGTTCTAGCAAATTTTGAAAACTTTAGTGTACCACAGCAAATTAAGAAAGGCATATACATGTGATAAATTATAATCGATAATAGCTACAATATTATATATGAATGTTACAGATTGAAAAGGGGCAAAATTGGATGTTACATTATGTTTCGCTCATGCTACAGCAACATGTGTGAGGTATTTTAACAAATCTTGAATTCAAGCTACCATAATCTCCTTATTTATCCATGCTTTAAAATTGAGAAAAAAAACATACATAAACATACCTGATCTTGCTCATACTTCTGCAATGCAGCTTCAACCTTTGCTCGAACAATGATTTGCTGAATGAGGAAGTCTTTCTTATAACCTGAGAGCATATCCACTGCATCTTTCGTCAGCTTTACAGGTGTCTCCAACTGGTTGGCACTTGTTGCCAGCAGACTAGAGAGACGAGTAATATCGCCGGAGGAAATCAAGTGACAATCTTTCATCACCGATTTAACACCGGACAACACCTTGGGCCAGGTCTGCAGGACAGCTTCCAAAAACTCTTCAGATCTAGGGTGTGAAGATGCATTTACAGCTGCCTTGTACCCTACATCAACTGATCCTGATGTTCCATGATGTTCTTGATTGGCCATCTGAATTGCTTTACGAACCTTCAAGTCACTTTTCAGAAGATATACCATAGCCTCATGCTCAGAGATCTCTGGAATAGATGCACACAAAAATGCGATAAGTCCATTGAGGGACCGAGCCTCGATATGTCTCATCGTACAAACCATGTCCACCTCAAATTCTTCTGATTCAGGAAATGTGGTGGTGTACCAAATGGTGTTGACAATGATGTTGTAAACTGGAGCAAATGGGCCATAACAGTAGCCAGCCTTGACGAGGCCGCGGTGGTGATGCGTCCGGAACTCTTTCATCGGTAACCGAGAAACAGCCTTAAGATACAAACCATGCACCCTGTCGATGAGAACGCCTCTCAGTGACTCTGTCAACTGGACTGACACCTTCTCAATGCTTGCTTCTTTCCCGTGACGAGGGATCCGTAGAGCAGCCATATCCATCGGGTTGTCCGACTTCTGAATCTCGAGCGGCTTCTTGAGCAATTCAGACAAACAATAGATGTCTTGAACAGAGAGGCGGCGGCGAGTCTCTGCTTCCACAGTTTGGGTGATCAATTCGAGATGAGACACAAGCCCGAACGTGCCATCGAGGAACGCATCGACCATGGGAAGCCTGGCGGACAGCGCAGCGCATTTGAGAGCAGCCTTGGTGGCGTGTGAGAGGATGCGAAATCGGTCCTTGCGGCGGAGGCAGCGGTCGAGCTCGACGAGGCGAATGGCGACGAGGAGATCGGCCCGGGCCAGATAGAGGTAGCGCACCGCCTCACGGGTCGGAAGGTGGCGGAAGTACGTCGTGAGGAAGATGACGAGGCCTTTCAGCGAGCGCTCCGCGATGGTTGTTTCTGGGGAGGGAACGGTGGCGACGATCTGGGAGAGGACCTCGTCCCTCGCTCTGGCCTCCTCCCCTGAGGCCTTGGTCGATTTCCTCTTCCGCTTCCGCATCTTGGCGCCGAAGCAGACGGTGTTGACAATGATGTTTGTGACCGGATCGGCGAAGCCAAAGCAGACGCCGGCGTCGAGGAGGCGGCGGGAAAGCGCCGGCATGTCATCCAGTGGCAGCCGAACAAGCGCGTCCGCGTAGTGCCCGTGGATCATGTCCAAAACCTTGCCCCTCCTGGTGCTGCCCCTGTAGCGGCCGCCGTCGCACTCGCCGCGCTGCTCTCTTTCGGCCATGGTCGGTTAGTGTTGCGATGGATCGCAACATTTTTTTTGGGTCCCCTTTTATGTAAAGGAAAACTGTACTAATTGGTAGGGTTTCTCAAATCTCAATGCGGCATTCTCGAACAGATTTGCTGATATTGATTTTTCACTTTTGTCCCAGTTAGATTTTCAGAATAATAAAAATAAATTACTAAAAAACAATATGCTGTTATACAATGAAAATATTCTGCTAGAATAATTAGTTACAGGGTTGAACATTTTTCATTTTTCAGAGAATAATTTATTTTATATAAGTGAATAAAAATTTAGATGATTGAATTAAGATTTAATGACTGAAAAAATGATTTAAAGATGAGGAAAATATAAGTTACCTTCTAAAAAGATACTAGTAAACCCAAACAAATTTGCAAGCCTGTCGAATGCATGTCGCCAAGGCGTCCGAACCAATCATCTCATTAAAGTCGCAATCGTTGTTGTACCTACTACTCCCTCCGTCCCAAATTACTTGACGTTTTGAAACTTGGCGCAGGAATTAAGGAGAAGTGAATAAGGTAGATGCGTAGAAAGCGAGGAGGAGAGAGATAGAGATAGAGATGTATTGGGAAGAGAAAAAGGTGCATTGGGATGCGAGGATGACAAGTAAATTGGGAAATCTGGATGAGTCTAGAATGACAAGTAAATTGGGACGGAGGGAGTAATTTGAACAGAAAATGCCACCTCCGCACGAGCTAAGCCCCCATTCGGATCGAAGGAAAAACAAAGGAAATTTAGAGGATAGGAATTGTAAAAGAAATTTTTCTATTTGACCCTTTAGCTCATAGGAAAAACAAAGAATACTTTCCACCTATGCTTGATTTTGGAGGAAACAAAGCAAGAGGTTAGACCTCTTTTTTCTTTCTTTTGTTTTCACGTAGAGTAAGTGCAAGTTATAGATTCCTTTGTTTTTCCTATTAGGCTATCAAAGACCTTCTCATCTAAATTTCTATGTTTTCAATTCCTATAGGATTTCAAAAACATACCATCTTAATTCCTATATTTTTCCTATTCCTATAGGAAGTATGATAAATGGAGCTACCCCGCGGAAATTCCTACCCCGCACCTATGACAACTTGTCTGTCGTCGTGTTGATAGCAGTCCAGTGTCAGCGGGGTTACATTTCTCCAACCTGAATGATAAGAAATGTTTAATGTTTCAACCAACTACCGCATCACCAACCACAGAATCTTTCTTCATATATATATGAAAGAGCATAAAAAAACTCAATGTTTTACTTTTGATTGTGAATTAACTCAATTCACTCATAACGAAGTAGAGCGAACAACACAGCTACCTTTGTCAGATAAAACATGGAGCTTCAATAAATCACCTTTGTTCCAGGCCCCATTTCTCAATTGTATCAAATGTAGCTACCTGCCCGCCCATGGAATATACGAGTATGCAACCAGTAAGCAGATGCAGCAGATCACCTCACCAACTTCAATTGCTGGTGCTGTTGTTTTGCAGTCTGCATCAGCCACCAACCACTGAATTAGAGGTCTGTTCAGAGTCGGAGAGCACTCGTGTCCTTGGTGCATAGTTTATTACGCGACCCGATGGCCCAGCTCCAGCCCGTGATGCCGATCGAGTTCAGTAGTGAAGTAGTACCAACAATTGACTGATTAATGAATCTTTTGTGCGTTAGTTGGCGTTTCCCTAAAACTACCAAGGCAGTCTTGCTGCAGCTTCAGTGGACTGTACTGAATGCCTGATGCATGGTTCAAAAAACCGGTGAAAACCAGCCGGTTATCCCGGTTAACCGGGAAACCGGTCCCGGCTGATCGGCCGGTTTGACCGGTTATTCGAAGAAAACCGTAGCTATTTACTATAGCTATTCAGTTAACCGACGGTTTTTTTGTTAACCGACCGGTTTTCTCTGTTCAAAACCGGACCGGTCAAGTCGGTTTTGTTAACCTTGGCCTGATGCCTCCCTTGGGCATGGAATTTGTTTCAAAGTTGTGATGGAACCCTTCATCACAAAAGTTTGAAACATTAGAGGTTTGAAAATCATGAAGAAAGTGTGATCATGCATTATCATCCAGATCGAAATTGATATTTTTTTGCAAAGTTAATTTTCTTAGATACACCTTGAACTCCTTCATTTCATGATACAGGGTCGAAAGATTATTATATTACAAGTAAAGGGAAAGTAGCCAAAAGGCCCAAGCCCTAGTAGTAGGAAATAATTCTCGCAATTTGCCAGTGCACCACCAACTTTCCATTTTTCCAATATATTTTCCCAATTATTTCTCGTAGAAAAAGGCCCGAGGCACCACCAAACCTCCACGAGACGAGACGAACGTGCCCGGTGACAGAGCGGAAGCGGCGGCGCCGAGCAATCAATCCCTCTCCTGCTCCACCGCCGCGGCCCCCGATCATGGCCATGGCCGCCTCCTCCCGGCTGTTCTGGGCGTCCCGCGCCGCCGCCTACCTCAGGATCTCCACCTTCCCCAGGGCCTTCTCCACCGGTACGCATCCATCTTTTGCTACTCTTCAGTCGTCACCTTGGCCCCGTTTTCTGTCCCGTGCCGCAGTTCCACGGATCACAGATCCATTGGGTCTCAATGGCATAGTCCTAATGTCTGTTCCACGCGAAGACCGGATTTGGGAAGCGGTTCCTGATTTTTGTTGAAGTTTTTTTCGTTCTGAACGGTGATTCGGTCATGATTCTCTGCGTTCACAGAGTTAATCAAGTGAGGATACGTTTAGGTAATTGGTTTACAACGGAGTTAAGTCACCGCCATTTTTTTTGCGGAGGCTTAATCACTAGAATGAATGTATCCGTTTAGCTTATTCAATGGTGGCAGTGCGCGTTTGAAAACTTCAGGATGTTGCACTAGTTTGTCTAGTAGATTGAATCCTAGGCTAGATTTGTTGTGCAGATGTTGGGAAAATAGTCCAAATTATGTTTGATGTATTCGGGTGTTTGTTGTTATTGTATCAAGGCAATACAAAATGTTCAGATTGATATGCTCAAAATGGGCTGGTTATTTAATCTTTAGATGTATTGATTACGCTTCAGGAATATATGCTTGCAAAAGTTTATCAGGAGATGTTCGATAAAAAAAGTTTATCAGGAGAAAAAGGACCTACTAACATCATGCCAACAAAAATTTCCAAGAGGATTAAACTATTTAACACCAGAATTATTTTTTAGTCGTTGTGGAAGGATACATAGTCACGTTGTTAAATTTGTTTATCAACTTCTTATCTTAGAGCTGTTGTGTAAAATATATGGTTGTAGATATTGAATCCCCAACGTTTGCCTATTAAATGGCTTATTAAAGTCATTGGTGAAATACCCCTTATCAGTTTTTATGCTGCTTTCAAGAGTCACTAATTGGAGTGATTATGTTACTTCTGCATATGTTTTTTTCAGTATATGTCACATCTCATGATATGAATCTTCATCATTCCCCCTTTTTCAGTGTTGAAGGATCTGAAGTATGCTGATACTCATGAGTGGGTGAAGGTTGAGGGTGATTCAGCGACTGTTGGGATCACTGACCATGCCCAGGTTGGTACATCATACATTTCTATTACTGAGAAGTGTGGAGTGTGAACAAATTTATGCATCAGCTGGACCAAATGTTACATTAATCAGCGCTTCTGTTGGTACCCAAACTGGTTGATGTGTTTACTGAACTGCTGATTACATAATGCATGATTCCATTGCCTAAGCAATTTGAGTTCCAAGGTATATGTATGGAGTCAGACCATGCGATGCTGAAGTTAATAATGTGTTGTCGTTTTTCCCTCCTCTAGGATCATTTGGGTGATGTTGTCTTCGTGGAGCTGCCAGAAGTTGGCAGTAGTGTTTCCCAGGGAAATAACTTTGGAGCTGTTGAAAGTGTGAAGGCAACTAGTGATGTCAACTCACCAGTGTCTGGTGAGGTTGTGGAAGTGAACCAGAAACTAAGCGAAGAACCTGGATTGGTATGTTGCTACTCAGTTGTAGCCAAAAGTAACTTGAAATTTAACCTTCATTGGGTAGATTAAACGATGCTATGATATGTATTTTCTTCTTCTGCTTAGGTCAATGCAAGCCCATATGACAAGGGATGGATTATCAAGGTCAAGCTCAGTGATTCAGGTGAGCTCAATTCGCTGATGGATGATGAGAAGTACTCGAAATTCTGCGAGGAAGAAGACAAACATTGAACAAAAATGAATGTCTTTTAAACATCAAGAACTTGTGTTTCAAGGTTTTATAAGTTCTTGTGGTGTACCACCGAGAACTTCCGTCTTGAAACCCATTGTTACAGAATGGCGAATTTTATCAAATGGAATAAGTTAGTATTGGGGTTTGCCCATTTCTGAAAGTGTATGCATCCGGGGTTGTAAAAGACATGAGTTCCGTTATTTTCTGTAGATTCCCATTCCCACAATTTTATTTTCTCTAACTCTGTCCGTTCGACCCCTTGTCTACAAGTTGCGTGTCCCTCTTTTTGGATGTTACATGAGTACGCTATCAGGGAAGCCAGCGTTTGATCTGAGTTTAATAAGATTCTTTAATGAAATCATGATTATAATTTATGGGTAACAATCGAGCAAAGAAAGACATTATACTGGGATAATACATTGTCCATAATTTCATTAAACGTTTGAAAAGGACGTATCCTTAGTTTCATTAAGCGTTTGAAAAGATGTCGTAACTCAGCCATCCAAATTATGAGAAACCAACGACGACAGAGTTTCAGCCCCAGTTCTTGAACAAACAAATAAACAGTGCCCATCCACGGCCTTTGCGACACTGCAACTTAATCTGCTGTCAACATACATCAGATGTCACAAAGAAAAACTCAACTTAATCTGCTGTCAACATACATCAGATGTCGCAAAAAATCTGTCAGGTAATCGCATCGCATTTCCGACCAAACAATACATATTCCTTCAGTGGGAGACATGTAAGATTTCAGGAGCAAAACCAGCACGGACACATATGGTAACACTTTCACCAAAACGCCATATTGTCATGCTCATCGTTAGAACCTATCAGTACGCTAAATACAGGATAGTGAGCAACTAAGATTCATCCTCCTGCTTTAGACAAACATTCTGTGCAATCAGCTTAAGTTCAGTAACCTAGATGATGAAAATAGTGATACTGCTACATTGTGACCATATAAAAATCTCGCAGGAAAACACAGCTTCAAGCTGCATACCACAAAGAAGCAGAACACATTTCATGCTTTAATGTTCCAATCATGTGCCGATCGTGGACCACTTTTAATCCCCTCGTAGTATTGTGATGGCAGCTTGCCTTTGTTCCATGCTTTGACGAACTTCAGGAATTGATCCCGAGCAGATTCTGAAGAAAGGTCTGAGAAATATTTGCCCTTTTCTTCCTTTAACCAGGTTGCAAACTCATTGTTCTTAGCAAAATAGTCATCTTTGGATATTTCTTTGAAGCCCTATTTCGAAACATAACGAAAATCAGAAACATGAAAAAAATCAAGCTAAAGAAAGGAGTACATAAAAAAAATGAGACCTAGTTCAGTGCATGTCAATCACCTGCCAGGGCAGGGATGTACATGAGCCGTACTGTGGGTAGGGCTAGTTTTATGGGTTAGACTTTTTTATGACTCAGCCATAGCATAAACATATAGAAAGGGTCTCATGGCACACTACACAGCAATATACATACAAGGATACACTAATATAATTATTAAAAAAAGAAGAGGATACACCAATATGTCCACTCAAATACATTTGGTTCACTATTTGTGATTTTCTTTCTTAATAGTTGTTACATTATTAAGTATTTGTACAAGAAAGGGCATACATTGCCAATTGTTTCAAAGCCCATTCAGAAATTATAGATGACACAAAACAATATTATAGTCTAAGTATAGATTATCATTGTGAAGACCTTTTCAGGCACTTACATACTAATACTACTAATAGAATGCAAAACAAAAGTCACATGAAAGAAAACAATAACCTAAATATAACGAAGAACCCTAACTTCAGGTCAATGGTAACAACAAATCAAATTTTCAATTTAGCCTTCATAAATTGGAACATATTCTAGCAAGATTTATTCTATTAAGGCTACAGATGAGCAATACATTTCGGCAGATCCATTATTCTGTTTGTCAAAAATGGACTACACATGACAATTAAAGAACACATCTAGTGCTCTCGCGTTTGCACTAGAAAAAAAAATGTGCTCCCAGCGTATTAGGTTCTCCCGTACTCTTAACTTACAAAAGTTGAAACAAGATCTACTTGAGCGCATTCTACCTGGCCATATTTCGGGATTCAGACCAATGTTCAACTGCCAGAGATTTATGCCCATGAAAGATCTATAAGCAGAACTGGAGGTCCCAAGTGTTAAACAAGTCTAGATGCTACAAAATCTAACTACACTAACAATATAACTCACAGTGTCCTTTGCTTTCATCTTGCTCTTCTCCTTCTCCTTGGAATGCCTCTCCTTTGAATCCCTCTCTGTCAAAACACATGTAAAACACAGGTTAAGACCAAACCTAGCAAGCTGTATCCCACATAAGTAACCCACATGTAGAATCTTGCTCCACTCAACATACACCGGCTAAAATATTCACAAAATATATCGTAATCATAAGAGAATAGAGTTTGTTCAATGACAAGAATTCCAGTGCCGTATGACAAAAAAGAACTCAAACCTTTGCCTTTGTCCCTGTCGCTGTGCTTACTCTTCTTCCTCTTCTTGTGCCTCTCGTCCTCATCATCTCTGTCTTCCCGACTGCTTCTCCTGCTCTCCTTCTTGTCGCGTCTCTTCCGCTCCCGCCCCTCCTCCTCTCCTGAATCAACCAAGAGAAGAAAATCAACACACCGCAGGTAAGCAACAAATCTGTCAAATCACAAGAGAGGAGAGGAATCTCCGGGCACCTGAAGATGGGGAAGAGCGGCGCTTCCTGGACTTTCCCTCGCCGCCCATCGTCGCCGCCGGCTGCCTCCTCGTCGTCCGCCGCCCGAGTCCGGTAGAAGGAAGGGCACCGGAGTTCGCGAGAAACTTTTTTCTGAGAGGAAATTTGTCTTTTTAGGGGAAATTTATGAATTGTAACTTGTGAGGGAGGATTGTTGGGCTTGGGCGCTTGTGTTGTTGGTCTCAGCCTCTGCCCTCTGAGGTGGAAGTAAGGCCCATGTAGTTTTGGCCCACTGTATGGTTGCATTGGATGATAGGTACAACTACAAGGGCTCAGGCAAAAATTCATCGAGATGCAAATCGAACGACGTAGGTTGCGAGTGCTTGGATGCAAAATTTCTTGCGGGGCCGTGTGTGTGTATTCAGTCCGGCGGCCACAGCTGAACAACGACGGCGCCGGCGGGAGGCGGCGGGTGCTTGCGAGGTATATTATTTGTCTTTTCCGGGATTTCATTGTCCTATTGAACACACATTTGCCATTTCAGAGCAGAACGTCTGATATTTGATCAGCGAGCGATTCTCATGACAAAAGCATCAACACACAACTAAGTTGCAGATACAAATTGGAAGCATGCACATACATAATTAAATTGCTTCCTATACGATACGTACTCCATGGCATTATTAACTCACTTCACTCTTGAACAATTGAAGCAAGCAATCGAGTGCAGCTAGCTTCACGATATCATCATCACAGAATCACAGTACTGAAGTACAGATCTCCAGGAACCTAGCTAGCTAGCTCAAAGCCTGAATATAGATGTACTGAGCTGACCGATTAAGCTACTGACTATAAGTTATAAATAACTATAATTGCTCCGTAATCTTCTTCTTCCTCCCCTCATCATCTGCAGTTAGAGAAAGAAAAAACTTTTAATAAGATCATGAGCGCAAAGTAAATTACGAATGGGCAAATGTTAATATGTACACACCTGAGTGATCAGATGTGGGGAGCTATTAGTAGCGTGCGTGGCTGGCTCTGGGCTTACCACAGCTGCAGGCCGTGGTGGCCATGGTGGAGGTCCTGCAGCTGCAGGTTCGGCTGCGTCGGTTGCAGCCGGTACCCGCCGTGGTGCAGCTGCGGCGCCGCGGACATCAGCTGCAGCGCGGTGCTCGACGACGACTCGCCTCCGTAGTACGCCGTCGCGTCCTGCCCAAAGGCTGCCGGAGGCAGGAACGCCAGCTGCTGCATCTCCGTCAGCTTCACATCGCCGCGGCCCACGGCCACGTCCTGCTGGTTCTCGTTGATCTAACAAATCGATCGACGACACATAAAGCTTAGGTTGCTGAATAAGAATAGAAACATACAAGATGATGTTTTTTTTCTGATTACCATGCGGCACAAATAGTTGTGCTGATCTTCCAAGATGTGCTCCTGCCGATTAACCAATTAATTAGTAAACAAAGCGTGCATTTTGCAATCAGAGAAGCATGTAAGATTTCTGCTGATGGTCGAGTTGACTACGAATTACCTTGCGACGCAGGTTGTCAAGCTGTTGGGAGAGGAGCTCATGCTGAAAGCATATTGCAATTATATATTTTCAAGTTGCATATTGCCCCCACAATAATCAATATAATGTCAAATCAACTGGTACCACTGTAAGTATACCTTTCTCGTGCGCACTTTGCTGACGGAGAACTCGAGCTGCTGCTCGAGATCGTTGATGTCAGAGAGGGTGAGGGGGAGAGATCCTCGCCAGTGTACCTCCTGATGCCCGTCTCCAGCTTGTCCACCTCATCCTTCATCCGTGTCACCTCCATAAATATTTGCTGCGGCAATTCAATTCCTTATTAACGCGTATATAATAAACAGGGTTAGTTAGAGGTAATCAAGCAAATAATTTTAGTAGCTTATCACCTGATCATGGTTTATCTCCTCGAAGTGATTGTTTGTAGTACGCTGGTACTGCTCGATGAGCTCCCTCAAGCTGAATTAAAATTCGTATAGCAAGTACCGATGTCAGCAAAAACAGTGTAACAATAGATCC
This sequence comes from Chloris gayana, assembly GCA_031894775.1. NCBI lineage: Eukaryota > Viridiplantae > Streptophyta > Magnoliopsida > Poales > Poaceae > Chloris > Chloris gayana. Next base: position 354,507 of record JAUNZO010003024.1, on the reverse strand, counting down.
ACTTATGAATCTCTTTCTCAGATACCTAAATCTAAATGAGATGCCTAAATTACACAACGAATTTTTCATCAGCAATTTTTTTTTATGAAACTTGTCATCAGCAATTTCTTGATGATGTGTAGTATGAGTAAAACAGTGAACACATCAGGAGCATGCATTATATATATTATGGTACATACGACCGCAGCTAGCATGCAAGAATCTTTAGTTACAAACAAGGATCCTTAAGAGTGTAAGAGTATCCTTTCAGTGCTAATTGTACCTAGCTGTACCTAATGTTTATCATAAATCCGTAATCATTTAGCTAAGAAATCGAGAGACATCTGTCACGAACTACAAAATTTGAATTAGAGAGTAGATAGCAGCCAGAGAAATCCAATAAAAAGGGGAAATCACATAGGGATGGATATGCTTAGTCATGCTTGAGATCTTCACTACTAAGTGAACCCAAAAGTACATCATATGCACAGATCATCAAAATGATCTGAAATTTCGTGAGACTACAAAAATAGACTTGTTTCTGCAAAGCCTAAATTAAAGCAACATAGATCGAACTTAACCAAAAGAGTAGTATGTACTTTTGTGTACTCAGGAAACGGCCATATCGATCGGCGCCTCAGGAATGAAGATGCACTGCAGGATGCAGCATGAAGCGTGCATGGCCAAGTGAGATTTGAGGGAGAGAGGATCTCGGGCGAAAGCCTAACCTGCACGCAGGGCTGCAGTACTCGAACATCTTGCCGGAGCTGGAGAAGACGACGACGCCGACGCGCGCGTCACACAGCACGGCGAGCTCGTTGGCCTTCTTGAGCAGCCCTCCCCGGCGCTTGGAGAAAGTGACCTGCCGGTTCGTCGAGTTCTCGATCCGCTTGATCTCGATCTTCCCGCGCCCCATGCCTGCTACAAGTACACCCAGCCGGGAGATCGACGAGGCGATTCCTCCGTTCTTTCGTTCTCTGACCTGCATGATGAAGCAAAGTGAAGATTGGGGATGGATCTTTGTTGGACGTAATTACTAATTACTCATCGTGAGCTCTCGAAATGAACTATATAGCTAGCAATCACACATAAAAAGAAAATGCAAAAAAAGGACACGATCAGAAGTAGAAATTTAACTACTTTTTCTTGTGAAGGATGAAGAACTAGAAAAGGATTTTGTTTCTAGAATTAACCGCAGAGATGGAGGAGGTATGTAGCTGGAGAGAGGCCTATGCTATACCTTGTGAGAGGTGCTTGCTTGAAAGGCTGAGGCAGGACGAGCAGAAAGCACAGGGACATATATAGAAGGGGAGGGAAGCCGGAAGCGTGCAGTGCGCTGGCTAGCCTCTATGCCCTCCGGCCAGTGTAAATGATGTTCATCTCAGCAGTAACACCTTTTCCCTTTAACTGTGATTAATGTTTTATTTTTCTACTTGCTGCTGATTTACCAACCTCTGCGGCATTTCTAAGATGATGTTTTTCTTCATATCTGGTGAAGGTTTATGAATCGAGTGACAACTATATATAAAGCTCCTTTGTTAATTTGAAACGTTGGAAATCAACGATTTCCTAAGCTTTCGATGCAGATTATTATTTACACTAAGATAATGCATATGTGATATGTGTGTTTACCTTTTACTACCAATGATGAAACGAAAAATCGAACGCGTGAGAATTGCCCAAATGGGTATGCATTACCAGTCCATGCAGCACTCACATTCCCTGCTGATATTCGTTGGTGCAATGATGCGTTCCTGTACAGATGTATGATGCCTGTGACGCACAAGCTGCAGCAACCGAGAGAGGCTAATTCTCCTTGAGAGGCTACAACGTGTATGATATTGGGGCTAGCTTGCCCAGAGGGGATTCATGGCGTGCAGATGAGTCGATGGCAATGAATACATCATGCTTTGCATGCGAGTGCGAGGAGGGCAGGAGGGCTGTAACCATCTATCTGCATGCCCTCACAAGGCACCATGGAAAGTAACGTCGGGCTCAGTAGCTAGACTTGTAACCAACCTCTGACCGCCCGGTCTCTCCGCCTTGCCGATCTCGGCAGGTTCTCGCGGTGGCCACGAGGAGTAAGAGACAGCGACGCTTGCCGCTTATGGCAACTGACCCAAGCAGAAACCCTAGCGAGCACATTGAATCGTCGCAATGGCTGGTTGCTTGCTTGCCTGGATTGATGGAGACGGCATGCCACCCTTTGTCCGTTCACATGGGGTGGGGTGGGGTTGGCCTGCAATCCCGCCTGTTTTAGCAAGCACAGGAGATTTGTCTATCAAAAATTTGGCAGCGTTTTCTCGTTCTCTCAAGAATCATTTGATGGGTCTAGCTAGTAGCTACTTACCCATGATATGAGTTGGCTAGTTTCGTCTCTGCATGTGTCAAGTTCTGTGAGGCTTACACACTGTTATTGCATCATTAATTTGATCCAGGACCTTCTTGTTCTCCCTTCAGAGCTTCCTACGCCTTTTTGTGAATCGAACTGAGTGCAAATTATTCTTTTTCGTAGCTATAGGCTAATGCTGAAAATGCTGATGACAGCTTTTGGGCAGTTACCATTGTAGGACATTACGTATCATTGTTTTTCTGTATGTGCTAGAAAGATCATGTACATATATGTAATGCTGAAGTAATTAAGTTTCAGGGGAGCATATTAATACACGTACTTGTAGAGAAGTGCCTATTCTCAATTTCATATTCAAATGTTAACAGTGCCAAAATGTGCCATCGTCTGGAGCACATACGTTTATGCACAGAGAGAGAGCTAGCCCAAAAACCTTGGGCTCGCCAAAACTGTGTAAACATGCTAGTTGCTTTTTGGAAAAACATCTCATATATAATAAAATATTTAGTAGATGTGCATTCTTACCCGTGATAATCCCTCGTCTCACACCCCAAAAAAAAACTCATGTCTCATGACTGCCTTCGTTCAGTGTATAAATAGAAGATGAGTTCCATTTATGCAGTGGTGATAGTGAAATGAAACTGCCCTGTATGTTTGAGGCATGAAAATGGTAGAGCAGACCACAGAGTTCGAGTAGTGGTCAGCAACTCGCACTTACATACTTATGTAAAACGCAAGTAAGAATTCTTTTCCAAACTACTTAAAGTGCTCCAGAGAGTAAAGATGTTACTCCAATCACTGGATTGGTAGGTCAGATCGGGATGTTTATAGAAACTAAAGAGAACCTGCTCCTAGTTTTCTACGGTAGTTGATCCAGATGTGGTTGTTTTTTTTTCATTGAATGGTCTAGATTGAACATATGCCATCAGTCAGTTGCTCCACATTTGAAACAAAATCAGATAATAACATGAATATGAGAGAGTGGTAGTACAAGAATAGCAGAACTTTGGCTCTTTTGACTATAAACACTTGAGACATTCATACCTGATGGACGCTGAACTTTCTGCTCTGTTTTTTTTTTTTTTTTTGAGATGAACTTTCTGCTCTGTTGTGGTTAGCTGACGTCATATGAACTAATTGCGTGAAATGGTCATGATGTTTTGGTCAAGAGGTCAGCGAGAAAGGTCATAATAATATTTTAATATGGCGTCCATCAACTGCACTAATTTTACAGCACCAACTGCTAAGTAATCAGCCAAGATCAACACTAGTATTTATTGAATTGAGATTTGTGTTATGGTAGGCAAATTTTTTTTTACAAATTTGAAATTTCTATCATAAATGAAGTCTAACTATTTGACTGCCAATTATGAAAACTTATAAAACATCAGAACATGCTTTTTAGCTAGAATCTCCCTGGCGCCTTATTGAGAAAGACAATGATGAAGGCATCTTGGACCGGTGTCAAGTTGATAGCTACCGCCTGACAGGGTGACATTTGCAAAAGGATGCGGTTGATGCATCTACCCTTTAGAAAAAAGCAGATAAAATGACACAGGAAAATTACCATATAAAATTGCTTAATGTACTACTTCACCATAAGAGGAAAATAAGCATTTCAAAGCCAAACACGGATCACGTTGGAAAATGGAAATACGTATACAACATAAGGTGTGCGTATGTCCTCTCTTTCACGCGATGACAAACCAACGAACCTGTTTCGCATGATCCATTAGTAACCTTCATCATTATGCTTTCCAGCACACTCCCACGACCACGATGGATTACCATCATAACATTAAGTTCCAACACGCAGATTCATGGCCTCCTGGGCCTCCATAGGTTAGTACTTAGAGAATATTATCTGATTAGAATGAAACGGTACGATTACTACATTAGTAGCCAATCACCTACCAAATCACAATCTTTTTCTACCGCTGCTGCCGTAGCAGCATCAAAAGTCGAACTACCACTAGAAAATCCCTATGAACTAATGAGATGTAACTGTTTCAGTCAACAATCATGGGCACAATCACTTAACAATCATAAGCATCATGTAACCTTTGCTGTATCATTTCTTAGCTATTTTCTGGCAGAGACTGCTGAGGATCTTCAGAAGGCTCTTCCTCTTGCCCCTGAGGCTGCTGCTGCTGCCACACATATGTCATTGGGTGACCCTGCTGGCCGCCATACAGCATTCCAGCCCCTGGAACCTGTTGTGCTGGTACATAGTAATAAGGTGGATAACTATCAGCCGGTGCTCCCATAGCAGGTGGCAAGCCGACCCTTGGAAGGCCAAGTCCCTCCTCTTTCATTTCATCCCTCGGAATTATGTCCACCAAGAAATCATATATGTCAGTCCTGGTGATGGCAGCTGCAATGTCATTCTTCTGCAAGGTCCTGCGCTTGTTCTCCTCAGTATGCATCCATGACCTCAATGTCAACTCTAATATGAATACCTCACAAGCCTTTGCAAAGACAACAGGAGCTTCAGCTGAGATCATCCGTACATCTTCATCAGCCTTCATTATCTTCTTTATCCTAGCAAGTGGCAAGGTGTGGTTCTTGAAGTCAGTTGTCTGCTCAATATCATCCATCTGGGTAGCCCAGAACTCCTTGAGCTGCTGCTGCTGCTGTTGCTGCAGTTGGTGGTGAAATTGCTGAGCTTGTTGGTAGATCAGCTGGTGCTGAGCACTGAGTTGACCTGGATTAGTCGAGAATGGGGCTGTTGGCTGTGAACTAGGAGGAGCTCCAGGTACTATTGCTGGAGGAGGGTAAGCAGCAGTAGCCACAGGATATCCTTGTGTACCAGTAGTAACCCCCATCACAGGCTGAGGCTGCGAGGATGGCTCCATGTCAGACCTTCTTCGTCCAGAATCAGTGATCTTCCTGCAATGGGTTTACAAATACAAAAATGTGCAACTGAGTCTACATCAGAAACAGAAATAGTTGAAAAGATTAACAATCATGTCAGATCAGTATATCTACTTGCAGAATTATAAAACATGTGCAGAAATCATATTGCAGAATCTAAGCTTGTAAAGTTATCAAATAATTAAAAGATTTAGCATTTCAAAACATGTGCAGAAATCATATTGCAGAATCTAAGCTTGTAAAATTATCAAATAATTAAAAGATTTAGCATTTCATTGTGATGGTTGATTGCAATATCCTGAACAGTGAACACAACCAAACTTAGAATGAAAACATGTGATCACCATCAATAACTAATAAGTGAAATCAAAACCAAAGATGTCACGAGAACACAATTCAAATGGTGACCTTCTGCTAACCTTGTACTAAGTTTACCATTTGATTTGCCCATAAAAATACAACCATCATGCTAACCTTGTACTCTAAAGCATGACATAACGGTAAAATTTACCTTTGATAGTTACTACTATCAGTTATTGAAAGCATTTTCTGATGATATTACAAAACAAGTTAAATGGATTAACAGCATCAATCATGCAAACTTTCAGAGAGTTCTTAGCCTAAGATAACCTAATGTACAACACACACCAAATGTTTGTGAAAGGTATCTCTGTGCAAGTAGGTCTTCAAACAAAAAAAGCGCATAGTCCTACAACCAAATTAGGTGTCCTCCAAACAGTTGTCACCTATTTACATCAAGCATTTAAGCACCACATGGCAGAATCTGTGAAGTTTAAATTATCTCAAACTGAAGTTACATGCAAAAAACTCATGCCAGTACGGAAAAGTTATAAGGAAATCCAAAAAATAACATATCTATCTGGTAAATGACAAAATGGTAACAAATTACAATGCAGCATTTTCTGATTTTTCACACCAAACCTTTACATATATGAACTTTGATGATGGAAAGACTATTTTGATGGACCACTGACACTGAATGAAAGTTTTCATTGTACCCTATCTTCTCTATCAGTTTCCAACAACAACAACAACAACAAAGCCTTTTATCCCAAGCAAGTTGGGGTAGGCTAGAGATGAAACCCATAGGAAACACGAAAAGGCTTCTCTATCAGTTTCCAAATATAAATATTTAGCATGTTCAACAAGTACGCTTAAAACTGCAGTGTTTAAATAGGATTCCTTAATATGGTAGTTAGGTAGTTCTAGATGGTTCATGAACTTGACTTGAGTGGAGCAAACTGGCATGTGTCCTGTCAACATGACAGATGGGCATGTAGCTTGGATAACTCAACGTCTTCCCAAAAATTCCAAAACAATTGGGGCTGATTGGTTGGGTGCAGCAAGCCCGACCAGGCCGGACAAATGCAGCAACCCACTGATTGGTTGTCTCAGTCGAGGCGGCCAGGATTGGTTGGCTGTACTGGCGTTTGACTCATGCATGTGGCATGCAGGAAGCACCACTCAGCCTGGCTCAGGGGAAATGGAACTGAATTCCATTTTTTTATATTTCTTTATGGCCTGTTTTATGGCCAGTGGGGGCTTGGCTCCCTAGAACCAACCTGGCTCAGTTGAGAAAGGAACCAATCACGCCCTAGATGTATCAGAAAAAAAATGTACCTACAATTTAAGAGTCTACGGTATGCCTTCAATTTCGGTTACTTTAGTATGCTAAAGATTGAAGAACCAGATTACCCATCAAATCTAAGCTGGCAAGCATGCTACTGAAATGCAATCTATGTGCAATATTACAATTACAAAACTAGCACGTGAAAGTGTATTTGTGGATGTCTTAACTCTTATTCACATTAACAGAAGATGTCACACACTAAATAAGGCATTGCTGGTACCATTCATCAATATTTTAGAGCCAGATGGCATGTCCTCACTTTCCTAACTGATGGACTATGCCTAATACCTCTGAATATCTTGGATGCAAAATTAGTACAATTTGTCTCACAGTAACCTTCACCAAAAAATAATCTAATACTAGCATTAAACATACCTAAAACCAGGAATTTTGTCAGGTTCCATCATAGGCTTCATTTTTTAGATGGGTCACATGTAAATAGCAAGACATCATCCATGTCTATTTTCAGTTCTCTGTTATTCCCCTTGCATAATTTGTCTAGTTCCTCACTTATTGATCATCAAGTCAACTCTATTCTGTTGTGACAAGGAAGAGTCTTCATCGAAAACACCTAACCAGCTTCTGCTACAACCATCAGGGTGAGCTATAGTTCATTATGAATAGCACAAGTGACCAGCAGGACCAAAATGACATTTCCTTTATATTTATTGGTCCGTGAAAATCCAATATGGAATCTTAAGATGCAGAACAGGCACACGCACACTATCCTGTCCCCAGCAGAATTATCACTACAGCCGAAATTTATCATGTGTCCAGAAGAAAACACGATAGAACTTTTGAAAGGAATATTCGGACATCTTAACTGTGAATGTTCATCTGATCAAACAAATGATAACAATCAAGAGTATCCAAATAGGAAAAAATATATATACTTATACTCCTCTGTTTGGACTTTGGATATTGATATTGACGCTGTTCCCGACATGAGGCCTGTACTAGCCGGCTAGCCGCAAGTCAAATTTGCTGGTTGGAAAGACATTATTTCTAGAATGGAGGGAGTATGCACCATCACACACAGAACCTAGAGGCGCAACACATACACCTCTACAACAGAATAAGTTTCTGGTAAGCATCACTAGGGCTGGTGACATGGAGCGCACCAAGGCTTAGCCGCAACGAAGGCTAACATGAGTCAACACTTGTCCTTCCAAAGCACACATGCAGAATTTCCAGGGTAGCAGTCATATGCGATCTTTAGAAGTCAAACCATGTCCAAGCCAATCGAGGACTCATCATAGAGGGACACGAGGTGATCAATCGAACCCGCAAAATTTAGGAACCAAGTTTTGAGCTGCTACTGCTAGTACCACCCATAAAACATAGCAACTAAATACAAAAGGGGATGGGTCAATCAGAGGAACAGTTACTAAGGAAGATCCCTATTTGATAGTTCACGGAGGAGACAAAAAATCAAGCGGAACAAAGTTTTTAACACCTAGAACAGTCCGCGCGAGAGAGCTAGGGCATCCTTACCACTTTACCAGCAGACGGAATCGGGGAATCAGGCCTCCAAGTCCGGCTGGATCTCCACCCCCACACCAGTAAACAGAGCAGACAAGGAGGACGGAGGCAGCGGCTACAAAGGACGAATTTGCTCCACTTCAGCTGCACGATTCATCCGCTTCGCTCCGGTGGAAGAGGGCATGGAGTGCGGGTGCAGCGTTCGGCTTCCGCGAGGTGAGAACTGAAAAGGGGAAGGGGAAGACGAAGGGAGAGGAGGACTGATCTGATCGGGAACCGGACATGAGGGGGTATTTTCTGATAATGTGACTGCGTGTGATAACTTCTGAGGTGCTTTCTGTAAGTTAGGCACAGGCGCATAGCAGTTCGGGTCTTCGTCTTCCCGTGGGCCGTGGCGACATCTCAGATGCACTCAGGCCTTACTTGAAATAGGCCGGTATGGGCAGGAAAGAGATCGTAAAGGCCCATACGGCCTATACATATTGAACTTGCATAATTCCCGGGTTTTTTCTTAAAAAAAGAACTTGCATAATTCCCTTCCAGATCACTCTGATATAATAATTGGAAATGAATGTTATATTACTGCACAATAAATTCCCAAGTCTGATATTTTGTAGTAAATTTCGTGATTGCACTTGTGCCATTGTGTGCACTGTAATTCCCTTCTTCAGATGGAACGATGTGGATGGCACAGCGAAAGCGCCTGCAGGTGAGGCCATTTCTGTACCTCCTGGACTTCAAGTTTTACTTGTACAACGAGGACTTAATCTTGACAGCTTTATTGTTCGTAAATATCCGAATTTAGTGCCTGATTCAGTAACTATGTAATTCTCAGTCCACCTTGCCAAACACAGGCAATAATACTTCTGAAATCAGGATGCAGCTTAGAGACAGACGCGTCCCTCTTTTGCTTCTGAAAGTTCAGAGACCATATAATCCCACTTCAGGCTGCTGTCGGTATGGTAGCTCTGCCCCTGCAGAAGTAAACACGCTTGGTAGAACCGTCGTCGGAAGTGAAGACCATTCAAACTACGTAAAGCAGATGACACAATGGAAGTGTTTCTCTGTTAACAAGGTCATTTCTTTTCTGCTATCAAGATTCGAGAATGAGAGACTTTGAGATGACGGAGACGCAAGAGGATTTCACGGACTGTGGTTCAACCGTTTTCTTTTATTTGAAGGTAAAAGCAGGTGCTCTTCCATTTCATTATAGAAGGAGTTCAACCATTTTCTTGAAGCCTGTCACACTGCATGCTTGACGGAACATGAGCATGAGAGAATACACATACCACACATGGGTGTGTTCGTTCCTGGGGTCTAAACTTTATAGATTGTCACACCAAAAAGAATTTTACTATTTAGGAGTACTAAATAAAATTTAATTATAAAATAAATTACAGGCCCCTAGACTAATTCACGAGACGAATCTAATAAAGTTAATTAAGTCGTGATTAGAAGATGGTTACTGTAGCATCACTTTAACAAAATATAGATTAATTAAGCTTATTAGATTCATCTCAAAAATTAGCACCAATCTGTAAAAGGGTTTTGTCATTAAATTGATCGAAATATTATAAATAATAAGATTCTCTTTGATATGACAGTGCTTAAATTTTAGAGGCAGGAAACGAACAGGGCCAAAGAAAGTAAAAAGAGAAAAAACTATTTTCTTCAAGCAGTTTGCAGGCCTTGTTCTTCCTGATATTCTAAGGTTTGTGGTTGATGCAGTGGTCCCAACAGATCCCTGTGATGCACAGCAGAGCTAAAAACAGGTTCTGAAATTTGAACAGGATCGCAGTGCTTCTAAACGTGTTAACATTTGAGATCTTCCTCCTTTTCAACTATTCGTATGGTTGAGGGGATCCAATGCCTCATCATTGTTTTCTTGGTATTTTCAGTTCAGAATTTTCTCAACAATCATCCTGTACATGATATACACAAGTACACAACCTTTTTCCTCTCTTGAAGTAGAGAGCAACAAACTTCAGATACCATTGTCAAGTCACAATATATACTGCCATAAACAGTGGTGGCACAACCACACAGAAACAAGTCTGTCATATCACGCTGCAATGAGACAGACATCCAGAAGTTATCGTCCTAACACTAGTCTTTACTGAAGATATATCAACAATGCAACACATGGTAGCAAGCCTGCAAATTAACAAATGCGCATCAACATTTAATATTGTGATAACAATGAATATGGAACCTATGACGCATATACAGGATGAAAAAAGAGAGTGCTAAAACGTTGGGAAGCAAAGAGCAGGGTCTAAGATGTGTAACAACTAAAACAGTCTCATTATTTTGTTTCCATTTTTTTTGCCAGTTTTCCATCAGTGATCCGCAATCTTGGAAATAATTGAGAATTTTTTGCGATAAATAATTGAGCATTCACATAAAAATATACAGCATTGCTTCAAACAATCATCTATCATCATCTGAATAATTTCCTCCCACGCAATGCCTGGATTTGCTTGCGTGGAATGAACCAAATCCGAGCAGTTTCATTTGCACGCGTAGGAGGTGCATATAGCTTCTCGAGCTCAGATTTCAGAGTTTTTGCGGTCAGAGACAGACGAGAACCATGTCTCGCTTTTTTGGTCCGAGAAGCATAGCATGCTCTGTACCTATTTTGAAAAGAAGCAGAGCATTGCGCACAGTTCACGTCACGCGGCGGCTCGACGAGAATCTGTTGTTGTGTGTCGATCTGTGCTCCATACGATGTATGTACAACCATCTCAGCCTCAATTGGTAAAACAAAAGGATGGATGGAGCTGAGATCAACTTGGCTACTGCAATTGCCATCAATGGCTAGCCACCACCACTGGTCGGCTGCTGAGGCCGCTCGGAGCAGAGACGGCGGCCGCTGCAGACGACGACGAGGAGGAGGGAGCCAGCACGAAGCGCGAGGAGAAGGAGTAGCTGTAGTAGACGCCCGCGGCGTCGTCGTCGGCGCCGTCGCCGCCGAGGTCGAAGTTGCGCGCGTAGCTCAGCGGGTCGTACTGGCACTGGCACCCGCGGCGCCTCGCCGCGGCCGACGGCGCCGCCGCCGCGGACAGCGCGCGCCTGCCCTGCCGCCGGAGCCGGCCGACCAGCCGCGCGAGCCCGAGGCCGCACCCGCCGCCGTTGCCGCCGCCGCAGACGCACCGGTGCCTGGCCGCCTGCGGTGCTCCGACCCCGACGCCGCGGCGGCACGCCTGCGCTGGCACGGACGGGGCGACCGCGCTTCTTCGTTCCGCCATGTCTGCGGTCAGCCTGCCTCCGCCTAAGATTCGATTTCCTCTTCCTGTGGGTGTGACAGTGTGAGAGCGTGGTGTGCTGGTGTTAGGTGAGGTGGATGGGGGATGTCCATGATTTATAGGCGCATCTACCTAATCACTCCGATTATGCCACGGGCCTCACGAGAGGGGCACGCACTGGTTTGATGCCTACTGGGCATCCATGAATCACAGTAAAATGAACCAAAAGTTTTGACCAGTAACTTAACTAGTAGTACTATGTAAAGAGCGCTTGCTTTGATTAGCACGGCTAATCTCACGGTGTAAGCTTTTGCCAGATGAAGCAAGGAAGAAGCCGACAGTGTCGTCAGCTTGGCAAGTGGACCGCACGGTGACGCTGGCGGCCAGCCGGCCTGGTCTCATGTCTCGGGTCTCAAGGGAACAGAAACGGTGGGCAACGGCAGTAGGATAAGAGCACAATCATACTAGCGTGGGGATCAGGCGGCCGGAAGTCATGGGGCGTTCCTTGTCGCCGAGCAGTGCCATGACGCACCTCCGCGTATCCGCTCGCCTTCGCTGCGTCACCGGCGACGAATCATCCCTCCATCCATGTCCAGTCCGAGCTCTTCCCTGTTTCGTCAGCTGCGTGCCAACCGAGAGAAGTGAATCTTCTGACAGCAGCAGCAGCAGCAGCGCACGAAGGCACAGGCATTCGGCATTCCCCGGAAAATTCTGACCGGTTTCTACCGCGAGACACCACCGGTGAAAGTGTAAAGGCCAGGTAAGCGAGTTGCTCGCAGCCGCAGCGTTTGCCCATGATCCAGCACGCAGACAGGACGCGCGCATGTGACTCCGGACGGGGCGATCCGTGGAGGGATGTTCGTGGCCCACACGTGCTTGCCGGATTAAACATAGAATCCAGGCATCCGCCGCAGATTGGGTCGGGCTAATATGGCATCAGCGTCGTTGCTTAGAGCCAACGGCTCCATGATTAAGCAGGGAAAAGCTCCGGCGCTTTGTCCGGCCCCTCCCGATCCAGACAAGATTGCCGCGCGTGGAGCCCGTCATGAGCTACGTCCTGATGAGTCACTCGCACGTTTCCATGGAAATTACTTATGCTCCTTGTACGTACTGCTGCTACTGTATGACCATGGTCACCTGATCGGATTCGCTTCGGATGCCTGGGTTTGGGTAGGCGCTGCCGCCTGACATCCATCGGTTTATCGCCGGCCTCCACCACGGGATCAAACGTAAACAAGACCGCAAAGCAAAGCAAAGGTACTAGTAACTGCCATACTCCAGTCCAGTGAGGCCAAATTGTGGCAGTCGTCACGTATGTTGCTTCGATGAGAATCTCTTGTGGTCAGCTACCTTTCAATCCTACTGCTTTGTGTTTGTTTAAACTGATGCGAATAAGCAGATGGAGTCGAGAGTCGCAGTTTGGCCCACGACCAACAAATTTGTCAGTTACAAGACGCAAGTTGGTGGTATTCTTGTCTCTACCGTGAATGGAAGACCAGTGGTAACATGGCTATGTCCACAACTGCATTTTTTTAAACGGACTGCTCGTGCTTGTGAAAGTGAATTTTATATTCTGCATACACAGATTTGCTGTTGATTCATTTCTGACTGTTATGGCCGTTGATCGCTGTACTGAATACTTGTTGACCGCCCTTCATTTTGACACCTCCAGTTAATTCGGCGGAAGGTCTGGGAAGGTACAAGGAAAGATGTTGATGGAGCAGAGAAACAACTTGGCATATTTCAACCGATTTACAACCATACCATGAACACAAATATGACATTAGATTTTATTCACAACTCACATATAATAGAGCTATTTCCTTTTCTTTTTTGTACAATACCCAGGAAAATATCTTTGCATTAAGAGAAGAAAACAGTCCCTTACATGGATCAACACCTCACTCCGGAAAGAGCTTTTTTCTTTTCAGACTATATACATCAAAATGACATTTACAATATACAAGTCCGCACAAAGAATCACACCAAAGGGCAGGTAACATTTAGAGATTACACCAGGGGAAAGCTGATACGAACATACTGGGACGTGGCTCTATCAACAGCGATGCTATGGTTCCCTATGTAGACGATGATGTCACCCCTGTTCCTCAGGTAGTTGCATTGCTTCTCAATGTCGAATCCTTGGGAAGGGGGTCTGAAATTTGTCAAAATATTGCCAATGACATAAGCTGTTTACAACTTTACATACTGGTACAAAAACTCTAAAGCAGCTGTAAACAATGAGTCCCAGCGGCTACTATAATAGATGAACAAGTAGTGTCTGATCACAACATTTCAGAATTGATCATCACTCACTATTCACTAACAGAGTTATCAGGTGAGGATTGCAAAACACACGCCGACAGCTCCCCATATGGCATATAAAGAAGATAAAGGTATCTGGCTGTCCTGACCTCATCATCCAAGACACCATCCAGCTCCTAGAAGCTGTGGTAGCCCATAGGACATAGCTAGCAGTTTAGAAGCACAACTATAGTACAAAGGCAGATTAGATGGTTTCACACAAAAGGCAATGTACCTATCCAGCAATCAAAGAAATGGAGTAGGTCTATCTATCATCTCAAATATCGACTTGTTCTACAGTTGGCCAGCAAAATAAACAAAATCTTAGCTAGAAAATATATGTTAATTAGAGTACATTACTTGGCATATATTGAAAAGTGTGCATTATACAAAGTTACAAAGTAGTACTGTAGTAGAGACTAAACAAACTATACAGGGCACAGATCTGTGGAATAAGAGACATTAGGAAGAAAAAGAAGGTAGACAAATACTACTAAATCCTTGTTATTCGAATAAGTGTTTCCATAAAAGAGAAAAAGGTAGAGAGATACTGTTGTTCGCCAAAAATCAGTATAGTAACTAATAATATGATATTGGACTGAAATGACTACCTTCAGAAACCAAAACGATGACATCAGATAACTTTACAGAATAGAACAGCCTGTATGGTCCCTGAAAAAATAACAAAAGTACAATAGAAATGTGTAAACTAGTGTCCATTACGTTTATTGAATGTAGTCTAATGTGCTTAGAATTTATGAACATAAAAATATAACAATAAAAACAGAGGTGTACTTCTTTGGATCTTGATAGTGTTTTAATTCTTCCAGAAATTGGTTCCAAAACGGGCCAGTCTCTTGAAGATTAACATTTTCTGGTCCCCCGAGGTAAGCTTGAACGATGAATTCATGGCTCCTTTCCCTGAAATAGAATGCACCCAGTCTCTGCAGAAATGTACCAACTAAGATGAAGGAACTGCCAAATCTTTTTTCAACTGACCTTCCTTCGTACTGAGACAACCATCCCAAGTAAGCTGCACCAAAGTACATGGATGCAAAAGGATTGTAGAGGTCATCCACGGAGATGACATTGTACGCCCTATAGCCACAATCCCTGTGCATTCAGAAAACTGCAGTTAAGTTCCCGCAGAGCAGTCGACTTCACATCTATATTTACTGGTACCTAGTTAACTTTACAGTATTACACTCAAGAATGCCCTTTATCTGACATCTCAAGGTACGAAAAAATTATAATATTAGGTATATACTTTGATCATTGCATATATACACTACAGGGTAAAAGCTAAGCTCAAAATCTTTGTCAGTGCATAACATTGTGAGGCTGCATGTTATCATAAGATACAAGTATTGGTAAAACAACAGAAGCACGGCCTAAGCTCCAAGCGAAATTCGAAATTAGCTCACCATAACTTTTATATACAATGTTCAACTTCTCAGATAGTGAAATTGTATTGTAAACACTTGCCTTGAAAGCCATGCAGCAGTAGGGTAATCTATTCCCATCAATCCAGTCCGAGTACTTACTCCATGGACAAAGCGCATACTACATACCTCTGCAATAGCGGCAAGAGCTTCCTGATTTCAATCAGAAATAGACAATCCCATAAATATTAATTTAGAACTAGAAGGCAGGAATTCATAAAACTAACAAGGAATTCTAGAAATATACTTACTGTTAATGGGACAGTCATATGTATTCATCTCTAGATACTCAGCTCAGACTAACTATCGTTTCCAACAGTTTTACAGGAAATATTCATAACATGCCCTTCATTGTAACATGATGTAACAATGAAAAAATTTAAAATTGTAAGAGATAAGTGATGCTATGATAATATTTCTGCAAAAAACATGTTTATGTCTCACGACATCGCAGACTTTACATTAAGAGAAGGCCTCTTGCAAGAGTTGACAACTATCAAATTTTTCATATTGCATTATCTGCTAGAGTAACATGAATGTGCTTATCATGTGAAACATTGCCGACTTTTTACGTAAAAAAAGAACATTACCGGCTTTACTCCCCTTGAACTCAAATGTCGTGATATGGTTATTTCAGCAACAGCCTGAAATCATGATAAAAAGAAGTGAACGATTAGTTATTCAAAATTTTGGCACAGGAATGTGATTAATGAAAGTGTGAAGTAAATAGGGCAGATGGAAATATTCCTACTCGTACCTTAACCTCCACACGAGAAAGATATGGCCTCTTCTTTGCATCCTGGGAGAATCGTACATTTCCACGTCTCTCACCAGATCTTGTCCATTCCTTAACCACATCAGGATGCTTCCACATCGCATCCATATCTACCTCTGATACCTTGGAATCCCAGTATATCAACTGTGCTCCTGCCTCAAAGGTTAAGACAAGATGTCAGATTTTTAGTGGAGGATCATATGTTATGTGTTTCCCTTATCAGAATACCTGATGTATGCCAAACAAGAAAATAAAGAATGAATAAAATAGAAACAGAGTGAAAAGTAACCTGTGCTCGATGAATGTGTCAGACGGTCAGGAGAAAGGTCATTGTAGATTTCTGGTTGTCTGCCAAGAAGTTGAATGAAACAGTCTGTCAACAGGCCCAAAACTTCCAAAGGGGCCTTAAGAAAGTGTAGTTATGATAAGAAACTGGATGCAGCTTTGTTTTATGTGTATTTTCTACAGGGCAACCTTATTGGATATTTGGCAATATGTAGGGAGTTGAAGGACACGAAATAGCTTTAGGTGTATACAATGCCCGAATTTCTCAATATATTACTTAGATCTACTTCATGATACAGTCATCACGAAAATATTGTTTGTTGAACTAACTACTCAGTGAACTGATGTGCTAGAAATGATTAATGAGTTCAGTAGACTGATAGTCAAAACACTCACAGGTAGAAGCCTAATATTTATTTTACGGTAAACACAATATTTTGAGTATAAACTTGGCATGAATTCTACAAACTCTGTCAAACAAATCAAGTTTTGGCATAGGGCCCAGCTATTTTAAAAGATTAAATAACCTTCAAAAGTTGCCTTATTAACTTGCACGCCTACATCAAGATTTGTCAAACAAGACCCACATGCACAAAAAGCGCTATGCGAGCCACAGTGCACCAAAACATAATATGGATGCATAATAGGATGAAAAGCACAAAACCTTATAGAGAATAAGCTCTCTTTCACATAAAGATAACGTTGGAAAATCGGGGCAGTTGATTTGTGAGTAGCCTTCTTCTTGCTTCCTTTATAGGCTCTAACAACAAATTCTTCATTTCTTTGTCTGCAGAATTTTGTTGAATAATTGTGTCTTAGCTGTTGAAAGATCAGAGAAGCTATAGCATCGAAGTTCATGGTAAAAACATTATTCTGCTAGTGAAATACGAACTTGTCATCGCAAGAAAAGAGCCATTTTGCATAAGCAGCACCAAAGTAGACATTCACAAAGGGCCAGTAGAGCAAATTGATATTATCTTCTATGTCGTAATTCTTGTAACCCATTTCCCTTTGAAAACAAAGAAAACAATAAGTTAAGTTTGAGAACATAAAAGACAAAGATAGTTACTATGTTGTATTATCAGACTTGATGAGAACCTGACAAGCCATTGAGCAACTTCAGGTGTCACCTGCATTATGCCAACCTTGGTCTCTTTGGTCTTGCGGTCATAGGTATCTATAAAGAGCCTTCTTCCACTTGCAATTTCAGCAAGTGCGCCTAACATATACTGCAATAAGGAGATAAACATGCTCAGCAAACTTACAAGGATACCTTATAATAACAAGATAGCTAGATTTTATTTAGGCTATACATTGTGGGAAGCCCCAACTGTATGAAAATAGCTGCATTTTATCTCAGCTTTGTCCCACGTTTACTATGTTTAGACTCAAAGAAGGTACTGAATTCGAACATTATAGCGAAAAAGGGAAAAATAATAATTAAAGATGGAACAATAGAAGCAATACCGGGTCTAACTGTGTTTTGAAATGTCTATGAGCAGTAATTACAGCCACCGCCTGAAAAGAAATAATGGACGGACACAAAGAGTCAGTATGATTGTGTAAAGCCAGAATTAAATCCAAAACTGTACCGGCAGGGGAAAGACTGCCAACACGATATTCAACAAACAACATACTCGTTCTGACAAGGATCTATAGTTCATTTCCCTTGTCTGAAATGTCAACAAGTCTAGAACAGAGTATATAACATTGAATAAAAAGCTTCAGTTGTTATATTTATTTTCATATCTCAGAAAATCTTTTGCTATCATGGCTCTTGATTTCCAGACTCCAGTAGCAAAGCCCTGACCATTTTTAACATAATAAATAATCACTTTGTCAAATATAGCAAAATGAAACAATATGGTTGACTTTACATAGGTTTTATGTTTATATATGGGGGAGCGAAAATATCGCTATACTATAATGACACCCTGCTTGAGAAATGATTAACAAAATGAACCAAACATTAAATAGCCAGAAAGCTGATACATGCGGGAAAAATATATGCTGGTTCGTTGTAAAAGGTTTTCAGTGTGATTTCTGTCATTATGGAGCTGTTACCATGAAACTTTACTTAAGCACTCACCATCATTTCAGTTTGTGTTAGATATGCCTCGCCATCAGGGTCCCGTGATAGATGAACTTTCCGTCCCTGCTCTTCCCCAGCATCGGACCACTCTTTGTTTACATTAGGATCTTGCCACATTAAACTCATATCCTCTGGGTCTAAACAGTCATCCCAATATTTGAAGCTTATGGGCATTTTGTGCTAATCACTTGTTATTTCTGTCAGTCCCTGATGGACAATAAAAAACAGACTAGATTTAGATACCTTACAAAGAATATTTATGCTGTACACTTCGCATAATGTTGATTAGATAACAGTAATAGCAGAAAAGGAATATGCAATGACTGTCGTAACAGAAACAGATATAAAGAGTCACCAAGTTGCTATGAAATTATATGGTACCTTTGGATATGACAAAATCATGTGAAACTAATAAACAAACAAACAAGGAGCTAAACAACTGATAATCAGGACGAAACAACAGTAAACGTGATGCTGCCTTACATGAAACGACAACAGACAAACAAATCGCAAGGCACCACCATGAAATCAAAACATACAGAATTTAGTACCCCAATCGGAACAATTTGAGGCGAACACACAATCAGATTGGGCAGTCGACACCAAAACATCAGATTGGGCAGTCCACGCCAAAAGGAAAACTAGCTCCTGAGACACGCGCTTAAAATCTAAAATGATGGTCGAATCTTCGGCCGGTAAAAAAAGGGGTTGACACCTCATGATCAATATCACCCACCGCAACGAATCCGAAGACAGGACTCACGACGCGTAACGGAAACACTGACCAGCAAACAACATTCGCAGCACACAACCGCAATCACACGAGCACAAGCAATGAGAACCAGGCGCAATCGGAAACGGAGCCGGAGCGCACACCAAACACCAGCATCATGCGACCATACCGACCGAGCTGTAGCGTCACGCACACGCCGCACGGTGAGGCCACCAGAACGCAACCGCATCGGCGTCAGCAGCAAACGAAGGAAACCCGCGGCAAGCATCTCGTGAAACAACGCGCTTCGAAATCAAACCCAAATGCAATGCATTCACAGCTCCGCCAACCAAAAACCGGGGTCGCTGGCCGCGACAAACAGTTCCTCGTACCGAACAGACTGGGGGAGAAATCGAGGCGGGTCGCGAACCGAACTCACCTCCGCCGACGCGCGGGATCCGGAGGTGGTTGGGGGAGATCGAGCCTCGGATCCCCTGCCGGCTCGACGGGGATTTGGGCGGAGAATGGATTGGTAGAATGGGGAAATTGCTGGAGAGAGAGAGAGAGGGGCGTGCAAAACTGAAAACGGATGGGTGGCAAGCGGGACGTTTAAATCCGGGGGCGTGCCACGGGACACGTGGCGGGCTGGGTAAGCGCTAGCGCGCGGAGGAGGGTGCTTACCAAATCGCGTCGCGTCCGACCGAAGCGACGACGGTGTTCGCCGTGGGGTCATCACTCCTGCGATATCTTGAGAGTACCAGCTGTCAAAAGCATGGCACGTCGGTGCACCAGACTTGCACGGTGCCTGCACGAATCATGGCATTCTCATGTGCAACCCCAACGGATGGTCCGCTGGTCCAACTGGCACATAACTTGGCTGTGGAGTTTGAGAGTGGATTACTATTAGTTAGAGGCCCCATTCTGATAAACGAAAGGTCTCTATGAGCAGAACTACAAAGTGTGCAAAGGATATGTTATCTACTTAAATTGAACTAATTTGGTATGTTTAAAGTCAGACTAAGTGTCTTTAGGTTGTTGAACATCCACACATCTTAGGCCACAACTTCCTGAGCTGTGCATCAACAAAGTGTTGTTGAACATCCACAACTGTTGCTTCCTTTATTCCAACATTGTTCTTAGTTAATGTGTTTGTATCCTGTAATGGCTTTTAAAAAACTTGACGTAGGTGCTCGTACTTATGACTATTTTGTTCTTTCATTGACAGACAATGTGCAAATTGAAGCAAATTTTCAACCTACCAGTATGTGTATATAATTACTGCTCCCTCTGTTATGAAATTGTAATTGTAACTGTTATTAGGACAGGAATTATAGTTCAAATTTGTTATGTAAATTTCAAGCTACATTCTTATTAGGCCCATCCAAAATCTGTGATTGGTGGGCCGCTGCCTCCGGAATCACAAGAGATCTTGGGCGTTGCTTCAGCCTAGACCACCTTTCGGCGGGTGCTTCTGGGCCTGTTCGGCCCACATTCCCAAAGCAACGCGACAACGCTGTCACTTTCACTTGACAGTGGCCTGTCGTCCCAACAAGACAGGTTCTTAAGGCTGACTCCAACAATACAAGCTATTTTTGAGAGGCAAAACTTGTTTTACCTAACATGTACAGTACCAGCAGAGCAATGCATCTTACGCCATCTCCAACAGAGCAAAGCATCTCGCCATCTCTGCTCGCTTGCTCACCGCACCGCGGGCTCGCTTGCCGCTCGTTGTGCTCTCCCGCCGGCGCGCCACGCCCGCGCTTGCCGGCCGCCGCGGTACCCTCGCTCTGCTTGCCCTGCGCGCTATCGCCTCCGCTCCGTGCGTTGTTAGGGCCGCGCGCCGCCACCGGGCCCACGCTACCGGCTCGCTCGCGCGCCGCTCGTCCTGCGCGTCGTAACTCGATTCCTCGGCGGAGGCGCTCATGCGAGTGCATGGAGCCGGGGCGGAGGCAGCTCCGACCACCGCCGCATCGCGGCGCGCGGGGAGAAGAGCGGCGATGCGTGAGCGCTCCTCCGCCACGCTGCCGGCGAGGGCCTCGTCGAGCCGTGGGCTGCTCCGGACCTCGCGCCACCATGGGGACCTCGTCGAGCCGCCGGGGTGCACCGCCGGCGAGCTTCTCCGGCCTCGTGGAGCCATGGAGGGCGCGGAGCGCTGCCGATTGAATGCATTGGAGGAGTGAGGGGAGCCGGTTTTGGATGTCCTCTCTCCTCCGATGCAATTTGCATCGTGGATTGCCTGGCCTTGTTGGAGACGGATGCATGTCGCACAGTAGCTTTCGGAGAGTCAAAATTGCATATGCATGTTGCTGTTGGAGTCGGTCTTAGGGTTTGCATTTGCAATGACACTGTCCTAGCGATCCGAAACGAAATAATTGCATGCTCGCATAAATATTATTGGGGAAAGTCGAAATCGACGTACAGGTATATGTGGAGCACTTTTTCTCGTAGTAACCGATCGATTGAGTGCGAAGGGAATCGAATCTGCCCCCTTTCTTTTTCCTGCACAGACCAATGGTGGATGCACGAGAGAGACGGAGAGTGTGATGCCAAATCATCGAGTACTTATTCTGTAACAGGGAAAAGACAATATGCTAAAGCACTAATATTTGCCTTTGTTGTGCTACGTCAGCAGTTGTCTTTAATTCGTCGAGGCTGACATCGGGCTGCTCGTTGTGTTCCTAACCACCTTGTGATACAAGGTTTGGCTCGTCCAGTGGTACATGTTCAACAGGAAATATCGACAGCGGAATCTACTACGGGGAGATTCATGTGCTGCAGGTTCAACACCAAACTGGAAACCTGAAAATGTGAACAAAGTTAGCGAGCGAGCAAAGGACGAATCCAAACACGATCGTTTGATGAGGAAAAGCTAGCTGGTGACGCACGAGAGAAAACGAAACCCGATTCAGTTCCGGGACGGGGGGAGTGGTCGATGCGGTCAAATACAGCGCATAGAGAGCCATAGACAAATGGCAATTGCTTTCCATTTTCTTAATCGAGGGCATGATGCGACTGTAATCGTCTTTACCGGAGCTGTTAGCAGTATATTAATGGCCCAGAGTCCGGGAGGTTTGGTGGCCTGGTGGGGGGTAGGCGACGACGCAGCAGAGGAGCGGGGAGCGTGGACAACGAACGCGTGAGCCGGGCAGAGCGGAGCGGCGCACGGGCAGCCAACCACCTACCCCGGAACGCTGCACGTTGCCACCTTTTTTATACCCAAGAGAGAGGAGAAGGATTCGCTCGCCCCTGTACCTGACACTGTCCCAGCGCCGCCACCTTCCCCTTCCCCTTCCCCTGCTCCGCCTCCGACGCTTCCGACCCCCGGAAAGGCAAAACCCTCTACTCCTTCCCCGCCTTCCCCGGTCAAACCCTAGCGCACCTGCCCCCATTCCCAACCCCTCCCCATGGCGGCGCTCTCCGTCCCCCTCCGCGCCGCGGCCGTCGCCGGATCCCGCCCCGCCGCCGCCGACCCCGTCAAGGTATGGCTGCTCCGGCGTCCATGCTCTCCTCCTCTTACCCGCCCTGAATTCCTGGAGATCTCCGGTCGCCGTTTGCTGCGGTCCCCGCCGGTGGTTGCGAGTTCCTTTCGGGGTTTATTGCCGTGCCTAGATTTGGCTCGCATCCTGGTTTGATTTCATTTGGTACTTTTGTGGGGGCACTCGACTGTATGTTTCGTTCTGGCTGTTTGGTCGCGTACAAAATTTTCTGGTTTATATGTGCTGGGTCCTGGTTGTTTGTTTCGAGAAGCCCATAGCCTCTTGTTTTTGTCTCCCTCAGCCCAGGGAAAGCACATTGGTTTTCTGTTTGATTGCAAGGGAATCTGCAATGTGCTCGCCGTTGGCAAGGAAATTGCAATCACACTGATGCGACTCGGCTTCACTGGTGCAGGTCTCGTGCGTGAGGAGCACCGGCTCAGCTCACTTCGGCTGCAGCTTCCCTTCATTTGCAGCCTCCTCTTCAACGTAAGCGCCTGATTCTGATGCCTTAATTATGGCTACCTCGTTACTTCCACTATTCGAGATAGATTGCAGTATTGTCCATCTAACTTGCTGTCAACAAAAGTGCTAGGAACATCGAGCCGTTGAGGGCGATAGCTACACAGGCACCCCCTTCTGTTCCCCGTAAGTTGTTGCTCGATTCGTCACCTAATAATATTTGAAGAGAACTGTGCAGCCTGCGGCGAACTCATATTTGTGCGGTCCTTTTGTTTTTTTAGAGTACTCGAGTGGGGAGAAGACTAAGATTGGTATCAATGGTGAGCCCTTTTCTTACATCTATGCTGAATCAAAAACAAAAATTGTAATCTGGTGACGCAGATCAACCTTGGCCTGCCTTTTTTGCTGATATGTAGGCTACATTGTATTGTAATCAAATACACTACTTAATAGGGTGTTACAAAGACTTGGTTCTCAATGAGTATTTTATTATATTCTAACGTACATGGAGCAAATAAATCACACTTGCTCGCTCATTTAATCTTCTGTTTAGGTGCCACAATTTAAAACTAGGTGAGGTCGCTGTGTTTTCATTCTTTCTTTACCGATGTTTCTTGATCTTTGTAGGGTTTGGACGGATTGGCAGGTTGGTCTTGCGAATTGCAACCAGCAGAGACGATATTGAAGTTGTGGCTGTGAATGATCCTTTCATCGATGCTAAGTACATGGTAAGGGAACATTGAAACGAATTGCTTTAATTTTTAGGGTGTCAGAGTTCTGTTTGCATCGCCCTTTTTGTCCTAATAGAGCTGCTCACCCATGGCAGTGCAGAATTAGAACTGTGAAATCATGGTATTATTATTTGATCAGTGATCCTGTTCAATCTGAAGCTAACAATTATGTTTCCTGTTAGTCCATGGGTGACATGCTTCATGTAATTTTCTTCTGTATACAATATGCATGTGGTGAGTGTTGTAGTCATTTAGACTTGTATGCTATTTTGTGTATAAAGTATACCTTCAACTTGCCCACTGAAATTCAGTTGATTCTCCTTAATTGTAGGAGTACAATTCCATCTATCCTTGAGATCTAGCATAGATTGTACATATGTTTATAAATTGTTTATGTAATTTCCCCTTTCCAGGCCTATATGTTCAAGTATGACTCCACTCATGGTCCATTTAAAGGTTCTATTAAGGTTTTGGATGATTCATCCCTTGAGATCAATGGGAAGAAAATCACAATCACAAGCAAAAGGTAATATTGACATTTGAGTCCTCATCTGTGTTATCTGATGGTATGGCTAATGCAATTGTGCTAGGAAAGTCATGTGTGGTGAATTTTTTTAACTCAAAGCCCCTGATGCTATTTGATGGCTTGAACTTGAGTTATTTTGATCAGTTGGAAAATATGCATTTCACCCTGCTTTGTTGACATTCACATTCCATCACACTATAACTTGGGAGGCATGGCAGTATTATTATGTACGTGCACAGTATACACCATGCAGTGTTTTCATGAATGTGTAGTACCATTGGACTTGTTATGCCTGGAGTATGGGCAGTGCACTACATATCTTGTGTGCTGCACCACCCACTTTCATTTGTGCTTTCCATGGTCATCAGGTTATGATTGTACAATTTGTTTGCTAACAATGATGTCTACAACATGAAAAAAACTGGAGGGATTAGTTGTTTTGATTTTGGCATATGCATTAAGAATTTACAATATTTTGCTTCGCTATTTTCAGAGATCCTGCTGAGATTCCTTGGGGAAACTATGGAGCTGAATATGTTGTTGAATCCTCTGGCGTTTTTACCATGACTGAGAAAGCTTCGGCACACTTGAAGGTTCGTGTACTATTTCTTTAACAATGCAATCTGCAGCAAGCTGTGTACCTTTTTATATAAAACAAAATCATGAGGTCTTTGCTGCTTATTTAGGGTGGTGCCAAGAAAGTGGTGATATCTGCACCTTCAGCTGATGCTCCCATGTTTGTGGTTGGTGTAAATGAGAACAGCTATGATCCCAAGATGAACGTTGTTTCTAATGCAAGTTGCACCACAAACTGTCTTGCTCCACTTGCCAAGGTCACTTCCCCATTCAACTATTCAGTTCCTATCAAATAACATACCATACAATCACAAAAAAGCTCTAATTTCTGTTGTTCCAGTTATGCTCATTTCTTGATCATGTTCTGCAGGTCGTACATGAGGAATTCGGCATTGTTGAGGGTCTCATGACAACTGTTCATGCAACAACAGGTTGGTTTCTGGTTCTTCAGTCTCTTTCTGTTACTTTCAGATTTAAATGAGGTCTATTAAACACCTATTTTGCAGCCACCCAGAAGACTGTTGATGGTCCTTCGATGAAGGATTGGAGAGGTGGACGTGGTGCTGCCCAAAACATCATTCCTAGCTCCACTGGTGCAGCAAAGGTAGCTCAAGTGAAATGCATGTTTTGTTTCTTTTATGGTTTCTGTTTTTTGACTGAATCGTTTTGCTTTAATGCAGGCTGTTGGGAAAGTCCTCCCTGAGTTAAATGGAAAGCTTACTGGTATGGCCTTCCGAGTTCCAACACCAAATGTCTCTGTTGTGGACTTGACATGCCGGATTGAGAAGAGCGCCTCCTATGACGATGTTAAAGCAGCCATCAAGTATGTTGAACTGTCTTATTTGTCCATGCATATTGTGTGCTACTTCCATTTGGTTCAATGTTCAATTCCGTCCAGCTTCTGGTTTGCCATTCTGTTATGCTTCCACTCAAGCTTAATATTAAATGAGTCGTTTAGTTTGTGGACCTTCAAAATGGCCATAGTACTTCGACTTAAGAGAGCATGAGGTACTGTCAGTGTATAAAAGGGTTAACAAAATGTCTGTTCTAAGATCTTGTTACTGTTACTTCGACTCTGATTGATAGAAATTCTTGGTTAACTTCATTTGGAGGCAGTGTTATTCCAATAATACCATATGCTGCGCCTACATCTATGATTTTTGCAAAGAGAACCATTCACATACTAGTATTGTTTACTGACCTACACTGAATCTTATTAATCGTCTCTTTCAGGGCGGCATCAGAGGGTGCTCTGAAAGGTATTCTAGGCTACACAGACGAGGATGTTGTTTCCAATGACTTCGTTGGTGATGCTAGGTAATTACTTAAATCCGGTCACAAAACATCAAGAAATTCGCCATATGCTGGAAGGTGCTGATATCATGTCACCGTATTTGTACCTCAGGTCAAGCATCTTTGATGCCAAGGCTGGTATTGGACTGAGCTCATCCTTTATGAAGCTTGTCTCTTGGTATGACAACGAGTGGGGGTACAGGTTAGTGTGCTAATTATTTCACTATTTATGATTTAATGGTGTCACAAAAACTTCAGTTAACATACTGAAGCATTTTCTTTGCTTTGTTTCAGCAACCGGGTTCTGGATCTGATCGCCCACATGGCTCTTGTCAGCGCCAAGCACTGATGTTCTGAAGTCAGAATCCTCCACTAGCCTAGGAAGGCTGCAGTTTTGTCGGCCCACCTTTTTCTTTTTAGGCATGGCTTGAAATAAGTTTTAATTTGCACATGAGCAGAAATGGACTCGATCCGTCACTTGTATGTAGCTGTAGCAGTTTTCCCCCTATGTACTCTGGAATCATCGACAT
Source organism: Chloris gayana (assembly GCA_031894775.1). Classification (NCBI taxonomy): domain Eukaryota; kingdom Viridiplantae; phylum Streptophyta; class Magnoliopsida; order Poales; family Poaceae; genus Chloris; species Chloris gayana. Next base: position 327,725 of record JAUNZO010003024.1, on the reverse strand, counting down.
AATTGTTGGGTGGATCATATGGTTCGTCGGCTTAGATTCATTGATTGTAATGTGGGCCAATGAATAATGAGTTTCGATTAAGGTGATTGTGATTCACGAATCATGACTGTACTGACAGCTTAATCAAATAGATATTGGTGCTGATGGGCAAATACGGGTCACTATAATGTTGATTTGTTTCAGCAACTTTGTTGCCCATTACTAGTGCTCTTTGTTCCAAAATTGTTGTTGCTATTAATTATTTTTTATCTTATTCAAAATGTTAGTTCAAATTTACCAAATTATAGATTATATTTCAAGTTTTTAGTGATAAATAATATTTTTTAATAAGATGAATGGTCAAACGTAATGGAAAAAGGAACAAAATAATATTTTGTAAAAACAATCAGCAAGCATACTATATTTGGTTGTGCCTGAAATGGTGAGATATTCACCCAAATGATTTGATGGCAGCTAAAAATTCATCCTCTCATTGCTATATCATCTGTCTGTCTTAAATGTACTAGTAAGAGATTGTAGATTTAGTCAAAATCAGTTTTTAACTCCTAAATATATTGTTAGATAAAATTTATAAGGATTGGGTTTGACCAAATCTGAAATCATAAGTCAAAATGCTTACATGGAGGGAGTATTCTCGTGTCCACCTCCACCGTCGGGACGATGCCTATAAATAGGCACATCCCATCCGTCATCTTCTCAGCCCTGTCTCCTCGCTCAATCCATCAGTCTCGGGCTGCAGCCATGGCTTGCAACATGTCCATGAAATTGCTCGTTCCTCTCATAGCCTCGGTGCTCTTCGTTGCTGGTAAGCATGCTGATGATTTAGCATTACATGACTCGATGCATGATGATATCATAATGCACCTCCCTATAGTCTTCAGTTAATATCGTTAGATTGCTTATAAGTGATTAATCTGTAATATATATACCGGGTCGTTGTACAGGCGCTCAAGCTAACGCCAGCGAATCCACGCTACCGGTCACCCGCCGCGCTGGCCCAGTGTCGCCGCCGCCGGCGAGGTCTACGACCGACGGTGAACAACCTAGCAACATATGCTGTTTCCATTTTTTTGCGATTAATCCGTATACTGTACATTGTTCTGATAGTTGTTTCGACTAAAACTGACGAAACAGAAGACGACTGCCCGCTGATCCAGGTGCCGATCGTCGTTGACGCCTGCCGTCAACCCCCAGGCCTTCGCCACTGCATCGAAAGGTGCACTGCCCACAAATACCGTGGTGGGCACTGCGATGTCTTGCCGAACGGCCACCCCGGCGACTGCACCTGCATGAATTGCCTCCAGCCGTAGGGCGTCCGGCCTGTGAATTGTCCTGTGCGTCGGTTGGGAGACAAATATCCTGGAAAGTTTCAATGGATTATGATGGATGAATCAATTCCTGATAATCACTTAAGTAACCGTTATTGTGGCGCATGGTGATGATTATCTTTCTTTTATGTCTCGTCGTTTGAATGAAAATTCTAAAACGGAGGCGCGTGGAAGATATTCTTCACTACAAAAATGGCACTCATCACGGTGGATTATACTACTTTAAACAACGAAAATCTATTATGTCTTCAATTATATTCTTCAGAGGACAATTACATTACATTTGCAAGTATATTCTTCAGAACAGAAATCGATTAAGATGTGCCTGAAAGTGGTAGGTCTATAAACGCATAAAATTCAGAACATACCTACAAGCTAGATTAGAAAGATTAATTACTAAATATTTACGACGTTGACATTTGAAGTATGCCAGTACCAAAATGCCTTAATACAAGATGGCACTTAATTTCTTTTCTTGCTACAAGTATGAGCACACAACCTTGGTTGGCAGTTCGAATCGGCGTCCTTTTGTGTTGCTATTCACTATTCAGTCAGCATTACTGGAGTGTTGCCCTACGCCCAACGACGAATCTTTATTCCGTAGCTACTCGTGGAGTGTTGCGCATTACGGTACACTGAACAGGAGCTGAACGCAGAATAAATCCACGTGAACATCTTTTCAAATGTAAGATCAAGTCCAGAATCAATAAACCCGTAACAATGATACCCACAAGATGATGCTGTTGCAAATCCTTGGGAGAGAGAACTTGTCTGGAAACATCAAAGAAGGGAGCTAAAATGAAAACTGACCAAGAACTCAATTCTTATGGATATTTAGCTAAAGAGAGCATCATGCACCTGCTCTTCAGTTGGGGTCACACTCACATTGATGAAATCTGGCTCTGGCTTCGATACAATAAGAGACTAACAAGAAGTTTATAGGCAAATAGCTCATTGTTAATAATGACGGTATGCTACTGCAAGGGGTAAAAAATGATATCAGAAAGCAGTTCTAGGTCAGAAAGACAATAGAAGATAGTAAATATCCACATATTTGATTATTTATTTTATATAGGTTAGATTCAATGATTGTTGAAGACTAAACATTAAAAACTTACAGATTCGAGTACACTATTTTTGAAGTTTGGGCATCCATCTAATTGCAGCAGAAGTCATCTGATCAACTGGAACAGAGAAGTCCTGAGATTGACGTAGCGTGCGTTTGATTGCATATTGTGTGGGGACATCAAAGTTCACAGGTGTGACTACAAAAACAGAAAAGATATAACTACACTCTAGTTGATCGTGGAGATGGATACATCATGAAGACTTCCGCTACCGTTCGTATTTGAAGATTCACTTCTGCTACCATTCATGCTTGACGTTTCGCTTTCATAAGTAATTTTGTATTATTTTCTTTGTCTACGTGTCATAACCTTATACTTAGATATGATGTTTATATAATATTCTTCCTATCTAAATTCATATTTTATCATGGTTATCTTTATATTCAATTGTGTTGGTTGTACAGAACATCCTCGTCCTCTGAGAGTGACTAATGTACAAACGAACTATTCTTGCCTTTAGCGAGAATTGAACCTGTCACATTGCGAACCTTTCAATTAGAATTACCATGTTATAATCCTCAATCAATTATATATTCATAGTAAGAAAAATAGAAAGGTGAGAAAATTAAATGGACCACACACATGGACAACTTGCAATAGTTTTGTGCTAGTTATTACAAAAAAAAGAAAGAAACGCTACACACAGTCTAAAGCGCGTTTTCACCGACGTGGCCGCATAATGCCACGACGCATCCTCAAGTGACGTCGTGTCGTGTGTTGGTTCCTCCGCGTAGCTGCCCTCTCTGTTGGGTCATCGCAACCTGCTCCATTGTTTCCTCACGCTTGGGCCTTCATCATCTTCACACCTTGGCCCGTACGCGGCCATTCGCCCAGTGCTTTGTGGTTGGTTGGGCTACTGTGGGTAGGCCTGTTTTTTTTTTTTGAACCTCTCAACTCTGCATACAAATGTAGTATCTGTTCGTGTGAATACAAGCAAGTCAGAGACCCAACTCACACACACACGCGACCAACCTACATCTATACACAGAAAACAAACGCGTCCATCAAAAAATCATCGGAAGAAAACCCGATGCACGACGAGGAGCGTCGCACTCCCTTTGTGTCTCCACGCGGTGAGAGGTACCAGAGAGAAAAGATCGAGAGCAGCAGAACTGCCCCAACCTCCAAAACAGGAGCCCCAACAACGGACTCCAACTCCACGAGCTCATCGCCAACGGCCGAGGAGAGGACGCCACCGAGACGAGTCCGAGCTCGAGACACTTTATTCCATGGAGACGACATCTCCACCTCCTCGATGTCACCACCCGGAAACTAGGATTTCCTCCTTTTTACCAAAGAGAGGAAAGAAACAAACCTTGTATCCCAGCCACCGGAGAAGCTCGCCGGAGAAACCGAGGTAAAGGAAACATAAGTTTCACTCGTTGTCTTCCCCGCGACGACCACCACCTCAACCGCGCATCAGCACCAGCCGCCGCCACAGCAGCAAAGATGGGGGAGGAAGAGCAGCAGCTGCAGGCTTTACCGGAGGTAGGGGAGCGGAGGAACCTCGAGCCAAGGGAGCACATAACCTGCAGCAGGCACGGGCTGCCACCAGCCGAGACAGCGCGACCAGTTGACCTGCGCCGCCCCATGAGACCTTCCCTCCCCATCTCCTTCTTCCGCGACGAAGGCCACATGACACCCGGGGCCGCGCGCACTAGCACGAGCCGCCCCAGCAGTGCCACCAGCATCACGGAGCTGACACCAGTCACACCACCACCATTCCCGACGCCGACACCCTGCAGCCACCCCGCCACCGACGAGAAAGACAAAGAGGAACAAAAGCAGCTAGAAACAGCAAAAAAAAAACTAACTAATATACATAGGCCGGACATCGATCCACCGAATCCCAACCACTCCGGCACCGGACCGGCCTCCGGAGGGCGAGATCCGGCGAGATCGACGCCGGATTCTCAGCGTCGCCCTCGCTTTTTACTGTAGCAGGGGAAAGAAGTCTCGACTTTGGTTGCTTTGTTTAGTAGCTTAGCTAGTGCGCGAACTATCCGGATTCCAGAAAGTTCCTTGCCGGTAGGCCTGTTGAAATATAATGCAGCACGATAGCATCCTATTTGCATTTTTGCTGCTCTTGGGTTTCGATGGGGACGATTCCTAACGTCATTTCGAGGCAGTAGAAAACCAAAATTGTCGATTACGTAAGCTTTCCACCACGTCATTTCACCAAGATGATGTCTGGTGTCACCACCGAATTCAGCTGCCCCACTTTCCTTCCTCCTCGATTCGTAGTGCTAATTTTTTTTTTCATTTAAGTTGTGTTAGCTTCAGTCACGGCTGATGCTTTCTTTGCTCAAACTGGTTGAAACGTCGAATGAAGCAAAATCAGGAAAAAAAAAACTCGATCTGTGCCCTTACTTAAAAATTTGTCGCGTGATTTTCACCGTCTATGCACTCAGATCAAATGTCTCAGGTCTCACTGGCGCTACGGAGTACGCTAAAACTTCACTAGTTAGTAGTACATAGAAGACCAAGTCACCTTCACTGAGATCGAGGCACACAAAATCTGTATATCTTGACTAGAATATCCATGATTGATCGCTTTAAATGAACAACAAACTACAGTCAAACCTACCTTGAACTTCAAATCCATCCAGCTACCCCTCACTACAGACACCACAAATTGCCTTAAGGCACGTGGTTCATTAATTGCACCGTTAAAGAGCCAAATTTCTTCTTCTAAGGCCAGTCTCAGTCCACAGTTTCATCTCACACTTATTAAGAGTGTCACATCAGATTTAGAGATATGATTTGGTGGATGAAATAGTCACTCTCAATGCACGGTTTCATCTCACGTTTTCATAGACAAGCTATAACATTAAATTAAAGTGTATTAGTTGTAATTGAATTGGTCAAAATATGTTATGATGAAACTTTTTGTTCTCAATGAGAGTTTCATTAGAGTTCATACCTATGAAACAGTGCCAAATGAGTTTCATAGGGATGAAACTCATTTCATCTCTTTCATATTAATTACCTTGCCATGTCATCACTTTAGCTGATGTGACGCCTTATTTAATGCTTATGAAACTCCCATTGAGAATGGCCTAAAACAACCAAGGCATAAAGCCAATCTTAATAGAAGTGTCATGATAGTGTCATGAGCATTAAATTTGATGACATGACATGAGAGAGAAGAGAGAAAGTGTCATGGGATCAGAGATGAGTGTCATCACCATGACACTCCACTGACACGCTTTTTAAGAATTTCTTCTTGATAATTGTGCGATGACACTCCCTACTGAAACTGACCTAAATCAAAATTACTTTGCGTTTCTGATATAACTACTTCCACCGTAGCCTCAAATGCATGGTCGAGACGAGATACAATTATATCAACTGCACCACAAGCACCATGAATACGACCTATGAATTCATGACAAAATGTTGTGAATGTGTCATCAATGACAAATGCACCGTCAATCACCTGCAGATCTTCCTTTTCTTCCTTTTCTTGCTCTCCTTTTCTTGCACAAGTCTATAACAGTGAAAATATCTTATCTTCCTAAAACTGCTTTTGGAACACAAATCCAAGCTATCCCAATGTGGGATGGAGGAATCCCCACCCTTCAAACTCACAACACCTGAGGCGTATATTCACCAAATCATATAGTCTTTTTCTCTAATTATTTTCACAAGAATAGCTGCAGATGAGTAATCCACTAGAGGAGCTGCAGTTATAACAATATTTCCTTTGAGAATATTATAAGCGTATTCAATGAAGAGGGTATTTTGTGATTGATGACTAAAATCTGCTAAACAGCTGGTCACAGTGTGTACGAGTATCAGAGTGGAAAATTGCATATTGAAACAAATCCATAGAATTTTACATGACATTAACTGGATAAAAGATCATGCTGTTACAAAGGTGGCACTTAATTTCTTGCTAAAAGTATGAGCACACAACCATGGTTGGCAGCTCGAATCGGCGTCCTTTTGTATTGGTATTCACTATTCAGTCAGCATTAGTGGAGTGTTGCCTGATCTGTTAAGCAAATGAAAATACATTGAAGAAGCTAAATATCGGCAGCAACTTGTTCGAAAATTGCTTTGCTTTTCTATCACAAACAACATGTTCTGTCTGTTGTAGGGCTGTTGGTAGCAAAATATTTCTCTGCAGCTTCTCCGTCAAATGGAATCAGACAGAAAATCCTAAATCATCCTCTTATTTGTGGTACTAGTTGTTTTGCTGGTGTCAACAATCATCCAGTCTTCTTGTCGCCCGCGTCCAGCATTTTGAGTTCTCCTAAATGCTCCATTGCCACCTTTTTATTAACTTGCTTCCACACTCCACCTTCTTTCTTTGCATCTCTTTCCACAATATAAGCCAGTTATACAACACTCCATATGATTTTGGTGGGTCAGTTAATTTTTTTATTCTTAAAGCAGAGATCAGCCTAAATCCTCGACAGAGGATTGGGGATTTTTTCTTTTAAAATCTTGATATTAGTTTAATTACGTTGTCAACATTTAGCACACAGGAGGGGACACTGCACCTTTGTGCTTTGTGTTTCAAGACTGCCATAAGTTGCTATATTTAGGTCAATCAACACAATTAATCTTTTTATATAGTATCAAGATTTTTTTTGCCAGTGTTTCCTTCTTCGGACACGGATGGTGTCAAGTGTACACCATCGGACGACGCCTATAAATAGGCACACACCGCGGCACCAACCATGAGCACCGTTTTCTGTCAGCCGTGCCTCCTTTCACCCTCTCTCTTCCAATCCTCAAACAATCGAAACAGTTAGTCTCGGGCTGCAGCCATGGCTTGCAACACGTCCGCGAGATTGCTAGTTGCTCTCGTACTCCTCGTCGTCGCTGGTAAGCATACTGATGATTCAGCATTACTTAGATTGACAGCCGTAGTCTTCAGTGACCTGGATTGATATAATCGGTTGCACTCTGTTATGCAGGTGCCCAAGCTGACGCCAGTGAAGTACCGCCGCCGGTTGCCCGCCGCGCCGGCCCGCAACTCCCGCCGGCGACATCTACCGGTACGTAACTGGTCACATCTGCGTTACATTCTTTGCGCTTATCTGATAACTGCTTGGCTTAAAAAAACCGATTAAACAGGCAAGGCCAGCTGCCCGATGGTCCTGGTGCCAAACCTCGTCGACGCCTGCCGCAGTCCCCCGGCCTCGCCGGCTGCGCCGCGCAGTGCATTGTCCAGCACTACCGCGGCGGGCACTGCGACGTCTTGCCGAACGGCCACGTCGGCGACTGCGCATGCATGAACTGCCTTGCCATCCAGGCGTAGGCTCGCCGGGGTCGTTTGAAAGGTCGTCATCTTGATCTCCGTCGATGGTCGGGAGTTGACAGAGACCACCACGGAGAGCTTCAATGGCGTATGATGGGGGAATCAACTGCTCATAAATCAGTTAGTTATGTAGCAGTTAGACTTATAGTGGTGTATGGTGATGGTTAACTTTCCTACATGTCTCGTTTTTTGAAATTTGATTTCGCAATGATATGATTCTGAAATGAAGAGGCGCGTTGATGATATATGCACAGTTATTACGTTTGCAAATCTTCAGTACAAAACTAGATTAAAAGCTGCTGCCCGAAATTGGAAAGTCTATAAATGCCTAAAAATTCAGGGAACACGCCTTAATGAAAATTAGAAAGAATTTTTTGTACGAATTGATAGCAGTATATACTTATTATACACAGACATGGGCACTGTCACATATCATCAATCGGTCTGTCTAAATTTCGGCTGTAAAACAATGTCGTACAAAATCTCGACGATGTTCCCCTTCTTTTCCCGCTGCTTGTGATATTTCCACAGGTAATAAGTCGCATATGTTAGTATTTTATTGAAGTGGAAATAATAAGTCTAATATTAGTACAGATGGCAGTTTAAAATAAGTCCTTGACAATGGACTACAGTAGATCGGAGAAATTTTCTTTTAATAACTTGATATCAGTTTAATTACGGCTGTGAAAACCTTCATATTCAAAATTTAGAACAGACCGTGAATACTGTACCTTTAAGTTTCAAGACTGCAAGATCCAAAAAAAAAAGTTTCAAAAATGCCATAAATTGCTATATTTGGTTTGAGTCATTCTTGATGAGCTACCGTAACGGACCATGCCTATTTAGCACTTAACTAATTACTACCTAGCGTGAATTGTCCTTCATATATGCATCTCTGGGTACCTACTAGTCCTGTGTAACAACTATCCAAGTCCACCTCTCATCGATCTGTCCCAATAACTGCATATAGCTTTAGCAGCCATGGCTTGCAAGGCCACAGCTCTCGTGGCATCCGCCCTTATGATTCTGGCACTAGTATTCATGTCTTTTGGTAAGCATCGTCATGCTTGTTTCAGTACATAAAACAAAAAAAAACACGTACACTACTAGTGTCGACCTTGCTATACAGTTTCTGTTTTGTATACGAAAACTTCATCAGGCTCAGGCCTGCGTTGTTAATGAGTAAAGAAAGAAACCCCTTTATTTGACACACAGATACTGGCGTGGAAGCCTGGTGCCTGCAAATGCCGTCGCCGGACATGAATGCCTGCCGCAATGGAGGCGGGCTCAAGAACTGCGTCAGCAAGTGCAAGGGCTATAGCGCCGCGCAGTGCGATGTCCTCGGCGACTGCTACTGCCTCAAGTGCGTCGAACAGGGGCCGCCTGCTAGTACGTGATTGTGATCTAATCGAGCATGCCATGTGTGCCTAACTGCCTATACATGGGTAACGTAGGACGGGCACTCTGGATATGATGCTCCGAGAACCATATGGGTTTTTTGTACCGATGCGTGATAATAATAAGCAGCCGCTCGAAGGCTTCTTGGATAATACACCTACTGATACATCATCCCGTCGTTGTGAAAATTGTGCCCTCTAAAACGAAAGGGGAAATGTTGCAAGAAAAAAAAAACACACACATTTATGATACTCCCTCCCTCCGTTTTTAAGTTATTGATGCCATTGACTTTTTTCGTTATGCGTCTCACCATTCGTCTTATTCAAAATATATCTTCAAATATGTAAAACTATAAGTGTGTTTTAACTTTCTTTAGTGTAAAAATAAATTATAATAAAATATTTGATAATTTTAAACTTTTTTTAATAAGACGAACGGTCAAATATAATGAAAAAAGTCAACGACGTCAAAAATTTAAGAGAGAGAGTAGAGTATATCTCCAAGATAACATTTTATTGATGGCTGAATATCATAAAATTAAAGAAGATACGCTTAATCAAAATATTCCTAAAAAAGAGGGAACAAGATCATTACTAACAACACGCGTCCCTTACATTTTGGCATCATGCTCTCATCACTCGTATCGCCCATGTCGAGTCCGTGACCACCTCTCCGGGTGTATATATATCCTCTGTCTGGAGCGGATACAGGTGCAGCACGCCGAAGAAAACAGAAATAGATCACACGTGAAGATGTTGAACTTACAGGCCTTCTTCAGACTCGCCGCAGGAGCTGCCCTGATCTTACTCCTAACCGCCGGTGAGCTGCCTCCAAACAAATCTCCAGTCGTTTCTTCGATCGTCGCACACAAAAAAAATACAAAACACACTGAACTTTATTTTGATCCATATATATAAATCTTTGATCTCAGCGGCAGTTGGTCAGGTTCAGGCCAGCGCCATCGGCGGCGCCAAGTGCACCGTCTCGAGCCGCAGCAGGACGTTCGAGGGCGTCTGCGGCGGCGAAAGCAAGGTCGCCTGCGTAGCTGCCTGCAGGCACGAGCTTTACGCAGAAGGCTACTGCTTCATGGACGTTGCCAACCCCGACCACCGCGTCTGCATGTGCACCAAACCATGCCCGCCGGCGCCGGAGAAGTCGAGCCGTGGAAGTTCGATTCATTATTAGCTGCTGCTTGCATAATTAGAATGGACGGTCGATGCCAAGATTATTATTTCAAAAGAAGAGTGATTACACTGCATAGAGATATATTGTACTGATTTTAGTCAGCAAAACTAATAAAAAAACTCGACCTATCGGGAGAGAAGTCACCCGACAACATTATATTAAGGAGGAGAGCATTCTCACATAAGTTAAGAAAATCACCGAACCAACCATACACAGATACTTAGCTGACCGTATGAGTTGTGACGCAAGTCTTTATCTATGTTTTGATCTGGAGAGAGCTACACAATTTTTTTCCTAGAGAACAAACTCATGTGCAACACGGCGCGCTGGCACCGAGCCACGGGCTCGTTCGCAGCAAAACTAAATCCCTCTACTCAAGAAACAAAAGTATATATGGATCACATGCATTAGTTAATATTGCCTGCCCAAGTTTAATTACAATATCAAATTAATTATGAAAACTTTCCGATTACACTTCTATTTGTGAAGGAAAAGGATTATCAGTATCTGACCACCCAGTTGCGTCGTTGTAGAATCGTTAATGCTTGAGATTTACTAGAAGAACATGCATACATCGTCTCTCTCTATGCTTGGGAGTGTGATTATTGATTAACATGATAGTAAAATTATTGATTAATAGTAAGCGCCCAACCCAAGAAATGCGGTGTTCTCGTGAGCGAAGACCCAAGAAATGCTTCTCCGGGAGCAAGGACGTCCGTGATAACCTGATCACAGAGTAGGCAAGGGTCGTGGTGCTGCAAACCGCGTCAAGCCAGTCGGTCCGTTGTTCAACATCTGTTGAGGACTACCAACCATGCTGCGAAGAACTTGGCGCAGCCCAAGTTTTCCATAGACGGCGGTACGGTGTGAACTTGGCCGATGCGGTCCTGAGTGTTACCGACTGTGCCGGACGCGACCGATGCTGGTCCTGCTCATCCGACACGAGATGAACCTAAGCCAGGAGGTCCCCTAGCTGAACACACTGCCAAGCTGCCAACACTTGGGGCCTGTTCGGCTGGGCTGGCTGGACTCGCCAGCGGCTGGGCTGGAAGATCCAGCACCAGCCAGCCAGTCCAGCATCAGGCTGCTGGTCCAGCCAGTCCAGCGCTGGCTGGCTAAATTTTTGTATTTAGAAAAAGCAACTTCAGTTTAAAGCTTGACATCATTTGTGGTGTAGTGATAAACAAATACAACACACCACTTCAATACATATTAGCCAATTCATAAAATCACTAGTACCAAAAATTTGTAAAATTATACAACACTTGTAGACAACAATAAACTATAAGTTACATTGTTATATTACAAATAGTAAAGATTCTGCAATTTACAACCAATTTTTCTCCATCATGCTGCAGGCCACACGGCAAAGGTTCAAAGCTTTGGCGAAAAATAAATCACTCTCACTATACCCATCTTGTTTCAAAATTTGATTGACTTTTAACATCTCCTCTGCTTCAGTGGTACGACTCGACTTTTTGTCTCTTGAATCCTTAATGATGCCACTTAGGTCGTCAAGGCAGTCCTCAAGTGAAGGAGTTTTGGTACTCTTCTTTTTAACTGGGCTACAAACGGAAAGATCCCTGCTTGATCTTTTGGAGGACTCGCCAAGACTACGAGATGGAACAGGCTCGTCAGCCAATTCATGAGGAGTTTCCGGGCTGCCACCACTGGAGGTTTGATCAGTACCATGTCCACCGGCAGATACCAACTGACCCCTATCACGGGGGTGTGCCCGAAAATAGAGAAAAGCTGGTCACAACATGGCGGACGTTTGTACTTCTCACCGGCAGTTTGGTTACTTTCCTGCACGTGCGGCAAGGCTAGACAAGTTAGTAATAAGATAATGGTAATATAGGTACTGAAGTTGATTGAAGGAAAATGGAAAAAGTTAGTACCCCATGAACAGCGGCATACCAAACAGGGTCCACTGCCACCTCTCCCGTTTCAGGGTCACGGCCTAGACCCGTGTGGGTGCGGCCGTTGCGCCGATTGAAGTACGCCCTTTTGAGATCGTTGAACTTGTTCTGCTGCTGTTTCTTGCGATAGTTCAAGTGTGTTTCCGCGTTAAAGGCTTGATGGATATTAGTCCAGCCAATGGAGGAAGGGCATTTGTCGGCCCGAGTGACAAAGTTCTTTCTGTTGAAGCACATGTTTAAGGAAAGTGGATGTGATATGCTCATCCCAGGTAGCACGATCACGAGACATCTGTACTTTGGTTTGGCATTCATATTTATGAGTATCTGAAATTTTTAGTAAAGTAGCAACAGCAACAACATAATCTGGAAAACGTGCAGTAATAGGAATTTACCGTTGGACGGAACTGCTGGCGGATGTTCGATTGCCTGGCTTCGGGTGGTGACCACGAGGAAGTAGAGGACACTGCCAGTGTAGGAACCTAAAGAAACCATAATACTATTAAACGTGAACACATATCACATTTCGGAGATGCACATATGACAATACCCTACTGATTTTGGGTTAACACAGATCTCATTTCTATCGCTCTATGCCTGCAGCATCTTTCTAAAATAGGCCCTAGCGCCCTTGCTCTCGGCTCACCCCCGTACTTGATGAATGGGACAGCAGCACAACACCATCGTATATGTGACCTAGTGTTCAAGTTACAAAGATATTTGTCCTCGGCTAATTGAGTTAGAAAATAGAGCTCCAGCTCCAGGTTATGGAAAGGGTAAGCAACAAAATCTAATTATTATATGGTGTATCTTAATCTCAAGAAAAAAAGCTATATTGAAAGGTTTAGTTCTTTTTTGACATATGAACAATTGATGAATATATGTTTGCTATAATTATGTTAAGAATGGTGATAGAAAAACAAAATGTAGGAATTTTTCAGGGCCCTGTTGAGATTTTTGTACAGGCCCGGATTTTACCGGGATGGCCCTTCATATTGTGGTCACGGCTTGACAAATTGAAGCTCTCCAAATTAAGAAAATGAACTACATTATACAATCATCATTCATTTTCCTTTGTATGTCCAACAGAAGTAATAACGAGCAAGTAATGAACAAGAGATAAACTAGGTCTCTATCTGTAACCTACAAAATGAAAGTAGGAAACAATTCTTTAAACAACAGACTCTGTAACTTACAAGGAGCAGGGAAGAGCTAACAAATTTCTGATGGCGAAATATGCTCGGGGATGAAGGCCGGAGGGAGCTGGAGGCAGTCGAAGGGGAGACCGGTTCCCGGCCCGGAATCTCGTCGAGTTCGCCGGAGACGGGGTGGGCGCAGGAGGCAGCTGCGGACGGGGAGGACGCCGCGATGGACGAGGCGCAGCGCCGACGGGTCCAACCGATGCTCCGCGGCGACAAGACACGAGCTGCTGCGGCGACGGGACGGCGACGGCAGCTGGCGGAGGTCGCGGCTGCGCACAGGGAGGAAGCGACGGGCAGGGCGCAGATCCGATGGCTCAAGACCGAGCCAGCGCGGCGGCCGGGCAGGAGCAGCTGCAGCGACGGGAGACCGATGACTGCTGGCGCAGGAGCTCTAAACCTAGCGCTTCGGAGTCGGGACGACGATTCTGGGAACGAAGGACGCCGATGCTGCTGGAACCGAGTTTAGTCCAGCCGTTCGGCTGGGCTGGGCTGGAGCTGGGCAGCCGAACAGCTGGGCTGATCAGCCCAGCCGTTCCTGCTTCAGCCCAGCGCGCCGAACAGGCCCTTGATAGGCCTCCACATTGCGCCTGTCGAATTTCCTCTGTCTCATGTTTTTTAGTAGACGATTTTTTGCGAGTCGCTTGACCGAGGCTCCGTCCTAAGAAGTTATCTATGGGCCCTACTGGACCAAATTCTATCTGGGCCTTTGCATGTCATCTGTGTTAGGGTCAGAGACCAGCACGGCCTACACATGAGCCACTAAAGCCCACATGCCAGAAACCGTTTAGCTCCCAAAAAAAACAATAAATAAATAAAACTGTTGGCATCAATTAGATGGAACGATGCTTTATCAAAATTAAATGAAGGTACATATAAATTCGTTAGTATCCAATGCTAGGACATCCACATCTCTTTAAAAAGATTCCAAAGGTTGCAAATGAATGGCAATACACTCAAGTCTGCATAGACACCTGTGTGCAACCCCAGTCCCCTCATTCTCACCCAACAAAATTCAGTTCATCGGTTCTACCATGAAGGTTAAGATTGATGCAGTCACTCCCCTGGTCCTGTTCCCACCTAGCACCTTGGGTGAGTGAACGACTCAGTTCATCCAAATAAATTCCAAACACATCAAAGGAAATGAGCATTGCATTAACCTTTGATATGATGTAGCCTTCCTGTTCTGTATATCGTCCGATCTCTTTACTCCTCAGGCGCGTACTACTAACGGCGAAAGAAGCTTGCACTTTGATATAATATGCGAGTAAGAGTTAATATGCAATGCAATTCAATTGCAAAACTGTAAGATATGTACAAAACTTTGACAGCCAAAATTGCAATATAGACAAGGAGACACATCTTCCACATCTCCAGTAAATACACACAACAGAATGTCACACAAGGAAATCACTCCACTGTTATCTGCAGCAGAGTTGTAAGCCTAGGTTTCCTGTACCTCCTCAGCAGTAGCGAGGAGCACACAACACTAACCGACGAGAATGCCATGCACAATCCCGCCAGCCAAGGCGGCATCTGGAGTCCCGTGAATGGGAACAGAGCGCCAGCAGCCACTGGGATAGCCACAACGTTGTACGCCATGGCGAAGAAGTAGTTCCACCGGATCCGGCTGAATGTCTTCCGGGAGAGGTCGATTGCCGTGATCACGTCTTCCAGGTTGTTCCGAACCAGCACATAGTCTGCTGCCTCAATGGCGATGTCCGTTCCGGCACCAATGGCCATCCCGACATCAGCGGCGGCTAGGGCTGGGGAGTCGTTGATGCCGTCTCCAACCATTGCAACAACGCTGCCATCCTTTTGGAGGGAACGGATGACATCGGCTTTTCCAGCTGGCATGACCTCCGCTCTTACATCCTCAATGCCTACCTACAATCACAATATTACCGAGAGGTAATCATGTAACTAATGGAGTAATGGATGAGATGCAGATGGTAGCTTAAACATGAAATTCAAACCGACCTCATCTGCAACTGCTTGTGCAGTCCTTCGGTTGTCCCCAGTGACCATAACTGGATGAACACCCATCTTTTTTAGGCCCTCTACAACCACAGCAGCCTCTCTTTTCAAGGGATCAGTGATCCCAATCAAGCCAATGAATTCACCATCATATGCCACAAGAATGCCAGTTTTCGCATTCATCTCCATGTCTATCAAGAAATTTTCAACTTCTTCAGGAATATTTGTCCCATTTTCAGTTATCAAAGCACGGTTTCCTACCTGCACAAACATTTGAGCATCAAGGAATCAGGTTTATTCACATATGTCTATCCTACAGTTACTTGAAGAAATGAGTAATAGGTAGATGTATAGTATGCTTACCAGAATTTTCTTCCTGTTGATCCAGCACTGAATCCCTTTGCCTGGTAAGGCAGAAAAGTCTACAGCATCCAAGAGCCATTGAGAAAATATCTCTTCCTTACTTTTCTCCATGTTGTCATTTGATGAGGGGAGTTTGCCGAAAAAATGGAAATGAAATGCATAATCCAAGATAGCTTTTGCAAGTGGATGCTCACTGCTTGCCTGAATTACAGAATGCAAAACAGATTAGCAGTTTTGCATTTTGCTCAAAGAAGCATAAAAATCATTGCAAATGTCAAGAAATTTTTCATCTCACCTCTGCAGATGCTACCAATGTGAGGAAGTCCCCTAGGTCCATTCCAGAGAAGGTCTTCGTTGTTGTTACAGAAGCCTTTCCTTGGGTCAGTGTCCCCGTTTTATCAAAGATAACATATTTTACATTCTGGGCTCTCTCCAGAGCATCTCCACCCTTCACAAGTACTCCATGGTTAGCCCCAACTCCGGTTGCGACCATAACAGCAGTAGGTGTAGCCAGACCCAAAGCACATGGGCAGGCAATCACAACAACAGATATGGAGAACATGAGAGAGAAAACAAAGCAATTGCTAGTTTCAGCAGACCATGAGTTTGGATATGCTCCCAGCCATCCACATAAGAACCTAGAAAAGTCAATATCACACAGAATGTCACTTGGACATTATCCACAGTGCTGCTTGCTGAGTTCAGAGTGTCAAAACTTACCATGCAAAGAATGTCAGTAAGGACAGCGTGATGACAATGGGCACAAAAATGCTGGCCACCTAATAAGATCATCTCGTAACATCAGCATAGACAAATGGTGGATGCAATAATAGACATTTACAAAAGAGCAAAAAAGGTCACTGCATATTAAAATTGATTTAAGAATCCACAGAACAGCCGGGATTTCAAGAAAAGTATTACACAGGTATAAAAAGGTACTTCACAAGAATTCATAAAAGAAATAGTCACGTAATGCCAGGTAATACCATATAAACAAATGTACATAATTTCACCAGAAGTAATGTAATTTCCACTTAGAAAACAAGGCACTAGGACTACACCATAAGAACAAGTAGAGCAGCATACATCAGCTCAAAAATATAATAAAATCATCCAAAATAACGCTTTACAGATTTAAGAGTAGAATATAACTATTTTTGTAAAATTAACAAACTGAGAAGTGTACTTACATAATCAGCAAATTTCTGAATCGGAGCTTTAGACATCTGGGCAGTCTCAACCAGGGATATTATCTGGTTCAAAACTGTCCCTGATCCTACTTTGGTCGCTTGTATATGAAGGATGCCATGCAGGTTGATTGTGCCTCCAATTACTAGACTGGATACTTCTTTTGAGATAGGCACAGATTCACCAGTTACCATACTCTCATCAGCATGGCTCGATCCCCAAATGACAATACCATCTGCAGGAACTTTTGATCCAGGAAGCACTTTCAAGACATCACCAGGTTGTACTAACGACGCATCAATCTCCTTCTCACAAGAATATTTTCCTTCTGCATTAGAGAAAATTGTTTAGAGTATATGTGGGAGACTGTCACTGAAAAATGGGGGCCGAAAAAAGCCCAAGAGTATGTGTTTGCTGCAATTCTAACTTCCAAGTGACCCATACAATGCAACAATACCTCTTATATGAGAACTATTTGGATAAGACGTTAAGAACTTTCTAGAGCTGTATTACTAATGGAAATGATCTTACAGTTTGAACCATATACCTTTGTCTTTCAGAAGTAAAAGAGCTGTAGCAGGAGCAAGCTCTACAAGTTTCTTGATAGCATCTGATGTTTTTCCTTTAGCAAGCACCTCAAGGTATTTCCCAAATAGCACAAATGTAATTATCATTGCACTTGTCTCAAAATATAGTGGTGGATGAAATCCAGTGAATGCCCCATAAAGAAGTGCACAAACAGAGTATACATATGATGCAGTGGTTCCAATAACAATTAGTACATCCATATTTGTAGAACCATGTCTCAAGGCCCTATAGGCTGCAATATAGAATCGTTTGCCAACAACAAACTGTACCAAGCTCACCAGAATCCACTTGAGCAAATCTCCAATGCGAAATGGTCCACAGTGCATGAGTAGGAATGAACTAATGAAAGGTATGTGGGGGCAAACCATGCGCATGAAAAATACAGGAACCTGAGACAGAAATGAAATCGAGGGTCAGGATGAAAGTAACACATGAAAGTTCTTGACAAAAAGTATTTTCTGTCCTTGGAACAAAAATATCTCAAGGATATGCTGAAAAAGATAAACTTACACTTAGCAACAAGGAAGATCGAAGAAGATGAAGTGTCCTGGAGGCTTCCTGTGCATCATTCGATGCAGCTCGTATATAAGGATTCTGTACATGGGCTCGAAGTCTGTCGCTACTTTCCGAATTGAGGGTATCCACAATCTGTCTCAAACCCACAACTTCAGGATCAAATAAAATTTCAACTTCTGAACTTGCAAAATTTACAGCAAAGTGACGCAATCCTTCCATTTTCCTCAGGGCATCATGCAATACATCTAAATCTTCCTCGGTATGCAACCCAGCAACACTTAATAAGACCTTGTCTTGCTCGCTACTTCTTAACAGCGCAGCTTCAAAACCAGCATCCTCGATAGCCAGAACAATATCATCTTTGCTAATGGCAGAAGGATCATATTCAATTTCCCCTGTTGAAGTTGCTAAAGCAACAACTGCTCTTTTTACACCTGGCAATTTTTTTAAGATCCCCTCAACTGAGTTCACACACGCAGCACAAGTCATTCCACCTATCCTAAATTGGCCTGATAACGTCTTCTGAGTTTTTGGCTGAGATACAGGAGAGTCCGGTAGAATTTCTGCTTCGAACCCAGCATCTTCTATCGCTTCTACGATGTCTTCGTCCTGCACATAGCAAGCTTTATACATGAAAAGGAAGCCTAATAAATAGTTGAATTCTGATGGAAAACTCCGTGACGTTTCATTATCAGAGACATAAAAGGATATATTATTTTCTACAAAAAAGAAAACCTGCAAACAAGCAAAAAAAATCAGAACGATTGACATTTCCTAAAAGACCAAACATCTGGGAAATATCTGGTGTTGCGTGTTGAAATATTCACAGGTAAAACAATCACTCCTTCAGATTGTCCATTGATGTTCCTCTTATGTGCGGTTCTCATCCAAATGATCATGAACCCACTCAAGTTACCTCCCTCCATACACAGGAAGCATCAGTCTGCATGTCCTAAGACTTCAGGACGATGCAGCCCGTTGGACCGAATTATCCTTTTGAAACTATTAAGCTCGAACAGAGCGATAAATCAAACAGTGAATTCCAACGGTAGCAGCAAAGCGAAGTAGGCACGCACGCAATAAACGCTGCCCCGCTGCCCATCCTAACCGCCCTAACGAACACACCGCACCTCAATTTCCCGCCCTAGCTCCCGCAATTCCGCGACGTATGACTGATACAAATCTAAACGTCCACTTAATTCCCTAAAGGAACAGATTCACGACGGCGCGGACGTGTGAAGGGGAGGGATCACGGGAGGAGCAGCCCACGGACCTTGGCGAGCGCGGGGTCGAAGACGACGTGGGCGCGATTCTGGAGCAGCGAGACGTCCGCCCGCCGCACGCCCCTCTGCGCGGAGAGCGCGGCCTCGACGGCGCTGGAACACGCGGAGCACGTCATGCCGGTGACGCGCAGCTGCACCCGCCGCATGCCGGCCTCCCCTCCTCTGCCGGCGGCCCCAGCCCGGCCTCCTCGTCGTAGGAGCCCAGCAGCGCCACATCCTCCATCTCGCCGTCGCCGGCGAGCGCCGCGAGCTGGAGGTGCGCCATGGCCGTCAGCGGCGGGGCGGCACGGAAACGGACCAGCGGTGGGGAGGAGGTGGGACACGCGCAATGGTGAATAGAGGAGGAGCCTATGAGGGGCTGTTTGGATAAGAGAGAGGATTCCGAGGGGATTTCTGTAAATGTTGCAGGACTGGAACTGGATCGTGTTGTTTGGGTTGGTAGGTAGGCGGCATCGTGGGGGAGACTGAAAAAATCAGCCGTTTACTTTTGGGACTCCCTCCCTCTGTTCGTCATCCCAATAAATTTTGGTTCTAGTTTGATCAAAATTTGCTCTGCTTTAGAAACGTTTTTACGATCGCGGTGGATAATTAAAGGCACACGATCGATGGTTAATCGTTGAACTAGATATTTGCTTGGAAATGTTACTGCTTTGGCGTGCTTTTCATTCTTGGTTTACACTGTTCCGTCTTCATCACCTCTTGACGTAATCAATGTCCTCGGGACGGACGTTTTGTAATCGAACCTCGCATGCTCCGCCGGACAGAATTTGGAAAGCGTAAGCGGCGTGGAGAACTGTAGCCAGCTGCAAGGTCCGTCCAAGAAGAAAATTCTGTCCGAAACCATGGCGCGGCGGACGCGACAAGTACGTGTTTGGTGATAGTGCATGCTCGAGTGTCCCAGTCTCGTACAAGTGTACTGCTGGCCCGCTCGCTGGATGCTGTACTATACTAGCACCATCCCGCCATCTTCTTGTGCCAGTTGGCCGGCGCCGGCCGTGCGTGTATGTATCTCGTTGCTGCTTCACGCAGCAGTCATGTTACATGTTAGACAGGGTCGGCGACACGGGGAACACGCGCCCCTCGGCACGGGGGAAATGATCAATGGGCCTGAGCAATGACGCATCTGCACACCGCAGAAGAAAACGAAGGATGGGCCTTTGCAAATGGCATTGAGAATTCCGTCGCTGCCTCACCATTATTGTCATGCTAAAAAAATCGACCTAATCTGACTGATAAACAGTTATGCATATGCTCCCATCTTTGATTTGCATCGTCCCCACCTAGCTAGTCACTGCATTCTTCACTCAACTGCAATAGTACACTGTTGAATCGACCTTCCCAACTTATGCAGATGTGATGTATATTAACCTAACTTCATACTAGTGCCGTTGGAGTAGTACTGACAAAGGGAGAAGCGATTAATTGCTAGTAACATATTACTACTGACACGAACGACGGAGACTCATTCATACCAAAGAAAACAAACACTTTAAGCCACTCTGCAACAGAACAAGAAAAGACTTGCAGTTGGGTTTCTTAGATAATGATGACTTTGCGTGCCTCGTCGAGGTCGATTTGCCAGCCAGATAGACTCTCGATCAAACCTATCAGCTCGCATAAGCAGCTAGGCAATCTGCCATACTCCATGGACGCGCGGGGGCCAGTCGTCCTGTCAAAGTCCAAGGATTCGGTAGTGCTCCCGTCTCTGAGATGATACGCGCCAACCTGCTCATCGCCACCCCGCTCGTCGAAGGTGAGGCCCGGGTAGACGGTGTTGGCGTCCAGGGAAGGGAACACCTGAGGCGACACGGAGATGGACCTGTAATGGCCGATGAACACGGCGCGGCCGCGGAGGCCGCGGGCCAGCGTGAGCCTGCATTTCTCCGTGTTCACGCGGTACACCTTGTACGACCTCTTGTAATTCCTCTTGAACTCGTCCTGCTGCTTGGAGTCAGGATGCACCCGCCTCCGTAGTATGCGGTGCACCAGCACGAGCTCCTCCCCGCCGTTGTCCACCAGGTGCAGGGAGTCCATCATCGGGTTGTACGGAATCGACAGCTCGGCGACCGGCACCAGCCGCGGCTGCAGCTCTTGGTCTCCGTTGCCGCCGGCGCTGGTTGTGTCGAGGTCGAGCACCACGACGTCGTGGATGGAGATGCCGTACAGGCGGCCGGCGAATGTCGTGGAGGGAAGAGCCCCTCCTTGATGTTCCTGACGAGCGTCCACCGCTCATCACCCGGCTTGGCGAAGGCGAGCGTCCCGATACTGCTGCGACTGAAGTACTTGATCACGATCGTGCGGTCATCGTTCACAAGGCCGATAGTGCTTGATGAGCTGTACCTGCCGATGTACGCAGGGTGAAGGCCGTCCTCTAGCAGGACGGTGAAGGGCGGGAGCTGGGCCGCCTGGCGCGTGATCGGGTTCAGTAAGCGGGCGTCCCCCGTGGCCTTGCCCAACAGGACGAGGAGGCCCGCGGTGGATGACAGGAGCACGGCGTGGTCGCGGAGCTCCGGAACGTCCACGTGGACGCACTGGCCCGTCGACGTGTTCAGGAACTGCCGCCGCGTGGCGGCGGCGGGGAGGTCCTCTTCCGCAACGAGCATGATCCAACGGCGGGGGAGGAGGCGCGGATCCTCCAGGACGCCGCGCGATCTCGGGTCGTCGCAGCATCGCCTCCACTGGCGGCACACGGCGCGGAAGCGGACGTAGTCAGCGACCTCGTTGGCAAGGACGCGCTCGGCGATCAGAGCCTGCCGAGCCCTCGTCGAGGCTCGCCCAGTCTCTCCGCCTGGGGACGGCGGCGCGTGAGCGCCTGGCCTTGGTGGCCCAGGACCAGGAGGCGATCGCCGCACGAGGACGGCTGGTTGCCGCTCGCTTCTTCCCCATTCGATGAACGAACGCCGGCGCGCCGGGACATAAAATGTCTTGGGCTTGGGTGGTTTCTGGTACGTGTTTTAGTGCGGCCCACTTTCGCCGTGACGCCTGGACCGGGCTATATACAATGACTACTCTGAGTTGGATGCGGATACTGATTCCTGTTCTCTTTCAAAATTCGGATTCATTTCGGAACATTATTCTACTGGAACAATTTCTTCTCTTCCTTTTTGCCTTGTCTCCACTCTCCAGCAACTTATGCGACAGATATACAAATTAAATATTATTTTCACTTATAAATATGGGAGCCGAGATTCCTATTCTACAGCCGATCGCACCGCAAGAAACATGCAGCCTCTAACTACCTTCCACGGTTCCACCTACTCACATGGTGGGATCTGTTGCAATATCAAAATTATAAATTCTGACAGAAAGTTAATTTCATAAGTCACGATGAAAAGTTACATGTATAAATTAGAACGAAAAGCTATTTATATAAGTCATCCTTGTAACTTGTGACAAAATTTTCCTAAAATAGAAATTTATAGGATAGATAATTTTCTTAAAAGGAAAGATGATAAGTTGCATATGATACAATACAACATAAAGTCACAAAGCAGCATGCCACTACTCACACCAATAGCAAAATACGCACTAAATGCATGTATCTTTGTATTAGGCCTTGTTTGATTCATTGTAGTTTATTAAGAAAAAATTACAGAGATAATTTCTATAAAAGTTAGTCTCTCTAGTTGTTAGAGGGGAATTAGTATTTTAGTTATTCATAAATTGGTTTTAGTTGGGATGGAGTATATTATAGGTATTTAATAAACTTGCAACCTAGTTTATATAAACTGGAGGGGAAAACTAATCTATTTGGAGACCCGTTAGTTTATAAAATAGTTTATTATAAACTCAGAGGATCAAAATAGTGTCATACTCATGCTAATTTAACATACATATCATATCTGGTAGTATTTCTTTATTTTCCATGCATATGTTAATCAACTACTAGTAAAGGTTTCATGGCACGTGCGTATAGTACAAGAAGTAAAAAAACATGTTTATAATGTACTCCTTCTCTCCCGGCAAGTAGTATTTTAGGGGGTAGGGGTGCATATTGCCCCCTACGTAAGCATGGAGCTCGCTTCGATCAGCAATTTAAAAACTAGTCTCGAGTATACATAGTATGTACGTATCAATTGTGTCCAATACTACTGGGGTCGTCACGCATGCGCGGGCGGGAACGGGAACGGATCATTCAACCACGATGCCTAAGGCCGTCACGCATGCCTAGAAGCATATTCTGAAGAACACTGTAAGAGCCCTCTATCTCTAAGTAAATTGTCAATCAGATGTAGTAATGCGACGCGAGATTAATCAAGACCTAGCTATCATGATTCATGACTGATGTAGTTAAAAACAAAAAGATCAATCTATTTTTTTCTCAAATCTCAATAGATATTTTAAGTTAAATAAATAGTGAGTCGGATATATTGATAATGTAAACACTAGATTTACTACTCAGCTACGTGTTCTGATTTCCAAATGTACAATCAGAGCTGTTCGCATGTGCACAATTTGTTCTTTAGATTTCAAACTAGCTTTGTTAATTCTTTGGTGTTGGGATTTCGTTGTTCCCTTCTCCTCTTTGAGGAGGTTGGGTGTCATTGGATTCATGACGTCTCTAGTGAGGGTCATAATGACGACGACGTCGATAACCTTCGTAGCAAGACGACATGGAGACTTGTGTGTCTTGACGGCAACAACGAGGTGAAGACGATGTTGCTATTGTGGAATAAATTACTCTGACCTCTTCGCGTTTCATCGTGGTTCGATCCGGCCATGATGAAGGGTTAGAGAGATGGGATCTTCCTTTCATCCTACCAATGGAGATTCTGCCTATTCTCGTTCATCGAATTAAATCCATCTTCATAATGAGTTCGAAGACGGTGGATCTTGCGGCTTCAACAAAATTTGGTGTCTCTTATTGGTGGTTGAAGATGATTCGGCTTCGATTCAATTATTGCTTTTCGTCTTCATCGATCGGTGAAGCGATATTGAAGATGAGAAAAAGGCTTAGATATGTTCTTCGTTTTTTGTTTCTTTAAGTCTTGATGTAGGGGGTCTGTATCTATTTATATTTTAATGAAATCCCTTCTTTCGAAAAAAAGAAAGAGAAAGGAAACATTCATAGAGTATATCCTAGCAGTCCGATTTGTAAGCCTATAGTGTCAATAGAAAGTTTTAATTTGTGGATTTCATAGATGCAACATAATCGCGAGGTAAATAACGGACAACCGGGCGGTGTATATCAATTCCACCGGTGGATAATCTAATGGGAAAACGCACGAAAGCTGACCATCACATGTTGCACTTCGTCTTTATCAAATTAAAGAAGCGCACCACACCACGTACACTTGCGATTTGAATGGCATGCATGGACGCGTACACACAAAAGTCCTTTTTTTTATAAAAAAAACAATAAAGCTACAAACACATTATTTTCACGTCACGAGCGCACTCCTGCCACCACCTCTCTGTACATCTTTGGGTCCGTCAGTTCCACACACTGGCGAGAGATGCCACACTGCACTACTACAGCTTGCGCATGATGCGTCCGAGAATGGGGCTGTCCCCCAACCATTGGCAGTCAATGTGCCTGTCTCCCGTCGAAGAGGCACCCACCCAGATGATCAAGGGAATCCACGTACCACTCTCCCTGACATGCATGAACCAGCTACTAGCTCTCCCACTATCCTTGTTGGCATCCCCACCAAATTCCCGAACTAGTAGTAGCTGTGTAGTATGTCCATTCCTTGATCGTTCACGTTGGACACATCTACGATCCATGGATGACTGAACAGCCTGCAAGAGCAGCAGTGGAAGGAAACCTTGGCGACCGTTACGGCGGCTGAAACGCGCACGAGTGTGCGGCAGCATCCAGCACGAGCGCGAGCAACGGATTCTTGCTTCCCTGCGTAGTTTCTGCCCGCTCGGTGAACACCAACGCATGGCTGTTCGCCTGTATTCTGCTGACCACGGGCAGTAATGTCGACTCTGTTTGCGATCAGGCCTGCTGCTCACACTCCAACGTTCGGCTCCTGGCTGGAATCACACCCGGCACAGAGATGTTCCGAGCTGGTTCTACCTTCTCTGAAACCTCGGTCTTAATTTGATCGTAATGGGTGCCTACAGAAACAAGAGCTGCTTGATGCCAATGCTCGTGCCGCGCAGTGCATTGCCTGTTCCGTTCGCGTCCGGATCTAAGCTTCGCACGACTCGCAGTCCAGTCCAGCGCACCTGGACGGCGACACGGCGTCCGAGGCCGAGGCCAGAACCAGAAGGCGCCACCGCCCAGCCGTACGGACGGGCTCCGGCAGGAAGACGAAACACACAGCATGTGTAGTGTAGCAGTTGCCCTCGTGACATCACGAGCGAGACAGGGAAGGAAGGCGTACAGATGCCAAGGCTAGGCTACTATACTTGCCTGCCTGGTGTAGCAGCCGCATCTCCTTGATCCGTCTCCTTTCTGGCGGCCTGCAGTTTGAAAGCCGGCCGCGAGACTCTGAAAGTTTTGGTTCTGAAAAGGTCGGCACTGTCTACCTAAAAGTTGCTTGATTTGTACTAGATTCCTGCCACAGGGTGTGGAAGGGAAGGATCAAGCGAGCCGGAACTGTATTGTATGCTCTATTTTCGACATGAATTTCACATCGGAGGAGTACAGCAATACTGCATCGTATTATTAGCACGTTCTGTAACTGAATGAAGGCAGGCACTGTCATGTACCGCTTCAGAGTTCAGATACAGAACTGAATCCACATCGGTGTTGCAGCTTCTGCCCTCAGTTCATGGATCAACTCAAACTCTGCCTGGGACCTGGGTATTGCATTCCATCTATCTGTAAGTGATACCAAGAGAGTTGATGGATTGCTACAAGTATATTATGCGTTAGGTCAAGGACGGATTGCAGATAGACCATTGGCGCCTGCTCCCTGGCTTTCTGCAACCATCGCAGAGACACCATTTCGCTGGCAGGACTGCCTGGAGATGGATCGAAGACCACGGTCAAAGAGCAACTGATGACCGGTCGGCCGTGTAGATCGAGCAGCTGGCATCCATCCGGTTCCCCGCAGCTTTATTTCGCTCAGCTTCAGGCCGAAAGTTTCAGTCAGAGCTTCAGTTGCGAGGGACACATCATGTCGACACGGACCAACCACGCGCCAAGAACTCAAACAGCGAGCGACTCGTCCTGGCGCGCGCGAGCTCTGTTCAACTGACAATGGCTCGAGATCTCCCCATCCCAATCCGAGGTTAACGCTCGCCATCACTGCAACCAACACTCTCTTGAAAGTTGAAACCAAGAGGAAGAGGGACGGACAGTCCGATCGATCGATGCCTGGCCGTGATCGTGAGACTGACGAAGACGACGACCAAGAGGACGACGGAACGTGAGCAGCCATGGCCGAGAACATCACGTCGGTATCGCATTACGAGGAACCAAAGCATGCGGCCTCTGCAGCTTTTATTCCTTCCTGCTGCATGTGAACGCACAACTTTTTGCAAGGTTAGTGCGCTCATCTGATGGTCGATGTGCCTGCTGCGACTCTGGTTCAGTTGTTCTTGTTGCTCGCCCGTCGGCCCCACTGCCCTCGCATTATTTCTGATAAATCCCTCACGACTAAACCTAACTAAGGCCCCGTTCGTTTCCAGCTATATAATTTTTAGAGGGGTCAAAACAAAGAGAATTTTATCATTTTAGAGTACTTAAATAAAGTCTAATCTCGAAACTAATTGCAGACCCCCTATCTAATTCACGAGACGAATCCAACGAGGGTAATTATGGTGTTATTAGAAGATGTTTACTTGTACCATCACTGTAACTAAACATAGATTAATTA
Organism: Chloris gayana; assembly: GCA_031894775.1. Lineage (NCBI taxonomy): Eukaryota > Viridiplantae > Streptophyta > Magnoliopsida > Poales > Poaceae > Chloris > Chloris gayana. The sequence goes on along the minus strand of JAUNZO010003024.1, from coordinate 300,610 downwards.
GGATCATTAGATTCGTCTCGCAAATTAGAGGGAGTCGCGACATAGGTTTTGTTTACTACATTCATATGAACAAAAATACACATAATAGTTTCAACAATTATATCCTATATATTTAAAATTATTGAAATTGCTACTTGGATCACACGTTACCAAAAATGACAGGACAATTGAGAAAAAACAAAAACTATGCATTCATAGCATAAAAGGCTTGAATGAAACATTCCCAACAATTCAAGACAATATTCAAATTATCAAGCATCTGCTCATAATTAAAAGATAACACATGGAATATTTAAAAGTTTGTATATTGAATTTAACAAAAGTCCACGATACGAACTACTTGAAACTTCCTTTATTCTCTATATCATGTGATCTAGTCAACCATTCTTGGACTTGATGAGGGAAAGACTTCCTCGTATATCATCTGGCGATACGCTAAGTGCTTCATTCCCATGCCATCCCAAAAGGTCCACTAAAAACTTCCTCCGTAGGAATTTTCCATCCTACAATCATGCGCATAATTAATACTACAATACATCCACACTAATATAGTGAATTTTCGACAATATTGAATGAGTTTATTTATGCCATGCCAGCCTAGCTACTATCAACAAGAGAATATTCGGTCAATTTGACAAATAGCTAGGACTCTGTAAAGTCTAAACCAATAGTTTAGCTAAAATATATTTCAGTTTTTATTTAACTCCATCCAATGATTCCAACACTGAAGGAACCTATCGATGCAACCAGAGATGACATAATAAAATAAATTAGGATAAAGGTCAAGCAAAATTAGAATTAGTTAGGGGTAGTGAGAATGAACGATGGAGGGACTATCTATATAAGGTGATTACGTTTGGAAATAGTCATTTGTGAAATTAGATTAGGAAAAATATAATTATGTTCCTTAGATATAGCCATTTTGTACCATATGTATATTAGTACAATTGTTTATTGGAAATAAATTATATCAATTAAATAATTCAGGTGCCGATGAAACTGATTTATTTTTTCTTGAATATATCAGTATATCAGTATATCAATATATCAATATCTACCTATTTTAAAAGATTCATATCCTAAAATAATACGTACCAAATTTTAGAAAAAAATGAACCATTTATTTTTGGAAAAATTATGATTATACCATCACTTTGTGAGCCAATTGCATTTTTACACCCGAATCTATCCTTTTGCATTTTTACCACTACTCTGGTGAAGGGAGGCCTCCGTTTACCATCAACCGTTACATGTACGTAAGTTTCCAATTAAAAAAAAGAAAAAACGGAGAGAAGTCAAACCTGCCCTTGCCCATCGGATGGAAAAATTATCCCCGAGCTCCCGCACATCCGCCCGCATCCCGCTTCCTCTGTATCCACGGCGCGTCCGGGAAAGTCAACCCTAACCGGTGCGCCCAAGAACAAGAACAGGCCAAAAAAGAAAGCCAGCCCGGGAACTGATTAACTCGGAGCGTCAGCGTCCAGGAGCAGGAGCAAGAGCGCCGCGCATCGCGATCAAGAAAGAAACCCAGCAAGAAAAACGAAACGAAAAAGTTCCATGCTTCCCCCAAGAAATCAATTAAGTCGCCATCAAGAGGAAGAAGATCAGAAGAGGAAGAAATCGAGCCCCATGCGGCATGGCAGTGGGCAGTGGCACCATTAACGCAAGCGAGGCGAAAAAGAAGCCGATCATGGAGGAAAGGAAATAAGCAGCAAGCAGAGCTGGAGAAGAAGGGAATTGAGTGTCACCCGGTAGAGGGAGTCCCGGTGCGGTGGAGGGGATCGGAATTGAAGAAGGAGAAGGGTTTACGTGGAGGAGTTGTGATGGGATGGCCTTCCTCGCAGCCGGTCGCAGGCTTTGTTACACCAACAAAACAGCCACCGATCATGCACACTCGGAAGTCGGAGGAACAGGGGATGGAGACCTTGCGGTGGCGTTCCACACTCCTCGTTGGGAGTTCCTTGCCGAGCCGCCGCCGCCGATTCGAGGAGAACGCCGGGAGTAGAAAACGTGAAACAAGGGCAGAAGGGCAGGCAGCCGCACACTCGGGATTGATTGAACATACGTAACACCAATTTAGGAAACAATTGATGAGCTAGGGAGCAAGGGCAGGAATTAAGGATTGATTGCATACTACGTATCCCTATTTTTAGAAACAGTAGCACACCTCGTGAGGAAGTAAATGGAAATAATAGTGGTAGTGGGTAGAAAATATGGTGACAAAAATAAAAAATTGGAGGACAATCCGAGTGCAAATTGTGTAAACATTGTAGCATAAACACTGTCTGGACCCACAAATCATGGGGAAAAGAAGAAAATTGCTATTGTAGCTGGATTGGATCGACGGTATAGATGGATGGGTATCAACGGATGTGGGTAAGAAAAGAAAAGTGAAATTGAAAAAGATGTTTATTCTTTTATAGGTAGAAAAGTACTACTAAATAGTAAGATTTTCTTTGATGTGACAGTATATAAATTTTAGAGGGTGGAAACGAACGGGGCCTAAGAGAGTTCAGATTATACTGTATATGTACTGTCATTACATCATTGGCGAGCCTGATCACGTGCTTGGCAGACGCATGCCCATCAGACGTCCCTGATCGACTGCGAAAAGAAATGACAATCCATTTTGGTGGGATATATAGCGCGCTTCACGTCTGAACCGTGTACAAGGCCCCGTTCGTTTCCACCCTCTAAAATTTAGATACTTGTCACATCAAAGAGAATCTTACTATTTAGTAGTACTTTTATTAATTTAATAACAAAACCTATGTCGCGACCCCTCCTCTAATTTGCGAGACGAATCTAATGATCCTAATTAATCTATATTTTGCTACAGTGATGCTACAGTAAACATCTTCTAATAATACCATAATTACCCTCGTTGGATTCGTCTCGTAAATTAGATAGGGGGTCTGCAATTAGTTTCGAGATTAGACTTTATTTAGTACTCCAAAATAATAAAATTCTCTTTGATTTGACCCCTCTAAAAATTAGATAGGGAAACGAATTCTCGATTAGCGAATGAAGAAATTCATCAGGATTTTGAACTTTCGTCTGAACTGTGCAAACAGCTCTGCTCGATGTAATGTCGGCAGTTAGACTGCTGCAAGCAGCAGTTGGTTTTAGATGGACAACAATCATTGTTCCTAGGCACTACTAGCTAGTTTACACAATTGTGGCCAGGATAGAATGCATAATGGGGGTCCGAACAAGGAATAGGTAGCAGGTAGGAAGAGTACGAGAAAGGCAACACCACGTTCTTCATTCTTCTTTATGCACACATTTCCCACTTAGCATCAAGTAGTACTCTACTAGCATGACTGCCCATGCCTCCATTTCGAGAAGGACATGTCTACCCGTTGTAATTTTCTGAGATCAGTTTTACAGTTTTTTTCTTTCTTCATGAAGGCTTAGCTATGAATGGTGTCATTTATCTCCGCGCTGAAGCTTCACTATTTCATTGGGGAAACTGAAACTGAACCCATAGCTCTCTCATTTTTGTCTCACAAAGTTAAGGCATAATAATCAAATCACTGTCAAGTGTCAAATCAGGACGATAGAGTGGAGATAAGTGAGCTATGGTTGTTGATCAGAGATGTACAAATACAAGGATCTGAGTCTGACGATCGTTGGTTTTAATATTCAACTACCTCATCATGCCAATTGCCAGGGATAGGATAGGAGGCTGCTATTCTGCCATCTGCTGATATCAGGGCCTCAGGCATTCGCGAGTTCACATGCGAATACCCAGGTAGTTTCCGGTCCGGTAAATTGCAGTACTAGCAAGAGCCTGCCTGTCTTGTGTGAAATTTCTCACACGCATGTGAATAGTTCAGAAGTATAATTCATACACGACAGTGCCACGAAAAAATAAGCACACATTGCAAGAAATATGTTGTATATACCAGATCTGAGCTTCCAAATTACACAACCGTCAATTATTACAAGAATTCAGATTGCTGAGAAAACCGAGAATTCAAAGGAAATAAATTTAGGATAGTTCTATTATGATGCTTCCATCCAAGATTAACCATCTCCAAGGCACGAGACATACTAATATCATATTCTGATTTGAGTACTCCTATATTGTACATCACACTTATTTGTACTTATTTGTACGACTACATGTTATAACCGGAGATCCAATGATTTAATTGATTTTGTTTGTCATATTTTTAAATTCTGAACCATCAATCTTTGATGGTCATGCAATCCTACAAATGGTTTGTATGTAAAATATTTTTCTTCTGATTATTAAATAGGGAGTAGGACCTTGCAGAGGCGGGAACCCAAGCATTGACCAGCATAATCCACGCTAGAGTCTAGTGCTCTCGGCATGCAGTAGGCAAATTCCAAAGACAAGCAGCAAGCGGTCACTTGTCCTACTCTGTTTGGGCTAGATAGGTTGCACCCCTATACCTGCTTGGTCATATCCCATCTCCGTTGCAATGGATGTTCTTCATTTGATCATCCTTGCCTAGTACTGTAGCCTGTTCTGCTACTCTCGAGCACTAGGGCCTACCAGTAGCGTTCTTAGAGAGGGAGGGAGATAGAAAAAACAAAATCCTTGCTTGATGATTCGTTTAATTAGCAATCCAATTCCGCACCGTTAAAAAGAAAATCCATCTTCCCGGCAATAATAACCTTTGCCGAGCAAGTGCCCAACAAAAGTACTCGGCGCGCATCATCTGGTTCGATCATCCGGTCATGTGGTTCAGTTCACTCTTCTGGGTGCGGTAGTTGTACATCTTCCGGCTCTGCTGCCCAACGACTAACACACCACCGTGCGCAAACTGGCAGCGTCACGCCGGTTCCACGGCGCGTACCACGCTACAGTCCAAGAAGGGAAAAGAGATGGAGGAGGCAAACGGCCATGTAAAACAAGAAGCGAAAAAGCAGCGGATGAGGCCGGTACGTACACTGGAAACGGAAAGGAGAGCAGCAGGTTTCCCTTCCCCATCCTCCTTTTTATTTATTTTTTGATAACAAGAGCCCCATCCTCCCTTTATTATTTCAGAGGCAAAACAGACCGGAAAAGATTACTGAAAGTATAGTTATCAGCAGATCCTGGGTGAGTAATTGCTCGAAGATTAGGGATGGTTTGCCACGTACTACCGTAGAAGCACATGAACGCAACCCAACCATGAAGGATCATCATCCCTGTATCCCCTTCTTCCTATAAATAAGTCTCCCATGGTGGCTTCGTCCCTTCGGTATGCTACGAGTACTAGCCTTCCCCTTCTCTCTCTACGCACAGCGACTACAAGACAAGCCACATCACAACGCCCTTTGCTTGCAGTAAACAACTCGAGCGAGCGAGCGAGCGAGCGAGCGAGAGGAGAGAGGGAGGGAGACAGAGAGACAGACAGACAAAATTGCCTGCCAAGAAACAAAAGAGTGATCAAACCGAGAAGAGAATTCCTTCCTCGTTTCGTTCCCAACACAGGTGGAGAGGGAGATCCAGTCCAGAGGGGAAGGGAAGCGCGGATAGATGGGAATGATGCCCGGGTGGGTTGCCGGCCTGGTGGCGGAGACCTTCTTCGTCGCCTGCCCCGCGCACGAGACCCGCAAGAAGAACGAGAAGAACATCTTCTGCCTCGGCTGCTGCGCCAGCATCTGCACCCACTGCGCGCCGGCGCACCGCCACCACCCCCTCCTGCAGGTCAATTCTCTCTCCTCCTCTCTCCTCTTCATATCTCCTGCTTCTTCGGTTCCATCCCATGGCGGATTACCGCCGCCGTCGAGACGATCAGATGCGCAATTCCCACTCCGCTCGTTTAATTCTCGCCGTTTGTTGATCTGCTCGGCCCGTCCAAGGCGCGGACGAAATGGCGCAGCTTTTGGGGTCTCGGTTCTGGTGCATGGATGAATCTCATAAATAATAATAATAATTCAATTATTATTAAAAATGGGGACGCTGCAGTAGAGGCTAGTAGGAGTAGCGGAGGGGTGGTGTGTGTATGTGTATCTCGCTTTTGTTTTGTCCTGTGCTGTCTTTTCAGCCGCTGTTCCTTTCTCTTCCTCCCTTCGCTTATTAGATTTGGTTCACGTTTATACTAGCAGTTTAATTTTGATTTGATTTGATGCGCGGCCTCGGATCACTAGTGGTTCTACGGAATTCTTTGCTAATCTTTCATGTAAGTACTTGCCCCGGTCCTCCTCGCCTTTGTCGCCTTGTGAGCGCTGGGTCGTGCATGCCACTCTTTTAGGCTTTCAATTACCTGATGATTGCGTCCTGTAACCATCACCAAATTCGCGCAAAACAACAATCCCATGCTTTGTACCGACTCGTTGATGGGAAATTAACTGATCGTTGGGTTGAATTCTGTGTATGGAAGGTAAAAATTCCTAAGATCCTTCCCTCCTCTAATTATTGTTCTCTATCTGCAACTATGCCTGGTAATCTGGGGAACAGAATTCCGTTCTTAATTTTGATGGCGCAATTACTTGTTCGGTAGAAGAATAAATTTAATTTATGGGAATGTCCACTGCGTGACACGAGGTAGAAATTGGAATCTTTTGCATGCAAACCTTTTTCCTCCTTTCCTTACAAAAAAATATTTTCCTCCTTTCTTTCTTCAATTTGCTTGTCTTGTTGCTGCAACCTCTCCTTTCTTTCTCCTTTCGCGCAACTAATCCGGTCAGTACTTGTTGGAGGCCTGGGTAACTTTGATGTGAGCGTGAAGAGGCCATAGCCTTGCATGGTGAAAAATTCAACCACACCATTCCAGTTGCCCTCTTTGCTTTTGCTGGTACTACTACTACCAGTAGGTCGCATGAAAACCAGAGTAGTGCAGCAACATTGCGATTCGACCGTAAACCAATTTTAACCGCCCTTTGCACGATGATCTCATACTCCCATGTGAATTACAGTATTGGTCCGAGAATGCTTAAAATTCTCTGCATTATGGCCGTCCTGTTCCAGAGGATTTCCAATAATAGGCCTGTTTATCCAAACTGTTTTACCATGTATAGAAACATACCCTGCTCCGGCCGCTCGTACTCTCCTGCTGCGCTGGTGATGGTAGTAAAAATGGGGGCATCTAGGATTGTTACAGCCAGGGAGCAGTTACCATATGCGTGCGCATGGTAAATTCTCGCCTTGTCTTCTTTTACCAAACAGAGCCTAAAACTGTTCCTCCAATGGAGGGGGCCTTGGCACTATTCAACAAACGCCACAGTGAATTGCTGGGTCTCGGGGTTTTACCCTTCTGCCCCCAATCGTGCGTTTAATTTCGTGAGTGGCAGCCCCAAGAAGGGCAATTCGGTCATTGGTACTTGGGTTCTCCCATGATAAAGATCACGACTAGAGTCGTACTACTGCCCGGCCGGTCAAAGCATGGGCCGATGTTACCCAATCGAGTCGTACTGCAAGTTTCACCGAGAATTAACCTTTGTCGATATCTTGCAAACATATTTAACATTACAGTAAGTACATGTTTAGCGCGGATCTTGATGCACTAACTTGGTCTTCTTTCCACAATGCCAGGTGCGACGCTACGTGTACAATGACGTTGTCCGCCTTGGTGATATGGAGAACCTGATCGACTGTTCCTACGTTCAGGTAATTCATTCGGCAGCTACTAGTGTAGTACTACTTATGACGATAATGCATTACTAATGGTCTAATGTTGCTGAATATGTGTGCAACAGTCGTACACTATCAACAGCGCCAAGGTGATCTTCCTGAAGCCGAGGCCTCAGTCCAGGCCGTTCAAGGGCTCCGGCAACGTGTGCCTGAAATGTAACAGGATGCTCCAGGAACCCTTCCGCTTCTGCTGCCTCGCTTGCAAGGTGTGATATCCTCGTGCACCGTCATCCAGTGATGACAAGCATGTCATGCTGATGAGTTCCGAGATGACCTGAGCACGGTTTGTTCGCATGCAGGTGGATCATGTGATGATGCAGGGAGGGGACCTGTCCAACATCCTGCAGTACTACGGCGCCGGCGCCGGCGGCGGTGGCGCTGCCACCGACCCGGACCACTTCGGCTTCCCGCGGTTCGAGAACCTCCGCGTCGATGGCTCGGACCTCGACGACGATACCGACGGCGGCACGGTCACCCCGAACTCCATCCTGGAGGACCCGGCGCCTACCTACGGCGGCGGGTCGAGCGAGAACAACAACAACGGTGGCAGCGTGGCGCGGCGCAGCGAGGCGGCCAAGAGGAAGAAAGGGGGAGGGTTCTTCCCTCAGATCGTGCTGTCGCTGGGCAACCGGCGGAAGGGCGCCCCGCACAGGTCCCCTCTCGCCTAACTAAGCTAAGCCACCTTGTCGCGCCGTGCATGCACGCTGTTAGTTATCACTAGCTTAGCTAGTAGTAGTAGCAGTTGCATTGATGGGTGGTAGCTAGTGGTAGTATTAGCAGTCAGTGTGTTATAATAGCCTTATGATTAGTAGTAGCCTTGTAGAGAGGAGGAGGGTTTGGTTGGTTGGTTGGGTGCATTGCTTGGAGAGAATTAGGCCCTGCTCTTGTGATCCATGGATCTGTAGCTAGGGCCGTCTCAAGGCAGGCAGTGCAGGTTGTTTGATGAGACTGAGAGAAGCAAGTTCCCCTGTTACAGGCCTAGGTAGGCACTGCTCGGCGGGCCTCACATTGCAGGCTGGGTCCGCCGCGCAAAGGTGGCTACCAATTTTGTATTTGATGTAACAAGGGGTTGATTGCATACACTTCCACAAATATATATAAAGTTCTCCGGACCAGGCGTGTGTTACTATCAGCAGCAATGCCATGTAAATTCTTCATCAGTAGTAAGTGTGTGGCGATGAGCTGCCTGTGCTGGTGATTACTACTTACTACTACTACTTCGCAGCATTGCAAATGTGCCAAGCTCTTGATGACAGCTCGTATTGTTCACTGTGTACCTCCTTGTTGCTTTGACCAGCTAGCATGCATGTGAGGCACACGTTCACCACCAGGTCCAGTCCAAACTCTTCAATCGTGTTGCTGCAGCTGTGTTGTTTGGATGCTGTTCCATGGATCGACGCAGCAGTAGGGTTTGATTCACTTTGCGATGATGGACCACCGATTGTGTCCCCCAGTCTAGAGAGGGGTTGCTAAAGCAAAGCTAGCCTCAGATCACCTGGATATCTGGCTGTCACCTCTCCCTATCGAGTAGGCAAGGTAAAGCTTTTTTTCACCCTTGCTTTTAACCGGCCCGATCGTTTTCTTTTTGGCTAATGAATAACTTTACACAAAGTTCCTGGCTTTTTCATACTTGATGCATACGGCTCGGTTACATTATTACAAAATTTACTACATAAAAGATAGAAAAAACTGATAAACACACAACCTATGATTAAACGGTCATCCATCTTGGTGAAACCTTGTATTGCAACCACCTCCAAAGCCCGATAAGCCCCACGAACATGTTCACTCTCTCGGACTGCACCAGAACCATATCCAATAGGTTTCACAAAAGATAGGATGCAACTTGGGATAAAAAGGGTGTTTTGACCGGAGAGCAAGATGATTTGCCACTAAGCATTGTTTAGTGATGGTTAACGGCGTGGCTGGATGACCTCCCACCCGTGCAGCACAGCGTAACTTGCTGGTTTTAGTTTAAGCGAGTGAGGATTCCGAGGCGGCTGATCCCGACAAGCATTTGGGGCGGCGGGCCCTGTCGGTGGGAGGAAGCACAGCACAGCGAGAAAAGGATGAGGCAACAGCGATTAGCTAGCAAATCCCCCCGGCTCCGCGAGATAGGGACACATAGACTGATAGCCACTAACTAATTAATCATCATCATCGTCTAACGTTTTCCGCTATACTACCTAGATTGTGCATGTCCTCCAAACCTGCATATAGGTTCCAAGGAATGCCGCTCGCTTTGACACACTCGTGAATTCTAGCACAGGTAATTCTCACTTACAGTAAATCCCTTTTGCTGTTCACTCATGACATTATGGGCAATTGGAGCTGACGACGATGTTACGATGTTAGGGCAATTCTTTAGTTATAAGTATATGCGAGCTACGAATGCTATCCTAACATCATCAATTGAAACAGAAAAGAGTGCTCTACAACCACTACCAAGCATGTTAACCGGAAATCAAGTGAACTTATTAGACCATAAACTAGTAGTTGCAAAGAATGTCAGTAGGGTGTGTTCGTTTCCAGTAGTCTAAAATTTATAGCTGTCACATCAAAAAGAATCTTATTATTTAGGAGAACTAAATAAAATTTAATTATAAAATAAATTACAGGCCCCTAGACTAATTTACGAGACGAATCTAATGAGGTTAATTAAGTCATGATTAGAAGACGAGTTACTTGTAGCATCACTTTAGCAAAATATAAATTAGTTAAGCTCATTAGATTCATCTTGAAAATTAGCACCAATCAGTCAATATGGTTTTGTCATTAAATTAATCGAAATATTCATAAATAATAAGATTCTCTTTGATGTGACAGTGCTTAAATTTTAGAGGCAGAAAAACGAACAGAGCCAAAGTAGTAGTAATCCAGCATGGGTTGTGAGTTAAAGAAAGATCATTACATGCCCGCGTGGCCTAGCAATCTAGCGAAGCCGGGACCAGTGCCATGGCGCAGGCGTCCGTACGGCCAATTTTAAACATCGCCGTACGCTCGTCCTCGAGCGCGGCGTTGAAGCAGCATGGCAGCAATCTGGCGTTATCATCCCTTCCCTTCCCGTGCGTCGTCGGACGTGTCACGGGAACCCCGCTCTCTATTGTGCTATGAACGACAGCGCATCTCTACTGATGATACGCTCACCAAAGCTAACGAGTTTTGGGCTCGATTTGAGAAACTTTTCCCTTCTTCTTGCAATGAGAGAGAGAGAGAGAGAGTGTGAGGACTGAGGACTGAGGAGACCAACGGATCCAACGGCGTCAGAGTGACAGGGGCAGAACTGAGCGATTTGTTTTCCTGTGGACCCAAATTGCACCCCTTTGACCCAGTTTGGGCCCCACGCTCCAGACCATTTTCTCCTTCTCTTTCAACCCCGAACCAATACTACCATCATTCAGTAAAAAAATTAGGTAAACTATTAAGACTGGTTTGAGCATTTATTGATAAAAAGTGAGATAGCCGATTAGTCGTCCCGTTCCAAGATACTCCTCCGTTCGAGAATATAAGGATTTGTTGACTTTATGATTTCTAGTTTGATCATTCAGTCTTATTCAAAATATTTATGCGAGTACAAAACTAAATAAGGCGTACTTAAAATATACCTAGGAATAAAGTATATTGTAACAAAATAAATAAAATTTTAACAATTTTTTTAAATAAGACGAATGATCAAACATAACATCCGAAAGTCAACAAATGCTTATATTTCGGACGGAGGGAGTACATTAGTCAATGAGTGAATTTCACAAAATCCTAAGTTTTATGGTACTTGTATCATAAAATCTTAGGTATGTGTCATATTAACTCTCAGTTTTTTTTGTCATATTGTTTCACATAACCTCCACCCTAATCAAAGTAGTATGAATATCAGAAGTGAATTTAACTTTCATGCGTCGAAGATAATTTAGTCATATATTCGATTTGACGATTCCATTGATTAAATCGACTGGAATACATGTCTCATGTAAGAATAAACTTAGAATCTACAAATCATATTCATTATTAATTCTTGATGGAGGTAGGCTTTTGTGGAACGATATCACCATAAAACCTGTGCTTATATGATACGAGTCATAATACCTGGGATTTTGTAACACAAGGACCACAAAACATATGGTTTTATGAAATTTACTCTTAATCAAATCGACTCTCTGAATCCGTTTCAACTCACATCAGGGGTCTTTGGTTATGGACGAAAGAAGTACTAGTACATCAGAAGCTGCTTCGCGAGGGTTTGATCTCGAAGAACCTTGCTAAATCTATTTTTACATATGGCCAGGATGGGCACGTCGGCTTGCCGGAAACTCCGCATCGCCGTCAGAAATGGTGTTGTGTCGTTTTCCCCAAGATTAGTCACTTCACAAGTTACAGGATGCATCTATCTCTGGAGGAAACATATCCGCTGCTGGTAGGAGTATTTCTGACCATGACCAGTTCTTGCATTGTTCTTGCAAGGAGTATACGTCTTCTCGAAAGTCACCGTCTGTCAATAAGTAAAATCGACGCTTTCACACTGCTGCCATGGGGGAAAGTTTTCCTTTCCCGCCATGCACACGAATCCATGATCGTCGATCTCAGTTCCGGGCCGATGGATGCACAACAACACTGCTCCGTCCCATCTGGCCATTCACCGCTCATCGATGTTTGGAAGGATGCACCAAATGAAGAAGGTGATTGGCTATGCGAGTGCTGGACGGCGGCGAGGGGCGCACTAGCTAGCAAGTCGCTTCGATTCACCAGCGCGGCTCAGGCCCAGCAGGGGTGTGTGTGTGCGGTGGTGGACCAACACACCAGGGGGAGCATGAGCTCATGTCGGACTCGGACTCGAGTCTGTTCGCGCGTGTCCGGCCTCTCGACGGGTCGCGCACGGCCCGCCGCGGCCCCGCGCCACCAACAGACGCAGCCACACGTGCTCCCAAAAGCCCCGCCAAATAAACCCCATCGCCCGATGGGGCCACATGTAAGCGACACGGGCTCCAGCTGCACTTCAAAAACAAACGAAATCATGTGTTAAAACCTCTACTGCTACTATTGCTTGGACGGTATCGGCCGGGCATCACATACAACAATATAATTCGAGCGACGATGGCCGTCGTGGTGGCCCAACCCCGGTGTGTGGATGGGTCAAGTCACACTTGCAATGTAGTGGCCACACCTCACCTGTGCTCAAACATGGTGCCTTGTCCCTGCTCTTCCCCTACACCCTTTGCATTGTGGCCCTCCTTCATCTCCGCCTACGCCTTTTTCTAGCTCCTATCGTAGTTTGATGTATTCATCGAACGGTCTGATACTATTGTACGGTTAACCGTTAGAACCTGTCGCGAGTACTTTTGTCGTTGCACGTGCGACGGTTTCTAGATCCGTGTCGGAGAAACCGTCACCGACACACCCTAGGGACACAAGAGGTTGTAGCAATTGTCGTGCCGATAGTCCGGATGTACGAACAAATATGCTACAGGGGATGCTCAGTTCTATACACCTAAAATCGAGTAGTTGAGACATGGTCATTGAAATACCAGGATTCCGGAATGCAGGGTTTTGATGGTTAACTATTCAAACTTGTTTCATTTCTCTAACAAGCTAGGATAGAAGAAAGAGGAAATTCTATTTTTAACCAATAAAACATATCAAATTTAAAAGTGCCAACTAAAATGTGTTCTTACTGGCATGAAATGTGTTATTCCCATTGTATAGCCATTTTCTGTCTTTCTTCATATAACCTCCAACTATCAATTATATTCTTACTAGCTAGATAAACATAGCTCTATCTTTTTGTAATAAATGTAATAGCTCTATCCCTTTATGCTACCATTTTTTTCAACCTTTCTATGTATATTTTTCTAATTTGTGTTTCCCCAATTTCGTTTCACTTACAACAAAGAAAAAAAGTTATGTGTTTGGTTGCCTGACGCGGTAGGTATCGTGATGTGCATTTTTGCCAATCTTGGAGAAGCAGCGATAACCAAAATACCTGCAAATATCGAAGCCGGCCGCCTTGGTGCGTCCAATGATTGCCGCGTTGCTTTTGCTACACCCCCGCGCTCGTGGCCGGGCCTGAAACCTGCGGAATCTGGTACAGTACAATGCAACGCACAGAACCCTGCTGCTGCGATGGTCTCATCCGTCTCTTCTCCTCATCTTTTGCTACACCCCCATGGCAGCTTTGCCACATGCCAACCTAAACCAACCAACCAGCCAAGCAATCTCTCTCTCTCTCTCAAACTTCATTAAAGTACTAGTATTTTACAATGAGTTTTCATTGACATCTCATGATCTCAAAATGAAATCCGAAGTGAGCCGGCCGGGGCCAAAGAAACAGGATCCCTGCAGGCTTTTCCATGCGCATTGTGTGCTGATGCGATGAGACTTGTGACCACACACCACATTCCACAGGTGAGACGGTCCATCAGATAATAATAATAATTGGTGTCCTGGGGATGGATGGACCATCTCGAGCTGATGCCGGTTTTTGGAGCAGTACACAGCCGTGTCTCCACTGCTCCATGCAATCGGTCAAATTCAATTCACCAATCACCCAGCTACACAAAAGAGTCTTGCTGGATTAATTTGATTGCCGATGATGCCCCCGAACAACACATGCAGGTCTGCTATATTCTTGCAAACCTTTCGATTTTTGAAAGTCGAGCTATCTATCTGGAACTTTCATGAACCTTGCAGTTAGTATAGGATTTTTTAATAATCGATTTTTAATTTATTAATATTAATAACTGACCGATTAAGATGACATAAAAATTATATTAGTGCTCAATAAGTAGCCTACTTTTTATATTTTTATTTTAAACTTGTAAACTCATTTTGGACTGTTGTAATTGTAAGTGAAAATGGTTACAACAACATATAGTTTACCACCAAAAAAATTGACACAAGTTTTCGATTTGTAAAGTATATTTAACTAATACTTTAGGAGGCCTAACTGTTAAGCTAAAAAATTCGAAATTTTACAAATTTTTGAATTAGTCAGTTATTAATATTAATAAATTAAAACATTCGATTATTCATAAAAAATCCAGTTAGTTGGTGAGATTCAAAGAGAGGCCCAAATGCCCAATGATGATAGGGGACAGAAAGTGGGGGTCCAATCGCAATGGGCCTTCTTCGCTTTGCTGCCATTTCTTCTTCCCCGTGGCTGCTGCTCCTCCTGAGGCTGCAGGAGAAAGGGAGGCAGCAGCCGCCCCCATCTCATCTCCTTTCATGATCGACCCCCACGCCTCCATTATTATTGTCCATCATTTTGACCATTGGTCTCCTCCAAGTCTCCAACCTCTCAGAAACAGATTATGGCTGTGCACACGTGTACTGCTCAAGCCTTCATTACTGTCATTGAAGTTCAGCCAAGAACTAAAATGTACAAGAAAAAAAATTCGAAGGCCCGTGCAACAGTTACTGCTAGTAGTAGCACATTTTGTTTCCAAGGTGTGATGGAGGTCTGCAGATTATAAATTTATGATGGATGATAATACTAAATTCACTTACGACGATAAAGCTACCGCTTTACTGTCAGGATCATGAAATGCAGATGTAGTTTCACACCCAACGGATCGGGAACTGTGAACCTGCGTTGCTCATTAATTCCGGGATGAAAACTAGAATATGATCAATATTCAAGAAATTTCACAAATTGCAGCTTCTTTCTATGAACATCGATCCTGAAATAAGGGCTTCCTTGTTGGTTAGCACACATCCTTTTGTTCTTGCAAGTTCAAACAGATCCTTGTAGTACTTGACCATTAATTTTGAAGAACAAATCCACAAAGCAACCATTAACCAGATGCAACTCGTAACCAAGCAGATTTTGCTATTTGACCAGCAATTCTGACGACATATCTCTAAAAATACTAGTAAGATCTACAGGTCGGCCGCTGCAAGATGAAGACCAGAACATAAGTAGGGCATGCAACAGTATGTGGCTTTATTCTTAAGCAAACTCAGGCTGCCGGTACCATGATGCAGAACAAGGGAAAATATTAAGGAACTGTTATAATCAGCTAGTGGCTTGGTGCTGAACCCTATCCACGCAGTGTCCATTTGCTATCACCAAGCAGTCTACCTGGGCCGGTCAGCTTAAGAGGAAGAGCAGAGGAGCGATTCCAGTACAGTCAAATGACGTCTCGATACTTTATACAAATTATGTGTTTTACCTTTGGCAGCTTCTTGAAGATCCAGAGCCCAGAAGGACAACGGTATTATTTAAGAAAAGCTCATTAGAAATTTATGAAGGTTCCCGAGCTGGTTTCGATGTTATGGCAGACGGAATGCAACACTGCTGCTTCATAACAGATCTGTTTTTCTTTTCAGATAACATCCGTTCAGCTAGCAAAATATAAATTTAATCCCAACGAGTTCGAGAATTCCAGCTCACTGCAAAAAATTAACATTACAGCCTTGTGATGAAGAATCCACAGATTTCAGCCTGGACTGATTTAAGGCGATAGGCTACACTAAAAATGTCACCCCTAAGAATCCCAACATTTCAGTCTAACTAGGGAACAACAACAAAAAAAATATATCAACCAGCCAACCGCTGCGAGACGATGATGGCAGCATCGACCATTTTTTTTCTTTTTGCAGCATCCTTCATATAAATTGGAGGTCAATGAACTGTAGAACATAAAGTGCCTCAGCTTGTTAACTTCATGACGCAGAATAAGGTGGAGCACCAAGGAACGGTTCTAGTGCTGCCAGACGATGTCTCAAGAAGCTGTACACGGACTCTGTGTTCACTGCGGCAAACCGAGCAACCATACCAGAACCCTGTAGCAAGAATAATAAACAAGTGTTTGTTTGGTAAAATGCACAAAGTACTAATGATTCTGGTACAAGAAAACGCTGAGTGGCTGCAAACCATTTGTCCAAATGGGCTGCAAGAGGCGATTAGTGGAGGCCTTTGAGGCTGTTGAGGTTGTGATCTCATAGCATAGCGGCTTCCACCAGATGTTGGTGGGCGAAGTTGACCAGACATCAGCTTTCTTACTTCGTCTTGCATTTGATCTTGTATGTGCTTTAGTTTTGGCCTTCAAAGAAAAGTATGCCATGAACATAATGATAAAAACATAGTTCAAATTATGACAGTATATTGTGCTTGGCATGTTGCCTCTAAAATGTGTGTCCTTATTTTGGACAATTTTATTCGTTCTGGAACAATCAGACAGATGCTACTGATCAGTAAAACTAGTTCTGAACAAGGTGACATTTAATTAAGAAGAAATAGGCACCCGAATTCTCGTCAATGAGGACTTGAACCTGAGTTGTCAGGGTGTTCATCCACACCCTTAACCAGCTGAACTAGGCTCAGTTCCTAGACCTGGGATATTATGCAGAATGCTGTTGAGATGGCACACAACACTACTGAATTTTTTGTGAACTATACGGTTTGTATAAACTCACTAGTGCAGTGTTCCAACTTTCAGTTTTAAATGAGTGGACAAAAAGAATGAAGCAAATGCGTGTGGCACGATGAACTTACCCCAGTAATACAACCATCCCAATCACATTGTATTCCTGCATCTGCTCAGCAATACTACAATTCGAGCCTTGTTCTAGAAGAACCTGAACATGCATACAAAGGTTTAAGATGATGCCATATTACACAACAACAATCTGAAAGAGATGGGCAGACCTAACAAAGAAAATTACAATCGAGGACAAGTGGTCTTACCGAGTCGACAAAGAGAGGTTGATCTCCGAAGAAAATATGGTTGACACTCTTGTAATAGTTGAAAGCCCACTTTTCTCCACTTTCATAACGGCCACTCGTAAACCAATCTACAATTACCAAGTTTGAATTGGCGAAGACTTGAAACACTTGCTTTTGGTAGTATCGAGCGGTGGAGAAACAGGTTACAGGATCTGGAATAAGAACAAACAGAGCATCTTCTCCAACACTTGCCTACTGCATGTAATAAACATCGAATTACATTTTTTTCCCTGTATGCAAGTAAGAAATTTCAATATCAGTCTCTGAAGAAGTAGCCTTACCTCTAGAAACTGCTCCGAACATTTTGAGCCCACAGCCTTGTACACCTACAAACAATAGATTTGATGGAAACTAGTTTGTTCAGTTGATCTACCTAGTGACCGAACTTGGTACAAAAATTCAGATTAGTAAATAAACAACAGATTTAGTGGAATCAGTAGGCATTTCCATCAATGGAAGTCACTGATGGAAGATTACCGAAGCATGATAATAATTAAGATACAGGATTTTATAAATCAGGAACAACTAAACAAGGTCTATCTAGATTTAAGGAAACTGAAATTTTGCTAATGTTTTAGTCACTTTTTTGAGTCATTGGATTGGATGTTGATCCAACTTCCAACCACTCAATTTTTTTGTTCACTTGTGGCAAAAAGAATATCCACTGAAAAAACGAAAATGTTCCACACAAGAACTAATTGTTGTAGCAATACTGTTTCCTTGTTCCAGCGGTACATTATCATTGTTTCAGTAGTATATTTTCATTGTTCCAGAAATCTGACTGAGCCAAATGCAATTTTTCAGTTAACTGAAAACTAGCAAATCAGTTGTATTAAGGGTTCCAAAACAAGCTAATATCATAGCTAAACCACTGTAGCCTATGAAGTGGAGAAGAGAAGGCTCGCGGGCCCTATCTGAGCTATATCCAGCCTATAAATTTGGAAAAATTATGTCCTAGTTTCTAGTGGTTCACAATGTCAAGAGCAGCTTCTCTCATCAGCAGCGGAAAATTTGCTGAACCACCATTTTGGTGTGCCCGAACGCAGGGCACATGTGGACTAGAACACGAACACATTACTCCAGTACGCAACAGTTTACAATCGGAAATGGTTGAGCGAGAACCGGGAGAAGCCAGAAGGCAGAATGCAAACCTTGGTGGAGGCCTGCGTGGTGATCGCCGCCGTGCAGCCGTCGCCGATGCTGAACGTGCACGAGATCGTGTCTCCCTGGTATGGTAAGTGAGAGAGCAATAGGCATGAGAACCCTCGATGTTACAGAAAACCAACTCGCAAGTACGCGAAGATTGGCAAGGGCACTGCAGAGAGAAGCAAAGCAAGAGAGGGAGGGATGGGACTTACGGAGACGATGCCGCCGCCATAGCTAAGCGAGTAGAGCCAGACGACGTCACAGGAGGCCGGGCCGACCTTGGATGGGGCGATGAGCTTGAGAGGGTACCTGGCGAAGCAGCGGGTCAGCGCCGACCTTCCCCGCACCTTCTCCACCCGCACCGCCCCCGTCGCCGTCGCCTCCGCCGCCATCGCTGTCTACCGCTCTTCCTCCTAAAAGCCGCGGCGACTGATCGACTCGTGTTCGTCCGTGCCGTGATGCTGATCGGTCAACTAACTAGCTGAGCCTGAGCTGGATTCGCTGTCGAAGCAAATCCCAATTCACGGATCTAGGAAGCCGTGGGCTCAATTCTTGGGGAGAGGGCATGGGCCGTCTGGACCCTGGACGTGTCGGGCGGAATGGAGCTGGGCCGTCGATGCAATCGTGGTCCAAGACTCCAAGTGGTGGATCGTAAGAGCATCTCCAAGAGTCTCTTTAAAACAAGTATGTTGGCCAAATTTATAGAAACTACTGTAAAAATTCGATCTAACAGCCTCTGTATCCGGCTTGATTTTTTTCCTCACACGCCATCCCATAGTCCCCGCATGCAATCTTTGGCGTGCGCGCATCGCTCGCCATCGTTGGTCTCCCGTGCGCACACGTCGGGATTGCTGCGTGCATTTTGCTCTCCCGCATGTCGCCTCTCTGTACCTTCGCCATCCCCTCTCCCTCAATAAAATCTTGCGATGAGTCGCTGTGGCCGTCTCGATCAAATGCCACCGCCGCATCCTCGCGCTGTGCCTGATGGATAACTAGTTTTTCACGCCGACACTGCTGCTCGTGCCACATGCCTCCATGGTCGGACACCGCTGGAGCAATTCTTACCTCAAGAGGAATTCGCAAACGACAGCAGTCCAGGTTTGGTTCTGTAGATTTCAGAGTAGTTGTATTCATCTCTGGTTATGACCGCAATCCATCTCATATGATGTGTGTAATTGATGTGCTTGTCTCACCAAATTCAAAGGCCGAGAGTAAACTGAACCTTTCTTCAATGTTCAGTTTCTTCAGATATTAAGCCCGAATGAATTGGTCAGTGGCGCATATTAGTCCTAGATGAATTGTTGATAACAAATCAATCATAATAATTGGTCAAAATGATATAAGTGTTTCGTTTTGGTGCTGTTCTCTCTTTTGAGCCAGTTCTGGTGTTGTAGACAAGATATCATCGCCATGGTTATTGGATGCGATGTTGTCTGATCAACAATGAATCGTCGACAGCTGATCGATGGAGCGGCGGCTGGCTATATGTGATGGAGTAGTAGTGATCGATGTAGTCCATCATTGTTTCTGGGAGATGATTATCGACCGGCCAACCAACATTTAATGGATTCATGTCGTACAGGCCTGTCCAGCCAAAATTGGCAGCGCATTCAAGCCAATAATTGTAGCCCGACACTATTTGAAAATAGAGAGAATTAACATTTAGAGAGACTCTTGGGTTTGGTCACTTTTAGAGCATCTCCAACAGTTTTTCTATATAATATTTCATTTGTATATTTGAAGATTTTAAAAAAAAAACACCATCCAACAGACCATTTATCCAACTCTCTATTTTTCCAAATAGCTAAAACAATCATTTTCCATAGCTATTTGTAGCGCAGCACCCTGGCTCGCAATGTGTCCGCAATTTACGTGTTCACGGAGCAAGGAAGGTAAAATCGCATGCATGGATAAGGAGAAAAGGACAAAACTGCTGATGTCATCGAATGCAAATTTGATTTCAAACATAAAAAATATGATAACTCCCAAATAAAAAGTCTGAGTTAAAAACTGATTTCATCATTATATTCGTAGTCACGAAAGCTTCAAAATAAGACCCCACTTGTCTATATTTCAATGATATTTTCTTGAAGTAAAAAAATATTAATACAATGTTAATAAACATTTAAGCAAATTAAGCTTTTTTTCACTAGGAGATGTACATTTAAACACTAGTCTAGGCCTGGATATTATGAAAAAAAAGATTAAGTGATTATGTGATAATTTTGAATATGGAGATTGAAATGTTTTAGAGAGTCTGTTGGATTACTCATGTTTTTTAGAGGATGCTTTATTTTACAAAATAGTTAAAACTATGATTTAGCTAGCCTTTTTTTTGCTATTCTCCTTGAGATGCTCTAACTTCGTAAGCGCCTGTTTGACTTGTTCGTGGGTGCCACGTGTCGGATCCAGTAGTGGCCGGAACGGCGCAACCGGCACCGGTGGGCAGGCCACGTTCCGTGGTCGGCGCGCAACCGGTGGCTCCTTTCCGACTGCCCACCGCACCACCACTCCGACTCGAGCCGAACGATCCCCTCTTCGAATTGGGAGCGGCCACCTTATCCCCGCTCTCTCCTCCCACTGTGCCACCGCGCTCCACTGTGCTCTGCCCGACTTGCCCCCGCTTACGCGCGCCATGGCAGCGACCGCGTCCACCGCGGCCGCGCTGTTCACGAGGCCCGTCGGCGGCGCGCCCCACCTCGCCTCCTCCTCCGCTTCGTCTCACAGGAGGCGCCTCCTCGCCGTCAGGTACGCACGCACGCACGCCTACTCACTCCGCTGGCGCTCGCATCGATGGATGAATCATGAATGCCCACCAGATGCTCGACCAGTTGCGTCTGCAGTTTGCACCATGCAAGCAGACTGCAATTGCTGGCATGACGGGAAACTGGAATTCACGAGGTTTTTAGCTATAGAGTCACCACAATTTGTAGGCTGATCGATGTCTGGGGTTGATGCGAGCAGATGCCAGTCGACCAGCGTCGACAAGCAGCAGGATCCGAAGGCGAAGCGGAGCCTGCTAGATAACGCCAGCAACATGCTCACCAACCTGCTCAGCGGCGGCAGCCTCGGGAACATGCCCGTCGCAGAGGGCGCAGTCACCGACCTCTTTGGCAAGCCCCTCTTCTTCTCTCTCTACGACTGGTTCATCGAGGTGCGCGGCGCACCCCTTCCCGTCTCATTCACACTTACTACGATCAGCATTTTCAACCACATACTACGCACTTTGTTCACCGGCCTTGTAGAACGAACCATACTGGAAATTCTCGAGTGAAAGCTAGATGTGGAAAGCTTGGGCGCACTGACGTATTTTGATTTCTTTGCAGCACGGCTCTGTCTACAAGCTTGCTTTTGGGCCAAAATCATTTGTTGTCGTCTCTGATCCTATCGTTGCTCGACACATCCTCAGGGAAAATGCTTTCTGTTACGACAAGGTATGTTGTTTACATCATTACATGTCGTGTATAACTGGCACTGTACTGAATATCTGGTTCAGTTTAGTGGGTTATGTTTTTTACATGGTATTTCTGGTATTGAAATCAGGGTGTTCTTGCTGAAATTTTAAAACCGATAATGGGGAAGGGTCTTATACCTGCTGATCTTGACACTTGGAAGCAAAGGAGAAAAGGTTAGAAAGGTTGGACATAAATCATATTTTGTTTTTGCAATTACGATACCTAATTTATAATATTCTGTTAACGCTTCACCTTATCCAAACCGGTTTTGTGCAGTTATAACACCTGGGTTCCATGCTTTATTCATAGAAGCTATGGTGAGAATATTCACCAAATGTTCAGAGAGAACAATATTAAAGCTTGAACAGCTAACTGAAAGTGATGATGGTGAACAATCAGCCATAGTGGACTTGGAAGCCGAGTTCTCCAATTTGGCACTTGATATAATTGGCCTGGGCATCTTCAATTTTGATTTTGGCTCAGTAAATAAGGAATCACCTGTAATCAAGGTTGGAATAGTAGCATATCTTTAGTCCTAATATCTGATTCTTATGTTTACATAGGATGTTGTATAGATTGTTAGAATTATTGTGTATTAGGTCAGGCCTTATTAGGCCCATGGGGCCCACTAGGTTTACCGCCACATCCTAGGGCCGGCACCCTTCTGGTGCGCCCTCTGGCAGGTACCCTAGGTGGAGTCTATATATTGTAACCATCATTGGTCAATGGAATACAACCTATTATCAAGCCCCAATTATATTTCCTACATGGTATACAGAGACTTTCACGGTCCTATACCCTAGCTTCCGCTTAAACCCTAGCCGCCGTCCATGGCTGGCAAGCCCATAGCCCCCACCGAGCTCTCCTCCAGCTCTGCCACGCCCTCCGCCGCTGTCCTTGATGCCGGTGCTGCCGCTACCGCCGCCGCCAAGCGACGCGATGATGCCGAGGTGCAAGCCAAGCTGCTGGAAGATGCCGCTGCGGAGGCCAAGGCAACAAACGCTGCTCTCAGCGATCAGCTCCAGAAGGATGCTGCCCTCCTCAAAGCAGCCGCCGCGGCCCAGGACCGCGTTCGCATCGCTGCTGAAACCCTCCAACAGGAGCGGGATGCTGCTGCCGCCCTAGAACGGCAAGCAGCCCTGTTACGCGACCCTTCACGCCCGGAGGATGCTGCTGACGACGACGGCCTCCCCGACGACTACGAGGCCGCTGCCATCACCAATCTCCATGCACAAGCCGCAGCAGTCCGGAACATCAAGGCCCTTGTTCCGGTCCTCCTTGATCTGCAGTCGCCGCATTACACCAAGTGGCGAGGGTACATCCTCCTCACCCTCGGCCGCTACTCGCTCAAGGATCATGTCCTCACCGATTTTGGCTACCCCAATGATCCGGCATGGGTTCGCATGGAATGCGTTGTCCTGTCCTGGATATATATAACTCCATCTCCCCGGAACTAATGGAGACCGTGCATGAGCGGGGTGCCGCCACCGCACGATCGGCATGGCTCGGGATTGAACAGCAGTTCCTCGGCAATAGGGAGACTCGCGCACTCGCAGCTTGATGCCGAGTTTCGCAACCTTGTGCAAGGCCCCCTTCCCATTGATGAGTACTGCCGCAAGATGAAAGCTATGGCCGACGCCCTGGGTGATCTAGGTGAGCCCGTTCCCGATCGCACTCTTGTGCTTAACGTTCTGCGTGGTCTCAATGAGCAGTTTCAGTTCATGGCCCACCTCATCACCCGTCGAAGCCGTTCCTCTCGTTCCGGACGTTCGCTCGGACTCGCGCCTCGCCGAGCTCAACATGCCGCGGCCCTCTCCAGCAGCTACGGCCCTCGCTGCCGCTCCTGCCCCGTCGCCCGCTGCTCCACCCGCACGCTCACCGGTGCCCCGTCCTCCGCCTCTCTTGGCGGCGGCGCCAACAATGGTCACTCCGGCCACAACTACGGCGGCAACAACATCGGCAACGGAGGGCGCCGTCGCCGCCGCGGCGGCCGCAACAAGCATGCCCACTGGCCCTCTCGTCTCACAACCCGTGGACCGGGACAATCCAAATGTGGCCCGGCGGCTCCACCGCTCCAACCGGCCAACGCCCTCGCGTCCCCCACCCCGGAGCCTCTACACCGCACCACCGGGCGCTGCTCTCGGGTGCGCCGATGTTTGGCACCACGGCGCCCTACGGTCTCGCACCACGGCTCCTCGCCGGCTCCTCACTTGGCCACCCCTATGGCACCGAGCACCACTTCGGCTACCGGCGCCACTGCAGCTTCCCCGACCCGGGCGTGTTCAATCCTCCGGTGCCGTCTTCTCCACATCGGCAGCCGGCTTGGTTCCCGTGGGATCCCCACACACTTGCCGGCGCGTTCGAGCACGGCCACATTGACGCCACCACCACCGACTTCCGAGTGGGTCCTCGATTCCGGTGCCACCTCGCACATGTCGCCGCATCCCGGTAACGTTACTCCACTCCCACACACTACATACCCTTCATCTATCATTGTCGGTAATGGCTCTACTCTTCCTGTCATCCGATCGGCTACACCTTTCTTAATGGTTCCTTTCATCTCAATAATATTCTCCTCGCTCCCAACATCATTAAGAACCTTTTGTCCGTTCGCCAATTTACCACCGACAATCTTGTCTCTCGTTGAGTTTGACCCTTTCGGTTTCTCCGTGAAGGATCTTCGCACCAGGACCGTCCTCCTCCGATGTGACGACCCGGGCCCCCTCTACACATTGCAGTCACCAAGCAGCCTCCAGCTCGCCCACTTGCTCGCTTGCCGCATCATCCTCATCTTTGTGGCACCGGCGTCTTGGTCACCCCGGCCGACGAGCACTATCACGCCTTGCTAGCTCTTCTCGCAATCTCGTGTAATAAAATCCCTAGTGATCACATTTGCCACGCTTGTCAACTTGGTCGTCATGTACGCCTACCATTTGCTAGCTCATCATCTCGTGCCCTCAACAACTTCGACTTAATTCATTGTGATTTGTGGACATCTCCAATTGTTAGCATTTCCGGATTCAAATATTATCTCGTTGTTCTTGATGATTGCTCACATTATGTTTGGACTTTCCCTTTGCGCCTTAAGTCCGACACTTTCTCCGTGCTAGCTAACTTCTTTGCGTATGTGACCACACGGTTCGGCTGCTCCGTGAAAAGTGTCCAATGTGACAACGGTAGGGAGTTTGACAACCTCTCCTCCCGGTCCTTCTTCCTCACCAAAGGAGTAACCCTACGTATGTCCCGCCCCTACACATCGCCACGTAACGGAAAAGCCGAGCGCATGCTTCGCACCCTCAATAATGTAGTGCGCACCTTACTCTTCCAAGCATCCATGCCTCGCATCTTATTGGGTTGACGGCCCGCATACAGCCACCTTTCTCATCAACCGGCTCCCCACCAAGACCCTGCAGCTTGCCTCGCCCTACTTCGCCCTACACGGTACTCACCCTACTTACTCCGAGCTCCGGGTATTCGGTTGTGCTTGCTACCCTAACCTCTCCTCCACAGCCCCGCATAAGCTTGCGCCACGCTCCGTCCTCTCGTGTTTTTCTTGGCTACTCACCCGATCATAAAGGATATCGGTGCCTCAATCTGTCCACCAACCGTGTGATTATCTCCCGACACGTCGTCTTCGACGAGTCTAGCTTCCCCTTTTCCGGCTCTCGGCCCTCATCACCGCTTGATGAGCTTGACTTTCTAACTAACTTTGAGCTTCCTCGAGCTCCTGTTTCTCCTATAGGTACTCCCTTGGCGGCCTCTCGGATCACCGACGGATGCCGTTCAGCTCCGGTCGCTGCGCCCCGAGCGCGCCCGAGCCGGACATCATACCGGTGCTCCCACCGATCACCCCCGGGTTCGTGCTACTCGCTGCACCAGCTGCACCCCGCTCGGCTTCGCTCGCGCGCCACGCGCGGCCACGGCTTCACTCGCGCCACACGCGGCCTCGCTCGAGCCGCGTCTAGCTCCGAGCTTCACCAAGCCACCTGTTCACTATGTGTACACTCGTCGGCCGGCCGGTCCTCCACGGACCGCTCGGCCTCCTACGCCGCCACCGGTGCGTCCCGCTGCGGCCGGTTCTCCACAGAGCCGCTCAGCCTCCCACGCCGTCACCGGTGCGTCTCCGTCGTCCTTCCCAAGGGTGCTGTTCCGGTTTCTCCGATTCGGAATGATCATCGCATGGTCACCGGGGCCAAGCACGGTTATCGTTTGCCGGCTCTCTACCATGCCGAGGCCGCTATCTCACCTGTACCGAAATCCTTCCAAGCTGCCCTCACCGATCCCTCGTGGCGTGCTGCCATGGAAGAGGAACACTCGCTTCCGCAAGCAAACCGGACTTGGGACTTGGTGCCTCGCCCTTCAGGAGCTAATGTCGTCACAGGAAAATGGATATTTCGCCACAAGTTTGACGCAGATGGGCGCCTCGATCGCTACAAGGCCCGCTGGGTTCTTCGCGGCTTCACTCAAAGACCCGGTGTCGACTATGATGAGACCTTCAGTCCCGTGGTCAAGCCAGCCACCGTGCGAACAGTGCTCTCCATTGCCATCTCCCGCCGGTGGCCAGTTCATCGCTTGGATGTCAAAAATGCTTTTCTCCATGGCACCCTCACCGAGACAGTGTATTGCAGTCAGCCTGCTGGATTTGTTGACTCTGCCCATCCCGACTACGTTTGTCGTCTCAACAAGTCCTTATACGGCCTCAAGCAGGCCCCTCGTGCATGGTACAGCCGCTTCGCCTCCTTCATTCTCACCATGGGATTCACGGAGGCTCGGTCGGACACCTCTCTCTTTATATTCAGCCGTGGCACCGAGCAGGCCTACCTGCTCCTCTACGTTGATGACATTGTTCTAACAGCGTCGTCCACCGACCTTCTCCGGAGAATTATTGCAGCCCTCCAGGATGAATTTGCTATGAAGGACCTCGGCTCTCTACATCATTTTTTGGGTGTCAGTGTTCAGCACAAAAATTCTGGGCTGTTCTTAAGCCAGAAACAATATGCATTGGATATTCTTGAGCGGGCATCAATGTCCGAGTGCAAGCCATGCACCACCCCTGTGGACACCAATCCCAAACTTCCTGCTACTGCCGGTCCCCCTGTAGCTGATGCCACACAATACCGCAGCCTGGCAGGTGCCCTTCAGTATCTTACATTCACCCGGCCCGACATCACTTACGCTGTTCAACAGGTATGTCTTCACATGCATGACCCACGAGAGGCTCACCTAGCAGCACTGAAGAGGATCCTTCGATACATTTGTGGCACTGTTGATTTCGGTTTGCAGCTTCACTCATCTTCTCCATCCGAGTTGGTAGTTTATTCTGATGCTGACTGGGCCGGCTGCCCCGATACACGTCGCTCCACGTCTGGTTATGCAGTGTTCCTCGGTGGTAACCTTGTGTCTTGGTCCTCTAAACGGCAGAATACTGTTTCCCGTTCTAGTGCAGAAGCTGAATATCGGGCTGTAGCTAATGCTGTTGCTGAGGTCTCTTGGCTACGACAACTTCTACAGGAACTTCACTGCCCATTGTCGAAGGCCACTCTTGTTTATTGTGACAATGTGAGTGCTGTGTATTTGTCCTCCAATCCAATCCAGCATCAACGAACCAAGCATGTTGAGATTGATCTCCACTTTGTTCGTGAGCGGGTGGCCTTAGGACAGGTTCGGGTGCTTCATGTTCCGACAACCTCCCAATATGCTGACATCTTCACAAAGGGGCTGCCGACATCAACTTTTGTTGAGTTTCGCTCCAGTCTCAATGTCTCACCTTGTGGCTAGAGACGTTGTGACTGCGGGGGTGTTAGAATTATTGTGTATTAGGTCAGGCCTTATTAGGCCCATGGGGCCCACTAGGTTTACCGCCACATCCTAGGGCCGGCACCCTTCTGGTGCGCCCTCTGGCAGGTACCCTAGGTGGAGTCTATATATTGTAACCATCATTGTCAATGGAATACAACCTATTATCAAGCCCCAATTATATTTCCTACATAGATGCATGCAGAGTGACTGAATAAAAATTACAGAAGGACATCACGATGCACATCTATCATATGCAGAACTGATTTATGCTTTTTTCCCTACCATTCTCTTCACTTCTTTGAGAGTTGTTAATAATTTTACACAGGCAGTATATGGAACTCTTTTCGAAGCTGAGCATCGTTCCACATTTTATATCCCTTACTGGAACCTTCCTTTAGCTAAATGGATAGTTCCAAGGCAACGCAAGTTCCATAGTGACCTCAAGGTCATCAATGACTGCCTTGATAATCTTATAAAAAATGCAAAGGATACGAGACAGGTTTGTTCCAACAGAATGGCTATTCACACACCATGGTAGCACTTTTATGAACTTGAACTAGTTTTGATGTTGTTGCGACTCAGGAAGCTGATGTGGAAAAGCTCCAGCAAAGGGACTACTCATCCTTGAAGGTTGGCTCTGCTAGTTCTCCGTTTCTTGGTTCATTCTGGCACCACCAGTTTACTTTTGTAAATACTGGGGAGCTTTTACAAACAATTTCTTGAATTTGTGCATTTCACCTATAGGATGTGAGCTTGCTGAGGTTCCTTGTTGACATGCGAGGGGCTGATGTTGATGATCGCCAGGTAAATTGCCAAGTAGTTTTGCATTTTAATGTTGTAGATTTGCTATATATTATTTTCCGGTACACAGCAAATTAAGTCGAACAATTTCATGTTTGTGACAGCTTCGGGATGATCTTATGACGATGCTTATAGCTGGGCATGAAACAACAGCTGCTGTTTTGACCTGGTCTATTTATCTACTGGCCCAGGTACGCATATGTTATCACATAATGCGCTAGTTAATTATTTACATATAAATATTCCTAATAGTTTCAATGTCATTATACCACACTGTAACGCAGAACCCTACCAAGATGAGAAAAGCTCAGGCAGAGGTCGATTCAATACTGAGCAGTGGGGCAGTTACCGTGGAGAGCCTAAAAAAGATGGAGTATGCTATGCTACTAATCTTACAACTGCTTTGGTTCTCCTATAGCTAGTTAGTGAAGGATAAGTGTAATGTGCTAAACATTTTCGCCATGTTATTTAATTGGCACATCATATTTCTTAAAGTTCAGAAACTTATTGGAACCTTTATGTAATCTTAATTTAGTAGTATGTCTTACTCCCCTATATGCATTTATATTGAAGCCTATGATCCAGCTTTTTTTAATAAATAAATAAATTTGCTTCTCTATTTCCATGGGTAGTGGTTAGTGGCATGGCGTCCAACTTCTCTGTAATTAGTAACTATATTTATGCGTCAGAAACATATTCCCTTTCACATGTAACCTCTACATTATCCTCTAGGTACATAAAATCGATTATTGTTGAGTCTCTTCGCTTGTATCCTCAGCCACCGTTGTTGATCAGGCGTTCTCTGCGACCAGACAAATTGCCAGGTATTATCTTCAGTGTAATGTGTACAATTCTCCATCTAATAATCCAAAAGTTGTTTACTGGTTACTATCAAAGAAAACATATCGCAGATATTGTGAAGGTCATGCCATCATCACAGGATTACATATTTAATAATACATATTATTTTTTCACTGAAAGAGCTGATTGTCACCCATATTCCACAAATATAAGTATGCATGTGGTTCAAATTGAAATTAACAATGTGGAAGTAGTTATAGATGCAATGTTGCACTTACCTAAATAAAAATGACGAGAGTTGTTTTCCAATGCACACGCCCGTATATACAGCTAGTTCTAAGATTGTTGTACATTTCTATATCCTGATTCACTAGATGTATCAACTAATTCATGCTTTTTTTACAACTTATATTTTTTGGTGAAAGTTAGAGGAAGTGTATGTTGCCTTCATTGATCCGTGCCATGTGATTCCCCATTGACCGCTGAAGTATCCTTTTCCAGGTGGGTACAATGGAGCAAAAGAAGGATATGAAATACCTGCTGGGACCGACATATTTGTTTCTGTGAGTTGGTGATTAATTTAACAGTTGTAGCATGGATACTTACATAGATTGTTACGATAAACTGCTGAATTTTTTCTTTCATAAATGACTGAATGAGAAATGAGCTAGAGCAGACGGTAGAGACTAGAGACGCCGGCCGTCATGTGACAAACCTAAGTACTAAAATCCTAGCTTCATACTCCAGCAGGATCTGCGAGCCGATAATGTTAAGAGAGGTAGAGGTAGCCCTCCAACAGTTCTCAGTCAGCATTCAATATTCCTGAACACCCAAATACAGCCTCCTTGGTTGCCAAATTTTTGCACTTCATAGTCGTTCCTAATCCTTCCACATGGTGGGTCCAGCAATGCTCCGCTCACCCACCGGCCTTTTTCTCCCACACTCCATTAGTTTAATTTTTAGGAACTGATTTATTGAACATGTTGGCGAAGAGGAACATATTTTCATCCTATAAGTTTTTTTTTTGAGTCGAAAGAAGAACTATATTAATATGTATCCGCGTACACCATGTTACAAGCCCTTTGAAATACAAAGAGATTACAAGCAGATTCACTCATGATAAAGCAGATTATTGGAAGTGTCTTTTTTGGCACGGTTGCAGATACTTAGGTACCATGTAAGGGGTCGTCTCTCCTCCTGACGGAATTCCATTTTAATGAGTATAAATTGAATTCTATCATCTATGGTTCAATCCATTTCGTTGGTATACTTATAGTAATCTGGCATTGCAGGTATACAACCTCCACAGATCACCGTATTTTTGGGATCGGCCAAATGAGTTTGAACCGGAGAGGTTTTCAGTTCCAAAGAAGGATGAACATGTAGAAGGGTGGGCTGGTTTTGATCCCGGCCGCAGTCCTGGCGCAATGTACCCCAATGAGGTTTGCTTGAAGTACTCCTGTCATTCCACCCATCCCTGTATACTGTTGTTTGCAAGAGAGTAAAGAACTTTACCAAGTTGTTCTTTACCAGATTATAGCGGACTTTGCTTTCCTTCCATTTGGTGGAGGACCTCGCAAATGTGTGGGAGACCAATTCGCGCTCCTGGAGTCAACGGTAGCTCTGGCCCTGATGCTGCAGAAATTTGATGTAGAGCTGAGAGGATCGCCTGAAGAAGTGGAGATGGTGACAGGCGCCACAATTCACACAAAGAACGGCTTGTGGTGCAGACTGAGGAGGAGGACTTGATCAAACATAGCTTGTACACTGAAAAGTAGCTCTCATCCTTGACTTCTTATATATGCTTTAGCGAAGAAAAAACAGTTTTCATGAACAGTGAATACGATTCATGTACATGGTATGATGGTCACATCTATTTAGCATTAGAGGCACCAAATCCAGAGTCATATCTATTTGTTTGACATCTCGTCCACTCTTGCACTTGCACAAGCTTTTGGCAATCAAATTGGTGAGATACTACTGATAGCTTAAGACCCTGTATGTCTCGCCTGAGGTGTCCAGTTTCTTCTAAACTCAGGTAACCTGATCTATGCTGTGGCAGCATTCCATTTGGCACCCCGGAGCATGGAGGCATGTTAGGTTTCAGTCATGTTTCGGCTTGACAGGTAAGGTAATAGCACTGTGGTAGCATCTTTGCTTTGCTTCGATTCTCATGTGAGTTGTTGTGTATTGCTGTGCCGTGTTGCAGCGGGATGCATGCAGTGCAGGGAACAAGAAGCCCACAGGAAAGAACAACCAGATCTGACGGTGCAGACAGTGATTGGTAAGCAGGCTGATTTCTTTCCACGGATGCCGTAACAATGTACGAGCTCTAATTATTGTACTAACCTATCATGTGAATGCTTGTTTGACGGAGAAAAATCGTTAGGTTGAACTGCGGGCGTTTGTACTTGATGTCAAACGGAAAATCGCACGTTTCTGCGACCTTTTGTGGTCAGCAAAATTCGCTGTCGCACTAGCTGTATATATGGTAACGACAATGGAGTCAATTTAAACAAATTTGCTGTGACAAAGAATGTCTAGTTGTCAGGAAACCGTATTGGGTTTTGGTTTAGATGAGTAGTATTACTTGTTTTATAGCCGGGTAAGTTGCGACCTATGAATATGAGAGCCCTTTGACCATTAAGTTACTGTTTCTCTGCCATTTTGCTATGTCTGACCGTGCTTAATGATACTATAGAAGAAAGGCCATACAGAGAAGTTGGGTAAAGACCAGTCTTAGTGGGGGTTTCATAAACAATAAATAGAGCGTTATGTAAGCATTTTCTATGATGTGACAATGCATTAGTGAGGAGAGAGGTGAAATGAGTTTTATGAGAATGAAACCTGCACACACGGTTACCTAGACAGCTTGTGTCTTCTATGTAACATAGAAAACAACAATAGATGAAACTATGCATTGAGAGAACGGTGTTTCATCCTAGTTTCAAACATTTTTAGATGATGTGTCACTCTAGGTAATCGTGTCCATAAAACTTCCATTGAGATTGGTCATCATCTAGGGTTCTAGATATCCATAGGCCAATTCCCTGCCTCCTTCCCACCAATCAACCGTTGAAAGGTCAACGTCCTAATGGGACCCATCCACACCCAATCCTGACCAAACCCTATCCTTTCTTCACCCTCTTTCTTTGTATTATCCTGTAAACTCACATGTGGTAAAATAAATGACGGGGACAGATCAACTATTCTACTGCCAAGACTAACAAGTCATTTTCTTAGCCGGAGCATCAGTAGGTGAAACTTGTTCTTTCTCATTATTTTGAAAGCACCACAAATCTATAATTGCCTATTTACAGCATGCAGAGCCATTACTCATTTATTTAAAGTTATGCCTTGGAGCAGACGGATTGTGGTACTAATTTTCCGGACTTTTCAGGTCAATGATAAAGGATGAGCTTGAGTGCAAATAAAAAAAAAGTTTGAACATGTTTCTGATAATTCCCATGTAGTTTGCGGGCATTCTGATGCTCTATCAGTCTTAACTATATATTAGAACTAGATGGTTTACACAATTGGTTCAGTAATGAACTGATAATTTGCAGACATGCGACAAACAAACAAAACTGATTGCTAATGAACGAAGAACCATGTGCAAATATACAAATTTGTTTTCAGTTATAAAAAGCATAGAATCATAGATATTCGTGATCCATTTTTTATGTGTGTGTGTGTGTGTGTGTGTGATAAGGCACTGATGAGATGTTGAATAGCGGGGAGCATGTGAGGGGGCAGTGGACTAAAAGAATATCCAGTCAACTCCTTGACTCGTGTCATAGCGTCAGCTCACACGTCACCGCTCTGTGCGCACTCCGACAGACCCCGCGGTCGCTGCAAGTTGGGCTGACCGGATGAGCTGTCTACGAGTTCCAACTCCAGCCGAGCCGATTCGAGAATTTGAGGAAAGGCGAAACTATGGTGGGGGAGCTCCCCACCTGAATTTTGGCCCTATAGTTGGATGTGCTAGCTCCTGCAGGAGTTTAGCAGTGGCGACAGGCTTCATCGCTGTAGCTACATGCACGCGCTTGCTTTGGGTTGTGAATTTTGCTGATGGTAAGCTGGATCCTCATCTAATTTGAGTTTGATTTCATCCTCGTCTACCTTGCAAACAATGGTCGTCAAAAGATTCCCCTTTGCATCATATAGAAACTTAAAGAACTCTCATGACCGCATATCATGAGATAGTTTTTTAGGAAGATATCGTAGGATTATTGTTTATGTTTGTCAGGTACTAGTAGATTGTTTTTGTTCGTCAACTAGTTCGACGTCGAAGTTTGATCATCGTACACTAACTAATAGTTCGCTGTATATATGGGAGTTAAATAGTAAATCGTCCGAGGTGTTGTCCCGATCACGTTGAACGCACCAACCAGGTAGTCCAATCCCATTTGACCTTCAATTAGTCAGAGCCGTGCAAACTCAAGCAAACAAATAAAGTTGGCAGAGTGGATGGAGACAATATGTCGTTTGCTTAATCTAGAGGCTGCCATTTGGGAGATGGACCAAATCCTTTGACCGGAACAATCGGACAAACTCACCACATCATGTGTACGTCTCTCACGAGAACAATTATTCGCACATTTTACAACCAGGGCTCGAGGTTGTGGTCACCCGATCGATGGGTGTGCAAGTGCAACCATGAGTTAGCGCCAAGGAATTCCAAGGCTGATCGTATGTAAACGGGTCCTAAAGTTGAGAGGCTTCAAAGTGGCACGTGCTTGGGGGCAATATTCAGTCTACATGCGGGCGGCAAGCACGTCCCCATCGCGCCTTTTGGTTGGGCGGGAAGAAGGAGGAGATCCTTCGATGCGATGTCGATGTTGCGTTGCGCATGGACCTCTGCCCTCTTCTTTCTTCCCTCCGGTCGAAGCTTCGTGGTCTTTGCCTCCTCGTCGTCTCTTCTCCGGTCAGTTCACACACATGTCAAAATACGCATCCATGTCGCGCAAAGCGCAGACAGCTGACGAAGCTGAAAACGTTGCGACCACCAGCTATAGACACTGCTGTCCGCCGCCATGACCCATGATGCATGCAACGCCGGCAATTTGCCGTGCCCATTCGCCGGAACCAGTGCACCGACGACCGTGTACGCCGGCGCCGCCGTACCGCAGCCCAAACCCAAGCAAGTAAAACGCCCTTATTTATTTTCTGTGAGAAAAGGAAACTGCCACAAGTTAACGGCGGCTCACCGGAGCGGGGCCCACTCCAGCGACCGGTCCACCGGCGGACCCCGCCTCCACCCCTTCCCCCGCGCCCGACGCTTCCGGGAACGCTCCCCTTGCGGGCCAGCCACCTTCCAGAAGGCGACGTCCCGACGATCGCGACCGTCCGTGGCTCATCCAACAGTCAACAGGCTCCAAGCTATGGCGCCCCGTTTGACTCGTCGCTGGGGCGCTATAAGTAGCCGCCCTTCCCGTCCGTCCAAAGAACTCTCTTCTACTACCCACTAGCCCACACCACTGCGACCGTACAGCGACTCGCTCGCCATGGGTGACACGGGCGCGAACATGGCCCACTGGGCCGGGCTCTACGGCAGCGGCGGCGCGCCGGCGGCGGAGGCCACCGTGGTGACGGCCGCCCCGGCGGGGACGGTGTCCAGCCCGACGTCCGGCGGATCGGGTGGGAGCCCGACCCGCCCCGGCCCGGGGATCGAGGCCGGCCGGGTCGGGAAGCCCGCGCGGCGGCGGTCCCGCGCGTCGCGCAGGGCGCCCGTCACGCTGCTCAACACGGACACCACCAATTTCCGCGCCATGGTGCAGCAGTTCACGGGCATCCCGGCCGGGCCGTACGGGCCCGCTGGTAGCGGGCCTGGTGGGCCGGTGATCAGCTTCGGCGCCGGCGCCGGCGAGTACGGCGCGTCGTCGCTGCCGGTGCGCCCGTCACCGACGTCGGCGGTGATGTCGTTCGACCACCACCAGCTGCAGCACCGGGCGCCGCCG
Source organism: Chloris gayana (assembly GCA_031894775.1). NCBI lineage: Eukaryota > Viridiplantae > Streptophyta > Magnoliopsida > Poales > Poaceae > Chloris > Chloris gayana. The sequence continues at coordinate 265,339 of JAUNZO010003024.1, read as the reverse complement.
ACGTCGCTGCAGGGCCAGCTGTTCCGGCCGCAGCAGCAGTATGGCTACGACGGCGGTATGCACGGTGGCGACATGCCGTTCCTGCACGGGTTCGAGTCGTCGTCGGCGGAGGACCGGATGCTGCTGCAGAGCATCCAGGCGGCGCAGATGATGCCCACCAGGCCGGCATCTACTAACAACACCAATGGCTACAACTTCGGCTAGCTGACGATCACCGGCTTAATAAGCAAGGTAATTATTAGGCGAGGAGATCAGTTCATCAGAGGGAACAAAAGTGCCATTAGTTAAGGTCGTTGTTGCTTGGGCCAATTAAACAAGCAGGCATGCTTGGTTGCTCATCACGATGGTGATGTTGTTGTTTTAGTTCTTTCTTTCTTCTTCTTCTTTTATTATTTTTGTTGGCCTTGAGATCAGAAGGCTGATTATTAATGTTTAGCACACAGTAATTAGTACTAGTAGCAGGAGCTCGCGCTGCTTTAGAAGAAAGATGTTAAGCTATAGCGAAGTAGCTAGCTAGGTGTGAACTACTGTGAAACGAAATGAAAAGAAGAGCAGCATGTAAATATTTTTTTTCAGAAGAGTTGGCGCGTATGCGCTTTCGGTGTGTAGCGCATCTCTGATTTAACTGATGATAGCGAGGAATCTTTCTAGATAATAGATTGCCTTGTTCCGGAAGCAAAGTATGAGAGTGCTACGACATATATGTATTATCATCATACTATACTACTAGTTATATATTTAACAAAGCCGCACTGTGCGCTAATTGATCACATGTCCTTACATCACATAAATGCGTGCTTCCTTCTAAAAAGGCGTTTTTGTTGGTATGGATTCGGAGTGATTCGAGCCTTCTACTTCGTTTCATGTGCAGAAGAAATATGATTAGTGATCAAATCGTTTTTGAAAACTAATTCTTCTGAACGTCAATGAAAAACATACTCTGTCTGGGCAGCATAACTGTTTTCTCTCAAAACTGTACCATAGATTAGTCTTAACCACGGCGGCAAGTGCAACCAGCATTGATTTTGACCGAGTCGTTGGCGCCCTAAGAAGACGACGACGTGGGGCCCGCTTGAGCACTGTGACGATTCCTGCCGTTGATGCAAATGCAAGTCAAAGTCATAGCTGCCGTGCTACCGCTCCAAAGTACTAGTATATCGAGAATAGTTTAACGCTCACACACACGATGCAGCTAATTATGGGTGTGTTTGTTTCCTGCGTCTAAATTTTAGAGTTGTCACATCAAAAAGAATCTTATTATTTAAAAGTATTAAATAAAGTTTAATTATAAAACAAATTATAGGCCTCTAGACTAATTTACGAGACGAATCTAATAAGGTTAATTAAGTCGTGATTAGAAGACGATTACTTGTAGCACCACTTTAGCAAAATATAGATTAATTAAGCTCATTAGATTCAATCTCGAAAATTAGCACCAATCATGTCAATAGGTTTTGTCATTAAATTGATCGAAATATTCATAAATAATAAGATTCTCTTTGATGTAGCGATCTTAAATTTTAGAGGAGAAACGAACACACCCTATAACCAAAAAAATTAAACCATGTATCATTCGCGTGTACGGTATTTTGGTTAGGAGGCCAAATCCTCTTTGTCCCGTTCTGCACGTCCCTGCGCTTTCTCCGGTTTGTTGTCTTGCGCAGACCATCACGGCGTCCAGGTCAATGCATTCACACTGGCAACGAACGGTTAACGGACAGTGCAGATCAGCACCAACTTAAAAAGAAGTGCCTTATAAAAAAACTTAAAAAGAAGTGAAGATGCATGATTAACCAAGTGTACGTCGTATCAGCCGTCTAATGAGGTTGAGCAGTCAATTTTTGCTTGTGAAGGGAGGAGTCTGGCGTGTCCACTATCAAGCCCTACGTACACGTGTGCTTGTATTGCTTTCGTTGACAGATGCCACGTGCGAGTCTTTTCTTCCTGAAAGAGAAATAGACACGCACGAGTTTTCTTTCTTCCTCTCTCTGTTCTGATTTTTCCCCATACACACGTGCGTATCCATTTCTCTTGTATTGGTACTGGTCCGGCGGCTTCATTTTCCTGGCGCGTCCGGCAGAGTTGCAAACATTCTAGCAAGAATGCGTGCAATCCAGGACCTCATTGCCACCGATGGAACCAGGACCTCATGTCAAGAACTGAGCAGCAAATTAAACAGGTCAGTGACTCATCTGAAGTTCTGGTGTGAGTTCATATACATTCGAGATTGTAGTTGACAACTTCCTGTAAAACCTATCTTTTGTACAGATCAGCATCTAAAGAAAACATATACATAAGGGGTCAACTTTTTGCATATCGGTCAATTTGTAGAAATTTTTCCGATTGTTTTTGTTCGCACGAAAAAAGCTCATCGATTGTTCAGAGGCTCGAGATCAGTAAACAACATTTGTTCCCCCACATTATTAGCAGGATTCAGTATGAAGATACGAAGGGAAAAAACAGTTTTAACTTTTGAATTAAAAGAGCCAAAGACAATAAGATCCTTGCTTGTTTAAAGAAAGACAAAATTGAGTCCAAAACCAAGCAAAAAGTGGTCAACACCAGTACCCGTCAGAATCTTGTACAAGAACAAATGCTATTCAAAACATGTTTACAAGTTGCTACAATATCCCTAAGTTCAGGTCACACAATGGTGCCAGCACATGGGATAATATTAGCAGCGACACTATTGACGCCGTCTCTTTATCCTCTCAAGGGCGCCCAGCTGCTCATTCTCTTGGGCGCTCGAGCTTTCCTCCTCTGCAGCTCTCTTGCCAAGCTCTCCAAACACAGTAGCAGGAACACTCCTCTCAGCAATTTCGACATCTGCTTCCTCATCATCGCTCTCATCAGGCAACTCAATATCTTCATTGTTACCAACCTGTTGCCTGCTGCTCTCAGCCTGCGCCTCCACTCCAGCACTGACAAAGTTCATCATCCTGTTTGCAGGTGCCGTAGAAGTGCTTGGAGCTGCTGCCGGTGCCGTGGATGGTCCAGGAGCTAGTTGCCTTTCTAGGGCTGCCATCTCATCCTGAGGGACACCAGCACGTGTCAGAGTGTCGACTGCCTCGTCCAGATTTAGCCTTTGGTCCCTCTGCATCAAATATTCTGGGAGTATGAAATGTGTCTGCACAAAACAGAAAATCAATGAGTCAGTGACACATGGATGATTGTTCAAATGCCAAAGTGATTTAACCAAGTAGAATCGTATGAGATACCTGACTGCGGCTAGCAGCCACTGTGCGTTTGATGCGCAGCATTTCCCTGAACGTGTCTTCATTACCATGCTGGATCTCAAAATCATTCCATTTCTTCCAAAAGTCAGAATGGGTGTTTGGATCAGCATAGTTAGATGCATGCACAAATATGGCGCGAGAACGGTCGATTTCACCAAGGCTTCTTTCTAGCTCGGCAAACCTCATACACATTGTCAGAACATCTCTGTCAGGGAGGCCAGATTCAATTGCGTGCTGCAAAGGATCCAACAAAGATACAACAGACAAGTTAGTAAACTACCAGTAACCAGTAAAACATTTGTAAAAAATGAAGGCACAAAGAGGCTGAATCCATATTATGTTCAAAGGCTTGTGTTATTACAAGAGCAAGCATGAAAGAATCAATTATATTCATTTAAGCAGTCGTTTTTTTTTTGGTAAATCATGGGCTTCCATTTAATCAACCACCATGAAAAGTACAATTACCAGCTAGCATGCTATGAACACAGGATCGGATTTGTGTGGCAGCACCGGGGCCTCAACCCACAGCATAAGAAGAGAGAACCTTACTAATCTGCTAACAAAACAACTAACTGGCTAATTAAGCTCCGGCTGCTGGATCGCTGGCCTGGCCAGCTCCCCCATAACAGCCACTCACCCACCTGTGATCTAGACAAACCCTGCTTCGCTAGTTCATGCGCTACCTTATTACAAGCCAGAGGAGCAAAGCTAATCTTAAAATTTTAAGCAGTTGTTAATCAGGAATCAACAAGCCTAACCAAGCTAGGTGTCTATCAATTTCTTTTGTTTCATAAAATGTTGACTTGATACAAAACTATATCCTAAAAGTAAAAAAAAAAGACATAACACTTTCACTCAATTACAGACCAATAAAAAAAAGAGGATAATATGCATACCTCGTATATTTGTCTTGTCCTTGGAACACCAAACAGTTCGGCTGCACGTGCTATGTATATTTCATACATGCTCATCCTTTCACTGATAGGAACAGCCCGTACTGCTTCATCATATACATTCATAGCACGCTTTGCAAGACCATAGTCTTCCTCAAATTTAGCCCATTGCAAATATATAGCCTTCTTCTCAGTTGGAGGAGCCTGATCAAATATGATCAACGATGTGTAAGTACAATACAAATATATTGAAAGAAACTTTATAAGGAAATCAGTATTCCATGCAGGAACAAGCTAAGTGACAGTATCCTTGCTTGATACAAAAACAAATGAAAATTATATACAACAGAAAAAAACAAATTAAATACTGTAGGATAAAGGGTCCCAAAAGGAGGGGGAAGCAACAAGTGCATATTGCAATTTTTTAGGGAGGGAGTGCAGGGAAGAGAAAATGAGCTTCCATACAACAACAGTAAAATCATAATCCTGATCAAGCATTATATTTTGCATGCTCTCGTTGTACCAAGACAAAAAAGTGAATTTAACTATTTAAGTACCATATAGCCAGTAAAATGAACAGATAGACTCAATAGCTCAAGAAACAAAAAAAGAGAACGTATGCAAATCTCATTTACCTGTTGTACAGCTTCTTGAAAGAGCTCCCTTGCCCGTTCTATCTTGCTTCTCTGGTACCTCTGTACAAACTTTGAGAGGTAGGTTACCCAAATGGTTTTAACATGAGGATACTTGAATATCTTCACGCCTCTTTCATACACTTTAAATGCATCTTCAAAATACTTATGTTCCTGTTAGCGAGAGAAAAGTGAAACAACCATCAAATTAGCAGGCACACAAGAAAAAATCATGAAACTTAGAAATTGGACTTTGACAAAGATCGTACCTCAAGAAGGTATGCATAATTGAGAATTATTTGTGGAGTGGCAATTCGCAAATCCAATATCCTCTCATAAACAGCACGGGTCGACTCCAAGGTTCCCAGACTCTCTTCCAGATCCACATAAAAACTCCATAATTTCAAAGATTTGTGTACTTTCATTTGGACAGGCTCATTTCCCTCAGCAGCAGCTGCATAAAACATTAGTTAGCCAGACATTTTGCAAAATCCATGAAACAATGGAAGATTAACACAGGTCAACATGATATACCTCGCCTCTTAACCTCGACAGAGGGCTCTGCTGTTGCTTGCCTCATCAGCTCAATGGCCTTATCAAAATTGTTATGCCTTAATTCCATCTCTGCCCATTCACACCAAATACTGGCTAAGTGGTCAACTGCCTTATAGTTCACTTGTGTAGCCCTTTTAAAGATATCTTCGGCACTATCTAGACGATTATGTTTCTCATACATCTTTGCAAATGCCACCCATAAAGTATGAGGTTTACCAACCGCCTTCATTGGGTCCACAGTTTTCACAGCCTCAACATATGTCGCTACTTGCCTTGCAGGATCCTTCTCAAAAAGTTTAACCCTCCTGTACATATTATCCTGATGTTAGCCAATTCTATCGAGTTGGAGGGGGCCAATGGATAGTATAAGCTGAGAATTAATAGCATTATGCAACATGCTCTCCTTCTACATGATATCATATTTTTTAAATGAGATTTGCGCATGATTAGTAACTAGCTGCTATACTTGAGACTTAGATATAGAAAGTACACCGTTAAAGGTCATGCGTAACTTACAACTATGTTTAAGGATTTCAAGTTATCCATTGCAATGCACTAGGGTGATGTGGTAACTGGTAGCCAGTTTAGTACAAGTTTCCCAATTAGAAATTGCTGTACAAACCTACAAATTAGAGTATCCTGCTTGTCCACATATTTTACAACTACTTGGTGAAACAGATAAAAAAGTAAAGATGCATTTGAAGGGTAAATAAAAAGCACATAGGTCATCAGGTGCACATGTTGAGGAGCTAAATGCCTAAATTTATTCAATCAATTGAGGAGCTAAATGTATTCAATAAATTAGCCACCAAGGTGTTATAACCAAACTCACCTGTGCCACTCTTCCACATTATGTGGATTTTGTCGCAACAGCACACTGCTAAGGAGCTCTGGTCTGCGATCCAGCAGACGCTCAAACCTTGCCAGCCTCAAATCAGTATCATCCTCGGCATTCAACCAGAATCCCTCAAGGAATTTCTTCGATAACTTGTCCATCCCGTTCTTCCTGCCTCCCTCATCTTCATCCTCATCCTCATCTTCTTCAGCAGCCTCCAGCTTTGCAGCAAGCATACTCTGCTCAAACTGCGTATATGCCTCAAACACCACGCTGAACTCCTTTACCGTGACCACGGAGGAAACCCCCTCCTCGAATACATCCCTGGCTTTTTCAAAATGTCCCCTCCTTACATAGTAATCAGCGAGAGAGGTCCATAGCTTGCCAACCTCATCGGTGAACTTCCGTATCCCGCCCCGCAGTATAGCATCCACCTTGAGTCCAGCAACCTCATCGGCATGCTTGGTGAGGATCTCACAGAGCTCGAGCCAGAGCTGGTGCCTGGTCTTTCCCTTGACAGAGCGGAAGCCATCGTCGTTGAGCACGGATGCTAGGCGGTCAGCAGCTTCCTGCCAGCGGTTGGCGGATATGAGGAAGTTGATGAAGTCCTCCGCGTGGGAGGGATCGAACTGTAGGTAGCGGCGGAACACTCGGAGCGACGTCTCCACAGGGCAGGCCGGGAGCGACGCGAGGCGCAGGTAGAGCGGCCAGATGCGGTCGTGCTGAGTGACAGGCAGCGCGCGGAGGGCACGGTCGAAGGCTCGGCGCGCTCGCGTGAGCAAGCGCTGGTCGAGGAGCGAGGTGAGGTAGAGGACCCAGATGCGCGGCATCTTGTGCATGGTGGCGAGCGCTCGCTCGAAGGTGTTGTTGAGCGACGAGTACGCCGGGTGGTCGATGGGGTGCGGGCGGGCATGGTCGAGGCGCTCGCGGAGGTAGGCGTGCCATAGCTTGTAGCTTCCAGGCAGCGCCTTGAGCGCGCGCTCATAGATGATCGCGCGCTTGGTGAACGGCGCGGCAGCGCGGGCGACGAGGTAGCGCCACCACCCCTTGAGCTTGAAGGGCTCTCGGAGGATTTCCTCCTCGTAGGGTAGGTCGTCCTCCGACGGGTACAGCTCCGGTGAGATCCCGACGGCCATGGCCGGGGAGGGCTTCGGCCCCGCCGCCGCGGCGGCCACAGCCACCGGACCCGCAGCCGGCATCAGAGGCGGACGGAGCAATAGGGCGAGATACGAGTTGTGTGCGGCGGCGGGCTCAGGCACTCCGCGAGAGGCGCCCCGACGCGGAAATTGGTGGAAGGCCTCGGCGACGATAGGAAGATGGAGCCAGCGCGAGCGCCGCCAACTCCGGTAGCAGCGGGGCGAAGGTGCCGGCGGCGCGAGCTAGGGTTCGGGCGGGAACGGGGTGGAGGGTAGGCGAAGGCTAGGGTTTGGGCCGGGGGTGGCGAGAAGGCCAGAGCGGTGGGGAGCGAGAAAGGAAAAGAGTCCAAGGTGACGAACTGCCGACTGCCGCGGTCCGAGGACGCGGCGGGGACGCCGGGGAGCCGGCGCGGCGGCGAGAGGGCGTGTCGAGCAAATCTGGATAGTGGAGACTGGAGAGGGACAGCGGACAGGCCGCGATTTTCTTCGGCCGTGCGTGGGTGGGCTAGTGGCCCGCTGCCGCCTCATTTTTGGCGGGCCTTAGAAGGCCGGGACACTTTCCGTGCCGTGCCCGTGTCTAGTGCATGCTGAGGCCTCGGCCCACGGACCGAGCTGCTCCGTCCTTCGGGCCGGTACGGGCCCGCCTGCCGCGTGCCGGCCTATTTCATCCAGCCCGGGATGCCCAAGCTATAAATGGAAGTGAATTTCGTTCACAAGGAAGAGGGTCCAATGTTGATGCGGTGGATATTTTACAGCTAAAAAGTTCCCTTTATGGAACTGATTGTAGACATGTTTGGTTCATAAATCCGCCCTTTGGCGTGTGTAATTCGTATCACTTTTCTTGATCTATAAAATATGGTGAAGCTCTGAATTCTTCCGCCGAGGTGACAAGACATGCAGCAGGTTTGTTGGTGCTGTACAACTTGTGGCAAGACCCAGCAGGTTACCATAAGCATGATCTCTGCAGAGAACTGAAAAGCACAAGGAATCCAATGCATCTCTGCACTGCTCAAGTGATAATTGCAGGTTCACTCATAATTACACCAGCGAGCAGGTTCATCTCTGCACTGAGCTGCTCACTGCAGTAGAGATCGCCAAGCGAGAGGTAGATGATCTCGAGATTTAATTAGACTACCCGGCGGCAGCCAGAACATTCCCATGGTTCCCTGCATCCCATTCCATCGCAGGAGCAGAATGTCAGTTTCAGTCAGACCAGAAGAGCACTTCAAATGGAGCATGCTCCCCTTTCTTCAGACACTCTGCCCGCTTGGTACGGTTTCCTCCTCCTCCTTGGGATTCCCAGCGAGCCAGTCCTGCGCGGCGGCGAGGTCGGGAAGCACCAGCGCGCCGGAGCGCCGCCAGTGCTCGGCGTCGGCGGTCCTGAACCTGTCCAGCAGCATCGCGTGCATGCCCACGCTCCGGGCCGGGGCGTAGTCCTTGCGCATGCTGTCGCCGATGTGGAGCGCCTCCTCCGGCGCCACGCCCCGGCCGCCTCCAGCGCCATCTCGTAGATCCTCGGGTCCGGCTTCTCCAAGCCCACCAAGCCCGAGAACACGCCGAAGTCCCACTCCGATCCCTGCACTCGCAGAAACACTTTTTTACAAATGGCAGCTAAATTTTGCTAACTAAATTGCTCAAGTGCTTTAGCTGTAGCAGTCTGACTGAAGATAGATAGTGAGTGCGACCTGATTGAGCCCGAGTGCCGGCAACACGACGTCTCTGTAACGGTACTCCCCGTTACTGATGAGTCCGACGATGAAGCCCCTGTTCCTCAGCCATCTCAGAAAGTGTTTCGCGTCAGGGAACACCGAGTACGGCGCGGAGGAGCCGAAGGCGCCGTAAATCCGCCTGAATATCTTGTCAAACGTTGCGTCATCGTACTCATACCCAGCCTACACGGTGACTCCTGAAGCTCAGCAATTCCGATCCAGAGTGTATTAACATTGCACAAAGGAACTCTCGCCTCGAAGAAATTAGCAATCTTACCCTGAGGAAGGAGTCCTTGACGCATATCTTCCACCACTGGATGTTGGGCATGCCGGTCGCATGGCCGAAGCACGGGTGCTTCCTCGTCATCTCTTCGTAGGCGAGCTTGAAGCCCTCGTGCATGCGCTTGTAGTCAGGGCACGGCACGCCGGAATGCTTGGCGGCCATGCAGTAGTAATCGCCGAGCTGGCCCTTGTAAGCAATCAGGGTGCCGGTCACGTCCACGGTCACCAGCCGCAGCTTTGATAGCAGCGACATGATCCTTGGCGATGATTCTATGATACGGCTGTTTCTTCTTCCTGAGATCGAAGTGTCACATGTCACATGAATCGTCTGCGACAAACAACTGCAAACTGCATAAATGGAATCAATGTGCGTGGGAGTGATCTGCCATAAGCAATCAACCTAACGTACATCAAGAGAATTAAAAAACTGCGCATTAGATGTTTTTCAGCAGGTAAAAAATCAAAAGGATAACCTGACAATCTGCTAGGCCCTTTCCGAGCATCCCTGACTCTTTCAACAAAAGCACCAACGCCGCAGCAAGTGAAATCCCAGGGCCCGGAGAGACATTTACCAGGAAAAGCAGAACAAACGGTGTGATTTGTTGGCTAATTCTGGTTATAACGCCAGTGCCTTGAAGTACGGGGCAAAGTGGAAGCAAGTAAGAAGCGACACCACCTAAACTCTAGCCCAGGTAATCGCTCCCAGGAAGAAAAGAGGAAGCTCTTTCAAGCGAACGCAAGCAAGAATATTCTATTGGCGCAATTTAGCATTATTTTTCTCAAGAAAAGGAAGGGAGTCATGCCCAAGTATACTCCCATCTTCTTGCTTCGCAAGAAAACAGAAACAATCAAGTAGTAAAGAGAGCAAATTCATAGACAACCTCATTACCAAATGATCAGGAACTCGTTTATCTTCTCCCGACGAAGCTTGCTAATACAGAAACAAATGTAGGGCACCTGCAAGAACCAGGAGCAGGCATCGGAGGGCATCAGAAGGACCACACATAAAACTATTGCATCTTGTTCGGGTAGCAGTGTCGCATAATCGAATTATCACCTCCTCATTAAACGGAAAGAGGCAAGGAAGTTTCCTTCCGCTCCAACCGGCGCGTAGGATGGGTGAAGGAGACGAAGAGCTCAAACAAGATGCAGGAATTAGGACACGGCACCGGCAAAAGATGCTAATTCCCTGGTACAAGGGAACGGCAACAAGGAGAAAGAAACAAGCCAATGGCTTCCTCACCCCCCAGGCTCCCAGCACACAGCTAAACTACAAAACCACCTCAAACTCATGCGGTTTCGTTTTCTGGGCTGAGAAGGCAAGGCAGCCACCAGGTGCGCGTCGAGGACCAATGATGCCAAGATTCCGATAATTTTGTAGCTTCTGTTTGGAAGAGGAGGAAATGCTCTAGGAATTTTTAGAACTAAATTCAGAACCGTAATAAATCCTGGATATTTGGTTCCTGAAACTACCATTACAAACAGGACTTAAATAAACTGGATTCCCCCTGCTGTGAGCTCCAAGGTCGCCTTGGAATCGGGAAACCTGCTACGTTATGAATCCTGTGGGCAGGGAATGGGAATTCGTGGAGTCTGGGTAATGACACCGGCCGATGGACCATGGTTTCGGTTTCACAATTAGAAAACGGAACACCAAATTCTGCTATATTTTTGTTCGTCTTCCAGTGGCAACGGATGTTTGCTTCCCGATGATGACCAAAGAAATGGACTCCATGAAGCCCGAATCAAAAGCACACCCCATGCATCACGCGTGTATCTTACATCTTACGCGCAAAACCAAAATTTTGAAACTCTCAAAAGAACTTAATTAGTAGTACTTATTTTGCAGTGACATAACCAAATTTTCACCTAGCGGCCGCGCATTCTCTAGAAAAAGAAGTGCCTTTCACCTAGCGGCCGCGCATTCTCTAGAAAAAGAAGTGCTTTTACAGTAACACAAATCTGGAAGGAAATTCAGAGCAATTTTGAGGTCAAGATTCAAAAGCAAAAGCCAGCCTTATTTAATTACAACGAAATTCTGCAGGGGCACTGTCCCTCCAGTGCTCTTTGGATTGAAAAAAAGTAAGACTCCAAATCAAGAACTTTGTGTTCTGAACAAATTTCGAAATGCAATAAACTTGTATTCTTATGGCAAACATCGATAATGTTTTCCTAACTTGTACCTTTATGACAAACATCGACAATGTTCAGGTTCCCACTGCAACTGTTACAATCAAACTTTGCCTAAACAAATTATAAGGGCAGCTACTAACCAAGCAGATCTACCCAGACAGTACATGTTCACGAACCAAGATATGTAGTGCTTGACTGACGATGTAGTGCATGTACGTATCGGTAACTTGAGGTGTATTTACAGAGGTGCTATTCCTTGACATCTTGGAACTTCTCATCCTCCTCTTCCTCTTCATCGTCATCTTCGTACTCATCATACTGTAGAAGACTGAATTCCTTGGACTGTGCCTTGAGCCGCTCTTGAATTCTTTCCTTAATGGCAGTTCCCTGACCAAAGTTTTTAATGCAAAGCCTAAATGAGCAAAAGGTTCCTTTTGTTTAGCATACAGAGTAATATAATAAAGAGCAACCGTTAACTAACCATCGAGTGGCAGCCCTCTTCAAATTTCGCTAGGAAACCAGCAACCCAGCGATCTGCATTTTCCACCCACTCTTCTTGGAGTTTTGTAACTGTGCTCCACTGCAAATGAACAGGTGCATCTCACTAGGCTAAGTTTACAGGTCAAGCAATCAATAAATTATTGCTTGAAGCAACAGGAAGAAAATGTGTAGCAGCTCACTGAGCACATAACTTACCAATGTATAAGAAAACGAGAGATTGAACTTCAAAGACAGAGATGAAATAATGTATTACCACAAACAGGAGTTAAAATGGCATATACGACTAATATACTGTTATCCTGACAAACTCGTAACATAAGTGGCATTGATACCCAATTATCCAGGAAAATCATACCAGTTGAATCAGACTATATCCATGCAAACTTACACAGCACAGAGCACTTCAGTGAATGTGATGTACAAATTACAGACTAGGCATCCAAAAGAAATACTGCACATGGGCATTGGAATAAATAAATTTACAAAATTAAGGAGATTAATGAGCCATGAAAATTCAATCTGTTCTAATTACAGCTTCTACTTTCGCATATACAAACTCTACAGAATACATATTAGAGACGTTTATTTTAATTTCAAATGGAGACATGTGTTTTCACGTTAAAGGATGCATGGTGGTGGATGTACCTTCTCCCCTACTTTTTCTTGATGTTGCTTGACTTTGTCACTCAGGTTTTTCAATCCCATGTTAACCCTCAGTCGTTTTTCCTGACAATATGTATAAGGGTCAATTAAACAGCCTTAAACTAACATAGTACTATAAACAATATTTTCTGTGAGTTGGAAACACTGCTAAAACACTTAAGCTAATGTTACATGCCTTCACATAACTGACACCAAGATCCTTTCTGGTGTAGCCCCTGGCTAGATTGCGCATAACATACTCATTGTAATCTTTAACAATTCTCATTATAATATCTGATGTTGAAATCCCGTCCGTGCGCTTTGTCTCCTTAAACTTGCCAAGCTTTTTAACCTGATCAACATTGACAATAGTAATTGAAATATATTTCCAATCAAAAGTTGACTGATATTATTAATAATATAGGATTTAACATGTGAATTGCTCAATTAGAAAAGAAAAAAGACTCACGTGCTCATAGACATCGTTACAAGCCCCACTAGCATCAGCATACCTGTGGAGGAACAAGTAGGAAAAATAGGAAATAGAGATTTGAATTTCAGAACCATAATTGCGCTAATCCAAAAGCTATGGACATAAATTAAATTCAAAACAAGGAAACAACGCATTATAAGAACACATATATATTTTATCACAGACAGTTCCTGGATGTATTTGAAGTAACTATGAAAACATAAAATCTTTTTCAGAAAGAGTGCGTACGGCAGAGAATCATGTGCAACAAAATCAATGTTATGCTTATCCAAGAATTCTTCATTCACCACCCATGGAGCATCAGGAATTACTTCATCGACCCACCTAAGAATAAAGAAGAACATATATAAGTTACAATACTGCCACTTGTTGAATGTAATGATAAAGCATGAGACGTGATTACTTGCAATGCCGAAGTGATTCATAGCGCTCCTCCGCAGTCATAACAGTTCTTCCTTTGTATTTGTGTGTCAACTCATCATTGCAGCATCCAACAAGAAGATATGTGTTTGGAAACCTAAAGATTTGAAAGCACTCAATTCAGTCTGCCTGTATTGCAATGGATCTAGTAAGGAAGTCATGCTAATGACAAATGTTTAAGTTGTTAACAATGTTAATGACATTAGAAGTTGAATGCACTTAATATAGTCAAACACAAAAGAAGATCGAAGGTATGTAACACAAAAGATAGATCTTAGGTATGTAACTAGATTAAGAAAATAGTGTTTTCTAAAATAATTAAAGTATGGGCTTTAAAAGACTAAACACTGCTTCATAAGAAACTGCTAGTGGAATCCATGGTTCCTTACGAAAGGCATCAAGGAAAAGCCAGATGCTTCCACTACATAGTAATCAACGACTTGTTTATTTCTCTTCCTGCATGCACAAGTACCTAAATCTGTTACATTCATAAATTTGAGGAAAAGGATTGTCCCAAAAAACTAAAACAAATGTGGCTGTGGATTTCCAAGCCAGTGTCTTCCAGCAGAGAATAGAATAATTAACACAAGTTACTGATGTCACTCTTACTCAAATTCAAAAATGAGGTACATAACAAGAGGAATCCCAAAATGATTTGGACAAACGGGTAATTTCCTTATAACTGACTGACTCATTTCACTGCAGAACTTACAATTGATCAATTGATATATATTATTTCAGGTTGCATTTACAATCAATATGCGAAGAAGAAAAGCTTGCATTGATAATTCAGGGAATTGCAAGAATCTCAGTACTACACCAGAGACTCTGTGTGTGTGCAAGGCTCAACAACCCAAGCATCCGATTGGAGTGTTTTGCACGCTAAAGAGAAAGCTCAAACAACTCAAAATCGATCCCTACTATTAGTGGAGTACATGACATAGGGGTTTTAACACCGAATGATCCCATTAAACACAACCACCAAGAAAATCCATCCAGAGAAATGTCACACCAGGTGGAAGTACAACATATGCAGAAAGGAACAATATCTTCCACTATACCAACCACTTAATTGCCAGAAATGGCTATAGCACATGTGGGTACCAAAAGCCCCATGATCCACAACTAACGCACGCCTGTTGGAGTTATTCATTCAATTACTCACCAGAATGTTTATACAAAAATGGGCATCCGACATGGTAATATACTCAAATAAAGGGAAGGTCTCCTAAGTCGCATGAGTGGATAATGAAACCAAGCTCGCGCAGCTTCTCTAAGCCAATCTCGTGCGGAACCACACGAACAAGCGTGATCATCAACGAACCCGATGGCGCCTGGCACCCAAAGATCCCTAACAGCATCGGCGCGAGCGCCAGATCGAAGCAAAATCAATGGAAGGTTGGAGAGGGAAGGGGGTGTTTCTCACAGCTTCTTGGCCTGCTCAAGCGACCGCGCATGACCGAAGTGGAAGAGGTCGTAGATGCCGTCGGCATAGACCCGGATCGGCCGGTCCTTGGGCACCTCCCCTCGGCGCCGCCGCTGCCATTGCTGGTGGCGCGGTCAGTCTCCACGTCCCCCTCGGCCTCCTTCCAGTCCTCCTCCTCCTCCTGCGGGGAGCACTGTAGTTTCGCCGCCTCGACCTTCGCGTCGGCCATGTCGGGGGTGGAGGTGGAGGCGTGGAGGTGGCCGAGAAGCTTCGGGAGGGAAAGAGGAGCGGCCGTGAGGGAAGGAGACCTCTTCGAGCCAAAGGAAAACGGGTGCTTGCTTGCTACACGTAGGTTTCGGGCTGGGTCCTGTGTGTCCCTGCCACGTTTTTCTTTAGAACAGTGTGTCCCTGGCAAGTGGACCCCCTTGTGTGACGGTGACTCTGCGGGCCCAAGTCAAGTCGTCTTCGTCGGCAAAGGCCAGAGAGCGGAAAACGTACGTGAATTGTCTGACCAGCGAGATGAGATCAGGGGAATCATGGTGCGCCGTATAATGCACGGACATATAGCATGATTATTGAGCATGTACCAACTAATTTTGTTGGTATATCATTTTGCTTAGCTCATGATGACTTGAATTTTATTATTGTTCTTGTTTTTATTAACTTGGTTGTTGTATGTGCCTTATAAGAAATCGTTTTCTCTTCAGTTTCTCTTATAACCAGCCCACATTTTCTCTTCACCTGTTTAATCATCTTTGCCCTCCTAACATGATGCCTACCTCTCGGCATTGTATTTCCCATCGTAACCTTGAAAGAAAATTTTAAACATGAGAAATCAAAGTGCTATTCTTGAGGGGCACTGCCTCTGCTCTAAATAATATAATTTAACTTCAAATTATTTTTATTGTAACAATAAATTTATCTTGATTTTAAAATGATTATTTTCCTAACAACGTCAATTTGAAAATGTTGGAGGATGATATTTTGTCACTGTACCTGAATGAGTATTATTTATGGGAGTGACTATTTATCTGTAGACAAATTTAGAGGAACATTCAAAATTATACTGCTGGAACAATGAATTTGTACTTATTGGAACATTAAACATACACCGAACAATAGGCTAGTTTAAGACAATATTGGTGTAGGAGTGCATGACAATGGGCTAGTTTAATATATCACTGTTCTAATTGTATATTTTAATTGTTCTAGTAGTACATTTTCAATGTTATACTTTGATTTGAATGTTCTAGAATTTGACCGTAGAAATGGTGTTTGATATGCCGAAGCTTAAAAAACAAACTTACGTAAGACCGGTTTCAGTGGGAGTTTCATTACCATTAAATAAGGTGTCACATAAGTAAAAGAGGTGACATGACATAGCAATTAATATGAAACTGGACAAATGGGTTTCATAGGGATGAAACTCATTTGGCACTGTTTCATATGTATGAAACTGCATTGAAACTCCCATTGAGAGCATAGAGTTTCATCCCAACACGTTTTGACCAATCTCAATGTAACAAATAAATATTCAATTAATGTTATAAGTTGCCTATGAAACCGTGAGATGAAACTATACATTGAGAGAGACCGTTTCATACATCAAACTAAATCTTCAAATGTGATGTGACACTCTTGAAACAGATGAGATGAAACTTTGCATTGAGACTGTCCTATTAAATGTTCAAAAAGAGTATACACGCCTATGACCCAGTAGCGGGACCCACAGGTCAGCGAGGGCGAACTCCAGATATCCATACCCATCTCTGGACAGCACAAGGCAGGTGAGGATGCTGCGGCTGCGCACTTGTTGCGGCGGCAAGGCGCCGGCGTCGGTGCCCGCGCTATTCAGGGCACGCCTCGCTAGACCCGCCTCTTCCTCCACAGCCTATGCCGCTGCCGCCGTCGCGGCCTCTGCCTCCTCCGCCTTGGAAGAGCTCGCTGCCGAGCGCAAAGGTAGCCCTCTTCTGTCTGTCATCTCCAGTTCTCCACGTCATTCTGTCGAGTGCTTGTAGGCAGCCGTCTCCCGTTCTCTGTCGTCGTTCGTTGCGGACCGGCGTCTATTTATTCACTTTTATCTCGTTCCGTTGCGAGCGTTTGTGCACATGGTTAAACCGCTTGGCTCCTTGCAAGAAGATAGCGTGCTGAGCCGGATGCAGTGGCCACGCGATGACTTGTTGTTTGCTGAAATGCCCAACTGGCGCGTGCATTGTCTTCCATGTGAATGCAGGGCCGAATTCTAATGGTCTTGATTTATTTTAAACTCTTTATTTAATTCAAAAGATCCATGAAGATGATTTACTGCCAAAGTGCAATAGAATTTACAATGTTTAATAACTAAAATAGAATTCAACTTTACAATGGTCTTGCTTGTCTAACAGCTTTAGCCTGGAATCTTGTCCAGATATTAGCACTTTGTTAATAGATGTCACATTTCAAATGTTGTTTTGCATGGTACATTCGAGATTTTGTTAGGCTAACACAAATCACTTTTCTTTTTAGGTTTGGCCAAGGTAGTATTAAAAAAAGGCAAGACCCAGATATTTCGGGATGGGAGCCCAATGGTATATAGTGGTGCTGTTGATAGGATAATTGGTCGACCTCCTCCCAAATCTGGTGATGTTGTTTTGGTAGCTGATGGGACAGAGAAACCTATTGGATGGGGTCTCTACAACTCGGTGTCCATGTTTTGTGTCCGACTGATGCAACTAGAAGACGAGGCGAGAAGGTGATACAATCATAGGCAGCATTTTACAATCAGTGGAATTTTAGCAGCTCAAGCTTAGCATATTACTTTGCTTTGTTGTTTCCAGAGATCCCACTTGTGCACTTAATATGGAACGACTGCTTGAAGCAAGAATTTCATCTGCTGTGGATTTGCGACGCAGTTTGGGTCTCCCTTCGGCTAACACAAATGCTTATCGCCTCATTAACAGTGAAGGGGACAGGTATTTATTAGTTTGGAATCCATGTTTAAATCACCAAATGAAGTATAGTTTCAGTACAGCTTTGGTCTGTAATATATATGTATGTACTATGTACTTTTTTTTCTCGAACATATATACTTTCTTCTAATACAATAAGAAAAGAAGCATCTTTAGATGAAGAACAAACATCTTTCTTCAGCACAGTTTCTATTAATTGATATTTCTTGGATTCTCCAGGTAGAGCAGTTCATGCTGATTAGCAGTAAAATGTTAGTTTTATCATATCTCCTTGGTATTCCCAGGGCTTTATCTTGAATTCAGTATCTTTATTTGGAATGCATCTTAAATTTCTACACTAATTTTGATCTACAGACTGTCTGGTTTGATAGTGGATATCTTTGCTGACGCGGCCGTGATCGCTTCATCTGCTGCTTGGGTTGAGAAATATAGGCAAGAAATTCAGTTTTTTGTTAGCAAAATTGATGGTGTCAACCATATAAAGTGGAGGTCCTCAGCAGATATTTTGAAAGAAGAAGGATTAGATATACTGGAACCAAAGGAGTCTGCTTCTTCTTCATGCTCAACTGTGAAGGTGAACCTGTTGACTCAGATAACTTACAAGTTTATGATTTAGTATCCAAGTATCCAGTGGTTTAAACTTTTGGTAGTTAATGAC
Organism: Chloris gayana; assembly: GCA_031894775.1. Classification (NCBI taxonomy): domain Eukaryota; kingdom Viridiplantae; phylum Streptophyta; class Magnoliopsida; order Poales; family Poaceae; genus Chloris; species Chloris gayana. The sequence goes on along the minus strand of JAUNZO010003024.1, from coordinate 246,840 downwards.
TTAATCTGAATCCCATCATTTGTGATTGCAATTGAACTTTTACTATACTCATTGAGCTGGAAAGTATGTAAAGAGACTGATTTGTACTCTGTGCAATGTTGCATTTAGTTTGATTGTTCAGTACACTATAATATAATATTCCTTCAATGTTATACCAGCCATGCTTCCAACACACACTAGTTGTTATTATTACTTCAGGTCATGGAGAATGGCATCATGTACTTAATCTCATTGGAGGGTCAGAAAACAGGATTTTACGCAGATCAACGGGAGAACCGCCATTTCATATCATTGCTCTCGAAGGGCCAAAGAGTCCTTGATCTTTGCTGCTACAGTGGTGGTTTTGCTCTAAATGCGGCAAAGGGTGGTGCTGATAATGTCATTGGTAAAATACTGTAAGCTAGTGTAGCTTTTATTCGTTTAGAGTTTTAGTCACCTGTATATTTGCTTCCAAGTTAGATAAAACTGAATTTTGGCTGAATAGTGTCTGCAATATTCTGCCGGTTTTATGACGCACAATAATTCAACCAATATAACCATTTTCAGGCATTGATTCATCAGGATCAGCACTTGATCTTGCTAATGAGAATATTATTCTGAATGAGCTAAGTCCTCAAAAAATATCATTCATAAAAGGAGATGCAACTGCATTCATGAAAGGAGCTATCTCAGAAAATGAGCTGTGGGACTTGGTAATCCTTGACCCTCCAAAGTTGGCACCTCGAAAAAGGTACATATAAACACATCCTCTGATCCTGGAGGGTTTACTTATGGATGTGAAATGCTGAAACACGTTACATGTGTAATTGTTCGCTAGCTATCATTTTGTAATTATTCAGAAGGCACTTGTCCTCTAACATGTCTGTCATGACATCAACTAGACCCTCTGTCCTAGTTTCAGATCATCACCATATATTACTGACAATGCCATTGTTTAATCAAGTGCGGTATAGGATAATTTGCTGTGTTGTATGTAACAGAATAATGCACATTGCCTTATTAGAGTTTATTAAGGCAACACTAGAAAATTGCTCCTTGTTTTTGTGTCTCCTTTCAATGCCTTCGTTGACGAATGACAATCACCTCGTGTTGTAGGTGCTGCAAAATGCATCTGGTATGTATAGAAACTTGAATGCTCTGGCAATGCAAGTGGTGAAGCGAGGGGATTGCTCATGACTTGTTCTTGTTCTGGAGCCATGACCCAAAGTGGCATGTTCCTTAAAACTGTTCAGGTATTTGATTCGCCCATCTTGCATAACTTCTCAATGCGTGTTATCACAGTGTATAGTCTCGGATTCTGTTAGCCTGTAATGTTAATTGAAACATCTAGCTTTTTATCAAATTTAACAATCTACAGCATGCCAGACTGAGTGAGTAACATGAAAATATGATTTTTGGAAACATTTTGCCTTCTGCACTGTGCTTTTACAATACCATTTTATGTTTAATCACCCACATAGGATGAGTGTTCCTAACTTCTCATCCTACTTCATTCTATATTAGGGTGCTGCATCGATGGTGGGACGAAAGGTTACTGTGTTACGTCAAGCTGGGGCAGCTTGTGATCACCCCATTGATCCTGCATACCCTGAAGGCCAATATCTCAGCAATTATTTGCTACGCGTTACGTGAAAAAAGAAAGAAGAAACAAAAGTAAAGGCAAATTCACATATATATAGCAGCTTGAATGGCTTTGACATGATCACTTATGAGTTTTTATGGTGTACTTTTTAGATTGATCTAGTTATGCAGGTTAGATCTAAATTGTTTTCTGAAGAAATATGTATCCATGATCCAAGTTAGAAGCCTTTTGAAATCTCCTTAGGAACAATGTATGTCATAGATCATTGCTATGTTTAGAATGGAAGATGCAAAGATTGTGAATTGAATTTTACAGTGAACAAAGCTGGATCATCCATAAATTCATTCACATCTGAGACTGCAATTCTGGACAACAAAAACATATTCTGTCTCAATGTAATGTACATCTGTGCTCAGGTGGATTCAAAGCTGCCTCTCATACACAGTTCAACTTCGTATATATACTGTACCACCGCTGGCAAGTAAAATTCCATGTGCCTATGTAGTATAAAGATACATTTGAACCATAAACCAGATTGTTCTGACAATGCAACATAGTAACTTTCAACAATCAGTGGTGTGTGGGGGGTCTGTTCCATGACAAATAGTTGTTATCTCCCAATTTCCTGCAGGTAATCAGAAGAAATGAAAATATCAGGGATGATGTAGCCAGATACAGCTTGTAGTATGGAATGAAATCTAGTTCAAAATTCTAGCATGAGTACTTAGTATTTCAATGAGGAAAAATGTAAATGCAGAATCACGACTAAGGTATTGAATAAAATGCATCGCATATTCTAGAGGATCTTTGGCATATTAAAATTGCAATTTTTTAATGATGGAGAAACACCAACCAATTACATTACGGACCAACTGAACCATATATAAGCCCGGGCTATTCTAGACCAACCCAGATTGTTCCTTTTTTCAAAACAAAAATGTGAGGCCCAAGCTACTACTAATGCATAGACTATATATTAACATGAATTTTATACCAGGAGCAGCCATAGCAGTGAACTAAACAACTCCTAGTGCCACGAGTAATGTTTTAGTAGGAATCTGATATCGGAAAGCATAGCGGTATGATTGCGATCTGATAACTGGAAAGTTACCAACCTTGGTTTGATCAAGTACAACAAGGTGAATGCAAAAGCCAAAAAGAAGCAGAGTCCACCAACGGTGAGATACGCAAAACCAAGAAAGTCATTCTTTCCACCAAGCCAGGTTGCAGTAGAAAGCACCAACTTCTTTTTGCCACCAAAGCTATAGGTATTGTAGTAGTTCTCCAATTGAACTGTAATGGTTTCATTTGCCTTGAGGTCAACATGTATCCTACCATACAGCTTTCTGAATGTAGGAAGTGCTGCAGTTCGCATCCAAACAATAAGGTCCTCTTGTTGACTTAACTGCTCAAAAAGAGAAAAAATTCAGCAATATCAGGGGCAAAACCTTTTTATCTTGATTCTCAATGCTCAAAGAACTTTGAGTAGTCAATACAGGTGTAAAAATAAACTGGAAGTCAGTTAAAATATTTAAACTACCTTATTTTGATACACTAAAACTAAAAGTATAATTGCCCAGCCAGGATAATTTTTGTGATAATTAGTTGATAGAATGCAAGATCTATGGTCATACCGGTATACTTGAATTAAGCAGTTTTCCACCTATAAGAGGTCCTTTCTGGAAGTTCTTTGGGAAGACATCATTTCCGAATTTGTGATCCCTGTCACTCTTCCAGGAGATATCCTTTTTGTCCACAGTCAAGTTCTTACTATTGCGAACGAAGGTATATGTATCATTAAACAGACTCCACGCAATCAGACCACAAGGCACAATAGGCTGTCCATTTACTGTGGCTTCAGGGTCACAGTAGGTAGTGTCATTTGCCTTGCTAGCATCCATTAGTTGTGCATCATTGCGGCTCTTGACATACCTTCACGAGATAAATGTGAAAATTAGTAACTAGTTCAAACATGCATTTTTTTATTCATTTCAATGTATTTTCTGTGAAGAAAATATATAGATAATTTAGCGATGAATTATGTTAATTTCCATGATTACAAAAAAATCAGTGACCTGAGGAAATTACATACCTTCTATGATTCTGGTAAAAATTATCTAGCTGATAATACACAAAAATTGGTTGTTTCATATCCTTTGTAACCTGCAGGCAAACAAGAAATAAAATATTTCAGCCAAGTTTTTTTTTATTACTCAAACATGAAAAATCAAACACTCCACCACTAGTCAATGTTGTTCTGGTTATTTTTTTCAGGCAAATGTTTTTGTGGTTATTATTTCACCATTCCCATTTCCAGGTTACATAAAAATACATGAAGATGATCCATTACCGTCAAGGTCCTCATGCAGGTTTTTGGTATGCTTGTGTTCTGGATGTAAGAAACCTTGTCCATCACACCAGCAGGTACACATGCATCATCATACCGATCAACGATCTCAACAACCTGCACCCATAAAACAGAACATGAATAAAATGTCCAAATCCATCTTCACACAAAACATAAAGGATATCGGACACACTTGTCGTGAAGCTCGTAGTGATGCAACCCCGATTGGTACAAAAATTATGCCCACGATAAGAAATACTGTAATAACCTGTAAAACAAATAAGAAGTAAGCATGATGATGTCCATTTCTGAGGTATCATGCACGAAAGTAAACAATGAGGGAGAAATTGTACTATTAAGCTTACCCATTTTGGAGTAAGAATTGGCTTGCAAGCTGGGAGTTCCTGCTGCGTAAATTTGGAATCTGTTTGCATACAGAGGACAAGTTTAAGCTAAATGAATATATGAAAAGCAGGCACGCCATTTGCCAGATTTTGTTGACGACTCGCAACTCCTATTCTCTAAAATAAGATCAGTAATCAACTCGGTATTAATAAGAGGAAAAGAACTAAGAAAAAAATAAAAATAACTAGCCCAAAAACACCTAAAGAACGGGACTAAACCCCCGCCAAGAAGAAAACAAAAGAGCCGAAAATGTCTTTCTTTCTTTTTCTTCCTAAATAAAGGTAAAGGTAATATCAACAAGATGATCTGATAACACGAGATCTTACACTTGGGCTTCCTGGAGTGCCTCCTGGTCGCGCCGCCGTCCCCGGATCCGCCGGCGCTCGACCCAGAGGCGTGGTCCATCCCGCCAACCACCAAGAAACGCCTCTATCTGCTAGCCAAAGAAACTCCGCCAAATAGCCGGCTGCCGGCACCAAGAACCAATAAACGCCCCCTGGTCCTGGACAACCAAAAGCACGCTTTTTCTCCTCTTTCCTTCGAGATTTGGACGCAGCTAGAAGGCGAGGCTGGGGAAGAAGTAGAACACGGAAAGCTGGGACCTGCTGTTCTTCTTCTTGCGAAGGTTACAAGGAAAGGAGGGGGTTGTTTGACTCGGGAAGAGGAGAAGGGGGAGGAGATGGTGGTCGTGGTCGTGGCCTCCGCGTTGAGCTGAGCCGGCGGAGATGACCAAGGAAGTTGAAAAAGTCAAGGAGATTGTCTTAGCATTTTCCTTTTTCTTTATATGAAAAAAAGTGGGAATTACAAGTTAGAACGGTTGCTTAGGTTGGATGGATCAGTAGTTGGGATGATTCTGTAATTCCTAGATTGGCTGATTAGCTGTCCTCTCATTTCTAATATTTGCTGCCATTATACTCCATCCGTCCGTAAATATAAGCATTTGTCGAAATTAACATCTTTTTTTTGTATTTCATTCATTCTTAAGTATTGTTATTATTAATTTTTTATACTATGTTTGATTATTCATTTTATTATAGAATAAATTTTATCATAATTTTGTTATAATTTATTGTATTGCTAAATAATTTTGCATACTTTAACTAATATTTTAAATAAAATGAATCGTCAAATATAACTTAAAAGTTAATGATGACAACAATTAACAGATGGAGTATAGTCCTAATATTTGTGATTCACAAAATATAACATATATTGAAAGAAATTGATTTCTACATGACTAATGACATTTTTCTTATGGCCGCATGCTAGGATAAATTTTACTAGATGATAGAATTTGGTGCTCGTAGTATTAAGGCTGGCATAAATACGGTTGACCGGTTGAGGGACAAGTGAAGTGTTTTTTTTTCCTTAGGGTGGTTATGCATGATATATATCAGTGAGGATGCAGGGGATTTGGAAAGCCTCACTGCAAGTCACAACTTGAACTTAAAAATAGAAGCTTACTGCACTCTTTGCATTCTTCAAATATTCCGCTCGTAGTCTAGTATGTAGATGGCAGTCAAATTTTCTTGCAATGTCTTGCAAAAGCGTGTTAGTGGCTTCTAAACTTGTCTATTAATGTACGTCTATACATACCATTGAGTAAAGTGTATTAGCGGTTTCTAAACTTGTCTTTATTTGTCATTTAGGGTCTCAAACTCAAAATACATATATCTAAAATTGCTTAGGTGTGTTATTTGGATCCAACGTATCCAAAATATTGTTACGATTGAGATAAATAAAGCTAGTAAATGAACATGACTTCCATACATTATCTCTCCATAAATCAACATTACCATCATAATTTGTGGTAAATGACATTATTTTTTAATGTAACATCACACTATTATATTATAGATTACAATATGACAGTTGATGTGTAAAAGAGGTCAAGTGAGCACAAAAGAGTGTTTTTGATACTTGGATCTACATGAGACATTTTAGAAATTCTCGTAACATAGACATAAGTTTAGTGATTGTTAGTGTACTTTATTCTATATCATTTGACACATTATATGAACACATAAATTGGAGTCACAACTATTTTTTTATTTTCATACACCATTTTGTTGGGCACCTACTAATACATTTTCATTACTTCAACTATGGAAAAGTTTATTTTTGCTCCTTTTTGGACTGAAATTGATACACAAAACAATAAAATGGAAGCATTTTGACCGTAGATGTGCTACAAAAAATTAAATGAAAATAATAATTCACCAACTAAAGAAAGCTATAGTCTATTGGACCTCTGTGTCATTGGTAGCTTGACATTTATCTTATTCTTCTCTATCTTTCATCCTTAGGCCTTCCATGGCAGGTTTGAAGAACCGGTGAAAATCGGCCGATTAACCTAGTTAACCGAAAACCAGGTCGATCGGTTAACTCGGAGAAACTGAGCTACTTATTGTAGCATAAGCAGGTTAACCTGTTAGTTTCTGGTTCAAAACCGGACCAGCCGAACGGTTTTGCGAGCCTTCTTCTATAGTGCGGGAGTGTTGATATTTGGAGAAAAATATTACTTACGATTAAAATTTCATTGAGCTTAGAACTACACAGCATGGAGGTGAAGCCATCTACATCATATGGGCCTCAGTGCCTCACGCGAAACAAAATATTTTTCAGCTAGTCCAAAATTGCATCCTTCTCGTACCATTACGTGAAGAGCTGATTAGAAGAAATAATCTTCTTTATTAAATTGGAACTTCTGTTTGTCAAAGTAGTCTAAAGAGATAGCGAGTGCATTATCAGCGTGCAATGCACATACATGAGTTATGATATTTCCATGATCTTGAACGACTCAGCACGAGGCTGCAGCAAAATCAGAGTTAGTTCGTCAACAACTGAACACGTGCATAAAATTGGAACCGACACAACTACTTGCTCCAAGTCCTTGTTTTCTAAGCATCGCATCGCTTGGGCCAAGGCATCGGTTTGCACAATGGCCGGAGTGATTCCCTGAAGCTGAAAAAACGATTTGCAAAAGAAAACACGAGGATGTTGCGATGGGCCACGCATCCTTCAGCTTCAGACTATTCATCCGTCGTTCATCGCGAAACAGAGGAACTTCGTCATCATATGGAGAGATTTGGTTCTTGGCAAGTTCAGGTGGATCTCCGACCATTAGCGGCGAGAGAAGCAGCGGGCGTCGGCTCGGCGGATTACAGTACCTCCCCATCTCCGCTGCCGAGCTTCAAGTCAACGCGAACGGTGCAACAGCAAGGTCCCGCCAAATGAACCAAGGGTACAGTATATACCTCCAACCAGTTTGTTCCATATAGTGAGGTGGCGCCTCATTAAAAACTCCAAAACTGCACACCTCAACAGCCTGCTCCATTATCAAAGCAAAGCACCCCTATAATTGAAGAGCCAGCAGCCCAGCAGCACTACGAAAAGGTCACTCGTGAGTCAGAAAGTGGGCCCAATTTCGCAATCTCGTCGTCTTCCACGCACCCCCGTTCAACTTTCCAAATGGCGACGGTGATACGACGCGCGGCGGCGCTCGGCGCCCGCCACATCCTCGCCGCCGCCGCCTCTCCATCCTCCCGTCTCGTCCCCCGATGCCACGTGCGCCCCTACACTCCTCTTCTCCCGCTTCATAATCCTCGCCTCCCGTCAGCAGGGGCGCGGGCGGGTCAGTCACTGCGCGGTGCTTTGCTCACTTATCGTTTGCGTTTCCCCCTTCTTTCTGGGTGCGCAGATGAGCGCGAACGCGGGTGCGGCGATGGAGCGGATTCGGGCGGCGGGGCTGCTCAAGACGCGGGGGCTCATCGGCGGTCAGTGGGTTGACGCCTATGACGGCAAGACCATCGAGGTACGCTTCCCACCCAGGATCAATCCGGCATCTCAAGCATATGTGCTCCTCCCGTTGAGATGGGAATCACGTGGAATGTGGTGTGCCTGTTTCATTTTCCTGAGGCTTGCCAGGTTACTTTTCCTAACGAATTTGCCAGTGTCTGCGATGATTGTGGAGTGGGGTGTGGAGATAGTTTTTGCGGGCATCTGTATTTGTCCTTTATGGTTTCGTTTTGGTAGATTGAGTTCGTTTTAGTGAATTTGTTCATGTCTAGGTTGTGAAAAAGAAAAACACTTCTATGATTTTTCCTCTTTTCCTGATGCGTGTGATATACATGCTAGTTGATCCGATCTGAGTACTTTCACTTGCTCTTTAGGCATCTTATACCATAGCGATGATGAAAATGGCGTTGAAATTTGGCTCTGCTTGTTACTTTTAACTTTGTTGTTTAGGTTATTCATGTGTATTCGACAATATGAAAAAATCCACGGCCATTGCTACATGCACAATATTGTTCTCTATTTTCTATTTTCAGTCAATGTCACATTGATCACTTAAATATCATCTCCCCCTGTCGTAGGTGCAAAACCCAGCAACTGGCGAAGTCCTTGCAAATGTGCCCTGTATGGGCAGCAAAGAAACATCTGATGCAATAGCTTCTGCTCACGATACATTCTATGGTAATTCAAACTTCTTAGTGCACTAACAATGTTTTGGTTACTCGTTTTAAAAAATGTCATTAGTAAATTATTATAAGCTCTAGTATACCAGGTTATTAGTTTCTGTAAATAAAGCTAATAGGTCCGGTGATGATACTTTCTGGAGACTATAAGATGTTGTGAATCAATCTAACCGTTGTTACATGTGCTAGTTGTCATGTCTTGTCTCCACTCTTATTTTTCTATTTTGTAACATGTCTGGAAGTCATTGAATCTTCCTTAGATGTTCTATTACTCTGTAATGCCTTTACTGTGGCATGTTGGTACTAAGAATAACCACATACGTGAACCGTAAGCCCCCAGCTAATTCAGATTTTCATACAAGATAGCTATCTAATATGAGTTCTTTTGGTATAATTGTTTTTTCCTCTAAATACTTTTATACTGATGGAATACTACTACATTTTTCTTTATCACCTTTTTGTAGCTTGGAGTAAACTCACTGCAAATGAGAGGAGCAAGGCACTGAGAAAATGGTACTTTGTCTATAAATAACAAATAATTGTTTTGTAAAATACAATTTATAAGATTTGATGATAACATGCATTTCTGTGTACCAAATTTATATTTCTTCTCACCATATTCACTCATGAAGGTACGATCTAATTATTTCACATAAGGAAGAGCTTGCACTTCTCATGACATTGGAGCAGGGGAAACCAATGAAGGAAGCCCTTGGCGAGGTCCTTGTTAAAACTCATCCATTTGATGTTAATCTGAGCCTTTGCTTGACGTAAGGTCCTGTTGGAGCCTGATTCATTGCTAATCACCTGTTCAGGTGGCTTATGGTGCAAGCTTCATAGAATATTTTGCTGAGGAAGCAAAGCGTATATATGGTGATATTATTCCCCCGACTCTACCTGATCGCAGACTGTTAGTTCTGAAGCAGGTCTATTTATGCTTATACTCTTTTCTATTGTTGGTTGCCGCGAATTTACTTTGTTAACGTGATTTATTATAAGCAGGTCTATTATACTGTACAACCTGTCTAATTTATTGGCTAGTATTAACAAATGCTTCACTTTGAAAGAATGAGGTATCATAATCATCGCAAGGAAAGAGAAATGAAGTTAATATTGTCAGAAATGACAATTGGTTCATCTGTTTATGCACCCTAGCCAAATATTTAGCTGGATTTGAGATGTCATAGTTCTACTAGATGTTGGCCCATTATGAAGTCTTTATATGCATGATTTTCTCTTTGTGAACAGTCTTCGAATGCAATTTTGGCTAAGTGCTTGCAGCAGGGTAAACTAATGTGTCACTTCCATATGACTACTTGGAAACTATGGATAGTATTCAACAATACATTCCTTTAATAGTTGCACTTCTTAGTTTAGCAAGTCTATAAATGGAAGAATTCAATGTGGTACAACTGCTGCTTTCAATTCATGGAGCAAGTTTATATTATTTAGCTATAATATTTGTATTCTTTAACTGGACTGCTACTCCAATTCAGTAGTTTATTTTCTTGACCTTGTGTGCAGAATGTATACATTTTTTTGTTCTAACTTTTAAATATTTCTTCATCTTGAGAGGATTTACACATCTTGTATCTAAATATTGTTCACTTTTTTTATGTAGCCTGTCGGGGTAGTTGGAGCTATTACACCATGGAATTTTCCATTAGCAATGATAACTCGAAAGGTCTCTAGCAATAAATACAGTACAGCATTGGTAAAAGTGTTTGAAAGGAGAAAAGTATCTAATGCAGCCCATTTGTTTACGCATGGTTTTTGGGCAGGTTGGACCAGCTCTGGCTTGTGGCTGCACTGTTGTTGTCAAGCCATCCGAGTTCACACCTCTGACAGCGTTAGCTGCCGCAGACCTTGCTCTTCAAGCTGGAATACCAGCGGTAATTTCGTCAAGTTATATACCTTCACAGTTTGTCTGGTTATTTGCTATTATTCCATTCTAACTGCATTAGTTAAAAGTTGTTTTTCTTAGTCAACTGGCTCAAATGTAGCTTCTGAATCAGGTGTGTATGTGTTTGTGTGCTCTCTTCTTCTATTAATATAATGATGCCCAGCCCTCCTGCGTGTTCGAGAAAAAAAGTTAAAAGTTGTTACTAAATTATATTAAAGCTTCAACAAAGTATAAGGATTGAATCAAAAGAAAAAAGAAGCTATTTTGTGATTTTATCAATAATTTGCTTCTGGGGCTGGGGTGGATGGGAGAGGTAGTGGTATTTTCGAGTCCTTATGTGAGGAATTACCAAAGAATTTTTTCCAACAAAAAAGTGAATTAGGGCTCAGGAGAGACTAGAAACCATAGAGGTCAGTGGCTGAATGGCTAATTATGTAAACTATACAATTGGAATAACCCCATGTTTGAATGGACTAAAACTAATTGTTAATCCAGACTAAAACTAATTGTTAATCCGGACTAACACTTAGCTGACTAACAATTAACTAGGTGCCTGTTTGGAGCCCAGTAGTCTGGAATGGCACAGAAAAGTCTGTTTTGCCCTAACTAATTGTTAGTCCATTCTATTTGGATCTTGAACTAATTGTTAGTCTTGGGAGAAACACTCCATGTTGGTGCCGTCGTGGCCATGGATTGAGGAAGTCGACATTCGATAGCAGCATCTTGGTTGTGATGGAAGAAGTTGGCATGGCCATGCTGACCACCACAGTGATGGGGAAGAGAGGCACAGGGGCGGTCCAAGCACGAGGGTGTGGCGGTTCCACAGCACGTTGTTGCCATTCCCATGCGCGCACGCGGCTGGATGGGTGTAAGTAGGTGGTACAGGCTGGCGACGGGCGCAGCGGAACAACGAAAAGTATTTTGAGGGCACAATTGCACAGTAGAACAGGCTGACATTGCTCAAACTCAATGACATTCACAACGACAGAACCAAGGGGAAACAGATTTAGCAAAATATTCCTCATACCCAATCTGAAATAATTTAACCGCTCTGGAGGGTTTCAAAACTCGCATGGAAGGATCCACAAGTAGCGCACAAAATTTAAAATGATTGCATCAATCTCATTTGCTAGCACTACAACCACGATTTCCCAAACTCATGAGAAAATTCCATACTGAAACAAATCTCAAGGGACTGAAACAGTGTCTAGCTCTTGGAGGCCTTGTCCTTGATCTTCTGGATATTAAGCACCTTCTTCACAATCTTCTGCTTCTCGACCAAAAACGCCCGAATGATCCTGTTAAGGTGCAAACGTCTTAGTTCACCACATAGCAATAAAATTAAATAGATGAATATTATCGTGAAGTATGTTTTCCCTCTCTGACTGCAGTACGCGATAGAACTCCACTGTATGGGTGGTTTACAGTCCTCCTGTTCCTTGGCAATCTGGACCTGTGAAGGGACAAGGGCTATTCTTGTCATTTCACGATCTATTGGATCTAGTAGTCCCTGACACGAAAACAAGCACTCCATGAGTTGGCTAATAGTTAGTCTGTCTGCTTTCCCTAAAAAGAAGAAGAAGAAATACAGTTAGTCTGTCTGTTAGTCCTCCTGTTTGGATGAGCTAAGGACCAAAATTAGCTAGCTAACAATTCGTTCTATGGACCCAAACAGGACTGTAGCAAGTTTGAACATGAGAAGTGAATCATTTATGTCAAAATTTAAGCGAGCGAGGTCAGGTTTTGGAGAATGTGTAAACATATCTTATCTTTTAGTCATAACTGCAGAGATTTTCATCCCTTGTTGATTATCTGAATGATTTTGCTTATTGATTGTTTTGTTGACGTCAGCCATCATTGTAACTTGTCTTGCTCTTATTCTTTCATTCAGGGCGCGCTAAATGTTGTGATGGGCAATGCTCCTGAGATAGGTGATGCACTACTGCAGAGTACACAGGTCTGATTTCCTCCCACTTTCTTTTCTGGACTTTTCTATGGTCAGTAGGTTAAGCAGGAACAGCTATATTTGACATGGTAATGTATTTTCTTTGTTAGGTCCGAAAGATTACGTTCACTGGATCAACAGCTGTGGGCAAAAAGCTGATGGCAGGATCTGCAAACACCGTAAAGAAGGTATACTGAAAAGCTACTCAAGGAAAAACCGTTGAAAATTGACAGCTTATTGTAACTGCCCTGGTGCCTAATATGCCCTTTTCACTTAATCATAGTTAACTATTTCTTTTTATAACATGAGCACTTTTGAAGCATACATGCTCTATTATATTTCCTTCTGATGTTGATGCTCATAAGGGCATTTGCTATGTAGGTTTCTTTGGAACTTGGTGGGAACGCACCTTGCATTGTTTTCGATGATGCTGACATCGATGTTGCTGTTAAAGGCAGTGTAATTACAATTAGTTTCTCCTTTCATTTTCAGCTACCATCTTTTTTACTTTTGTTTTTTCCAGTCATCGTGAAAATAAATAGCCATCCTCTTTCCCTTAGATAGATGAACATGAACTAAGTAGATAGAAGCAAACGATGCACTGAACTAAGTCCTGATATTCAGGCGTTAAAGAGTCTATGTTCAGGGCCCATTGGTCGGTACCTCATTGATAAAAACTAATTTAATATCCATATCAACAGATCTGCATCAAACAAAGGCTGAACCTCTTTTTTCTTTCCCCTCCAAACAAGGTAGATACATTGGGCTTGAACTATTGAATCTTGAAGGGCCATGAAAAAGTTCGGATCTAACACAATGCAGCATGGCCTGGCACTTATGCTGCCTGACAAGAAAGCTATAGCTATCACATGGAACCCATTAGTTAGCAACTGCTGCATAATAAGATTTTTAGTTTGAGAAAGGCTGAATCAAGCTCATTTCAATTTTGCTGTGCTTGAATTCATAGTGTAATTCATGAGATTTGGTTGATAACTTCCACTGTTTTGCACTTTAATATGATGTACACTTCCTAACTGCCCCATTTGTGTTCAGCTTGCTGCCAAGTTCCGTAATAGTGGACAGACATGCGTGTGTGCAAACCGGGTATTGGTGCAAGAAGGTATGATTATCATCTGCCTGATGTATATATAATAGATGTACCTTGTATTCCATTACAAAGTTGCAATTTACATCTGTAGGCATCTATGAAAAATTTGCAAGTGCCTTTGTGAAGGCTGTTCAAAGCTTACAGGTTGGAAATGGTCTTGAAGAAAGTACATCACAGGTGCAGAATCATGCAATGTTTATGTGCTATTTAAGAATACATAACTGCTTGTTATTATCAACCTTCTCATTTTGTTACCAACTTTTATCTTCTCTTTTTTTATATATTTGTTTATGGTTATTCTATGTTCTTTTTATTATTTCCCTCATGTAATAGTTCATTAAGCATCTATATACCATCTATTAAAAAGCTGTCATTTCATATGCAGGGTCCTCTGATTAATGAAGCTGCTGTTCAAAAGGTGCCCATTTGCAATTTAACCATACTGCTTAGTCTCGTTCGTCCCCTTCTCTCCAAGTCTGCAACTTCTCATATGTTTTATTTTTTGCTGGACTACTTTTCTCTAGGTGGAGAAGTTCGTAAATGATGCTACTTCAAAGGTAATCTCAAATCACCATGAGGATGTGCATTTGTGTATTTTCATTTAATTAGAAGAAAGGTTTTGGAAAATAAAAAATGATGTGTCAGGGCAGGCTAATTTCTGGATTTCTTTTGAAAAACAATGAATTAATCGCTCTGAATTGGGTATCCCTATGCCTATGTTTGAACTTGGAGCTTTGCTTCAATAAAATCTGGGAACTTGTTGGTTTTCTGCTGACTAGTTCTCTTTACAACTGTATGTAAAGTACCTCTTTGATCTTTTTGTAGGGTGCAAACATAATGCTAGGTGGTAAACGACACAGTCTGGGGATGACATTTTATGAACCAACTGTAGTAGGGAATGTCAGCAATGATATGCTTCTTTTCAGGTAGAGAGTAAAACTGCACAGCAGTGATATGCTCCTTTTCAGGTTAAGTTCAAAATTATATCTTTGTTTTTCCATCTTGTGGGTTTCACCTCTAGTCTAACTCATCTTGATTGGGACGAAAAGGTTGTGTTGTTATTTTTTCTTGAAATTACATTTCAGCTGCAAAAATTATTATCCTACCTTGTTTTGGTGCAAATTTTTACCTTCATGTGAACTGTGAAGAAGTGCTCAATTTTTTAGCAAGTGTTTGATTTAAGTATCTTACACTTCTGTTTGACTCAGGGAAGAAGTCTTTGGTCCAGTTGCACCACTTGTACCATTCAAAACTGAGGAAGATGCAATTCGTATGGCCAATGATACCAACGCAGGTACATCAACAGTCTCCAATGCATTCAGATGGTTTTTTTAAGAAATAAAATCAGTTGCTCAAATGTTAGTATATCAATGTTGATCATAGTAACGTCAAAGTATCTTTAGATGCTGAAACTGCATTTTATAATGTACTAATTTCTATTTACTACAATTTTTAAGAAAGTATAGAAACAATTAGCCACACTTCAATGACATTCTAATCTCTTTAAGCCTATTTGCTGGAGACTGAAATTTGGGCACCCCAAAGTGTAGATTGTATCACATAACTACGCTTGCTGAGGAGACACTGAAGTTTAGTTTTCCCTAATTATATATGTTTGTTCTATTTGGCATTATCTTGTAATTCTTGGCCTGCAGGTTTGGCTGCGTACATATTCACAAAGAACATACCTCGTTCGTGGCGTGTTTCTGAGGCACTTGAGTATGGCTTAGTTGGTGTGAATGAGGGGCTGATTTCAACAGAGGTAAATATAATAATAGAAGAAGAAAAAGAAAAGAAAGAAAACAACACGTAACTGCCTATTTTGAGGCTTATATGGCTACGGCCCTTTATGTAAATATTGTTTCGCCTTACTTTCCAGGTAGCACCATTCGGTGGAGTTAAGCAGTCTGGTCTTGGGAGAGAAGGATCAAAATATGGTGTTGACGAATACTTGGAGGTTAGTACTTATATAGTACATATAAATGTCTTATTGTGTCCTGCCATTCTTGACACTGGTGGTAACCCTTCTGCAGCTCAAGTATATCTGCATGGGCAACTTGAATTGATTTTAGAAATACATGCATGTCTGATGTGCTGATGAGAGTTGCATAATTGATGGAATGGAAAGAAGACACTAGCTGTACTCATATAGTAAGAGAAGGTGAATACGACATTGGGGCAAGAATAAAAATGAGTTGTAAATGATGAGAACAATAAAGCACGGTCACAGCGCCGAACTTTTTGTACAGAATAATCATCGGCTAGTTTCTCCAAAGATCACGAGCTGTGAAATAAAACGTTTCTCTTGGGCGGATGAGTTATGTCAGAGAATTGCTGTACATTATTCTTGATACTCAACATGACGGCACTGGGCTTCGAATCTGATCTGATAGCCTGTTGTAGCCATTATTATATTGGATTCAGCCTTGATATTCTGAATCCATCCATAGTTGCCAGGTTCTTTCTGGACGCAATATGGTTTTCCTTTCCTGGTGTTTAATATTGATAATCAACATATACAGCTTTGAGAAGAAACTGACTGCTGGGTTGTTTTTATTAAGCTACTCTAGAAAGCAACAAGAGATAACTGTACTCTAGATCTCATGTCCTGTCTTTCGCTCTTCCCAAGAAGGGAGCCAGCTCCTGGTCAGTACTCAGTGCAGTCGACCGTCTGGGCCTCCACTAGACAACCAGCAAGCTAAGCAAAACGTATGCTGGATATAGATGCTGATTTACGCATACGCTGCGGAAGCAGCAGCAGGAAGCTTCATTTCTTTCCTTCTCGGAATCGGGCTTTTGTATCCCAGCTCGAAAGGCCGCTTGTCCCTCACCCGGGGGACCCACCGGCAATACAGAATCCGATAAGGTGCGTCAAGGTTGCTTTGATGCGCCCCAAGATGGATTTGCCTCGGAAAACGTGGTCTCCCGCACACACAGTACGTACTGCTTCACCGTGTGCTCAAAAAAAAAAGAGTACTGCCTCACCGATCTGAGCACTGAGACACCCAGCTTTTGGAATTTACTCCGGGTCCTGTATGGTTCGGGAAGAAGCTTCCTCGAAATCTCTGCATGCATCTCCCTGTCTGCATGCATGCCTCTACATTTCCCATGCACCAATAAAGACTACTGGGCTGGAGTACTATACTCTCTTTTGGTCCTTTGCTTTTTACTGTACCAAAGACCGTAGAGGATGAGGCACAAAAGCTGTAGTCAATGTAGTGAGATGTCTAGCCATCTAGGGTTCTTTTGCTATATTTTTCCAGGGGTGCTATATATATTTTTCCTTTAATCAAAATAATATACTACTGTAGTTTAGGATATGTATCTGATCCCTCCATGCGTACGTACACACAATACTATGTACTCCCTCCACTTTTCTTTGCATGATGTTCAATTGTTTAGGATTAAAATTGGACTATCAAATTCTTTATCCTATCCGTCATCATTATAAAAGCAAAGAGAGACATGATTGTCTTGATACTATGATATATACTACCAGTACCTTATATATACATATGTTTCATGTAGTAACTGACATGGGTACAATATGTGTTTATCCTTGCAGAAAAGTATGTAAAGATAAAGGATACTCTTTGTCTGCCTCATTCAACGAAAGGTGAGCATCAATGCTCGATGCATCTCCTGTGGCGTTTGTTGAGCCTATTGTTATTTGTGGTTCGCATGCATCCCTTTTCCTGAGAGGTTTATAATTAATGTGTTTACTCTTATCTAGATGTGGTCAAACACCATTATATATATGGGAAATGCCGTAGAGCCAACCCGAATGTCCACATTTGTTCCGACTCGGATGAATATATGGCAACCAAGTGTTTAAAATTTCCAAATGATGATATATAATTTATATAATAGCTTGAGTTGGACATGAGTAGGACAATCGAGTTGGACCTATCGTGATACTCTCTCTATATATAGGTGCTTTGCGTTCATCTGATTCGTTTCTTTAACTACATCACCTGATCCTAAATTTCATTTAATGGCCACAAATCTGTTTATAGCTTGTGTGCACGTAACAAAATCACACACATGCATGAACTTACTATTATCCAGAATTCACAAGTCCCATATTGGGAGTTGTGCAGACTCAAATTTGATAAGTACGAGTATATATTGGTAAATTATTTGAACGTACTAGCACAAAGGTTTCAATGAAGAACTACCTCAAGGTTTTATACCCCGTCTTACTATATCTAGAAATAATATTTCCCTTGATTCTCCTATACACGAACAATGCTATATATAAATATTAATGTATGTGAAGAGTGCCTTTTTGCTTCTGCAGTGCATTAATATGTTTATGTATTGTTCCAATATGCATGCATTTATTTCGGAGAATATATGCCAGCAGGTCACCAATTATATTGAAATACGTTTTTTATTAGTCTCCTCTAAAAATTATATTGAAAACAGCTAGTAATTTATAATTTGTAGAAACGGCTGGCACGAGAACATTGTGTTTTTTAAGACTAGGGAGCAACTCATTTAGTTACACACATATGGGAGTGTTACACCAAGGTTTTTTAAAAAAGTTTTATTGCAAGAGAAATATGGTCAACATTACTGCACCGTTATGCAGGCCGAGATCGTAATTCATCAATTCAGGGATGCAGATGCATGTTATCGTATGCATGCAATGCATGAACATAGCCCCATGCATAGGTTTGTCTGCCAGCAATAAAACCATACATAGAACCCTAGCTATCTCTTTTTTACTTACATTATTGATATTATTGGTAACAATCTCATTTACATCGAAGGATACAAGGTGATACGTACACTATGCAATTCTTCAGGAAAAAATAGTACAATTAGGCTCCATAAACATGCGTTTTTGATACAATTACATGCCTCAATAAAGCTTGTTTTTCCTCAGCACGCAGATTTACCAATTAAGTTACATATGCATTTACACCCATCTCAGAAACACACAATTACATTGAACGCACACCATCAAAATAGATAATCTTTGAGCATCATCCAAACGAGTGATGCACCGCTGTAAGATCATCCTGATCAATGACACATGCTATATTTATATCTCGCCGCCCCAGCTATACTTATTTTTAGCCATGCACCAGTTAATAATCTCCTGCTTTAATCCCCAGCGAATTAAGTATACTATTAGTTAATCGATTAGCTAGAACGAAGTTACCCGTAGGACAGGTTCCTGGTCTGTCCTCCTATCACCGACGGGCTGCCCATCCTCCGCCGCGGCGACGGCCTTTCGAGCTTGCCTTCGAACCCCTTGCTCCCAGTGGAGTCGCCGGACATCATCGGCTTCACGTCGCCGTAAACGTCGGCGATCGAGTCCATGACGTCGATGCCGCCGTCGATCATTGGCGGCGCCATCTGGAGGTGGTCGCTCTTACCCTGCTCGTCATCGCCCCACATCATCGGGCCCTTGCCGGCGGCGTAAGGGCTGGGCCTCTTCTTCCCCAGCGATCCGATGCTGCTATCGCTGCACGCGAAGAAGCTCTCCATTGGCCTCTCCATCTGCTGCTGGAGGTCCAGGTGGCCGCCTCCGTACATGTGCAGGTCCTGGAGGGAAGGGAAGCCCATGGAAGGGCCCATGTCCTTGAGCGAGCAGACGTCGAGGAGCGCCTGCGGGTTGCCTAGGGATTTGTACCCTGCCGGGCACGACATGACGTCACCAGAGGCGAGGGTGTATGCTTTCTCGATGATGGACTGCATGTACTTTCCCTGGGCTTCGATCCTCATCTGGAGGTGCTTTTGCACCTGCATATGTTTATGAATGCATGAGTTCAGCATGTGAATGGCTGAGGCAGAAACCGTACTAGTGGTAATAAGTAAGCTTCCTAAGAATGTTCACGCATGCATATGATGCATGTAAAGTTATAATCATGAGCTAAATAGTAACGGCAAAAAGAAAGTGGAGTGTTGAGTAAACTTCCTGATACTTTAATTAAAAAGAAGATTTCAAAGTTCCTGAGAAGTTGCACTCTAATTTGCACGCTTTTGATTTACCTCTAGCTGCTCATGTAGCCTTCTCTGGACTTCCATTTGCATTCTGATAGCCTCATTCATATGGTTGCGGCTGAAATTAAGATTAACGAATAGGGAAAAAATGAAATAGGTCGTCAGATTTGACCAGGTGCATATATCCAAGAGGTAAGTGCTTTAGGATGCTGTTATTAACATACTCATTCATGCCTCTTCCCATTATGCCTGAAGAAGACGCCACGTTTCGTTGCATCTCCAGTGCTGCAGCTGCGAGAATTTTTAATTAAGGGAAATGAATAGTTGCCAGCTACATATGCACATGGAATTAAGCACACACATACAGAAAAAGAAGAAGCAATTACAGGTTTATAAAAATATGAACACACGGCAAAAACATGAAACTCAAATGGAAATAAAAATATCAAACTCGGTATCTTTATGATGAAGCTCTTACCATCCTTAACTGAGTGATCATTGAACTCCTTATGTGGCTGCTTTCCTAACCTGAATTTCTGTTCGCAAGAAGACCAAAACTCTTGAAATTAGCAGATAGGGAGAAAGCGGCAGCTGCATGCAGCGAGAAAAGGAAAACTAACCCTAGCTAATTTTGCTGGTGCAAACAACACACATATACGCACCTGGAGGTGGCTCTTGAGATGGTAGAGCGTAAGCCCTTTCACTCCCATAACCCTCATGATGGTCTTCGGAGTCGCCTCTGCAAGAACACACATCATCAGGCGGAAACTAAATGAACCAGCGCTCATGGTGAAATGAAAACACTGCGGCACAGCTACGGCTACAGCTACAGGACGTACTGTCCGGGCCGCCGAGCTGCGTGACGGCGTCGACGAAGCGCTCATGGAGCTCGACGGTCCACCGGAGCCGGGGCTTGGGGTCAGTGGTGAGGACGAGGCCCGAGTCCCCTTGAACACACATCTGCCTTTCATTTGAGCTCACGGCAGCGGCGGCGCTAGTGGCCTTCTTGGAAGGGAACATTCTATTCTCTCCCCTCTCCCACGCGCGCAGCACCTCCTCTGCTCCCTCTAGATCTCTCGAATTAATTCTCTCTCCTCTCACCTGGTGCACTGGTGTGTGTGGGATTGGGGACGAGAGATTCAAGAACAAGGAATAGGGTTCGCGCGGCGCGGAGAACGAGGGCCGGGTCGCGGCCTTGTGTGGTGGTGTGTGCCTGCAGCAGCGCGCGCGGCTAGCCTGGCCTTGATCGATCAGTATCTGGCTTGCTGGCTAGCTTGTGTTGAGATGTTCCTTCTTTCTCGCTTTCTCTCTTTTGCTGGGGGTGGCTTTAGTTTTGCTTCTTTTCTCTCTCCACGCCCCTCTCTCTTTCATCTCGCGTCTTTTCTTTTCTCTCTACTAGGAGTCTTCTCCTAAGCCCATGGGTTATATTCTGCCCGAGATCGACAGAAAAAAGGCATTAACTCGAAGCCTCCCATCTATCCCTCCTTTGGAAAAGGATTATCGGGGGTAGTCTGATAGATGGGACTTCTTTGAGGTGTGCTATACAGTACCTGCCTTATTATTCCCACTACATATAATTTGTACGTTACTCTCTTTTAGCTGTTTGCAAAAATGAAAACCAGTAGAAAAAAATATCTATATGTCATGAACAACGCATCATATATATGATATAAAGGTAAACTCGAGGAGTGACATATTTTAAATATGGGACCTTCATGGCACAAAACTATGTGTTTGTGTATGAGATAAAACAATGAAGGGACAAGTTCACTTGCTATTTAACGAAAACATTAATTACTTTGGAGCATGGAACGCAAGAATGTTTCTTCATCCATCTAGTATATTATTGATAGCCACATATAAGATATAACCAAAATATTTTTTCTTCCGTTGTTTCCTGCTAGCTAGCTTGTGTTTGCCTCTCCTGAAATTTGGACTTGTGTAAGAGAGGTAAGAAGGGCATCATTAGCATGCATCTGCTCTATTGTACACCAACAAAAATAAAGGAGAACTCAGCGTTGCATGATTTTGTCTTTGTATGACCCACATGGTAGGATCAATACTCCTTTTTATAGCTTCTCCTTTTCCTTTGGCACTAGAAACAAGCAAGTTATCCACCTTTAATTTGTACTATTATCTAGTTATGTCCATTCTGCACCCCTTTTTGACCGGCTAGCAACAATTTGCTATGCTTGTAGTAAGAACAATCATATAGTTCATGTAAGTAATTCAATGACAATTGTAATAAGAAAACAGTTCATGCATGCTGAGACAATTGGCTTTTAATTTGTATAAGTAGAGAAACGTCATTATATGTATTTTCTCAACAATTACACCTTTTTCTTGGAACTTGCTCGTCGTCCACAATGAGAATTCAACATATACTTCGTGTCTACGTTTGCATTCTATGATGATTTCTTGGCTTTCGCTAGCTGTTGTATATATGATGATAAGTGTGGTATCAACAATTGTGTCGTGCAGTCAACAGTCATACAATTATGATCAGTTGAAAAAAAGAACTCGACCTACAGGGGTATGATGGTCACATGGCATTTTGTTAAGAAGAAGAACTTCTCACGCAGGTCGAGAAAACCACTCGAACCCCACTCCCAGGACTTAGCTATCATGTGGGTTGTCCCGCGAGTCTTTACCACGTGTTTCGGCACTTGGAGGGTGAGGGATTTTTTTTTACCTCAAATCCCAAAATTTTCTTTCACCGGGAATTGAACTCAAGACCCGAGGAGGTGCTACTCGGAGCCCCAACCACTACGCTGAAGGCCCGTTCGCTCGTGCTAAGTTGAACGCTGCAACCTTCACCACACACAGACACATTCAGTGATTCATGCATGCAGGAACTCATGAACATGATGCTATTATGTGTGAATGATTGCTCACATATCTTGTTGGAGTTAGAAATGGAAGCAGTCGCATAGAGATCCGCAAAAGCATTGGTCGTTGGGCAAAGCAGTACATCACAATGTACCGATGAACAGCAGCAGAAAAGCCGCCTCCATAGTCCATACAGGTCTTGCAGAACGTACGAGCTAGAGGACTGGCCATTGAGTGGCATCGGTGGCCGTGTGGGGCTCCTAGAAATAGCCATGCGTCTCTCTTTCTTCTTCCTTTCTCTTCTTTAAATAATTGTTACTTGTGGATACAGATCAATGCCCACATCGGTCTCATCAAAGTAGTATTAATATGTACAAAAGAGAACTATACCTAAAATGCAATGATCAAATTTTTTTATTAATTTCAAAGAACTTTACTATACTCTGTAAACACCTGATATCTAGTTTGGATATATCTTAGTGATATGACTATATTAGTTAATCAAACTATTTTTTATGTTTTAACATATTCTAGCATATACATAGACTATACAATTTTTTAGAAAGTCAAATATGTCATTTATAGTTTCTTCCTAACCAGGGAGACTATGTACATGTTCAAATCAAATTATCATCATGTTGTTTTGTGATTACTCATATATTTATTTTTGTGAATATGTAGTCATCAATATACCATAAAATCTTCTAATAGATATTGATGCTACCACAAGAATCAACGGAGCATCCAATACTGCTCTGATCTTCTCTAAAACGTCACCTTCCTTTTATACAGGGAGCGTTGTTGCCCTATAAATATGCATGCATGCATACGTCACCTCCAGAAAAATCCCGATGACAACTCCAAAAACTCCAAACAAAATGTTACAGTCATGGAATGTCAAAACAAGGTTCAGTTACAAGCTTCAAGCATGGGGTCCCGTTTAGAAGAGAAAAGTAGATAGGATGAGTGAGAACATTGTAAAGCTCTCATGCGGTGCCCTCCCCTGCCATTTCTTTATCCACAAGGGAATAGATGCTTCCTTCTTTAACAATTAAGCAAAGATTCTTCTCAAACATTCTCCAATTGTGGTGTTATTTGAACTATTACAATTCTAGCTAGAGCGACATTCCTTAAGCAATAAGGAAGAGATATAAAAATAAGTATGGGAACCACAATCAGTTTGCTATACTACTTACAATTTTGTTGAAGCGAAGATTTCAAAGCCCGGGTTAAGGTTATAGGTCTCAACAAACCGGATTTTTGAGACACAGGAAAATCTAGGAATCAGATCACCTGAGTGCAGCTTGGTTAATAGGTTGTGATAGTAATTGCAAAAACTTTATTTTCAGGGGTGCACAAAGGGTGAAAAATAGAAGTAATCAATGAAAAGTGTTTAGTACCCTGGTGCCATGGCACTTGGGTAGCTACATGTAGTTTCTCCCATGTTTGAGACAATCCATACTCAAACTTGAACTTCAAATGTATATCAAGATTGTGCTTGGCACAACTGATTCCGTGCTCCTATGGACAAAGGAAATGTTTGAATGTGTTATCAAGATTATTAAATTCATTCAAAAAAATTCAATCAGTATATATATTATTATACTGCAGTACACTTGTATATTTCGTTCTCAAATAAACTTCAACATAACTTGACAAGAGTAGGATTCAAAACTTTAGATATACGTATTATTGACAACAGTATGTATTTATGTATTCCCTCCATTTTCAAATTGATATTGTAATGACAACAAATTTAGTTCTTTTTTGAATTTAAATTGTTGTCCTAATGACAACAATTGAAGAATGGGGGAGTGTTATGTTTAACAAAGCAAAGAGCTTGATCAGTTATGTTGGAAATTCTTATGACTTTGATCAATATACATCAAAATCAATGCATTTTTAATTGTCTCATCTGCTATGATTTTATAGTGTCTGTTAGAGATAACAAATATTATTCACCTAGGACACACTACAATGTTGATTGTTGAAAGATAGCATTGATCACCCATATATTATTTATATTTGTCATTCTGTGTGCATGAAAATGCTCAGCATATTAGAAGCAAAAAAATTTTGTAAAATATTATTAATATACTCTGCCCATCAATATCATTGTTCTAAATGCATACTGCTTTCTTGTGAGCGTTGATTGCTACTTCCTCTTTTGTGCATGGAAATGGAAGCATAAAGACAATATTCTAAGAACAAAGTTATATATAATAGCAGCCTTGATTGAGCAGATACTAGTTTCTAGTCTATGTGTTCATTCTGCGAAGTTATTGTCTTAAAGTCATTATCCCGTAGCCTAAACATTCTTGTGTTGTCATTATCACCATGGGCCCAGAAAGAAAGGACACAGCGGCACTCATCAAAGTCAACTAATTAATTAAGGTAGGAAAAAAATATGAAAATACATTATTTTTCACAATAGCCAGATTCTATTGTGCACATAATTAAACTGGTTACAAAAATTTGTCAATTGTGCACATAATTAAACTGGTTACAAAAATTTGTCATTCCATGCAAATTATTTTTTTCCTATTAGAATGTCAGTGGTGCAAAAACAAAATGAATATGTGGATGTTTCCTTATAGTTCTATGAAGATCCGGTAGCGGTCATGCATGTCTTACCATTAGCAAGGACCAAAACTTTCTTTTCCCTATTATATATAAAAAAACTTTATTTTGCCTCGGGCATGTAATTTTTGTAAAAAAAGCTTATTTTACTCCCCGAACAATCCATATTGTCTAATTTACTCGCCCAAACAATTCAAGTTGTTGCAATCTACTCCCTTTTGTGATTTGTATTTTTTCTTTGTATAATTTGAATCTCAACCTCAACTTTTACATAACTATAGATAATATCAATAACTAAATAAAATATAAATACTTTATATTTTTAAATAAATATTTTCTGTATAGTTTTAGAATGTATAGTTAGATAAACTTATATATTTTTATGCTATAAATAAATTCTTAAAATGTCTCCTTTTTTAGGGAACGGTTTCATTCCATGGCATATATCATGGTGTAAAATCTGAACACTGAATCCAAATTGTACAATGATAAACAAAAAAAGAACAAGTTACATCAAGAAATATATTGCACCATTTTGAATTGTTTGAGAGAATAAACTGAGCTAAGGTTTTGTTGAGGAAAAAAAGTGGACAAGTGAATTATTCGGGGAGTAAAATAGACATTTTTCCTTTTGTATTAAACAAGAACTCCAATAAAGCCCATATGAAGCAGAAAAAAAAGAAAAAGAGCACATATTTTCCGAACCAAACGCGACTCCATATTACCCGATAAATAGAAATTGAACATATATAAAATCCTTGACTTAATTTATTTAAGAGCCAAAATTATGTTCGACCAAAAATAAAAGAATAGCCAACAAGCGTATCACATAAGGACAGCCGTCATATATAGTATATAGTTATACGTATAGTGTTTCCTTGCTAGTGCCAAGTCAGAGATTCGATGCAGAAAATCACTTGAAAAAGCAGGCAACGTCGCTTTGTTAAACACGCGCTGAGGAAAGTTGGTATTAACCTTTAGCGGCTCGTCAATTATTCGAACTAAAAGAAATCACATCCACTCATGCATAAGGTAGCTTACATTTCAAGCACACATTCTGAGATGCACCTAACTGACCAGGTACTTTTTTTCCTTGATTATAATTTCTTGTTAGGATCTACCATCCTTTGGTGATGGAGATTTTTTACTGCAAAATCAGTGGGCTTCGCTAAAATGATCACAAAATGGTAGATTTTGTTAAAGTATCCACTAAATCATTTTCTATTCAATAAAATGACCATCAGCTATTCTTTGAACGAGATAGAGAGAGAGAGAGAGAGAGAGAGATAGATTAGCAATAGTTTTGTGGTCATTTTAACGAAACCCACTCTTTCGTAGTCATTTAGCAAAGCCAACTGATTTGGTGGTCAAGATATATAGAAAAAATCTCTTGATAATGTAGTAGGTAAACCCAAAGTACAAATACAACCGTATAAAAGTAAGAACCTGAAGAAGTCAGCACGAAATTTACAAAATACAAATAGAAGAAACCAAATCAAATATTTAAGAAGAAAAGAAATCATATTTAAGTCTTGACACTAAAATAATGAAAACAAATCCCTGGCTGTGCATCTCATGGTGCATGCTGCTTAACCAGAATGACTGGCTCTCTTATTAGTTAATCACATGTGTAACTGATCCGTAAGTGATGAGCACTCTAGCTTTCAACTCGTTGCAAGGAACATAGATGCTTTTTTTATGCAATTAAACTAGGTTTGAGAAAGATTGGCATGTACTTGATCGTCTATATACTAGTTGCTAACCCACATGAAATCAGGTTCATTTCTGATGCTATATTTTTTGTCAGCATATACCAGTTTAATAAACTAGAGATTTAAATTAGCACACAAAACTGTCTTTGGCTTGAAATGATTAAAGACCACATGCACAAAGCTGGTCGTCTTGCAACCTTACCACCCACATGATGTACGCCTTTGGTTACCAATCATAGCATATATGCAGCTTCATTTTATTGAATGAAGGCTAAGGTGTGAACATGCTTGAGTTGTTTGTCAACGGATCCCAATATATATAGTGGTGAAAGAGCACACTCGAAGCTTTTATTAAAGGAGTGAAATCTATGAATGGAAGCGTCTGAAATCTTGTCCTTTCATCACCTCCCTTTACTTTTGCATGATCTTTGAACGTGTATGATTATCACGCGATTAGTTTATATGCTTCATCATGACGGTCCCTTGAAGTTGTTTCACAGCAAACTAAAGCGCAGTTCACACGAGTCATGGGTGATGCGTAGCTAGTATCTTAATGTGTTTCATGACCGAAATCAGAATTAATTAGACATGATAGTTACGCTGTTCTCAAAGTTTGATTTAACCTTACTTAAGGCTGGGAGTAATTTTCCATGTGTAATCTACGCGTACAATGTTGCGGTCCACATATAGCTGCGCGCTCTGCTTGTAAATTAGACAAGCTTATGTAACAGGTGGCAAGCGGTGTGGTTCCTTATATTTGTAACTGTATGCCTGATTTCCCTCAATTTTCACTTTTGGGTAAAATTTGCTGTTGGACACTCTTCAAACGTGATATTTGCTAGAAGACATTGAACTGAAATTCATTTGCTCCTGGACACTACAAATGAACTAGATGGAGTGTCCTGCAGCAAATGAATTCTAGATTAGTGTCCTGTGACAAATGACACGTTTGTAGAGTGTCCTGCAGCAAATTCTCCCTTAAAATTGTATTGCTGGTCCGAACTAACTCAACCCAAATCCGGGTGTGTAAATGCTTTGGGACGACTGAAGGACCGAATGGGAGTCACATCCAGCAGCTGGTCCATTGGGTCGCCGGTCAAGACGGCCTTGTTTTCCAATCTCCCCTTTTTGTACTTTTCCCTAGACCAAAGCTGAAACAACAGCCACTGCGGGAGCGGAGCTACCTTTCAGCGTCCTGAAGGCCATCCATTTCCATCGATTTGACGCTATTAACTCCACCGGCATGATGCATGCTCAGTCAATCTCAAGGATCCTGCTGGTCTTGTTTAACTTGTTGATGGTGAATAAGTTTTCCTTCCTGAAGTGACCTGTCTGCACTTTTTGTTCCCTTGTTGAAGCTGAATTTCTGTGTGCTTGGCATGCTCTTTTTACTTGAGCTTCCGAGTCTCTTGGTGGGAACTGGGAGTTGTAAGGTCATTTTCAATGGGATTTTCATTTAGTATTAATTAGCTGAAATATCAGAAAAATATAGATGATATGACAAAGCAGTTAATATGAAAGAGAGGGAAAGTCTTTCATCCTAGTGAAAGCTCATGGGTTTCTTTTCTAAGTTAATGAAAGACAAACGAAAGTGCATTGAGAGCATTTCATTTTATTCTCAACACCATCAACCAACAAGATCGTGATACTTAATAACAATTTAATGTTTTGTCATGCCTATGAAACCGTGAAAAGAAAATGTGCACTGAGAGATGTAGTTTTATTTCATAGAACAAGACTAAAAAGATGATGTGTCACACTTGGAAACTATGAAATGAAAGGATACTGAGAATGGACTAAAGTAGTAGTACATGTTTTTCAGGGAAACCATGTGGCGCTCTTTATTAATTCAAGTAGTTAAATAGTTACTCCTTCCGTCGTGAATTACTTGTCATGTTAAACTTCGGGCTCGTGAATTAAGAATAAGTGAATAGGGTAGATACATAGAAAAAGAAGAAGAGAGAGATAAAAATAAAGATGCGTTGAAAAGAGATAAATGTGCAATGGGATGCAAGGGTGACAAATAAATTGGAAAATTTGGATGAATTTACGATGATAAGTAATATGGGATGAAAGGAGTATAAATATTTATGGATAAAAAGAAAGCTATATTGTTGACGGATATGTTTGTTCCAAATAGAAGCTTGCTCTAGCTTTTCTAGAGGTAAGATCTAGCTAATTCATGAGCTACTGCTTCTGCTTTGCCTCCACCATTATAGTTTCTGTGTTGTACTGCTGCCGATAAACAAGTTCTGGATTAAAGGGAAAAGTTCAAGTGTTATCACTCCTTTAGGTGTTACGGTGTCACCAACTTCAATAGCATCTTCAAATATGGTTGTAAAATTATAACAATAATATGTATGGATAGAACATGCGACTATCTATCACTATGAAAGTTGAGATGTAACTGAAACTTGGGCAAAGATATACAAAAAAGCAAAAGTAAAATCGGGCTATGAATAGTGCGGACTGTAACTGTTCATCACGGACCTGCAACCTGCTACTTTTCATAGGTTGATTTCTCTCTTTTTTTCTTCTCTTTGCACAAGTTTCAGTTGCACCTAAACTTTTGCATGATGATAGGTAGTTGTATGCCCTGTAGATACATATTTTTGTTAAAATTTTTCATGCACAATTGGAGGTGTTATTTCATTTGGTAACACGGTAACACATGAACCAACACACCAACTGCACTCTTGGATCAAATGATATGTGCGTGGGCCGGATTCACCTCAAAGGCGGAATGTTTCATTGTCCTCCCAAGGGCATAAACAACTGGGCCTAAAGAAGTAGGATGGGCAGCAAATGTTCTAGTCAACCAAAGTACGGCCCACTAACGAACATTCCTGCCAGGCTGCCATGTCAACTAAATGAAAAAAAAACTAAACCAAACCGAAAGCTAAAAAAAAAACTCAATCAAACAGAAATGTGATCAGATCAGGGACGGGTCTCTTCTGTGGAATCATTGGCACGCTCGTCTGGAAGAATCCAATGCAGATTAAATCCCAGAGAGAAGACGACTTGGATCTTCTGGTCCCTGTCTTGTCTGACATTTTTTTCCCAACGTTTTTCAGAGAGAAGACTTTCTCTTGTTCTGCTCCCATTCGAATTATTTCGTCGGGACGGGAGAGGGCCCTGTTGGATCTGTTGCGTTGCGGTTGATGGGGAAAGAAACGCCCTGTTGTGTCGCTGTCGCCGGGACACGGCCGGCGAGCCGGACGAGGATCGTGCATGGCCGGATCGTGCGCCTGTCGGCTCTTTCTCGAGCTCCAATCCGATCGCGTCGACGGCCGTAGTTGCTCCAGCGACAGCTCGCCGGTCGCTGGCGTCCATCGCGCGAGGCATGGGCCCCCGTCTCTTTGTTCCTCGTCGCAATTGCTGCTGGCCGTGGCCTCCTCACCTACCTACCTCTTCTTCATTTGATGGCGCTTTGTTGGGGGTTCCGGACAAATTCTTGCATGGATCATGTGATCTGCCGGCAGCTCGGTTCATGGAAAGTTGCAAACTGTAAATAGCAGCCGCATCTGTCAGTATTCGTGCGAGATTGTCCTGCGACCATCATTTCGTTTCGTGAATGAATAAAATGAGAAGCTAGCTCGTGAATGAAATGGAACGGGGGTTGGCAGGAGGAGTCGGAGTCACTGCCACCTCAACATCGCATCATTCGTTCACGCCCTCTTTCCATCAATCAAAAAAATTGAATTTGAAACAAGGGCAATAAAGGGGTAGGAAAACGACCTCCGACCTCACCATTTCTTTATTATTATTACGCAGCAAAAGATGCAGCACTCCGCACGTCTCAACTCTCAAACCAAAAAAACTATGCTCTCCGCTACAAGCTTAACACACCAATTAGCATTATTAGCAAGCATAAGTAACCATTTTTTAGTTTATCCCCTGTTTTTGTATGTTTCTTTTAGGCAACAGAGTGATCCCCTGTGTTCTGATTTTAATATTATGAGCTGGTATTATTTTATCCTCAATCGTATTTCCATTTTTTTAAAGAAAAACAGTTGCACCAAGCACTTCAAATTTTGTTTAGAACAGAGGAGTCTGATAGCGAGATTCTCTACGGGAAACAATTCAAATTCTGCAAAACTTCTGTGTGGATCTTTCTTACAGTCCATACCAGTCTTAACAAGGTGAAAAAAAAACACTTTTCGGATGGAGTCGAACACGAAAAGGAGAAGCATTTGAAAGGAAAACTTGAGGAAATGAGGAAAACATGGAGAGAAAAAGTCATTCGTATGAAAGAAAAGGGAGGGAAGGAGAAAAGGAAGGTCCAAATATAAAAAAGACTGCCTTTTTCTATTCCAAATTCTCTTCCCCCATCTCTTCTCCTCCACAGTCCACACTGTTCATCTCTCCTGCCCTCTCTCTTCGATCCCCAAATCCGGAATTGACCTGCCCGAATCCGAGCCCGCCCGCCATGGAGTGGACGGCCCCGAAGCCCGCATCCTCGCCCTCGTCGCCGCCGCTCCTCTGGGACTGGGGCGACTCCGCCGCGCCGGCCTCGGGCTCCTCCGGCGAGGCTCCGGCGCGGCGCGGCGTGAAGGAGCGGGAGGGGAAGCGCGCCAAGGGCGAGGAGGGCGGAGGGGAAGTGAGGTGCCAGGTTGAGGGCTGCGGGCTGGACCTCGGCGGCGCCAAGGAGTACCACCGGAAGCACCGCGTCTGCGAGGCCCACACCAAGTGCCCCCGCGTCGTCGTCGCCGGCCAGGAGCGGCGTTTCTGCCAGCAGTGCAGCCGGTGGGCTCGGCTATCTTCTTGCTTTCACTTACTGTTGACCTGATTGACCTTTGCAAAGCGGCGAACTCGCCGCTAGCTTGATTTTCCCATGCTTCCGTTTTCTCTTCCTTCGATTATTTTCTGCAAGGTTGCATCCCGCTATTAAGTTATAATAATCGCGTGCTTTAGTTGATTATTTTGGGAAACCATGTTTTTCTTTTTTGTGTTCGCTGTTAGCCTCTCACTTGGCGCTTTAGTTCTGTGGCTATGCTGTGCTGGTACGGCATGTGAGACTGCGTTTGCGGTTGTGGTTTTGGTACGGAGCTGGGTCTTCCTGATCTGGGAAGTAAAGATGCTGCCTTTCCACTATTAGTACAGTGTACGTGTGCAGGATCGTACGCTGGGGTAAATGCTTGTTTCCACTTTCCAGTTTTGGTATGGGCCGTGATATACGTCCATACTTTTGGGATGACCTTTGTTACAGGCTATGATTGCATTACTGTCATACTGTGTGTGGATTGCAGCCATGCCTTCTGTATGCCCTTTTTGATGGCAGTTAACCATAGTTTGGTCCTAGAATGTGTGTATTGTTGTGCTGATTGCTCCCGTTTTGATAATCCAGGTTCCATGCACTGTCAGAGTTTGATCAGAAAAAGAGGAGCTGCAGGAGGCGTCTGTCTGATCACAATGCCCGCCGGCGGAAGCCTCAGCCAGATGCATTCGCCTTTGCTTCTGCAAGGCTACCGTCATCGTTATTTGGTAATGTGTTATTTTACTTGTTGTTTGTCCAACAAATGGTTGGGTATAGTTTTCTTGGTAGTAAACTGGCAATTTGTTGGCGAAAGTCTCTTGAGATTCATATGAGATTTATTTTTTAGTAAAATGTGCAAATAGATGCACAAAGCTTATTGTGTCAAGACAAAAGAAAGATTACAAATAAATGTCAGGGTTCATATTCTCTTATGCTTGATAATAAGTTATCTCTCTAGTTTCTTATGGAATTAAATATAAACTAGGCGTGAGAGCTGGGGGTATTGTGATGTGTAATATATTATATATCTTGTATTATCACATACGCCTCGGATGAAAGTGAAATGTTCTCATCCAACTTTATCTTCCACTGCAGATGATAGGCGCCAGATAAGTTTTATCTGGAATAAAGCTCCTCTTAGTCATGTAAGACCTTTCACTTCTCCATGGGATAGCTCATCTGACTTTAAGCAGCTCCCACATGCAAAGGAAATAAGAGAGATGTCAACAAAAGTTGGAACAATCACCGGACAAGTGCATTTGGATAAATCTCATTTGTCAAATACCATTCCAACACTTAACCGTGGCAAAGATGAGCTGTTGCCAGTGAAAGGTTTGATTCACCTAATATTTTTTTCCTCAACATGTGTGATAGTTTCATCACAAAAGAAGTTTGGCAAGTCACTTGGCACATTGTTTTACAAAACATACTCCAAAATATCAGTTTTAGAAAGTGGGACAAAACACCTTGGGCACATAAAACATAGAAATTTTCTCATATAATTTGGCGTACCTTGTCTACACTGCATTTGGGACAAAAAGTGATTAACTCCTTTCCTGACTCTCGTCGTACTGGGTTCTTGTATGCTCTATTGTAGGATGAAGGACTCGCATCATGCCTGTTAGTTTAATATCAACTTCTTGTTGCACTAGAATGAATGTAAGGGGACAAATACCACATTTAGAAACCACGCAGAGACTTGCATCTCTGTCTATGAAGTAGAGTGTCAGGGGGAGAAAAGAACCTTTTATAACATATATTCCATTTGGTAATATTTTTTGATTTTGTGAACTTGTTCATATCCTTGGTTATTGAAAATTTTATCACTGTTTGCATAATCTAGTCCATTCACCCTTGTTTTTTTAGTACTGTTAATATATAAGCTTCGTCCATGTATAAGCTTCCGTCCGGTGTGACATAGGACTAAGAGATAATTAGTCTTTCACTGGAACAAGTTGCAGCTTCATTTTTCTGCTAGGGATGTATTACATTGTTAACATCAGAGTTAGCTGTCCTAATTTAGTAT
This sequence comes from Chloris gayana, assembly GCA_031894775.1. Lineage (NCBI taxonomy): Eukaryota > Viridiplantae > Streptophyta > Magnoliopsida > Poales > Poaceae > Chloris > Chloris gayana. The sequence continues at coordinate 213,214 of JAUNZO010003024.1, read as the reverse complement.
TTTTCAGACTACAGATGTGATACAACATTCATATCTAAGTATATGTATATATTTTGGATTAAAGTGACACCCATCTGACAACATGATGGATGGAGACAACTTTCAGAATCTACAGCTCTTGAATACTGAAGAGCTGGTAAATAGATTGTTGAACATATACAGCTGTTGGCAGTATCTCCTCAATTTTTGCGCTAATTCATTTAAATATATCTCTAATTGCATATGATCTATGTTATTCATTTGCCTGTTTCAGATGCATCTTTGTTGCCTTCTTGGATGTCTTTGTTGTCTCAGCTTCAATGTGAAAATAACACGGTTACAATGGTTGGTTTTACAGGTCCGGACACATCTATAACTGCTTCAAAATTTGATGGAGCACCGGATCTTCAGCGTGCTCTCTCTCTTCTGTCAGCTGGCTCTTGTGGATTTCCTGATCCTGTACAGCAAGCATCTTGTCTTATACAGTTCTCTGGCACCAGTGAGAACAACAGCAATCTTCATTCATCACATGGAGGGAGCTCTGCTCCGGTATCGTGTGCTGATGAACAGCATATAGCACCTCAGTCTCAGCTTGTTCGTTTTACGATGGATGCCGGCAGCAACGGCTATGACTCCAGTTTCTTCGGTCTGAACCAGATAAATTAATGCATGAAATGCTTACACCTCTTGGTCACTTGGATATTTAGCTACAGTGGTGGCCAGGCTATATGCAAGAAGCGCTCCTGTCAACTGCCGGAGTGCAAAATACCTCTGTTAATGTTATCCGCATATTTATTGGCCACTCCTGAACTAAGTTGAACTGAGCGTAGGCCAGCTTGTGTTGAGTATGCAGTTCCAACCTGTTCTTGACCCATTTTTTCTGTTCTTTTTCTCCATTGATGTGCCTACTTGTGTGATAATGTTACTATACACTTGTACAACCAACTGTCAGCTGCTGTATCCCTCTGGACTGCCCCTGATGAATCTGGACATATTTTTTGCTGTGTGCAATTGTTACACTCCATTTGCTTCTGTAAGCAAAAAGCTTGTTGTTGCTTCTGTAGTGAGAACCAATGTTAGTGCTTAAAATCCCTCCATAGGAGGCACAATGTTCTTGATCCATCAACTGCCATGTCTTCACTATTTTTCTGTGTAGAACGTGCAATATAATCATAATAACTATGTTGATTGATATCATCAAAAAAGAATTTTTATAGTAATTTAATTCCAAGTAAAGATAGCAATCTTGTCTCCTCCAAGCAAGCAGATCATATAGCTACTTGCTCTCAAGAAAATGAAAATCAGACAGCTGCTTTAGATATGAATGCAGAATCTGATGACCATCACATGAGTTTGTGGCTAAAATCACATGTCTTCGAAGCAAACTACTAGACATGCCGCCACACAGCTTGGCATGTTCTGGTTTCCAAATGTGAACCACCAGCCGAGTTGTCCATTTAGTCAGATGTCAACAGTTCTACATGGCCTGCATACGCTGCACACAAGTGTGGAACAAGTCCATGCATTTGACTTCGGCAGCAGATAGTGACGCAAGAACAACATATAGATAACAAAGCAAAAGTCGTATCAGTTTGAGGTGCATAAACATTACGGAAATTGAACATAGTCAAACACCGAAAAAAGGTGTGGACACAACAGCACGATGAACGAGTACAAGAACAGGCAGATGTTATTAACATAGTAAAGCTCCATTAGATCTTGTTAACATACAAGGCAACATCATCTATACTTTCGCATGAGATTACTTCAGCTGTGCAGCTTACACAAGATAGAATGCAACAACACAGAAGCTCAAATCAGGGACTTCTGCAGATCCCTAGCACCGATATCGTGAATACTTTGAGAGTAGTTCTTTCTCTTTTCTTCCTCTTTTCTCCTCTTTCCCTCTTCATGATCATCTACCCTGCCTCCATTTCAGTCGGTGGTCATGGGTTCAGATATACAGCAGCGGAAGCGTGCTTTACGTACATTGTTCACAATCTCCATTTCAGCATTCTCAAGCATGCAGACGATCTCAGTAAATGGTGGGCGAACTTCAGGATTAGCATCCCAACAACGAGTCATGATGTGGCTTAGAGCAGGCAGGCAATCATGAGGGATTACAGGACGAGCACCCTTATTTACAACAGCAAAAGCTGCCTGAACGGCCGTCATATTTGTGAAAGGAAGCATGCCAGTTATGAGCTCCCATAAGACAATCCCAAAGCTATAGACATCAACTTTATGGTCATAGGGCCTGTGCTGGATCATTTCCCTGCAAAAAAAAGGGAGAAAAAGAAAGCTAAAGACGAGTTCATACTACCAAATGCATAGTATATTATAAGCAAGACTTGCTAATGCAAATTGCACAAGAAATTGGACTTATCTATTATCCACAGAGTCCCACAAGTTGGTGTTAATAAATAAAAACTACAGAGGCAACTGACTACAAGAGTGAATAGCATGAGCCCACTTTCCCATGCAACTATGCACGCAAAGACAACTCAAGCATGCATGCAAAAAGGGGATCAAACATCTGTTACTGTTGACACCGGTATTATCACACACCCAACCCATCCTCCTAATGCAGAGGATATAGGTACAACCTCAGCAATATTTTTCAGTTTCAAATTAAGATGAATTAATACTATGTACATCAAGAAGGCCTCAACTGTGGCACTAATGTTATGTTAACTAGAGTTAATCTATCCATCATGCCAGAAGGATGTAATTCAACATGACTCAATTATTTGACCTAGAACAAAAGATTGCTAAGCACATTAAAAATATGGATCACATGGCATGGTAATCGATGACTCGTCAAGAGGACTACTATCAGGTACAGTTGAGTACTTGAATTTCTAAAAATACTGCAATAGAAAACACCATATGTATTGGATACAATATATCAACAAATTTCTGAACAGGAAAAATCTTCAAAAGAGAAAATTTAGTACTTACGGTGCCATCCAGCGGTAGGTTCCTGTCTCTGGTGTCATTCCTTCGGTTTTCACCTCAATACGAGCAACTCCAAAGTCAGCAATCTTAATGGATTTGTCTGCTGCAATTAGGAGGTTATCTGACTTCAAATCTCTGTGGATAAATCCCAAGGCATGCACATAAGCCATTCCCCTAGCTACATCCAAGGCCTGTTTGACAGCCAACCTTAACGGCACTGATTTGTGCTGCCTTCTTGCCAGGAACTGCCTGACTGAACCACCTTTCGCATACTCTGTAATAATGCACCACACAATTGATTTCCTGCATGCACCTATAAACCTGACAATATTTGGGTGGCTCAGTCTGGACAACATCATAACCTCTTGCACAAACTGCTGCTCCATCAATTGTGCCCTTTCTGGATCATTCTCAGGCTTCTCCAGTAGCTTAATCGCAACATCTTCTCCGTTATATGTACCCCTGTACAGCTTCCCAAAGGCCCCTTGAGCAAAAGGATCCCCCATATCCAACCTCCCCAAATCGATTGTCCACTGCTCATAATTGCTCAGTATCTCAGTTGGATGATTTGGGTCCATCAAAACCCGAGCCAGTGCGTCCTCATTTAGCGTATGTGCGGCCACACGGTTAGGGCGGAACACACTATTGCCAACTGAATAGCTTGCAGTTGGTGCATCACGGAGGCCTGGGTGCTTAAGTATGACTGTGCGGGACTCGTTTGAGCCCACACTGCTGTTATCCACTGACATGGCAACGGAACCGCCAGCACAGTTGGCCAAGTTGAAGCCATCAGCGCTGTCCACAGACATGTGGGAGCCCTCTCCGATCTTGTGGTAATAGGGCATGTTGTAGAAACCATTGATCTCATTGTCTTGCATCCCCTTGCCGCCCCGCTGCCAATCATACCGTGAAACCTTGGTCCCTCAGCCATGTCAAAATATCAAGTTCTTTTACTATTAGAACTGATGGAGATTGCCCATCCTTACACGAGAAACACCCTCTTCTGCCCCCTCACCAGCTCTACAAAAAGATAGAATTCATGAATTGAGTTGGCAACCAACTAGCATACGATTCCAGCTTAACAACACGGTACTTCTTAAATACAGGCAATAATTTTTTTCCCATATTAACAGATGCCTACTAAAAATAACTACTTTCCTCATTTGCAGAGGCAAAACGACCGATAGGACAAGTTAGGGGACCCGCTCCTCCCCTCTCTTCCCAGTCGGCAGACAGAGCTGCCGGGCATCCCAACCCCATCCCCTATTGGGATGAAATCTCCCCATCCCAGTCCCCGTCCCTAGCAACGGGCGAAAATTTCTTCCTCCCCTGAGTAGGGATCGACCCATCCGCGCTACATCCAGCCTAAATGTCAACTACAAAAGGAAGGAGGATTCGAGGATTGGGGAGGAGAGCTCGGCTCTCACCTTCCGTCGAAGCTGGACGAGGAGGACCAACCCAACCCAAGGTGGCCAGGCTTGCGCAGTTGTGCCCTGTCCTGGCCGCACGTGCTGCCGTGCTTGCTGCGCCGTTGTGGTGCTGCCTGGGATCGGAGGAGTCGTCGCCGCCAGCAAAGAAGGCCGAGAGAGAGGGGCAGAGACCAGAGAGGTGTACGGGAGAAAGAAAAAGAGGGGTGAACGCACAGAGAGAGCAGGCAGCCACGCTCAGTCTCGATGGCAGGGCAATTTTATTTATTGTTTTTTTTTTCTGCAGACTATCCTTCCTGTATCAGTGGTACAGTGTTATATTTGTTCAAAAATAAATCCCTGCTATATTTCACGTGATTTAAATCGGGGCATTTGCTGATTTTATTTAGCATTTTTTGGTAAAAAGCCATCCTTCTATATCATGGAATTTATATAAAAAAATAGACACTCCCTTGAAAAAAAAGACACAGCTATATCTCATGTGTTTTAAATTGAACTGTTTCTTTGGTTGACATAGTCATTCACCCGATCTCAATCTAATGCCATTGAAAAAAAAAACAGATCTTCATCTGACATTAACCAAACATTATTGATAAGTCTTCGGATCACAAAGTGCATAAGAACACATGAACAAGCTCATTGCCTACCATAATACTAATTGATTAAAAACATACTCCCTCCGTCCAGAATATTTGGCATTCTAGCCTCATCCATTTTTCCCAAAATATTTGGCATTCTCACTTCCCGAGACACATTTCTCTCTTCCCAATACACCTCTATCTCTATCTCTTTCCTCCTCGTTTCCTACGCACCTACTTTATTCCTTCTCTCTTAATCTCCGTGCTGGAGCTAGAATCGCCAAACATATTGGGACGGAGGGAGTAAGAAAAATGTCTCGATAATAAGACCTAATATAATGCCTCTTGTGTATTGTTGAAAGTGTTGAGGTAATTTGTTTAGATTTGAGAAAGAAAGAGGTCTCGTTGCCAGTAAATAAAGCGAAGAAAGACATCTTTTACTAGAATAACTTAGAGATGCGTACTTACTGGATTATTATTACTCAATACCTCCGTCTTTTATTTTACTCCAGGGAGTACGAAGCAAAGAGAATGCCTTACGCCAGGGACTTTTTTAAAAAAAGAAAACTGGAGGAGCCAGGCTCCTACAGCACTTTATTGAAACAGAAAGATGTTAAATCCTCACGGCAGTGGTGCGTTGTTTGACCGGTAAAACCTCCGTAAGTTTCCGTAGCTGCGGGGACGGTACGGTGCAAAAACAGGAGCTTCGGTACGCTGCTGGCGGTTCGTCGGGTCAGTCGGCCAGTCAACGGAAGGGCTCAGTTGGCACGTTCACAAGGTTCCAAGTCAGTCTCTCCGAGAGATACTTGCGGCACGTTGTATTGTTTGCGCGTCCGGTTGGCTGGGCATACGGACGCCGCGACACGCGACCGCGACTTGGCCGACACAGCCGACACGCGAGTCGGATGAGAAAGCTACTGCTGCCTCGGCGTACCAGCGCTGCCGTGGACCGGGAATGCTGGCTCGGTCGCCATCGCCGGCGTGCCGACTTTAGTGCGATCCTCGGCCCTCCGTTCCGTTGGTGGAACGCGTGGCGAAACCGTAAACTCGGATGGGCCCCGCCAGTCAGCCACGGCGGCAACGATGCGATGCGTCGTCTTCTGCCACCGCCGCGACTGCCCCACCACCTGGCCTCGCACCCGCGCTCCACGACGAACCCCAAGTCCAGAACAGTGAGCACACTCACTCGGGCCTCGAGCTCACTCCTTCATTCACCTCGTGGTTCCGCCTCACCGTCCCCCATCCCGCCGCCGCCCGGCTCCATGGATCCCTCCGCCGCCCACCCGCAGTGCATCATCCAGGCACTCCCGGCCCACGCCCCGTCCCTGCCTTCGCCACCGCCCCTGGTCCAGGCCCTCCTGGCCCCCTCCAGTCCCCGGCCACTAAAGCCCACCCACCCACCGCCGCCGCATCCTCCTCCCGGCCACCCAAGCGCCGGCCTCCACCACCCACTCCACCGCCTCCACCCGGTCCCGCTCCCCCGAGTCCGCGCCGCACCCGCTCGGGCGGCGCGCCGGAGTGGACCCCGCCGAGACACTCGCGCTCGTCGCCGAGGTGGCCGCCGTGGACGACGGCTGGTCCCGCTCCGTCTCCGCGTTCCAGAAATGGGCCATGGTCGCCGAGAACCTCGCCGCATCCGAGGCCTTCGCGGCCTCGGGCGCCGCGCGCCGGGGCGGGCGGGGAGCAAGCGGGCGGCGGGGGACTGCAGGCGCCGCTGGGAGGCGCTGGCGGCGGAGTACGGCGCGGTGCGGCGGTGGGAGGTGAGCACGGGGGCGGGTACTGGGAGATGGGCGCCGACGCCAGGAGGAATGCCGGGCTCCCCGCGGATTTCGACGCCGAGGTGTACGGCGCCATGGACGCGCTCATAAGGGTGGAGGAGGCGCTGCTCGCAGATGCGGTTGCGGGTGCCGGCGTGGTGGAGGAGGTGGAGGGGTTGGTGGGCGGAGGTGCCGGCGTCGAGGTGGGGGAAGAGGACAACGGTGATGAGGCGGAGGTCAGGGAAGATGAGGGAAAGGATGAGAATGAATCTGCGGACGAGGAGGAAGGCGGTGACGATGATGATGATGACGGAGAGGAGGATGAGGAGGAAATGCAGGGTGATGCTGGCAATGCTTCTGATGCTTCAGATAATAACATTGGTAATGCGAACCATTGCTCTCTTCAATTTCGCATGATCCCATTTGGTATAGGTTTACTTCGATTTTCTGTTGTTTGTGATCATGGTAACTTGGTGATGTAGGCTAGTTATGGAACTAAAAATTTGGCAATAATTAGATTGTTGCAACTATTTCATTATGAGGTATCACAAGCAGGAAAATCTTATCATATAATGAAATTCTTACAAGTTTTCCATGACGAGGTGCTTCTAGCTACGGGCTTCTGAGTTACGTGATTTCAATATGAACCTTGCTACAGGTCCGACCAAATGATCCGACATGGATCCGACTCAAACAGTCGTGTGATGCAGAGGTGGTTCATTAACTAAATCACATGCTAAGCAGCCGTAGATAATGTAGAGTCGTACAAAAGTCGGACAAGTGGCTTGGCTCTATAGCATTTTCCTTTCAATATTAATGTTAGGAAATAAATATAGGAAGACATAACATCAGAGGAATATTTCTGTTCGGATTACTGAGGAAGTGAGGAGGTTCATGCCCTTCATTTCTTATGATTTATCATAGAATTACAGTCTGAGTTCCTGGTTGCAATATCTTTGTGTCCTATCATTTTTATTCCACTTCTATTCGTAAGGCTTGGCCATACTGCTATAGTGCTATGACGTAATGACATAATTTCTGAGGTCAGCTTTTCATTTTCCATGATGAATGATGAATTTAAATGCTACAGTGAGATGATTCCTTGCTGACAACAGTCTGTTCTGATAAAAAACATGGTTTTCGGATTCCCTAAAAAATGATGGTTTATGGTTTGTAGAGTTCTTTACCTTCTTATGTCTATCTTATTATCTTAAAAGTTAAAATTGCTGTTCATGTTGCACTAGAATTGATAAAGTTCCTTGGGTCTGCATGAAACCTTTTGGTCCTAATAATATTAGTTTCTCGATTTCTTGTGATATACTATGTATAAATATTTAGCACCAACATTGATTGAAAATCAAGCTTCATCCATACTGCCTTATTTGCATTGTAATGATGGTTTTAGACAGATTAGCACCCCAAGAGAAGATTAAACTGATTGTTTGTTTTAAGACCTGTATTTGTATTTGCTGAATATCCAAACTGATCCTGTCATCGAACATGATGATAGTCTACGTTAGAGCATTGTCATGCTCCAGAATCCTGACCAAACAAGTAGCCTACATGTGTGGTTCTTATCTGCAAGTTACATTGTATGCTAGTATTGGCATTATTGTTCCCTCTATCTCGTCATATTTTCCTGCTAGCTTACTTTCTTCATACTCTGTTTGCCTAGAAGGATGTGAGGCGGAAACAAACAACAAGACTGAAAACAACCAGAACACTGCATGGGAGCTGGCCAACAAGTTGCAGCAGAATGCACAACATATCCATACCATACTGAATGAAGAGGGTGGCGAACACGCTGCACAGAACCAAGCTCTTGCCTATTCTACGTCACCTGATGCTATGGTGACAACCCGCCAGAAAGCCGACGAGCTCATCAAATCTCTAGGTGGGCTTCTCAGCTACCTAAACCAGTTCACGGAGCTGATCAAGGAAACTGGGTTTGAGAATGTTGGCATGACCTGATGCATGTGGCAGGTCTCTGTTGAAGGATTAGGTAGCACTGCTTAACATCTCACTGTTGTGGTTTCTCCGTGTCCTCCATCCATGTAAATATGAGTAGCACGCTGTAAGGTGACCTTTAATCTAGTGATGTAGGTTTGTTGTAGAAATTGCAATGGGGCATTGTCATTGCCAATTTGCCATTGCTCAGGTTCTCAGCCCATTTGGTATGTTCTGAGCGATTGGTGATGTCAGCTATGCTACGCCTGTTGTTCAGGGGTTGGTTCCTTCGCACTCCGCTTCTGTATTCCAGATGGTGAGCCGTTACGTTTGGAAGTATGAAGTAAATATCCATCTAGCAGTAACATTCTGAAGTACTAGTATTGATCTTTCAGCATATGCAATCTGCAGTCAGTATCTTTAGGTAGAGTCGTAGATAATGTTTTATACACAAGGTTTTCGCTGGAAAACCAACCGTCGAAGTAAGTAACTGACCCTAAAACCTCCTGTCCCATCCAATGAAATGATCCAACCAGGAATGAGTAATGACAGAGCAACAGACGTCGCAGCTAGCTGGGCGAAGGAAGGCGTTGCTGTGTCCTGTCCCGCCTATTCTTAGGCCCCCGTCGCCACCGCATTTCCTCCCCGCCACCCCCTCCCTCCCTTCCATTTCTCCACCCATCCACATGCCGGACGCGTAGCCTCTCTCGCCTTCCTCCCACGCGCGACGCGTCGTGCATTGCCGCGCGCGGCCACAACTTCCTCTCCGACCACCGCCGGCGTGAACGAGCAGACGAGACGACGCCTCGGCCCCGCCGCCCGCGCGCGTCGCCATGGCGCGGCCGCGGCTGCCCGTCCACCTACGCCGCCTCGCCATTATCGTCGCCCTCGCCGGCGCGGTCCTCGTGTGGTCCCGACCCGCGGCGGCGCAGGCCATCCCCGCCCCCGTCCGCTCCGAGGCCGACGTGCTGATCGCGTTCCGCGACACGCTGCGCGGGCCGGACGGGGCCCCGCCGGGCCCGCTCCGCAACTGGGGCACGCCCGGCCCGTGCCGCGGCAACGCGTCGGCCTGGTACGGCGTGTCGTGCCACGGCAACGGGACGGTGCAGGGCCTGCAGCTGGAGCGGCTGGGCCTGGCGGGCGAGGCCCCCGACATCGGGGCCCTGGCCGTGCTGCCGGGCCTGCGCGCGCTCAGCCTCTCCGACAACGCGCTCACCGGCGCGTTCCCCAACGTGTCCGCGCTCGCCGTGCTCAAGATGCTCTACCTCTCGCGGAACCACATGTCGGGCGTCATCCCCGAGGGCACGTTCGGGCCCATGCGCGGGCTCAGGAAGCTTTACCTCTCCGGGAACGAGTTCTCCGGGCCCGTGCCCGGGTCCATCACCTCGCCCAGGCTGCTGGAGCTGTCGCTCGCGAATAACCGGTTCGAGGGCCCCTTGCCGGATTTCTCCCAGCCGGAGCTCCGGTTCGTTGATGTCTCCAACAACAATCTCTCTGGACCCATCCCCACCGGACTCAGCCGCTTCAACGCCAGCATGTTCACCGGTATTCATTCTCATCATCATCATCATCATCATCATATTGGTTAGGCTCTGGAGTCTGAACAGAAGTTGATTGATCCTCAATGTATCTGTGCAGGTAACAATTTGCTGTGCGGCAAGCCGCTGGACGTGGAATGCGACGCCTCGGGCGCGCCACGCACCGGCATGTCCACCCTCATGATCATCGCCATCGTGATCATCATCCTCGGCGTGCTCCTCTGCGCCGTCGGCATCGTCACCGGCGTCCTCGGTAGCCGCCGCGGCAGGTCGTCAAGGCGTCGCGCGCCCGCGGAGGCGATGGGCAGCGGCGACCAGACCCCGTCCAACCCGAAGCTGCAGACCGCGCCGGCGGTCAACATCGAGAACGCCCCCGCCGCCGGGCAGCCACGCGCCGCCGCCGCGCAGCCGCGCGCCGCCGCCGGGGCCGGCACGGGGCGGCGGCCGCGCCGCGACGAGCTGGTGTTCATCCAGGAGGGCCGCACCCGGTTCGAGATCGAGGACCTGCTGCGCGCGTCGGCGGAGGTGCTGGGCAGCGGCAACTTCGGGTCCTCGTACAAGGCCACGCTCTGCGAGGGCCCCGCCGTCGTGGTCAAGCGATTCAAGGACATGAACGGCGTCGGGAGGGAGGACTTCTCCGAGCACATGCGGCGGCTCGGCCGCCTCGCGCACCCCAACCTCCTCCCGCTCGTCGCCTACCTCTACAAGAAGGAGGAGAAGCTCCTCATCACGGACCACATGGTCAATGGCAGCCTCGCACAGCTCCTCCACGGTAAGTAAATCACTCACCCATCTGAAGCAATCAAAATTTCTACATATATACTAGTACTATACAGAACGGTCGATTAATTCACAATTCATAAAACCAGGTAACCAGGGCTCGATCTTGGATTGGGGGAAGCGGCTACGGATCATCAGGGGCGCGGCGCGGGGCTGGCCCACCTGTACGACGAGCTGCCGATGCTCACCGTCCCGCACGGGCACCTCAAGTCCTCCAACGTGCTGCTCGACGCCAACTTCGAGGCGGTGCTGTCGGACTACGCGCTGGTGCCGGTGGTGACGGCCTCGGTCACGGCGCAGGTGATGGTGGCGTACAAGTCCCCGGAGTGCACGGTGCCGCACGGGAAGCCGTCCAAGAAGAGCGACGTGTGGAGCCTGGGCGTGCTCATCCTGGAGGTGCTCACGGGGAAGTTCCCGGCCAACTACCTCGGCAACAAGGGCCGCCAGAACACCGACCTCGCCGGGTGGGTCCACTCCGTCGTCTCCGAGGAGCGCACCGACGAGGTGTTCGATAAGGACATCACCGGGGCCAGGGGCGCCGAGGCGGACATGGTCAAGCTGCTCCAGGTCGGGCTGGGGTGCTGCGAGGACGACGTCGAACGGAGGTGGGACCTCAAGACGGTCATCGCGCGCATCGACGAGATCCCGCTGCCCGAGACGGTGTCGACGTCCACGGCGAGCTCCACATGATCGATCATCATACACCCGCGTAATTAACCGAACGAATCCCCCACTCTGGTCGATCACCAGCTTTGCATGCATCGTGCGCGGCATCGAAACGAGGATGTGACTAGTACGTGGCGGCCGGGCACGTACCTGCATATGCACGGATGGATTATTGGCTCGTGAACTTGATTTTGGATGCGCTGATCGACTGACCGATTTGATGAACAAAGATGGGGTAGAGATGATGGCAAAATACGACTGTTTCTGATATGGTTCATTCATGGGCGGGGCATTCGATGATGTATATTGGTTTAGTAGCTTATTTGTCAAAGAGAGGGACAAAAAGAGTGTTTTAGAGCTTTCAAACTCGTTTTTTTTTATTTTCTGTCTTCTATGCATACAAATCCTGACTAACAGTTATACTTGAAAATGTTGTTAGATTCTATTAGCGGCATGTACATATTTGTGCATAATCTCTGAAGATTTCTTTTTCTTGTGGAGCCAGCGTGAAATAATTGGGCGTCTAATCTTGAAACTGAACATGAATTATTCTTGAGGGGAAGAAACAGAACATGAATGGGTTCTTGTGCTTCCTCTCGTGAGCTTTTTGACATTTTGCCAATGTAGGTTGCTCTCCTTTCTCCCTCTTACCTAGACGGTATGATACAAGCCCATCACGGGACGGGCTGATTGCTTGACGGACCGGCACGGTCTGTCTAGCAACAGGTCATGTCAGGCCACTACGGGTCGTGTTGGGCCAGCACGACGGACCTACATCAAAGCTCAAGCACGACACGGCCACTTTCACATGGATCGGGACGTGCTGTTGGCCCGTTGGGCTATCCGTACCGTGTCGGCCCATGACGTGGCAACGACAGCTTCTCGTCTCCACCTTGACACAGGCAACGGTGGCGGCGCCGATGCGATGTGGAGGATGTAGAGGTGGCAATGCCAATCGTCGTAGAAGAGAGGTGGCAACGAGATCGGACTGTTGCGGAGGAGGGAGAAGCGGCGACGACCGTTGCGGAGGAGCGGGAGGCAGAGGCGGCGATGACAGGCCGAACTGAAGACTGAGAGGTGACACTGCATGTCCCTCTTTGTCTTTGCTACCATGGCTGCCATCTCTCTTGTACCTGGGCTTCGCCCCGGTGATCTGCATCAACAGGCGCATGTTTCTTTTGTTGTAGTGTCTTTTTTTTTTGGAAAATATGGTGAGATTTATATTATCTGTAGCTGCAGATGATACGGCATTTTTCTTCCACTGATCTTTTGATGATGCTTTGGTTCCACTTCCACATGTCAATGTGCTCAAGGGAACGAAAAGTTAAGAGAGAACCAGAAGCATGTGGAGTCCCAGATTTAACATCACAATTGACTGCCCTGCTCCAACTTTGCTCGACCGGTGCGGTGAGTGCTCCACTGAAATACGCTAGCGCGTGGCTCCTCGTCTTGCAAAAGGCCATGACGTAAACTTTGGCAGCAACAGCAACGTCGGGTTGAGCTACCAAGTTGATGGCATCGTCGTCACACCAGCGGATTTCGTCAAATAATTGTGCGTTTGGCGACACGTACGTTCCGAGACGAATATCAACTTTCACTCGGACAGTTTTAGGGTATCATCACCAGTTGGATTGCCATGCCATCTACTTCTAGTTCTCGCCGAAGGCAGACAACCACACGTGCAATTCCTGAGACGAAGCATTTTCTACTTCTCCGGGATATTTATTCCACTTCCGAAAGGCGCCAAGATATGATTCTAGTTATATATTGACTTAAAAGCTATATGTGTGATCGATAGTTAATTTGTGAATTATCGTTTGATTCTGTTATTCTGGTATATCTTGATGGAATAATCAGTATATTTAATTAGCATCACTGTAAAACATCAATAATTGTTGCATTGTTGGTTCCATGCTGTCTACTTGCAGCCTTTATTCAACCACCAACGAACGCAGGAATATATAGGCTATTTCTTGAATGATTTTAAAATTCCAATGCTATACCATCTGAATGTTATCACATTCCCGTAAAATAAAATAAAAAGGTGATTGCTAATTTTCAGTCACTTGAAAGTTTAGGTTACTTTCAATCAGCGTTCTGAGCCATTAGATCTAATATATCTAACAGCTTATGAAATAACAAAAAATTCTATAATTAATACAGTGATAATTTTTTCTACAGTTAATACATCACATAACACATAATACTAACAATAAATAAATAAATAATTTTATTAGAGGATGTGACTATTACGTGGCAGTCGGGCACATATATTCATGGGGTATGTGGCTCATGAACTGATTTTGGATGCGCTGATCGACTGATCGAATTTGACGAACAAAGTACGTTTCAGATGGGGTAGAGATGATGGCAAAATACAACTGTTTCTAATACGGTTTCATGGGGGAATTTGACGATGTATATTGGTTTAGTAGCTTATTTGTCAAAGAGAGGGACAAAAAGAGTGTTTTAAAACTTCTAAATTTGTTTTTATTTTATTTTTATGTCTATTATTTGGTATATCTTGATGGAATAATCAGTATATTTAATTAGCATCACTGTAAAACATCAATAATTGTTGCCTTGTTGGTTCCATGCTGTCTACTTGCAGACTTTATTCAACCACCAACGCACACAAGAATATATAGGCTATTTCTTGAATGCTTTTAAAATTCTAATGCTATATCATCTAGCTAAATGTTATCACATACGCGTAAAATAAAGTAAAAAGGTGATTGCTAATTTTCAGTCACTTGAAAGTTTAGGTTACTTTTAATTAGCGTTCCGAGCCATTAGATCCATATCTAAGTATCTATCAGCTTAAGAAATAAAAAAATTCTATAGTTAATACATTGATAGTTTTTCTACAGTTAATACATCACATAACACATAATCCTAACAAAAAATAAATATATAATTTTACCGTCGATTGAAGCTTTGGCTAACTTTCAGACACTTGAAATGTAGGAAATATGAAATAAAAATAGCCACATTAGTCCATTTTTTTCTTAAAGCTTTCGTGGCTGAAGGCTAACAATACACCGTCGCTTTAATTTGTTCATGATTCTAGTTTAGCCACGATCATTGCTGTCCACTGGCAAATTAAACTCACGCACATATATGCGTGTCAACGTCATGCACCTTGTCCGGTCGACAGGAAAAGTGCGAAAAGAAAGGCCATTACGGTTGGTTCACGGTGACCTACATCACAGAAAAGTTCTCTTCAGCCATAGACCTTGAAGTATATTGGATCTGCACGTTATGGGCCGTATATTAATTTGTTAGGTGTGCCGGCCACGAGAAGATCGTGACAGACAAAGAAGGATTGTGATTTTGTAATTTAAAAGGGTAGTGTTGATCTTTTGAAGAAAATTTATAAAACAGTAGTGTTATTTATAAACTAGACTTTTTGCACGGTAAGGGCCGTTCTATAATTGAAATCCAAAATCAAGGTAAGTACTAAGTAGTGTAGAATAGCTAATATGTGTATAGTTGAAAATAAGTAAACGGGAGATAAACCATCAAATTCCGCTAAAACACACTGTTAGGGATCGTATAGATAGAAGTAATTTCACTTCAAACTACATGAATTGGGAGAGATTGAGGTGGAAATTAGTTCCACTCTACAACATTCCCCTCTATTTTTAAAACAAGCCCTTAAACGTATAAAATCCTCTATTTTCCCAGTGTGGTAGTAATATGTATGTGCATGAGAGACAACGAAATCTTCAAATAAATATCAGGCTACTCATTGCTATTATAGTTCTGAGTGCTTACGGGCATATCATTATGATGGGGACTTAAGCACAGGGTTCCCGCCGTGATACAGCTATACTTTTTCCTAGCTAGTGATAGGATCTGCAAGTGACATAATTAAAATTTGCTTCCATTCTTTTCATGACGATTGACATAGAAATAGAGACCCATCCACATTGGATCGGTAACATGAAGATATGTTATCTTAACTCGCCAAATGCATTTACGGATCTTTAGCAATAACCAGTAGATGAGATATAATAGTGTGCCAAAAAGAAGTAGCATCTTTTTTCCAATAAAGAAAAATAGAGTACTAACAGGGTGGAAGCATATATAAGCCACCTGGTAAAAAGACATAATAAGCAGTACAATTCCAAAATCATTCCATTTGAATATCATGGAGATAAAACTGGAAGAAGTATTGTACTAATATAATAGTTCCAAACAAAACTTGAGAGAAGCTGCCTAAAAGCACGTTTGAATGCATGGTTGGAAATGTATGATCAGTAGCAAAGGCCAAACAGACAAGCTAGACATGACACTTTCCTGTCCATCACATTAATCATCCACATACTGATACAAAGCATGTACAACCACGACTAATATAGAATCTGTTAAAAAAATCATGAAGTTCTCAACTTGCTCACAAGCTTTGGTCGATGTACGAAATTATATGACCTGGCTAAGAAAGAGACAACGATCAACCGATCATTTATTAGCTATATAATATCTGCAAAATATTCTCAAAAGCAGTAAACAAGGACAAGTCCTGATTATGAATAGATAAAATACTATAGAATATTCCGCAATCATGAAGAAATGAGCTAGCTCGCACATGTGAAACTCCACTATTTGTGATATTCAATAAAACCATCTCTAGCTCCCCCATTTCCTCTTTAAAATCTTCCCACCATCACCACCACCCCTCTCTCCTCTTGCCTGGTACCGAGAGGGAGAGAACCAGAGGAGAGACTCTTCTCTCTTTCTCCTCTACCTCTCTCTCCCTCCCTCTCTCTGCTTATTGTACGTTCCATCCATTTAACTCCAATCTTGGACACTAAAGATTCATTCACGTTCGCACATCTACACGCTTAACTGAACTAGGCAAGAAGATGATGAGGTCTAAGGAGGCGGCAGACGAGCAGAAGGCCTCGCCAGCTCGGTGCAGCTCCGTCGTCAAGCTGAAGACCGCTTCCTCGTCCTTAGCGAACCTCCTCTCCGTCTTCGTCGGGGCCAGCTCTCCCGAGCCGAGGCCGAGGAAGAGCTTCGACGCGGATGGCGTCGGACTCGGGATCGTCGCTGCCATGAGCCGCGCCTGCCTGACCGTGGCCGAGCCGATCGCCATCGGCGCCGCGGCCAGGCGTCGTGCGCGCGAGGATGTAGAGCTCTCGGAGAGCTACACGTGCGTCATCTCGCACATGGACGGCAAGGACGGCGCTGGCCGCAGCGTACGGAAGCGCGTGTACTACGGTTTTGGTGATGGCGGCGGTCGCTGGCTTGTGGAAACCGACGAGGTGCCGGCTCCTGCGCATGACTGCTTCTTGAGTCGGTGCTACCTCTGTAATAAGATGCTCGATGGGCTTGATATCTACATGTACAGGTCAGTAAACAAAACTACTAAACCTTACCTTCAAAATCCTCTGTTTTACAACGACATAATATTTCAACTGTTCTTTTTTATATAGGTTTAACTTTTCAGTGTAATTTAGCATTCATAGGGTAGAACTAGAAGTCAATTTTAGTTTCTCATTGGCGAGACCAATTGTGAAGCAAACTAGTCAATCGTCATGCTTTCAGATCCTAAGATGGAACCAGGACATCAAATATAATAACTACTAGAACAACCACCTTTTCTCCATTTTCGTTTTTGAACTGTTTTGTCTCGAACTGATGTGTTCTGTAAAGACAGCTAAGCTGCTATTCCTATCAAATATAACAGTTAATCTAATATGCCAGGTCAATAAGTATTCCTCAGTCCTCCAGTTAATCTAATTTGCTTTTTTCCTTTTAGCTCAAACTCAATGGGCACCTAAATCGTTTTCTGTACATAGGATTTCATATTTTTTTCAAGAATGAAAAAGTAACGCTTAAATCCACAACCAAAAAAAAAATCCTAAATATACCTGTTTCATTCGTCAAATTGTAGGGGTGAGAAGGCCTTCTGCAGCGTGGAGTGCCGATGCCACCAGATGCTAATGGACGACCACACAGAGAACTGTGGATCTGAAGCATTCAAGACCGGAAACCATTCAACGTCCCCTTGCTCTACCCCAATGGCGTTTTCTCCAAGTGTTGTAGCAGCCTAGTCAATACACTCCCTGATGTTGTTGAGCTGCTCCTCAAGTCTGATTTAGCAAAGAATATAGAGATCAGAAAGATCATTTAAGCGGATCAAACATATCGAGTAAATTTCTAAAGTGCTTCTAAATTATGGCATAAATAAAAGAGAGAAAGATAAGTTTTGAGGCTATGCTCACTGCAAAGATGTTAAACACCTTTATGTGTGCTTGCATTTCCCTTTACTCAGAAGGGGAGATTTGTTAAGGCATTTGATAATTATCACCATTGAGACTAAGTTTCAAGATAAACTTTTATACACATATATCATATGCTCTTGTAAATTAAACAAGGAGTAGTTTCCTGCAGACTAAATGCCATAAGGTCACATTGACATAAATATAAGTCATCACAATATTGTCACTTCAATCTTAGTTTCTTGATGACATCATTACACAACACTACCCTGAAAACATGTTTACAGATCTGTCAATCCTTAATTTAGACACTGATTTTTTATGTGTTACAAATCTTTCAATCGTTAATTTAGATTCTGCTTTTTTATATTCAGATTATTGCCAGGTGTATCCTATCCCAACTTGCTTGGAACCAAAAGGCTATGTTGCTGTTGAATTTAGTCCTAGGTGTTTACAATTTACCATGCACAGTTATAATATAATTTTTTTTATTATTGAGTAAAACTTTGGCAGTTTTGAGGACATTACCCAATTTGACTGTCTAAGCAGAAAAAATATACTGATTTCAGATACTACAAAGGTTGATTTGATATGAACTTCAATAATAATACTTATTTCGAGTATTTTCAGCTCGAGTATATGAGTAGCAAAATATTGACTTTCCAACCAATGAAAGTAATTCTAATGATTGATAATGTTCAAACATTACCAATCTTGCTCAGGATTTAAAACTACCTTCAGGGAACAATAGAGCAAAGTATGGCGTGATTTTCTTCAATCATATCTTGAGCATTTCTGATTGCATCAAGGAAAAATCTCTGAACATTGCGTCATGATCATCATCTTTTCTTAATGAAATAAAATTACCTGTCTCATTAAAAGCTAGAGTAAAATAGTTCATGATGACAATAAGTTCATCAGTGTTCAAATGGTGACAAAGAAACAAGAGCAAATAATGAAAGAAAGCTAATGATCTCCAAGCTCCACATTTCAAAGCACCCAGAAACTAGTGCTGGAATCTGGAAGGCAGTAAAATGAAGTATAAGATTGACCATAAGTTTTTGATACCATTTGAAAACAAAAGTCTGCATTGACAAGCTCAATGCAAATGCACACTTTATGTATGAAAGGTATACATCACAGATATATGAGACCACACCGTAGATTTCTCCACATATTATGTGCCTCCATGTCAGAACCCCGCCGGAGAGACAACTTCCTAGTTGCCGGCGAGATCAGGCCAATGGACACACACGCACACGTTCAAACTCACGCGAACCCCTGGAACACGATCTCGTTTTGGTGCTGCAGAATTGGCAGCTTTTCTGTAACACCCGGAATTTCAAATTCTGGGTTGTGCTTAAAATTCACTAAATTTTAAAACTTTTTGAAGTATATTTTGAAATCTATCTAAAGGTTAATATTTTAATTATATTTTCTTTCTTCTTTAAGAGAAAGAGTTATTTTAAACTCAACAAAGTAATATAAGTTATTTTGCTTATAAAGTTTCTTTGTTGAATTTCCCAAATGTATCTATGATTTGTTTTGGTTGTGAAAATGACTTAATGAAAAGATTGTATTAGATTATTTTAGAAAGCATTATTTTATATAAGGTATTTTCTCTTTGTAAGCAAAATGAGAGCTTTGTCATTTTATGTGAGCAAAAGAGCTATTTTCGAAATTAAATAAAGTTTGATTTATGAAAATAGTTTATAAATGCATGTGGTTTATTGAAAGGCTCTCTTTTAAAAATAATTAACTTTGTTTAAAGTATTTTTATTTCCAAAGTGTTTTTAACTCAACAAATAAAAAGAGTTTAATTACCTTCAGTTAACTTGATTGGGAAACCAATTAATTTCATATACTATTTTTATCTAATTTAAACTAAATATAAATCAGGTTTCATATTGTTTGTTGAATGTGTTCATGTTGGAGTATTGTGCAGTAGGTGTTTTATTGTCTTGAAACTGATATTTAAAAATTCGCTTGTAATCTTTCTTATTTAATTTGATTTGTTTAGAAACCAGGACAATAGTATTTACTAGAAGGAAGAAAAAAAAACCATCTGGAGCTGCTGGACCGATTTTCTTTCTCCACGCTCCATTACTTCTATTTATTTTTCCCTTCTCTATATTCTTTTCTCTAGCCTCGAGCCCAGCACCGCATGCAGCTCGCGGCCAATTTCCTAGCACCCTGCACGAGCGTCGCCAACATCGCAACCGAGCGGCCGCCTCAAGTTTGACTCGAACCCAACTCTACGGGTCGCCCTCGACGTGCGTAGCCAGCTAGAGCCCCACGCATATAAATCGGAACCGCACCCGTCTGATGCCTTTTCACCCCATCCCAATCGTCGCCTCGCGTCCGCATCGTAGAGCGCCGCCGCCACCATGGTTGCCGCCGCCCCGATGTGTACGGCCACCGCGACGAGGCCGTCCTGGATGCCCCTGCCTCTCGCCGACCTCCGTGACACCGAGCCGCACCTGCATGAGCCTTCCCCGTTGGAGTTTCTCGAACGGACCGCGTCGCGGACAAGGCTGTGGTGCCGTCGCCATTAGAGCAGTTCCGTCAAGCTCGTTCATGTATCAACTAGAACCGTCTTGGAGGTCGTCAAGTAGCCCAAAGGATATCACGAGCACCTGCAGCTGATTCCCCAAGTTGCAGATGTGTACCAGACGCCATAACACATGCCTGACGAAACTGATGCTCTGCCGCCGCCTTTTGTCATCGTGGGCTTTTTCTCAGCTAGCCGTCCCGGAACTCCGTAGCACCATTGGTGAGCTGGTGACCGTCATCTATTTTCCCTCTATAAATCGCGGCAAGCAAGATTATTCTGCCTCGCCTTACCAGCACCCTCGTGCGTAGGACTAGAAGATCTATGCAAGTAAGCACTATCAACCTACCTAAGCTGCAGTATTCTTGTTCAACTTGAGTCGTGACTGAGTTGTCCATAACCCAATAGCTGACCGCGGGGTCCAGAAGAACAGATACGAGCTGCAGGCTAGCGAAGAGAGGATATCGGCCATGAAGGTGAAGGCTAAGGACGCCGCGTCCTCTACCACACTGGCGAACCCCAGGCGTAGACTGCGTCCCCGTTGGAACTTCAACACAGGACTTCGTCTCGGACGATGTCGCGTTGTCGTAGCCATTGGAGCCGCATCGTCGAGCTCGAGAATTCCTGGATTGGAGCTGCCCCGGAGATCACCGAGCAGCTAAGAAGGATGACAGAAGCCCACAAAGCCAATTTCCGAAGATAGGGACGTGAGCCCAACGCCGCAGCCACCTTCCCGATGAGATGGATGCTACGCCGCCACCACCGTTCCTCACCGTACGTGGCCATCAAGACGTCTCGGCCTGTGCAGAACCCTTGGTGAGCTTGCCATATCCTCCCCTCTCTTGCATAGCAACCGCGATGAGTTTTCCGAACACCATAAACCGAGATCGAGCGAGGTCCGGCCGTCCGCCACTGTTTTAACTTTGCATAAAATCCCTTCGAGTTAATGTTGATTAGTTAAGAGCCCTACCTTTTAACAAAAATAACCCTATACTTCCCTATTTTATTGTAATAATATAAAATTGATGTTTTCACAATAGAATAAATTGTTTTCTATTTATTTTGTAAAATAAATTATTTAATTCTATGAAATTAACTAATCCTTTATTTGCTTTTGTTTCTTAAAATATTTATTTAATCTTTCGTAATAAGTTATTTTGTAATTAGGACCCTAACCTTTATGGTTTTCAAAGAATAATGTAAAACATGCTTTTGGATCGAAAATAAAATTCCTTCCTGTTTATTTTACGAAACAACTTATTTAGTTCATCTCTCTTTATTCACAAATGAAATAATCTTTTAGGTCTTTCTGTTTCATAAATATAATTATTTATATGCGGAAAAAGCTATTTTGCATTTTAAACCTTAGATCTTCAAATGCTTATAACTTATAGCTCATAACTCCGACTAAGACGATTCTTGCGCTCACGCGATCATAGAGACGTGTACTATTTATTTATATAGTTTTCATAGTCATTAGGTATTGTTTGAGGTACTGTTTCTTAGTTGGCTTGTATGCTTGTTTCTTGCATGTTTTGTATCGGTGTGACGTTAAATAGAATAACGTACTTTTCGAAGACCTCAAGAGCAAGACTTGAAGACATGAGCAGCAGCAAAGGAAAACAGGCAAGTGTCCTTGATGCACATTGAGCCTACTTCTTTACTATCTGAATTTACTTTTTATGCATTGCATTTAATTTGAATCCTATTGTGTCATATCCTGTTCCATACTATTTTCCTTGTCGCCTTGGTTTTGGGTGTAGTGTTATAGTATGGGTACGTCATTGCTTAGCATGCTCACAATGGGGTTTACAACTGAATTAAATGCTAATCTTGATTAAGTATCCACTTGAACATAATGATCAAGAACTGGTAATGCTTTTTAGCAACATGGAATTTAGGTGATCCCGACAGGAGGATTGTCGATGATGGTGCCGGTGCACACTGTTGGGTGTGGTGGTACCTGTTTGGGATCATAAGGACCGGTTCTTGGAGCGGCAACCCAGGACTTCCGCACAAAGCACAGGGCTGATAATGGGTAGGTATGGTTTAGTACCAAGGTAACTTCCCGGTTTTGCGGGCGTCGAGGAAGGATGAAGGAAGAAAGTGTCTTCCGGATTCGGGCGAGGAAAGGCAGAGTACTTGAAGCCACGGTGCAAGAGGGGGCCTCCGGGTGATGCGTCACTTTTACGGCGGTGAAACCTTAGCATGGGCGTTTTGCAAACTAGGAAGTCCTTCGAAAGACCTTGCGGTGATCTCTTGGCCTCACACCTAAGGAAGTGTGCTGGTATAATGGAGGTTTTAGTCACCGACGGGTGATGGAATCACCGACCGTGGGTAAAGTTGTGCCACCTCTGCAGAGTGTAAAACTGTTATAACAGCCGTGTTCACGGTCACGAACGGCCTGGATCCTCACGAGAACTAGAGGGATGGTTTGGGTGGAGTAACCCTTTGGTAGCTACAAGCGGGGTAACTTGTAGTGAGGTGAGTTACGGGCGGGGTAACTCTGTAGTGTGGTTGGCTACAGGCGGGGTAACCTGTAGTTTGTTTTGCTACGGGCGGGGTAACTTGTAGTGTGGTTTGCTGCAAGCAGTGTAGCTTGCGGTGGTTGACGAGTGGGGTAGCTCTGTTGGTTCATATTCACTTAGTAAATAGGTTGCTTAAAATAAATTGACTAGTGTAGGTGCTTTCTATTGCAAACCGTGTGTTAGCCTTTCTTTCATTCAGCTTACATGTCATATATTCCCACACTTGCTGAGTACGACATGTACTCACCCTTGCTATTTCCTTTTTGCTACCAACTACTGCTGCTCGGAAGATGGAGAAGACCACCGATGAGAAAGGTCTAGGCGTGCGAAACCCCGGTCGATTGCTCGTGGTGTTATGGAGTCTTCCGCTAGCGTATATTGTATTTAGTCTTTTGAGACAATAACGATGTAAGTATTCGATTTATTAAAAGCATTGTTCTTTTATCACATTATTTGTCCTGTGTGCGTGAAAACTTGTTCCTGGGCACGCATACGGATGCATTCGGTTTTGGTCGTTAAAACCGGGTGTGACAAAAGTGGTATCGGAGCCAGGTCGACCGTAGGACGCAAGCCGTGTTGACCGTAGGACGCAAGCCTTGTCGATCGTAGGACGCAATCCTAGGAATAATGGTCGCCTCTAGGAGTATTTTGTTTTGAAATAAAAACTATGTTGGAAAAATTCTACACTTCTTTCCTACAAATTCTGTCTTAGGATTCTCTCCCTCTAGTGTCATTCTTTGCTCAAAGAATTTCTTACTTTTTGTCTCATTTTGCTAAATCTATTTTTGTTCCAAACATTTTATAACTGGCACGAACCAAGGTTATCAATCGCCAATGCAGTCTCAACCCTCGCATTCTCCATGCTCCTAAGATCACCCATAGCCATGACAAGGAAGAGGTGGAACCGGAGATGATGGAAGTTCCACTACCATATCATGAGGTTCGTGAGTTTGAGAGTAATGGACTAAATGCTGGGAGACTTCCTAACATGCTTTGGGAGATGCTCCAAGAACTAGGTTACGTGAAGGCACCAAAGTATTTTGGATCTCGAGAAGTCATTGAAGGATCGGTGCCACACCGAGAAGTCCTTGTGCTCATCTATGCATGAGAGCTTGTTGAAGGAGCTCATGAGATTGAGAGGATTCACAAAGCCATTGCCCCAAGGAGAAGCTTCTTTGCTGGAATTCTTGATGTTGCTCGCCAAGCCATCCCGGTTACTCGCTCAAGGTCCCGTGCATATTTGGAAGAGACGGAGTATGCTCACTTCCCTCAACGAGCAAGCGGATCCACCTACATCCACTTGGACCCAGTAGAAGAACAAGGAAGTTTGAAGCTTAAGAAGCAAGTGGCTCTCACCAAGGTGCTCACAAAAGAGTTGGATGAGAATGCGGAAGAAGTGGACTTTTGGCATGAGAAGTACACCGAGGCTATGAGAGTCTACTGCAAGTTGAAGCCTCGTTTACTTGAAGATTTGGAGTTGTCCTCGGATGAAGAATTTAAAGAAGAAGCACCAGGATCACCCTCACGCAAGATTGCAAGTCGCGCTCCCCTAGCCTACGTTGTTCCAAACCAAGAGGAGGAGGATTAGTAGTAATGCCCATTAGCAGTTAAACATTTAGTAGAACGTCGAGTCGATGTACAATTTAGGTTAAGTGTTTTGTTTGTGGTGTGTCTTGTTTTGAGTTGGATCTTTGGTTGTCCGAAGGTGTGTTGCAAAAGTTTCGGTTTTGTCGAGTACATCTATTGTTTTGCATTAGTTGGGTATTTAGTTTCGCTATTCCTCGTTCCCCTTCCTTTCTTCACCCCATTCCCTATTCTCTCTACTTGTGCCAATCGAATCAACTTTCTCGGATGATGAACCCAAGAATTGGAACCGTTGATGGTAGCCTTCATTCCGAGGAGAACACCATCCGGGACGGTTCATCCTCTACTCGCTAGCTCCAAGCAAGAACAGCAAGATTGGTAATTTCCTAATTAAGAGTTGACGACCAGTTTCTAACGACCAACGAGATCACTTCGCAGCTTGTTAGCCATGGACGTGGAGAGCATGTCAAGAAAGAAGAGGAAGCTCAAGTCGGATAGCGGTACTGAAACTCTAGATCAGCACTACAAGAACCCTAGAGTCCGTGAAGCTTGCTATTGCTGCAAACGTCGTGGTCACCCATGTTTTCTTCGGATCACCCAGCGTAAGCCTACGACGTCGCATCAACCCTCAAGAGAGAGGAGTTTCCAAAGTGGTGATTCCAATGGATTTTTCCGAAGGCCCACACTTGGACGGAATGAATGCTCACTTTGTGGTAAACATGGTCATTACTTTGAGACTTGCCCAAGGAAGGATCTAATGTGTTTCAGTTATGAGCGAGTATGGCTATTACGCTGATAAGTGTCCAATGAGAAAACTTACTCCATCGAACTTGGATCCTGGTTGTTCATGAGGCAGGTGGAAACTGAAATGCTTAGCCACGCAATGAGCCGTTGTTCACTAAATGATCGCCCCTCAAACTCGGATTCAACCATGAATCTCCTCGGTTCAGAGAGAAGGCTAAAGAATATGTTAAAACTCAAGTCGTTCCTAAGCGTAGGATCTGTTATCATTGCGAAGAGGAAGGACACTATGTTAACGAGTGTCCCAAGAACCAGACAAAAGGGAACATTGATAATAACCACGACACGACGCCATCAACTCCCGCAACAAATTTGTCATCCTAGTCTAAGAGGTTCCAACACGTGCAACAAGAGACAAGTCAAAAATTCCATGCATGAAGAAGTGCAAATCTAGAAGGATCGATGGATTTCCGATCAAGAGGGCAATAGTGTTTTGTCATTAGTTTGTTAATTTTTTTCAAGTATTATGGTTGTTTTGTCGGTTGAACATGGTAGTAAGACTTATGGATATAGGACCCTTTGATGTTGCAAGAGTCACAACGAACGTCTACCATCTAGTGTGAAGCCCTAGATCCCGTTAGGAAGTATTACCCACCATTACCCATTCCTTGCTAGCCGCATCGAATCTCGGGACGAGATTCCTGTTAAGGGGTAGTCTTGTAACACCCGGAATTTCAAATTCTGGGTTGTGCTTAAAATTCACTAAATTTTAAAACTTTTTGAAGTATATTTTGAAATCTATCTAAAGGTTAATATTTTAATTATATTTTCTTTCTTCTTTAAGAGAAAGAGTTATTTTAAACTCAACAAAGTAATATAAGTTATTTTGCTTATAAAGTTTCTTTGTTGAATTTCCCAAATGTATCTATGATTTGTTTTGGTTGTGAAAATGACTTAATGAAAAGATTGTATTAGATTATTTTAGAAAGCATTATTTTATATAAGGTATTTTCTCTTTGTAAGCAAAATGAGAGCTTTGTCATTTTATGTGAGCAAAAGAGCTATTTTCGAAATTAAATAAAGTTTGATTTATGAAAATAGTTTATAAATGCATGTGGTTTATTGAAAGGCTCTCTTTTAAAAATAATTAACTTTGTTTAAAGTATTTTTATTTCCAAAGTGTTTTTAACTCAACAAATAAAAAGAGTTTAATTACCTTCAGTTAACTTGATTGGGAAACCAATTAATTTCATATACTATTTTTATCTAATTTAAACTAAATATAAATCAGGTTTCATATTGTTTGTTGAATGTGTTCATGTTGGAGTATTGTGCAGTAGGTGTTTTATTGTCTTGAAACTGATATTTAAAAATTCGCTTGTAATCTTTCTTATTTAATTTGATTTGTTTAGAAACCAGGACAATAGTATTTACTAGAAGGAAGAAAAAAAAACCATCTGGAGCTGCTGGACCGATTTTCTTTCTCCACGCTCCATTACTTCTATTTATTTTTCCCTTCTCTATATTCTTTTCTCTAGCCTCGAGCCCAGCACCGCATGCAGCTCGCGGCCAATCTCCTAGCACCCTGCACGAGCGTCGCCAACATCGCAACCGAGCGGCCGCCTCAAGTTTGACTCGAACCCAACTCTACGGGTCGCCCTCGACGTGCGTAGCCAGCTAGAGCCCCACGCATATAAATCGGAACCGCACCCGTCTGATGCCTTTTCACCCCATCCCAATCGTCGCCTCGCGTCCGCATCGTAGAGCGCCGCCGCCACCATGGTTGCCGCCGCCCCGATGTGTACGGCCACCGCGACGAGGCCGTCCTGGATGCCCCTGCCTCTCGCCGACCTCCGTGACACCGAGCCGCACCTGCATGAGCCTTCCCCGTTGGAGTTTCTCGAACGGACCGCGTCGCGGACAAGGCTGTGGTGCCGTCGCCATTAGAGCAGTTCCGTCAAGCTCGTTCATGTATCAACTAGAACCGTCTTGGAGGTCGTCAAGTAGCCCAAAGGATATCACGAGCACCTGCAGCTGATTCCCCAAGTTGCAGATGTGTACCAGACGCCATAACACATGCCTGACGAAACTGATGCTCTGCCGCCGCCTTTTGTCATCGTGGGCTTTTTCTCAGCTAGCCGTCCCGGAACTCCGTAGCACCATTGGTGAGCTGGTGACCGTCATCTATTTTCCCTCTATAAATCGCGGCAAGCAAGATTATTCTGCCTCGCCTTACCAGCACCCTCGTGCGTAGGACTAGAAGATCTATGCAAGTAAGCACTATCAACCTACCTAAGCTGCAGTATTCTTGTTCAACTTGAGTCGTGACTGAGTTGTCCATAACCCAATAGCTGACCGCGGGGTCCAGAAGAACAGATACGAGCTGCAGGCTAGCGAAGAGAGGATATCGGCCATGAAGGTGAAGGCTAAGGACGCCGCGTCCTCTACCACACTGGCGAACCCCAGGCGTAGACTGCGTCCCCGTTGGAACTTCAACACAGGACTTCGTCTCGGACGATGTCGCGTTGTCGTAGCCATTGGAGCCGCATCGTCGAGCTCGAGAATTCCTGGATTGGAGCTGCCCCGGAGATCACCGAGCAGCTAAGAAGGATGACAGAAGCCCACAAAGCCAATTTCCGAAGATAGGGACGTGAGCCCAACGCCGCAGCCACCTTCCCGATGAGATGGATGCTACGCCGCCACCACCGTTCCTCACCGTACGTGGCCATCAAGACGTCTCGGCCTGTGCAGAACCCTTGGTGAGCTTGCCATATCCTCCCCTCTCTTGCATAGCAACCGCGATGAGTTTTCCGAACACCATAAACCGAGATCGAGCGAGGTCCGGCCGTCCGCCACTGTTTTAACTTTGCATAAAATCCCTTCGAGTTAATGTTGATTAGTTAAGAGCCCTACCTTTTAACAAAAATAACCCTATACTTCCCTATTTTATTGTAATAATATAAAATTGATGTTTTCACAATAGAATAAATTGTTTTCTATTTATTTTGTAAAATAAATTATTTAATTCTATGAAATTAACTAATCCTTTATTTGCTTTTGTTTCTTAAAATATTTATTTAATCTTTCGTAATAAGTTATTTTGTAATTAGGACCCTAACCTTTATGGTTTTCAAAGAATAATGTAAAACATGCTTTTGGATCGAAAATAAAATTCCTTCCTGTTTATTTTACGAAACAACTTATTTAGTTCATCTCTCTTTATTCACAAATGAAATAATCTTTTAGGTCTTTCTGTTTCATAAATATAATTATTTATATGCGGAAAAAGCTATTTTGCATTTTAAACCTTAGATCTTCAAATGCTTATAACTTATAGCTCATAACTCCGACTAAGACGATTCTTGCGCTCACGCGATCATAGAGACGTGTACTATTTATTTATATAGTTTTCATAGTCATTAGGTATTGTTTGAGGTACTGTTTCTTAGTTGGCTTGTATGCTTGTTTCTTGCATGTTTTGTATCGGTGTGACGTTAAATAGAATAACGTACTTTTCGAAGACCTCAAGAGCAAGACTTGAAGACATGAGCAGCAGCAAAGGAAAACAGGCAAGTGTCCTTGATGCACATTGAGCCTACTTCTTTACTATCTGAATTTACTTTTTATGCATTGCATTTAATTTGAATCCTATTGTGTCATATCCTGTTCCATACTATTTTCCTTGTCGCCTTGGTTTTGGGTGTAGTGTTATAGTATGGGTACGTCATTGCTTAGCATGCTCACAATGGGGTTTACAACTGAATTAAATGCTAATCTTGATTAAGTATCCACTTGAACATAATGATCAAGAACTGGTAATGCTTTTTAGCAACATGGAATTTAGGTGATCCCGACGGGAGGATTGTCGATGATGGTGCCGGTGCACACTGTTGGGTGTGGTGGTACCTGTTTGGGATCATAAGGACCGGTTCTTGGAGCGGCAACCCGGGACTTCCGCACAAAGCACGGGGCTGATAATGGGTAGGTAAGGTTTAGTACCAAGGTAACTTCCCGGTTTTGCGGGCGTCGAGGAAGGATGAAGGAAGAAAGTGTCTTCCGGATTCGGGCGAGGAAAGGCGAGTACTTGAAGCCACGGTGCAAGAGGGGGCCTGCGGGTGATGCGTCACTTTTACGGCGGTGAAACCTTAGCATGGGCGTTTTGCAAACTAGGAAGTCCTTCGAAAGACCTTGCGGTGATCTCTTGGCCTCACACCTAAGGAAGTGTGCTGGTATAATGGAGGTTTTAGTCACCGACGGGTGATGGAATCACCGACCTGTGGGTAAAGTTGTGCCACCTCTGCGAGTGTAAAGCTGTTATAACAGCCGTGTTCACGGTCACGAACGGCCTGGATCCTCACGAGAACTAGAGGGATGGTTTGGGTGGAGTAACCCTTTGGTAGCTACAAGCGGGGTAACTTGTAGTGAGGTGAGTTACAGGCGGGGTAACTCTGTAGTGTGGTTGGCTACAGGCGGGGTAACTTGTAGTTTGTTTTGCTACGGGCGGGGTAACTTGTAGTGTGGTTTGCTGCAAGCGGTGTAGCTTGCGGTGGTTGACGAGTGGGGTAGCTTCGTTGGTTCATATTCACTTAGTAAATAGGTTGCTTAAAATAAATTGACTAGTGTAGGTGCTTTCTATTGCAAACCGTGTGTTAGCCTTTCTTTCATTCAGCTTACATGTCATATATTCCCACACTTGCTGAGTACGACATGTACTCACCCTTGCTATTTCCTTTTTGCTACCAACTACTGCTGCTCGGAAGATGGAGAAGACCACCGATGAGAAAGGTCTAGGCGTGCGAAACCCCGGTCGATTGCTCGTGGTGTTATGGAGTCTTCCGCTAGCGTATATTGTATTTAGTCTTTTGAGACAATAACGATGTAAGTATTCGATTTATTAAAAGCATTGTTCTTTTATCACATTATTTGTCCTGTGTGCGTGAAAACTTGTTCCCGGGCACGCATACGGATGCATTCGGTTTTGGTCGTTAAAACCGGGTGTGACAAAAGTGGTATCGAGCCGGGTCGACCGTAGGACGCAAGCCGTGTTGACCGTAGGACGCAAGCCTTGTCGATCGTAGGACGCAATCCTAGGAATAATGGTCGCCTCTAGGAGTATTTTGTTTTGAAATAAAAACTATGTTGGAAAAATTCTACACTTCTTTCCTACAAATTCTGTCTTAGGATTCTCTCCCTCTAGTGTCATTCTTTGCTCAAAGAATTTCTTACTTTTTGTCTCATTTTGCTAAATCTATTTTTGTTCCAAACATTTTATAACTGGCACGAACCAAGGTTATCAATCGCCAATGCAGTCTCAACCCTCGCATTCTCCATGCTCCTAAGATCACCCATAGCCATGACAAGGAAGAGGTGGAACCGGAGATGATGGAAGTTCCACTACCATATCATGAGGTTCGTGAGTTTGAGAGTAATGGACTAAATGTTGGGAGACTTCCTAACATGCTTTGGGAGATGCTCCAAGAACTAGGTTACGTGAAGGCACCAAAGTATTTTGGATCTCGAGAAGTCATTGAAGGATCGGTGCCACACCGAGAAGTCCTTGTGCTCATCTATGCATGAGAGCTTGTTGAAGGAGCTCATGAGATTGAGAGGATTCACAAAGCCATTGCCCCAAGGAGAAGCTTCTTTGCTGGAATTCTTGATGTTGCTCGCCAAGCCATCCCGGTTACTCGCTCAAGGTCCCGTGCATATTTGGAAGAGACGGAGTATGCTCACTTCCCTCAACGAGCAAGCGGATCCACCTACATCCACTTGGACCCAGTAGAAGAACAAGGAAGTTTGAAGCTTAAGAAGCAAGTGGCTCTCACCAAGGTGCTCACAAAAGAGTTGGATGAGAATGCGGAAGAAGTGGACTTTTGGCATGAGAAGTACACCGAGGCTATGAGAGTCTACCGCAAGTTGAAGCCTCGTTTACTTGAAGATTTGGAGTTGTCCTCGGATGAAGAATTTAAAGAAGAAGCACCGGGATCACCCTCACGCAAGATTGCAAGTCGCGCTCCCCTAGCCTACGTTGTTCCAAACCAAGAGGAGGAGGATTAGTAGTAATGCCCATTAGCGAGTTAAACATTTAGTAGAACGTCGAGTCGATGTACAATTTAGGTTAAGTGTTTTGTTTGTGGTGTGTCTTGTTTTGAGTTGGATCTTTGGTTGTCCGAAGGTGTGTTGCAAAAGTTTCGGTTTTGTCGAGTACATCTATTGTTTTGCATTAGTTGGGTATTTAGTTTCGCTATTCCTCGTTCCCTGTAACACCCGGAATTGCAAGTTCAGGGTTATGCACGAAATTCACAAAATTTTAAAACTTTTTAAAGCATATTTAAATATTATCTAAAGGATAATATTATAAATATATTTTTCTTTCTTTCTTATTTAAGAGGAAGAGTTATCTTTTAAACTCAAACAATTATTTTGTTTATAAAGTTTCAACCAATTAAAACAAGTTATATGGTTTATCAAGTTTCAATAATGAATTTTACCAAAAGAACATATGATTTGTTTTGGTCTATGAAAATAATTTATTAAACAATTATATTTTGATTTATGAAAGGAGATTAAATTAGAAAGCATGACGTTTCATAAGGTATTTCTCTTTGAAAACAAAATGAGAGCTTTATCATTTCATGTGAGAAAAAGGAGCTATTTCCAAAATTAAATAAAGTTGGATCTATAAAAGCTTTTTGATTTGAAGAAATACATTTGATTTATAGTTCAAATACTTTAAATATGTGAAAATGTCTTATCAAATAAAGGTAATGTGATTTATAAAAGAATTTACTTAATAAAAAAAATTAAACTTTGTTTGAAGAATTTTATTTCCCAGTGTTTTTATTTCAATAAAGAAAAAGAATTATTTACCTTGGGTTAATTTGGTTTGGAAGCCAAATTAATTCCATAGCACTAAGTTTAGCTAAATATAAATTAGAGTATATATTTAATGATTGTTGCATTTATACTGGAATAGTTGCATTAGGTTTTTAATGTGTGGAAAAGCTATTTATAAATAAATGTAGAAACGAGTAGAAATTTGTTTGCTTTAGCAAGTATTAGTATGTTGAAAATAGAATAGGAAGAGAGAGAGACCTGGAGTTCCGAGTCACGACCGTATTTGTCTCTCTCTGCGTGTTTTTTTTTCTCTTTTTCCCTTGTCTTTTCTTTTCTCCAACTAGGCGCTGCAGCCCAAGCACCGTGCGACAGCCCACCTTGCTCGCGCAATGCATCAACGCCCGGCCGCATGAAATCCTCGCCGCCACCGAGCCGAAACTGCCACCGAGTCCCAATGGAGATGCCTAGCGTGCGCACCCGGGAATCCGCCCATAAATCGAGTTGCATCCGCTCGTGAGTCGCAGCTCCGTTTCGCCGTATCACCAGCATGCCCCCAGCCAAACCCAATCGCGCTGCCCACTCGGCCTTCCTCGCGCAACGCATTGCAGCCACGCCCGGCCGAGCTTATCCTCGCCGCCGCCGATTCGGAACTGCGACGAGTCCCAATAATCGAGAAGTCTTGGCGTGTCCACCTCCAAAATCCTAGGGCTTTGCACCCATAAAACCGCACGATATCTCGCCCGCAACACCTTCTCCTAATTCGACGCCTACGTGCGTTTTCTCCAACCCTAGCCCCGTGCGCCGCCGCCTCCATTGCGCTCGTGGTCGAGCTCGCCGCCCACCGAGGAGACGTCGCCCTTCTCACCGCCGAGGCCCGGACGAGGACCCCGATGCAGCGTCGCACCTGCAGGACCCATCTTCATTGAAGTTCCCCACCGGACGGTCTCCCGAATGACGCTGCACCGCCGTCGCCATTAGAGCCTTCTCGTCGATCAATAATTTGTCGATTCGAGCCCGCCCCGAAGGTAGCCGACTCGCCAGCAAGGAAAACCGAAGCCGATCATCGCTGTTGCGGAAACCACGTTCCCCATCGAATTCCGGTGAGTGCGTTATCTAGTGTTGCCTCGTTTGTCCCGGTTAGACGACCTTGTTCTTTTGCCGTGCGCTTATCGCCGTCTTTGACCTGCAGCTATCTCTCCGGACATGAACACCAGAGATTAGTATACCATCACCGCAAGGTTATGGCCGAGCCGCTTTCTAATATCATGAAGCCCCTCGGTGAGGATCTCGAGAAAGCCTATACTATACATTAATAGATTTTTGTTTGCATGTCTCAATCAGTTCGTAGTTTAGAGGTCATGGCATTGCCGCATCCAATCACTGCAGTTTTTGTTTGCGTACGATCTGAACATGTATAGAAGTAGTTGCAACCTTGGTACACCAACGATGATAGCGGTAGACGCCTTTAGCTGTTTTTAGCTAACGTTGCATGCATGTATGTATTCTGTGGCATATAGTCATATAGTACGTATGTGTTCCGGAGTAGTTTATGTTATTTTGTATCTGTTGTATCAGCATGATCAAAACTTGACGTAGAAATTAATTCTTCCGTAGGTTAACACGCGTACTCGGTATGCCAATTCTGAGCTAGATAATTCGTAGGTTCAATCTATAGTTCTTACTTAGGTCCTTTTGTTTTGCGTTAATTAGAACTAAACCCTTTCTTTGGTAAAAAGATCCTTAGATTTCTCTTGTTGTACAAAAATAAATGTTTTCTAGAATATAAAAATTTATTGTTTTATGTTTAATTCACTTATTGTTTTCAGAAAATTAAATATAGTATTTAATTGGTGAAATAGGTTATTTTGCATTTTAAACCCTAAATCTTCAAATGTTCATAACTTTTAGCACATAATTCCGATTTAGATGATTTTTGCGCTCAAGCGATCGTAGCGACGAGTACTATTTATTAGTACTGTTTTCATAGTCATTAGGTATTGTTTGGTATACTGTTTCTTAGTTGCTCGTATGCTTGTTTCTTGCATGTTTTGTTTCGGTGTGACGTTAGATAGAAGAACGTACATTTCGAAGACCTCAAGAGCAAGACTTGAAGACATGAGCAGCAGCAAAGGGAATCAGGCAAGTATCCTTGATGCACATTGCGCCTACTTTCTTACTTTCTAAATTTACATTACATGCATTACTCGTTTAATTTGAATCCTATTTGTGTCATACCCTGTTCCCTATTCTACCTTGTCGCCTTGGTTATGGTGTAGTATGCTAGGATGGGTACGTCATTGCTAGTTGCTTTTAATGGGGTTCAAACTGAACTAAATGCTAAGTTTGATTAATTATTCACTTGAACATAATGATCATGAATTGGGGAATGCTTTTTAGCAACATGGAACTTAGGTGATCCCGACAGGAGGATGTGGATGATGGTGCGGGAATGCACAGGTACTCGTAGTAGTACTATTGGGCTGCGGTAGTACCTGTTGGGGATCATAAGGACCGGTTCTTGGAGCGGCAACCCAGGACTTCCGCACAAAGCACGGGGCTGATAATGGGTAGGTAAGGTTTAGTACCGAGGTAGCTTCCCGGTTCTGCGTGCGTCGAGGAAGGATGAAGGAAGAAGGTGTCTTCCGGATTCGGGCGAGGAAAGGCGGACTACTTGAAGCCACGGTGCAAGAGGGGGCCCCTGGGTGATGCGTCACTTTGATGGCGGCGAAACCTTAGCATGGACGTTTTGCAAGCTGGGAAGTCCTTAGAAAAGACCTTGCGGTGATCTCTTGGCCTCACACCTAAGGAAGTGTGCTGGTATAATGGAGGTTTTAGTCACCGACGGGTGATGAAATCACCGACCTGTGGGTAAAGTTGTGCCACCTCTGCAGAGTGTAAAACTGTTATAACAGCCGTGTTCACGGTCACGAACGGCCTGGATCCTCACGAGAACTAGAGGGTATGGACGGGTGGAGTAACTCGTAGGTTGCTACAGGCGGGGTAACCTGTAGTGTGTTTGGCTACAGGCGGGGTAACTCTGTAGTGTGGTTTGCTACAGGCGGGGTAACCTCGTAGGTGTGGTTTGCTGCAAGTAGGGTAGCTTGCGGTGGTTAACGAGTGGGGTAGCCTCGTTGGATTATTTTCATCTAGTAACTAGGTTGCTTTAATTAACTTGACTAGTGTAGGTGATTTCGATGCAAACCATGTGTTAGCCTTCCTTTCATTCAGCTTACATGTCATGTATTCCCACACTTGCTGAGTACGACATGTACTCACCCTTGCTATTTCCCTTTTTGCTACAAACTACTGCTGCTCAAAAGATGGAGAAGACCACCGATGAGAAAGGTCTAGGCGTGCGAAACCCCTGGTCGATTGCTCGTGGTGTTATGGAGTCTTCCGCTAGCGTATATTGTATTTAGTCCTTTGAGACAATATCGATGTAAGTATTGAATTTAATAAAGATATTGTTCTTTTATCACATTAATTTGTCCCGTGTGCGTGAAAACTTGTTCCCGGGCACGCATACGGATGCATTCGGTTTTGGTCATTAAAACCGGGTGTGACAAAGTGGTATCGAGCCGTGTCGACCGTAGGACGCAAGCCTAGGTAGAATGGTCGCCTCTAGGAGTATTTTGTTTTGAGATAAAAACTATGTTGGAAAAAAATTCTTCATTTCTTTCCTACAAATTCTTTCTTAGGATTCTCTCACTCTAGCGTCATTCCTTGCTCGGACAATTTCTTGCTTTTTGTCTCATTTTGTTAACTCTATTTTGTTCCAAACCTTTTATAGCTGGCCCTAGCCAAGACCGTTGATCGCAAATGCAGTTCGGCCATCGCATTCACCATGCTCCCGAGATCACCCATAGCCATGACAAGGAAGCAGTGGAACAAGAAATGATGGAAGTTCCACTACCATATCATGAGGTTCGTGAGTTTGAGAGTGATGGACATAATGCTGGAAGACTTCCTAACATGCTTTGGGAGATGCTGCAAGAAATAGGATACGTGAAGCCACCAAAGTACTTTGGAGCTCGAGAATGCATTGAAGGATCGGTGCCACATCTGGGACGTCCATGTGCTCATCTATGCACGAGAGTCTCGTTGAAGGAGCTCATGAGATTGAGAGGACTCACAAAGCCATTGCCCCAAGGAGAAGTTTCTTCGCTGGAATTCGTGATGCTGCTCGCCAAGCCATCCCGGTTACTCGTTCAAGGTCTCGTACTTATTTGGAAGACACCGAGTATGCTCATTTCCCTCAACGAGCAAGTGGATCAACTTACATCCACGTAGACCCGGTGGAGGAACAAGGACGTTGGAAGCTTAAGAAGCAAGTGGCTCTCACCAAGGTGCTCACAAAAGAGTTGGATGAGAATGCGGAAGAAGTGGACTTTTGGCATGAGAAGTACACCGAGGCTATGAGGATAAACCGCAAACCGAAGCATCGTCTACCGGAAGATTTGGAGTTGGCCTCGGATGAAGAATTTGAAGAAGAGGCGCCTGGATCACCTCCACGCAAGATTGCAAATCGCGCTCCCCAGCCTACATCGTTCCAAACCAAGATGAGGAGGATTAGTAGTAATGCCCATTAAACGTTTAGTAGAACGTCGAGTCGTTGTATAATTTTGGTTAAGTGTTTGATTTGTGGTGTGTCTTGTTTTGAGTTGGATTTTTGATTGTCCGAAGGTGTGTTGCAAAGCTTTCAGCTTTGTCGAGTACATCAATTGTTTTGCATTAATGGGTATTTAGTTTCGTTATTCCTCGTTCCTTTCTTAAACCTCATTCTCGATTCTCTCCTCTTATGCCCAATCGAATCGACTTTGTCGGATTATGAACCCAAGAATTAGAACCGTAGATGGTAGCCTTTATTCCGAGGAGAACAACATTCGAGATAGTTCATCCTCTACTCGCTAGCTCTAAGCAAGGATAGCAAGATTGGTAATTTCCCAATGAAGAGGTCACGACCAGTTTCTAACGACCAACGGATCACTTCGCAGCTTGTTAGCCTTGGACGAAGAAAGCATGTCAAGAAATAAGAAGCTCAAGTCGGATAGTGGTACCGAAACTCTAGAGCAGCACTACAAGAACCCTAGAGCCCGTGAAGCTTGCTATTGCTGCAATCGTCGTGGTCAACCATGTTTTCTTCAGATCACCCAACGTGAGCCTACGGCATCGCATCAACCCTCAAGAAAGAGGAGTTTCCAAAGAGGTGATTCCAATAGATTTTTCCGAAGGCCCACACTTGGAAGGAATCAATGCTCACTTTGAGGTAAACGTGGTCACTACTTCGAGACCTGCCCAAAGAAGGATACAATGTGTTTCGGTTGTGAGCAATATGGCCATTATGCTGATAAGTGTCCAATGGGGAAGTTTACTCCATCGTAACTCGAATATTGGTTGTTTCGAAGCAAGTGGAAACAGAAACTCTCTGTCAAGCCATGAGTCGTTGTTCACTAGATGATCTCCCTCAACCTCCGGTAATGCACCCCGAATCTCCTCAACTCGGTGTGAAGCCTAAAGAATCTGATAAAGATCAAGTCGTCCCTAAGCGTGGGATTTGCTATCATTGCGAAGAGGAAGGACACTATGTTAATGAGTGTCCCAAGTACCAAGCAAGAGGGAAGTTCGATAGCAAAGTGCAAATCTTGGAGGATCGACGGATTTCTAATTAGAGTGCAATAGTGTTTTGTCGGTAGTTTGTTAAAGTTTTTCCAAATATTTTGTTTGTTGAGTCGCTTGAACATTTTTATCAAGACAATGAGTTCGTGTAATTAAGTGGTATTTACCTTGGAGAATATGAGACAGTGATGTTATAGTTATTCGAAGAATCTTAAGAGGGGTGTCATATACGATGGGAGTAAGCGGGGTAACTTGTAGTGAGGTGAGTTACGAGGCGGGGTAACCTGTAGTGTGGTTGGCTACAGGCGGGGTAACCTGTAGTTTGTTTTGCTACAGGCGGGGTAACCTGTAGTGTGGTTTGCTGCAAGCAGTGTAGCTTGCGGTGGTTGACAGTGGGGTAGCTCTGTTGGTTCATATTCACTTAGTAAATAGGTTGCTTAAAATAAATTGACTAGTGTAGGTGCTTTCTATTGCAAACCGTGTGTTAGCCTTTCTTTCATTCAGCTTACATGTCATATATTCCCACACTTGCTGAGTACGACATGTACTCACCCTTGCTATTTCCTTTTTGCTACCAACTACTGCTGCTCGGAAGATGGAGAAGACCACCGATGAGAAAGGTCTAGGCGTGCGAAACCCCTGGTCGATTGCCTGTGGTGTTATGGAGTCTTCCGCTAGCGTATATTGTATTTAGTCTTTTGAGACAATAACGATGTAAGTATTCGATTTATTAAAAGCATTGTTCTTTTATCACATTATTTGTCCTGTGTGCGTGAAAACTTGTTCCCGGGCACGCATACGGATGCATTCGGTTTTGGTCGTTAAAACCGGGTGTGACAAAAGTGGTATCGAGCCAGGTCGACCGTAGGACGCAAGCCGTGTTGACCGTAGGACGCAAGCCTTGTCGATCGTAGGACGCAATCCTAGGAATAATGGTCGCCTCTAGGAGTATTTTGTTTTGAAATAAAAACTATGTTGGAAAAATTCTACACTTCTTTCCTACAAATTCTGTCTTAGGATTCTCTCCCTCTAGTGTCATTCTTTGCTCAAAGAATTTCTTACTTTTTGTCTCATTTTGCTAAATCTATTTTTGTTCCAAACATTTTATAACCGGCACGAACCAAGGTTATCAATCGCCAATGCAGTCTCAACCCTCGCATTCTCCATGCTCCTAAGATCACCCATAGCCATGACAAGGAAGAGGTGGAACCGGAGATGATGGAAGTTCCACTACCATATCATGAGGTTCGTGAGTTTGAGAGTAATGGACTAAATGCTGGGAGACTTCCTAACATGCTTTGGGAGATGCTCCAAGAACTAGGTTACGTGAAGGCACCAAAGTATTTTGGATCTCGAGAAGTCATTGAAGGATCGGTGCCACACCGAGAAGTCCTTGTGCTCATCTATGCATGAGAGCTTGTTGAAGGAGCTCATGAGATTGAGAGGATTCACAAAGCCATTGCCCCAAGGAGAAGCTTCTTTGCTGGAATTCTTGATGTTGCTCGCCAAGCCATCCCGGTTACTCGCTCAAGGTCCCGTGCATATTTGGAAGAGACGGAGTATGCTCACTTCCCTCAACGAGCAAGCGGATCCACCTACATCCACTTGGACCCAGTAGAAGAACAAGGAAGTTTGAAGCTTAAGAAGCAAGTGGCTCTCACCAAGGTGCTCACAAAAGAGTTGGATGAGAATGCGGAAGAAGTGGACTTTTGGCATGAGAAGTACACCGAGGCTATGAGAGTCTACCGCAAGTTGAAGCCTCGTTTACTTGAAGATTTGGAGTTGTCCTCGGATGAAGAATTTAAAGAAGAAGCACCAGGATCACCCTCACGCAAGATTGCAAGTCGCGCTCCCCTAGCCTACGTTGTTCCAAACCAAGAGGAGGAGGATTAGTAGTAATGCCCATTAGCAGTTAAACATTTAGTAGAACGTCGAGTCGATGTACAATTTAGGTTAAGTGTTTTGTTTGTGGTGTGTCTTGTTTTGAGTTGGATCTTTGGTTGTCCGAAGGTGTGTTGCAAAAGTTTCGGCTTTGTCGAGTACATCTATTGTTTTGCATTAGTTGGGTATTTAGTTTCGCTATTCCTCGTTCCCTGTAACACCCGGAATTGCAAGTTCGGGTTATGCACGAAATTCACAAAATTTTAAAACTTTTTAAAGCATATTTAAATATTATCTAAAGGATAATATTATAAATATATTTTTCTTTCTTTCTTATTTAAGAGGAAGAGTTATCTTTTAAACTCAAACAATTATTTTGTTTATAAAGTTTCAACCAATTAAAACAAGTTATATGGTTTATCAAGTTTCAATAATGAATTTTACCAAAAGAACATATGATTTGTTTTGGTCTATGAAAATAATTTATTAAACAATTATATTTTGATTTATGAAAGGAGATTAAATTAGAAAGCATGACGTTTCATAAGGTATTTCTCTTTGAAAACAAAATGAGAGCTTTATCATTTCATGTGAGAAAAAGGAGCTATTTCCAAAATTAAATAAAGTTGGATCTATAAAAGCTTTTTGATTTGAAGAAATACATTTGATTTATAGTTCAAATACTTTAAATATGTGAAAATGTCTTATCAAATAAAGGTAATGTGATTTATAAAAGAATTTACTTAATAAAAAAATTAAACTTTGTTTGAAGAATTTTATTTCCAGTGTTTTTATTTCAATAAAGAAAAAGAATTATTTACCTTGGGTTAATTTGGTTTGGAAGCCAAATTAATTCCATAGCACTAAGTTTAGCTAAATATAAATTAGAGTATATATTTAATGATTGTTGCATTTATACTGGAATAGTTGCATTAGGTTTTTAATGTGTGGAAAAGCTATTTATAAATAAATGTAGAAACGAGTAGAAATTTGTTTGCTTTAGCAAGTATTAGTATGTTGAAAATAGAATAGGAAGAGAGAGAGACCTGGAGTTCCGAGTCACGACCGTATTTGTCTCTCTCTGCGTGTTTTTTTTTCTCTTTTTCCCTTGTCTTTTCTTTTCTCCAACTAGGCGCTGCAGCCCAAGCACCGTGCGACAGCCCACCTTGCTCGCGCAATGCATCAACGCCCGGCCGCATGAAATCCTCGCCGCCACCGAGCCGAAACTGCCACCGAGTCCCAATGGAGATGCCTAGCGTGCGCACCCGGGAATCCGCCCATAAATCGAGTTGCATCCGCTCGTGAGTCGCAGCTCCGTTTCGCCGTATCACCAGCATGCCCCCGACCAAACCCAATCGCGCTGCCCACTCGGCCTTCCTCGCGCAACGCATTGCAGCCACGCCCGGCCGAGCTTATCCTCGCCGCCGCCGATTCGGAACTGCGACGAGTCCCAATAATCGAGAAGTCTTGGCGTGTCCACCTCCAAAATCCTAGGGCTTTGCACCCATAAAACCGCACGATATCTCGCCCGCAACACCTTCTCCTAATTCGACGCCTACCTGCGTTTTCTCCAACCCTAGCCCCGTGCGCCGCCGCCTCCATTGCGCTGTGGTCGAGCTCGCCGCCCACCGAGGAGACGTCGCCCTTCTCACCGCCGAGGCCCGGACGAGGACCCCGATGCAGCGTCGCACCTGCAGGACCCATCTTCATTGAAGTTCCCCACTGGACGGTCTCCTGAATGACGCTGCACCGCCGTCGCCATTAGAGCCTTCTCGTCGATCAATAATTTGTCGATTCGAGCCCGCCCCGAAGGTAGCCGACTCGCCAGCAAGAAAAACCAGAAGCCGATCATCGCTGTTGCGGAAACCACGTTCCCCATCGAATTCCGGTGAGTGCGTTATCTAGTGTTGCCTGTTTGTCCTGGTTAGACGACCTTGTTCTTTTGCCGTGCGCTTATCGCCGTCTTTGACCTGCAGCTATCTCTCCGGACATGAACACCAGAGATTAGTATACCATCACCGCAAGGTTATGGCCGAGCCGCTTTCTAATATCATGAAGCCCCTCGGTGAGGATCTCGAGAAAGCCTATACTATACATTAATAGATTTTTGTTTGCATGTCTCAATCAGTTCGTAGTTTAGAGGTCATGGCATTGCCGCATCCAATCACTGCAGTTTTTGTTTGCGTACGATCTGAACATGTATAGAAGTAGTTGCAACCTTGGTACACCAACGATGATAGCGGTAGACGCCTTTAGCTGTTTTTAGCTAACGTTGCATGCATGTATGTATTCTGTGGCATATAGTCATATAGTACGTATGTGTTCCGGAGTAGTTTATGTTATTTTGTATCTGTTGTATCAGCATGATCAAAACTTGACGTAGAAATTAATTCTTCCGTAGGTTAACACGCGTACTCGGTATGCCAATTCCGAGCTAGATAATTCGTAGGTTCAATCTATAGTTCTTACTTAGGTCCTTTTGTTTTGCGTTAATTAGAACTAAACCCTTTCTTTGGTAAAAAGATCCTTAGATTTCTCTTGTTGTACAAAAATAAATGTTTTCTAGAATATAAAAATTTATTGTTTTATGTTTAATTCACTTATTGTTTTCAGAAAATTAAATATAGTATTTAATTGGTGAAATAGGTTATTTTGCATTTTAAACCCTAAATCTTCAAATGTTCATAACTTTTAGCACATAATTCCGATTTAGATGATTTTTGCGCTCAAGCGATCGTAGCGACGAGTACTATTTATTAGTACTGTTTTCATAGTCATTAGGTATTGTTTGGTATACTGTTTCTTAGTTGCTCGTATGCTTGTTTCTTGCATGTTTTGTTTCGGTGTGACGTTAGATAGAAGAACGTACATTTCGAAGACCTCAAGAGCAAGACTTGAAGACATGAGCAGCAGCAAAGGGAATCAGGCAAGTATCCTTGATGCACATTGCGCCTACTTTCTTACTTTCTAAATTTACATTACATGCATTATCGTTTAATTTGAATCCTATTTGTGTCATACCCTGTTCCCTATTCTACCTTGTCGCCTTGGTTATGGTGTAGTATGCTAGGATGGGTACGTCATTGCTAGTTGCTTTTAATGGGGTTCAAACTGAACTAAATGCTAAGTTTGATTAATTATTCACTTGAACATAATGATCATGAATTGGGGAATGCTTTTTAGCAACATGGAACTTAGGTGATCCCGACAGGAGGATGTGGATGATGGTGCGGGAATGCACGGTACTCGTAGTAGTACTATTGGGCTGCGGTAGTACCTGTTGGGGATCATAAGGACCGGTTCTTGGAGCGGCAACCCAGGACTTCCGCACAAAGCACGGGGCTGATAATGGGTAGGTAAGGTTTAGTACCGAGGTAGCTTCCCGGTTCTGCGTGCGTCGAGGAAGGATGAAGGAAGAAGGTGTCTTCGGATTCGGGCGAGGAAAGGCGGACTACTTGAAGCCACGGTGCAAGAGGGGGCCCCCGGGTGATGCGTCACTTTGATGGCGGCGAAACCTTAGCATGGACGTTTTGCAAGCCGGGAAGTCCTTAGAAAAGACCTTGCGGTGATCTCTTGGCCTCACACCTAAGGAAGTGTGCTGGTATAATGGAGGTTTTAGTCACCGACGGGTGATGAAATCACCGACCTGTGGGTAAAGTTGTGCCACCTCTGCAGAGTGTAAAACTGTTATAACAGCCGTGTTCACGGTCACGAACGGCCTGGATCCTCACGAGAACTAGAGGGTATGGACGGGTGGAGTAACTCGTAGGTTGCTACGAGCGGGGTAACCTGTAGTGTGTTTGGCTACGAGCGGGGTAACCTCGTAGTGTGGTTTGCTACGGGCGGGGTAACCTGTAGGTGTGGTTTGCTGCAAGTAGGGTAGCTTGCGGTGGTTAACAGGTGGGGTAGCCTGTTGGATTATTTTCATCTAGTAACTAGGTTGCTTTAATTAACTTGACTAGTGTAGGTGATTTCGATGCAAACCATGTGTTAGCCTTCCTTTCATTCAGCTTACATGTCATGTATTCCCACACTTGCTGAGTACGACATGTACTCACCCTTGCTATTTCCCTTTTTGCTACAAACTACTGCTGCTCAAAAGATGGAGAAGACCACCGATGAGAAAGGTCTAGGCGTGCGAAACCCCTGGTCGATTGCTCGTGGTGTTATGGAGTCTTCCGCTAGCGTATATTGTATTTAGTCCTTTGAGACAATATCGATGTAAGTATTGAATTTAATAAAGATATTGTTCTTTTATCACATTAATTTGTCCCGTGTGCGTGAAAACTTGTTCCTGGGCACGCATACGGATGCATTCGGTTTTGGTCATTAAAACCGGGTGTGACATTCCCCTTCCTTTCTTCACCCCATTCTCTATTCTCTCTACTTGTGCCAATCGAATCAACTTTCTCGGATGATGAACCCAAGAATTGGAACCGTTGATGGTAGCCTTCATTCCGAGGAGAACACCATCCAGGACGAGTT
Source organism: Chloris gayana (assembly GCA_031894775.1). Classification (NCBI taxonomy): domain Eukaryota; kingdom Viridiplantae; phylum Streptophyta; class Magnoliopsida; order Poales; family Poaceae; genus Chloris; species Chloris gayana. Next base: position 169,131 of record JAUNZO010003024.1, on the reverse strand, counting down.
CATCCTCTACTCGCTAGCTCCAAGCAAGAACGAGCAAGATTGGTAATTTCCTAATTAAGAGTTGACGACCAGTTTCTAACGACCAACAGATCACTTCGCAGCTTGTTAGCCATGGACGTGGAGAGCATGTCAAGAAAGAAGAGGAAGCTCAAGTCGGATAGCGGTATCGAAACTCTAGATCAGCACTACAAGAACCCTAGAGTCCGTGAAGCTTGCTATTGCTGCAAACGTCGTGGTCACCCATGTTTTCTTCGGATCACCCAGCGTAAGCCTACGACGTCGCATCAACCCTCAAGAGAGAGGAGTTTCCAAAGTGGTGATTCCAATGGATTTTTCCGAAGGCCCACACTTGGACGGAATGAATGCTCACTTTGTGGTAAACATGGTCATTACTTTGAGACTTGCCCAAGGAAGGATCTAATGTGTTTCAGTTATGAGCGAGTATGGCTATTACGCCGATAAGTGTCCAATGAGAAAACTTACTCCATCGAACTTGGATCCTGGTTGTTCATGAGGCAGGTGGAAACCGAAATGCTTAGCCACGCAATGAGCCGTTGTTCACTAAATGATCGCCCCTCAAACTCGGATTCAACCATGAATCTCCTCGGTTCGGAGAGAAGGCTAAAGAATATGTTAAAACTCAAGTCGTTCCTAAGCGTAGGATCCGTTATCATTGCGAAGAGGAAGGACACTATGTTAACGAGTGTCCCAAGAACCAGCAAAAAGGGAACATTGATAATAACCACGACACGACGCCATCAACTCCCGCAACAAATTTGTCATCCTAGTCTAAGAGGTTCCAACACGTGCAACAAGAGACAAGTCAAAAATTCCATGCATGAAGAAGTGCAAATCTAGAAGGATCGATGGATTTCCGATCAAGAGGGCAATAGTGTTTTGTCATTAGTTTGTTAATTTTTTTCAAGTATTATGGTTGTTTTGTCGGTTGAACATGGTAGTAAGACTTATGGATATAGGACCCTTTGATGTTGCAAGAGTCACAACGAACGTCTACCATCTAGTGTGAAGCCCTAGATCCCGTTAGGAAGTATTACCCACCATTACCCATTCCTTGCTAGCCGCATCGAATCTCGGGACGAGATTCCTCGTTAAGGGGTAGTCTTGTAACACCCCGAATTTCAAATTCTGGGTTGTGCTTAAAATTCACTAAATTTTAAAACTTTTTGAAGTATATTTTGAAATCTATCTAAAGGTTAATATTTTAATTATATTTTCTTTCTTCTTTAAGAGAAAGAGTTATTTTAAACTCAACAAAGTAATATAAGTTATTTTGCTTATAAAGTTTCTTTGTTGAATTTCCCAAATGTATCTATGATTTGTTTTGGTTGTGAAAATGACTTAATGAAAAGATTGTATTAGATTATTTTAGAAAGCATTATTTTATATAAGGTATTTTCTCTTTGTAAGCAAAATGAGAGCTTTGTCATTTTATGTGAGCAAAAGAGCTATTTTCGAAATTAAATAAAGTTTGATTTATGAAAATAGTTTATAAATGCATGTGGTTTATTGAAAGGCTCTCTTTTAAAAATAATTAACTTTGTTTAAAGTATTTTTATTTCCAAAGTGTTTTTAACTCAACAAATAAAAAGAGTTTAATTACCTTCAGTTAACTTGATTGGGAAACCAATTAATTTCATATACTATTTTTATCTAATTTAAACTAAATATAAATCAGGTTTCATATTGTTTGTTGAATGTGTTCATGTTGGAGTATTGTGCAGTAGGTGTTTTATTGTCTTGAAACTGATATTTAAAAATTCGCTTGTAATCTTTCTTATTTAATTTGATTTGTTTAGAAACCAGGACAATAGTATTTACTAGAAGGAAGAAAAAAAAACCATCTGGAGCTGCTGGACCGATTTTCTTTCTCCACGCTCCATTACTTCTATTTATTTTTCCCTTCTCTATATTCTTTTCTCTAGCCTCGAGCCCAGCACCGCATGCAGCTCGCGGCCAATCTCCTAGCACCCTGCACGAGCGTCGCCAACATCGCAACCGAGCGGCCGCCTCAAGTTTGACTCGAACCCAACTCTACGGGTCGCCCTCGACGTGCGTAGCCAGCTAGAGCCCCACGCATATAAATCGGAACCGCACCCGTCTGATGCCTTTTCACCCCATCCCAATCGTCGCCTCGCGTCCGCATCGTAGAGCGCCGCCGCCACCATGGTTGCCGCCGCCCCGATGTGTACGGCCACCGCGACGAGGCCGTCCTGGATGCCCCTGCCTCTCGCCGACCTCCGTGACACCGAGCCGCACCTGCATGAGCCTTCCCCGTTGGAGTTTCTCGAACGGACCGCGTCGCGGACAAGGCTGTGGTGCCGTCGCCATTAGAGCAGTTCCGTCAAGCTCGTTCATGTATCAACTAGAACCGTCTTGGAGGTCGTCAAGTAGCCCAAAGGATATCACGAGCACCTGCAGCTGATTCCCCAAGTTGCAGATGTGTACCAGACGCCATAACACATGCCTGACGAAACTGATGCTCTGCCGCCGCCTTTTGTCATCGTGGGCTTTTTCTCAGCTAGCCGTCCCGGAACTCCGTAGCACCATTGGTGAGCTGGTGACCGTCATCTATTTTCCCTCTATAAATCGCGGCAAGCAAGATTATTCTGCCTCGCCTTACCAGCACCCTCGTGCGTAGGACTAGAAGATCTATGCAAGTAAGCACTATCAACCTACCTAAGCTGCAGTATTCTTGTTCAACTTGAGTCGTGACTGAGTTGTCCATAACCCAATAGCTGACCGCGGGGTCCAGAAGAACAGATACGAGCTGCAGGCTAGCGAAGAGAGGATATCGGCCATGAAGGTGAAGGCTAAGGACGCCGCGTCCTCTACCACACTGGCGAACCCCAGGCGTAGACTGCGTCCCCGTTGGAACTTCAACACAGGACTTCGTCTCGGACGATGTCGCGTTGTCGTAGCCATTGGAGCCGCATCGTCGAGCTCGAGAATTCCTGGATTGGAGCTGCCCCGGAGATCACCGAGCAGCTAAGAAGGATGACAGAAGCCCACAAAGCCAATTTCCGAAGATAGGGACGTGAGCCCAACGCCGCAGCCACCTTCCCGATGAGATGGATGCTACGCCGCCACCACCGTTCCTCACCGTACGTGGCCATCAAGACGTCTCGGCCTGTGCAGAACCCTTGGTGAGCTTGCCATATCCTCCCCTCTCTTGCATAGCAACCGCGATGAGTTTTCCGAACACCATAAACCGAGATCGAGCGAGGTCCGGCCGTCCGCCACTGTTTTAACTTTGCATAAAATCCCTTCGAGTTAATGTTGATTAGTTAAGAGCCCTACCTTTTAACAAAAATAACCCTATACTTCCCTATTTTATTGTAATAATATAAAATTGATGTTTTCACAATAGAATAAATTGTTTTCTATTTATTTTGTAAAATAAATTATTTAATTCTATGAAATTAACTAATCCTTTATTTGCTTTTGTTTCTTAAAATATTTATTTAATCTTTCGTAATAAGTTATTTTGTAATTAGGACCCTAACCTTTATGGTTTTCAAAGAATAATGTAAAACATGCTTTTGGATCGAAAATAAAATTCCTTCCTGTTTATTTTACTGAAACAACTTATTTAGTTCATCTCTCTTTATTCACAAATGAAATAATCTTTTAGGTCTTTCTGTTTCATAAATATAATTATTTATATGCGGAAAAAGCTATTTTGCATTTTAAACCTTAGATCTTCAAATGCTTATAACTTATAGCTCATAACTCCGACTAAGACGATTCTTGCGCTCACGCGATCATAGAGACGTGTACTATTTATTTATATAGTTTTCATAGTCATTAGGTATTGTTTGAGGTACTGTTTCTTAGTTGGCTTGTATGCTTGTTTCTTGCATGTTTTGTATCGGTGTGACGTTAAATAGAATAACGTATTTTTCGAAGACCTCAAGAGCAAGACTTGAAGACATGAGCAGCAGCAAAGGAAAACAGGCAAGTGTCCTTGATGCACATTGAGCCTACTTCTTTACTATCTGAATTTACTTTTTATGCATTGTATTTAATTTGAATCCTATTGTGTCATATCCTGTTCCATACTATTTTCCTTGTCGCCTTGGTTTTGGGTGTAGTGTTATAGTATGGGTACGTCATTGCTTAGCATGCTCACAATGGGGTTTACAACTGAATTAAATGCTAATCTTGATTAAGTATCCACTTGAACATAATGATCAAGAACTGGTAATGCTTTTTAGCAACATGGAACTTAGGTGATCCCGACGGGAGGATTGTCGATGATGGTGCCGGTGCACACTGTTGGGTGTGGTGGTACCTGTTTGGGATCATAAGGACCGGTTCTTGGAGCGGCAATCCAGGACTTCCGCACAAAGCACGGGGCTGATAATGGGTAGGTAAGGTTTAGTACCAAGGTAACTTCCCGGTTTGCGGGCGTCGAGGAAGGATGAAGGAAGAAAGTGTCTTCCGGATTCGGGCGAGGAAAGACGAGTACTTGAAGCCACGGTGCAAGAGGGGGCCTCCGGGTGATGCGTCACTTTTACGGCGGTGAAACCTTAGCATGGGCGTTTTGCAAACTAGGAAGTCCTTCGAAAGACCTTGCGGTGATCTCTTGGCCTCACACCTAAGGAAGTGTGCTGGTATAATGGAGGTTTTAGTCACCGACGGGTGATGGAATCACCGACTCGTGGGTAAAGTTGTGCCACCTCTGCGAGTGTAAAGCTGTTATAACAGCCGTGTTCACGGTCACGAACGGCTCGGATCCTCACGAGAACTAGAGGGATGGTTTGGGTGGAGTAACCCTTTGGTAGCTACAAGCGGGGTAACTTGTAGTGAGGTGAGTTACAGGCGGGGTAACCTCGTAGTGTGGTTGGCTACGAGGCGGGGTAACCTGTAGTTTGTTTTGCTACGGGCGGGGTAACTCTGTAGTGTGGTTTGCTGCAAGCGGTGTAGCTTGCGGTGGTTGACGAGTGGGGTAGCTCTGTTGGTTCATATTCACTTAGTAAATAGGTTGCTTAAAATAAATTGACTAGTGTAGGTGCTTTCTATTGCAAACCGTGTGTTAGCCTTCCTTTCATTCAGCTTACATGTCATATATTCCCACACTTGCTGAGTACGACATGTACTCACCCTTGCTATTTCCTTTTTGCTACCAACTACTGCTGCTCGGAAGATGGAGAAGACCACCGATGAGAAAGGTCTAGGCGTGCGAAACCCCGGTCGATTGCCCGTAGTGTTATGGAGTCTTCCGCTAGCGTATATTGTATTTAGTCTTTTGAGACAATAACGATGTAAGTAGTCGATTTATTAAAGGCATTGTTCTTTTATCACATTATTTGTCCTGTGTGCGTGAAAACTTGTTCCCGGGCACGCATACGGATGCATTCGGTTTTGGTCGTTAAAACCGGGTGTGACATTTTCTCGGTGCTATTCCATTGCTTAAATAGAGGATTACAAGGAAACTAATAAAGGCCTACAATTAGGCAACTGATTTGTAGCCACGAATGGCTCTTTCTAATTCTAGCTAAACAGCTATGGAAAGTAACCTAAATTGGCGCACAAGGATTATTCCTACAATCTCCTCCTAAGCCTTGTGCTCGCCATTGATGTTGATGAGGCCGATCCTGTTGCGCAGATCATGAAACTTGGTCTTACCAAGCGGCTTCGTCAGAATGTCGCCTAGCTGATCCTCGCTCCTTATGAACTCCACATTAATCAGACCTTCCTCTGCAGTCTCCCGGACGAAGTGATATTTCACTCGAATGTGCTTGCTCTGTCCATGGAGTACTGGGTTTTTGATCAAAGCTATGGCAGACTTGTTGTCCACCCTCAGCATTGGCGCCCTCTCGCTTGTGCCCTGCACCTCGGACAGCACACGGGACAGCCAAAGTGCCTGACAAGCAGCATTAGCAGCTGCTATATATTCGGCCTCACAGCTTGACTGCGCAACCACCTTCTGCTTCATGGATTGCCATGTGATTGGGCTGCCACTCAGGAAGAAAATCACACCGGTTGTGCTTTTGCTTGCATCAACTTCTCCGGCGTAATCACTGTCGCTGAAACCTGTCAAGCTGGCCTCCTCCTTTTCTCCTCTGCCAAACCAGAGTCCCCAACTTTGCGTTCCAGCTACATAGCGCAATATTTGCTTCACTGCTGCGAGATGATCCTCGCGTGGGTCCTCAAGAAACCGGCTGACATACCCAACAGAAAATGCAAGGTCTGGCCGAGTATTCACGAGGTACCCGAGGCTCCCGACGAGGCTCCTGTACATTGTGGCGTCAACTGCCGGCTTCGTGCTCAACTTGCTCGGCTTCAAGCGTGGCACCATGGGAACATCGCAGGAGTTGCATCCATTCATCCCACTCTGCTCTAGTATCTTGCCGGCATAAGCCCCTTGACTGAGTGAAATCCCCTCGCACCCTGCCTTACCTCAATCCCGAGGTAATAACGAAGTAGGCCAAGGTCACTCATCTTGAACGCCGACGCCATCTGTTTCTTGAATGCTTCGATGTCGCCGCTGTTTGATCCCGTGATCACAAGGTCATCAACATAGACCCCGACGACCGGTTGCTTGCCTCCGCTCTGCCTGGTGTAGACGGCATGCTCCGACGGGCTCCTCACGAATCCGAGCGACAGCGAGTGTGCTGTCCAACTTCGCGTTCCACGCCCGTGGAGCCCGATGAAGCCCGTACGGAGCCTTCTGCAGCTTCAACACCTTGTGTTCTTTGCCGGTCACCACGAACCCTTCCGGCTGCTCGACGTAGACCTCCTCCTCAAGGTCGCCGTTCAGGAACGCTGATTTCACGTCCATATGGTGCACCTCCCAGCCCTCGTGCGCCGCGAGAGCGATGAGCGGGCGCACCGAGTCGAGCCGCGCCACCGGCGCGAACACCTCGTCGTAGTCGATGCCGTGCCGTTGCGCGTATCCCTTCACCACGAGACGTGCCTTGTGTTTGGACACCGCCCCGCGCTCGTCTCTCTTGACTTTGAAGACCCACTTCAAGCCTATCGCGCGCCGGTCGCACGGGAGGTCGGCGAGGGACCAGGTCTTGTTGTCCTCGATCGACTCGATCTCCTCCATCATTGCCTTCCTCCGGCTGGGGCTGCGTTCCGCCTCGGCGAACGACGCGGGTTCATCGGAGCTCACGGCATGGAGCTCCTCCGCCGGCGAGCGCCCGTGGCGCGGCCGAGCGGCGACGCCGGACCGATGATGTTGTCCAGCTTCCGAAACCGCGAGAGGGCGTCGTCGTCGTGGTCGGCGTCCGGAAGATCGCCGGCATCGCTTGGTGGTGAGGCAAATTCCACCTCACCATGTCCTGCGAGCTCTGCTGCATTCCCTCCGGCATGAGGCGAAGGCTGGTGGTGTCGGCTCACCATCCTCGGCCGCAGCGGCAGGTGCGTCCCCAGCACCCTCCACCGCTGGAGGCCCCTGGTTGATGACGGAGTATCGTACCGTGAACACGTCGTCGTCGCCGATCGGTATGCCGTCCGCCTCGTCCGAGCCCCAATTCCACCGGGCTCCTTCATCGAACACCACGTCGCGTGTCACATGGACGCGCTTCGTGATCTGGATCATACGCGCGGTACGCCTTGGAGCCGCGTTCGTAGCCGATGAAGATCATCTTACGCCCCGATCCTCGAGCTTCTTCGGGTGTGGCGTCGTGTTCCTTACGTAGACGATGCGGCCGAACGTCTTCGAGATGGTGCACCGCTGGCTTCTTCCCGTGCCAAGCTTCGAACGGTGTCATGCCATCCACACTCTTGGTCGGGCATCTATTGAGGAGGTACACTGCTGTGGTCACCGCCTCGCCCCGGAACCAACCAGGCAGTCCCTTCGCCTTGAGCATGCTTCTTGCCGTCGCTACGACGGTGCCGTTCCGCCGTTCAACAACCCCATTCTGTTGCGGGCTGTAGGGCGCGGTGTGGTGGCGCTGCACACCCTCGGTTGCCCAGTATTCTGCGAATTCCACCGAAGTGAACTCGCCACCTCGATCCGTGCGAAATGTGCCCGGCTTGAGCCCGGACTCGCCTTCTGCCCGGCCCTTGATCTCCTTGATCGCTGCTGCTGCACCGTCCTTCGTCTTCAACATCGCAACCCACATGAATCTGGTAAGATCATCCACCAACAACAAGAAATATTTGTTACCGCTTGGTGTCTCTCGGTGAGATTGGCCCGCACAAGTCACCATGTACCGGCTCCGAGGTTGCGCTGCGCACGGAACTCGGCCATTGCTCGGGAATGAGCTTCTTCTCCGCTTGCCGGCCATGCGAGGCTTCACGGAGTTCCTTCACATCTCCGATCTTTGGTAGGCCCCGAACCAGCTCCTCCCGAGCTAGTTTCCGCGGTGCCGCCATGTTGACATGCCCGAATCGCTCGTGCCGGCGCCGCGCTTCGTCGTTGCCGCGCACGGCATGGCAGGCTGGCTCGCCGGCGTCACGTGGAGCTCATACGGCCGATTGGCTCCACGCTTGATCCTCGCCATGAGCCGCCTCCCGGGCTCTCGGATCCTCATCACACCTTCTTCAATTTCGATCTTGTACCGGGCCTCGTCGAGTTGCCCAATACTCACGATGTTGGTGGTGAGCCGGGAATGAAGTAGACTTGCTCGAGCCTCTTCACTTCGCCGTTCTTGCCTGGAGGAGCACGGTGCCGCGCCCCTCGATCCGCGCCGCCGAGTCATCACCGAAGCGCACGGAACCACCCACCGCCGTGTCCAACTCCGTGAACGCCGCGCGACATCCGGACATGTGGTTGGTGGCTCCGGTATCGAGCACCCGGACCGCGGCATCGCGGTGCTCCGCCTCATCGTCGAGTTGCACGAGCACCTTCTCCTCGCGCAGCTGGATCACAACCGCACTCCCCTTCCTCGCTTCGGATCCATCGACCCTCGGCGTGTGTGCCGCTTCGCTGGTGGTGGCGGCCGGTGCTCGAGCGCGCAGCGACGGTGTTGCTGTCGTGGTGGTGAGTTGCGGCGGCGCCGTGGTGAGGGCAATTGGGGATGCCTTCACCGGCAGTAGGGAGGCTTCTTCCTCCTCGTGGGCGATGTGGGCCTGCTCCCGCTTGGGCCTCGATCGACATTCACGGGCCCAATGGCCCATCTTCCCGCAGCGCCGGCACTCGTCTCCGGTGGGCTGCCGGAGCTGCCTCCCGAGCCGCCTGCCGGTGGCCCGCGTCCTCCACGCCCACGGCCCCGACCGCGGCTGTTTCCACCGCGGGCCGATCCGCCGCCGAGCCTCCACCGGAGCCGTACGTCGCCTCGCGCTTCCGGCGTCGCGCGTCCCATTCTTCCTCCGTCGGGTACAACTTGCCTTCATGTTGCATCGACGCCGGCGGCTCCTCAAACGCCTCCTCCGCCTCCTTGAGACGTCCCGTCAAGTCCGCAACCGTCATGGTTGAGACATCAAGCGATGTCTTGATGGCGATCGAGATTTGCTTGAATCGAGGCGGCAGGCTGCGAAGGATCTTCGCCACGATCACCGGATCCTTCACCTCCTCGCCAAGCGTCGCGAGGTGCGCTGCCATGCCGTTGAGGCGCAGCGCATAGTCCTCCACGGTCTCGCCGTCGTTGAATGTGGCGAGATCAAACTTCCGACGGAGCTGCTGCGCCGTCGACTTCTTGACGCGGTCATCTCCGATCCTCATGGTCGCGATTGCGTCCCACGCTTCTTTTGCCGTCTCCATCTTGGCGATTGACGGCACCATTTCTGCCGGCACTGCGCTGCACAATGCATCCAACGCCGAGCATCTCCTCCTGCTCATCACCACCGCCCTTCTCGATCGCGCTCCAAAGTGCTCTCGCCCTGAGCTTCACTTTCATCGGGAGGGCCCGGTCCGAGTAGTTGGTCTTGGTGAGGGTAGGGTAGCTACTCCCGCCGCTCACCTCACGGATTACCCGCTGGATCACGGTGGCCTCGCCGGAGGCGCCGTCTTCGATCTTCTTCCCGGTCATCTTCTAGGCCGGATCGAACTCGGCTCCGATGCCAATTGTCGAACCCCGCCGGAGAGACAACTTCCTAGTTGCCGGCAGAGATCAGGCCAATGCACACACACGCACACGTTCAAACTCACGCGAACCCCTGGAACACGATCTCGTTTTGGTGCTGCAGAATTGGCAGCTTTTCTGGTGCTATTCCATTGCTTAAATAGAGGATTACAAGGAAACTAATAAAGGCCTACAATTAGGCAACTGATTTGTAGCCACGAATGGCTCTTTCTAATTCTAGCTAAACAGCTATGGAAAGTAACCTAAATTGGCGCACAAGGATTATTCCTACACTCCATTCTGGCATACTGGCATGTGACGCGTCATAGTTCCACATTCCCAACTTTCAAAATGTTCTGTTAAAATAAATATCAAAGAGCACAAGATATGGCTTTCTCCTACAGAACCAAATCTCTTCACCGCACGGAGTAATTTGGATAAGTGTTGTGCTGTGCTCTGATAACGTGAGAGAGAGAGAGAGAGAGAGAGAGAGAGAGAGAGAGAGAGAGAGAGAGAGAGCCAAATGAGTCCATCAAAGGCATTTAATATTCATTCAGTAAGATAGCATGTGGAATCAAACAGCCTATTGTAATTATTTTCTACAATGCGGATCCAGAGGGGGAAAGCCAATATGCAAAGGTCATCTAGTTCAAAAGAAAGTAAGCTATGTCACTTAACATTAAGATGAGTAGCAATCTACTTTCTTTTATTAAAAAAAAACATGTATTCAAAGTTCTCAAGATTACAAGTAGCTCCTGCGGCTACATACAATTTTTTTATAGAATGATCCCTCCAATATCATATTTTCTCATATATCGGATATGATGTATATGCTTGGACTACACTGCAAAATAGTTAGTGTCATGATACAAAATAAATAGGATTTTGTTCGTGGAATCATTTGGTCTCTATTAAGAATAAGAGGAAGTAATGTTGATTGATACTTGAACATACGCACCCAGGGAAAAATTGTAGCCCAAGGCTACAAAGCGCTGAGGAAAAAGGTCAGCACAGTTACTGAGCCAATTGGGCAGCATCTGTCCTGTCAAAGGAATGCGACCTTTCAAATATTTGGAAGTGTTCTGCCTCTGCAAGGAATTTATAGTAACCACCCATAACCGAATGGAGCACGAAATTATATGCAAAACCACTCATTCAAATAAACTGGCATATTATACCTGGCCCTCATAGTGAGTATATGCTTGTGTGGAGCATCTGCATAAAGCATTCCAGAGAATTTATTCCATATCCAGTTTAAAGAATTCACTAATCAACCAGTCTTTTTAATGAAAAATATTGAACTATTTCAGTTTTAATGAGTTCTTAGTATTTCATTCTAACAGAACTAAAGAAAAAAAAATCACCGAAAACTGGATATCATATTTTTGTCCATGAAAACCATTTCAAATGAAAAATACACGATGCAACATGTATCATTAAAGGAACCATGGGTAGTTGTTAAAAAAAACAAACTGAACAAGATTTTATATTTCAAAATTTCATCAAACAATGAGTGATCACAATGACTGGTTTGTCAACATTTTTACTGAAAATTAGGCAAAGCAACCAAAATATGGAGATTATATCCGGTATAGACATGGGTTTGGATTTCGGATTTATAGGCATAAATTTCACGCCACTTTCTAATATACCTCCGTAAATTATAGACTTAAGTATGGCAATTGAAAGCATAATCAAAGACCATGCTAAAACAAGATAGTCCATGGAGATAAATCCTGCAGCTAGGCCTACAAGACCCAATTCTCAACAATCTTTTGACACAGCCACATAGATTCCTCTCACATTTATAGCTTCTAAAAAAGAAAACTAATAATAACAACAATAATAGTAATAATCACATATCTACAGTATTCAAAAGTACGGATGTAATCTTCTGAAAGCTCCACTTTCTTATGGTGCACAAATAGCATAGAAGATACTTCCCGGTGTCTCAAGAATCTAATTCAAAGGTACTTCTAGACACAAACCTCCTCAACTGATAACTTAACAAAGTGGCCATAACTGGTGCTTTCATAGCACTAGTAGAACAGTATATATGTAGAAACTGAATAAGTAGTGCAACAAAAATCTTAAATGCACTAGGCAATGTAGAAACAGTAAATACTCAGAAAGTGCAGTGGAACAGAAATTGAACATGTTTAATATAGCTGGTCCGATCATAAGGTGGCCTTTAAGTTAGGATGCTTCAATCTTACCCAAAAGTATGATATGCTAGAAACTTCTTTTAAAAGAATAGTAGGAAAGGACCCTAACGTTTATATAGAAGAGCAAGGATACAAGAGACAAGACCCAGATTAAAGGGAGGAAAGGCCTGTTGTTATCAGTTTATGCTTATAAGCCTGGGCACCAAACAAAGCAAAATTCAAGGAATTTCTGCTGTGAATTGGAATGGCATAAACAGGCCTTCAAAAACCAAAACTTCATATGACTGATTTAGACTTATAGTTTGTAAGTACAGTGTTAATATGATTACATGAAGTATGTTTGATGACTAGCTGAAGAAATATGCTCTGCAGTTGAGAGAAGAAAAGTGCATTCCATACGAGCATAATGCAGAGCATAAAATGAGGAAACGTCCAACATCTTTGCACTGAAGTACTAATTGTTCATTGTACATTTTGTACTAGCATGTAAGCTTTTCGGAATGTGAATATTTGTTGCCACAAATGCAGTCGCGAATAAATCCTTTGGCACTTAGGCTTGTGATACTTTCTAATAAGCTATCTGGAATTTGCGAGGGGGTCATGATTCTTCAGTCATTATGGCCCACATCATATCGCGACAAGTTATTCACTTGTATTGATTGGAGATTATATGTATGAAAACAACATAGGGGAAAACTGATGGAGAATATGATTTCGCCTGTATAAATGCACTCATCAATACCGCAATGTGAGCCAAGAGTCCCCTGAAAATAGTCTGCTTCGCAGCACACAAGTAGTCAAAAAGATGGCTCATAGTCTTGTGGCATTCCTTGAAAAACTCCGAAAGTTCTGTTCATTTTTTGTCACAAAATTGCTTTCATTTACTAAATTAGCACATCAGTCCATGAAACACTCCTGCCACTTCATCTATCAAAACAATCCTCTGTTCATCCAGCTCACTTATTTTACCTTGATTTCATTTGCTGGATATGCAGCCCTTAAGGTTCTCAAACCACGAGGAAAGCCAAATACTGTGAGAGATTTAGACTTATTATTTACTTCTGTATCTGCATCAACTGTCTCAAGCATGGCCACTGTTGAAATGGAGGATTTCTCAAGCACTCAGCTATGTATGTTGACTATTTTAATGCTGGTTGGTGGAGAGGTATTCACTTCAATTCTTGGTCTTTACTTCATGAAGGTCAAATATGATACAAAAGGGTCGAACAACAGAAAGGGTTACTCAGTTTATGTTGATATTGAATCTGTTAGTTCTACAAACTCTGGTCCCAACATTACCCCCAGCATCAAACTTGCAGTGCCAATGTCTGAACTTCACTTGGAAGAAAAGAATCAGTTTGAGATCAAGGCAGTTGAATCTTTAGGTTATGCATTGTTGGTCTACCTTATAACAACAAATTTAGCCAGCTTTCTGAGCATTTACATTTACCTAATGCTCGTGCAAGATGCACAAGGAATTCTTAAAAGAAAGGGCATTGGATTAGTTATTTTTTCTGTGTTTACAGCCATCTCGTCTTTGGCAAATTGTGGCTTCACTCCAGTAAACGAAAACATGATAGTCTTTCAGAAGAATACTACTCTGATGCTGCTGATCATTCCTCAGATACTAGCAGGAAATACATTATTTGCCCCATGTTTGAGATTCATGTTGTGGTCATTCAAGAAAATTACTGGAAAAGAGGAATACAACTTCATTCTTCAACATTCGGAGACCATTGGATACAAGCACCTTATGAGTAGTAGGGAGTGTGCTTATTTGATGATAACTGTTATCAGCTTCATCACTATGCAAACCATATTGTTTTGCTCCTTGGAATGGAACTCAGAGGCTTTGCAGGAGATGGACAGCTACCAAAAGATGGTAGGTGCTCTTTTTCAGTCAGTTAATACCAGACATGCTGGTGAATCCATTGTTGATTTGTCAAGCCTCTCTTCAGTAATCCTAGTCTTATACACTGTAATGATGTAAGTTCTTTTACTAACTATATGTTATGTTATCTGTTTCCCAATTACATTATTTGCTTAAGTAAAATCAAAATCTCATATACTCAGACCGTAAACTACAGAGAATCAGATCAGATTTTTTTATCACTGACAAATATCAAACAGACTTTCATTGCAAATTTGTACCAATTTGTGGTAGGTATCTCCCTGGTTACACTTCATTTTTACCCAAATACGATGAGCAACATTCCAGAGTCGAGAAGAAAGACAAAAGGAAAAGGCGATTGGAGAACTGGATCTTCTCCCAGATATCCTATCTGGCTATCTTTGTAATGCTCATTTGCATTACGGAGAGGGAAGCGATGACCACAGACCCTCTCAACTTCAATGTTTTCAGCATATTCTTTGAAGTAGTCAGGCAAGTCTCTGGAATTAACTATAATCTTCAGATGTGCTCATAATCATAATTACTAATTTCTGTTTTGGTGACTCTGCAGCGCATATGGAAATGTGGGTCTATCTGTTGGTTATAGTTGCAAGAGGCAGCTGATTCATAACGTACACTGCAAGGATGCTACATATGGGTTTGTTGGAAAATGGAGTGACAAGGGGAAAGTCATCCTTATTGTAGTCATGGTTTTTGGAAGGCTTAAAATGTTTAATATGAATGGAGGAAGAGCTTGGAAGCTTAGATAACATCAATTATGCGTGGAAGCAAAATTCCACAACTCCATATAATGTTGTGAGCCATACGTACACAACGAGGTGCTCACAAAGTAGCATAGTATCATGCATAATTTGACAGGTGCTCATCAGCATCGTCTATTTGTCTTCTGAAATCTATTTAAACCTTATTGTTGCAGTTTAAGGTTAATATATAGAAGACAGTACTATCAGGTCTGACCCTGAGGTGATCTTTCTTGTGCGTCATACTTTTTCCCGATAATACGGAGGAGACCTGCATACCTTTTATATTAAGAAAGAAATTTGGTCGATGACCTTACATGTTGCAAACTGCGTTTTCACAGCCACCTGTAGCCATACAAGAATTTGAAAACGAAACAGAACTTGGCTGCTGCTGTTGCTTCTAAAGCCTACTCTCGTGATACAAGACTTCCTAGTGATTTGGCCACTGCTGCCACTCTTGGGTGTGTCGTACTGGAGGTCTGGACTCTGGAGCATGTATTGGTGTTTGTTTTCAAGCGTTCAAGGAATACGGCAATATCAAAATATTATACGTGCACCAGCAAACTTTCAGAAAACCACATAGATGAAGATACTCTCATCTCATGATCCACTATGCCTCAGAGTTTTAACTTCACTTATATGAAAAATGGTTGTTTATATTAACACTGACCCAATCATCAAGCATAATGTTTAACATCCAGATGATCAAAACAAGGGGAGAAAAGAGCAGAACATTCTATGTATTAAAATAAAAAAAATACCACCTAAAACAAAATCACAAATTGGAGAACATCATTTTTTTCTAACTTGGTAATAACTTCAATAGCTGCAGTACACGAAATGCCAGATTCCCATCAACCTCCATACATTCCAGAATGCACAAATAAGCTCATAGAAGGCAATAAAAGCCTAGCGGGCAACAGAATGACCCATAAATAGTCTAGCAAACATCGGACATCAATACAAAATAAACAAGAACAATGCGCACCAGAACAAGAAACCCAGGTAATTTTCCACAAAAATAAAGTAAGAGTAATAACCAGATGAGTTCCCAGAACTTACCTATGCATTTCACGAGGCAGATGTGGCGAAGAAATCTGGAGGAGTGAGCCATCCGCGAAGCTGGTCACGGGCCACGGCGAGCACCATACGGCTGGGCCCGGGGGTAGGGGCGGCGATCGCCGGCGAGTCGCCTCGCGGCCGCGCCCTGTGGGGTTGGCAGCGGACTCACGCACTAGCCACTGGGCCACTCTTCGTTCGCTATATTGGCGCAAGTATCCGATCCCAAGCCTGGCTCTCACGAGTTAAAAAAAAAATAGTAACAAGTCACATTCTGAAAGTGGAGGTTTTTATTAAATAATTTAATTTAATCACGAATTTCAAAAATCATAATTTTTTTTAAAAAAAACATGTTCAAGTATTGGGGCATTAAAATGTAAATTTTCGTGTGCCTTTTCATGCTCCAGATACGGAAAATATCCTTTCACACAATAAGCGCATGAAAATACTTAGAACATGACTAGAAAAAGATTTTAGAGTGAACAGCAAATACTTAGAACATGACTAGAAAAAATATTTTAGAGTGAACAACACTTGAAAGAAAATGATTAAATATATCTTTTTACAACATGCAAATATTGATTTATATTATTTACAGTATGAAATGGTTTTCTTTTGTTGTGTAGAGGTTTATTGAATAATTTATTCAATTATATGATACAAATACATGAAAAATGTTGTAGATGAACAGAGGCATATCCAAAAAGAATAGATTGATTTGAAGTTGACATGAAAGAAACGGTAGTAAAACACGGAGACATTATAAGTGCAATACAAGAGTTTGCGTTATACGATATCACTTTGCATGCATATAGTTGTCTCAATAGTCTCCAGATATACCACTACAATAGCATTTTCACACAAGAATACATTATCAAATTGTAAATAATACAAATCAACAGTTTTATGTTGCAAAAATATATATACTTAATATTTTCGTAAGTAAGATGGGAACTTAAATACACCTTTTTCAAGTGTTGGTCACTCGGCAAGCTTTTTTAATTTTCTAAGTATTTCCGTGTGCTGGTTCTACGAACAAGCATTTTCGTCAGATAGGCGCACAGATGTATTACGTACTTTTAGTTTTGATATTATTATTTTTATATTTAAATTAATATTATTTAAGAAAAAACTCTCTGAAATTGTAGATATTTTTTCTATCAAAGCAATGCACAAGTATTGAGGGTGGTTGCGGGCTTGTGGTCGTCACTGCGGCGCGGGAGAGACAAGCGCGCGCGTGCGGACAACGCCGCCAACTCGGCCAAGTGCGTCACCTGACTAAAACTTGATCCTCTGCGTCTGCTGTCGTAGCACTCCCCAGTGCATCGACGCCCACAGAGTGAGGCCCGGCCATTGGCATAGCAAAACGTGGGCGACGTAGAAATTTGCGGCGCGCATCTCAGCGCAACAGATCCCGGCTCGCTGACGTGGATTCCTTAGTTTGGGTTGTGGCCACGCGACTGGAGAGCCCACCGCTCGAATTCCACTGACCAACTGACGCCCATACCCCACAAACTGTCCCTACATGTCATTGGCCTTCTCGTGGAAGATCTGGTTGGTGGAGCAACGCGCCCACGTGGTCGTCCTATGCGTTCACAGAGGTCGGTGCGGATCCGAATCAGCTGCCATTACTGAGAGCGGCAAGTTGCCGGAAATGCCCTCGTGGTCGCGGGAGAAGTAGCCCTCTCTCTGTAATTCCACCGTTGGCGCGAGGCGGTTCTGGCAATGGCGTCCTTCTCGTGCTGTCTAGTTCCCGCCGGCCTCGTCGTTCGTTGGGGGCCCACGGCGAAGAGGCCGGAATTTTTTATTCTGAGAGGCCGGAATTTGATTGCTTGCTTACGATGCATGTTCCCGGAAATGCCCTCGTATCCCCTTGCTGATTGCTGCCATGGACGGATGCTTCCCGGAGATGCCTTCCGTGTCGCTTGAATATTTGATGACCGAGAATTCTATAGGCAGTAATATTCCGCTGAGTTTGAAATTTATAATTTGATTGCCAAACACAAATTTCTGAGAGGTTAGATTACTGTGATCCCTTGGACTATTTGATGATCAAGAATTCTACGTTGTGCTTGATAACTAAAATTAGGTAATATGTTATTCAATCTAATTGCATAATTTACTTTGAATGTAAGATAGGTCGTCTACCAAGAAAAACAGTGGTTGTAGAGTTACCAATTACTTCATCTCGTAGACGAAGAAAAGATGTGTCAACAAGGGTGATCCTCCAAAGCTAGCACATGGGCCAACAATTGGGTTTCTATTTTATTATTTGTTGACTTTATCTTTATGTATTGAGGTACAAATTTAATTGGCACATCAAGCATACGTGTTGACATGTTGTGCTCAGCATCAAAGATGCCCAACGTTTTGGGCTTTGTGATGTGCCAGTCCTACAGGGATAACCGTGCATCGCGTCTTCTCCGTCCTATGCAACCAGCACGGACCGCACTAGCGCCGTACCGCGGCATGTCGGACGGCACCGCAGAGTGGCAGACTCGTAGATAACTGGAAAAAGCAGGCCCGGGAGATGGATCAATCTGCTTTCCACGCCGGACTCCGTTGCCGCCAGCCACCTTTCCTCCCTCCTTCCTCTCCTTTCGCCTCCGATCGCCGAAAAGACCTTTCTTCCTCCCTTTGATCTCTTGCTTCGTCTCTAAAAGCCTTGCTCAACGCCGACGCCGCGCGCACTGGAAGCCTCCAGAGCAGCAGCGAAGGAACGAGAGGTGCAGAGGGAGCGAGCGAGCGAGGAGTAGGTGCAGATGAAGAAGTGCCCGTCGGAGCTGGAGCTGGAGGCCTTCATCGGCAGCGTGGAGGGCGGCGCGGCCGCCGAGCATAAGCCCGGGCACATGGGGCCGTTCGGCACCGGGGTCATGTTCACGGCCGGAGGGGGCGACCTCTCCGCCTTCAGCTTCGCTGACTCGGTGAGTGGAAACCAGAGGAAGTTGACGTTGTATCAATTAAAGTGGAATTTCTGTGAATTCAGTGTTAGTTGATTGTAAGTTGAGTGCTTCGCAGAATTAGTTTATGTGTCGTACTACAATTTCATGCCATGTGCAGGAGAGAGAAAATTTCACTGATAAATAACTTCGATGCCAATTTCTGTAACTTATTTTGCCCCTGGTCGAATCCAACTTCTTGTTTTCTTGCAACATACTTGACATTCCAAAGAGTTTCAAACAGTTGGATAAAAATTGAATAGTGGATTCTTATTCTTTCCGAAAGACAATAGTGGATTATAAGCACACTGAAAGAAAAAAATGAGGCCTGACATGGTTCTCATGACAAAGCTCTAAGAACTAAGCACAGACCGTTTTGTTCTAAAATTCGGAAGTACTTTGTTATTAAGATTTCACTAAGTTGGAGCAGCGTACGATCTAGTGTTGTTATTATAACAGGTCACCTGGCCTGTGTAGTTTGAGATCTCTGTATGCCTTGACAGGCATTTGTATGGTGATGATTACACTAATCTGTTTGCTTTTCTTCTGTCCTAGCAGAACACCCTCAATGGAAGCATCCCCAATCACCTATGGTCCCATAACCACGGTGCTCGGCACCCCGCCATCTCCACAACAATCGAATCACAATCATCAATTTGTGGTATTGCCTCAAATTTAACATCCTCCGTTACCTTTTTCATCTGTATGGTTGCAAGACTGTACTAGAATAGAGAATGAAAAACGATTCAGAATTGTGTATAGACTGCCTAACAGTGTAAGAAAAGCATGAGGCCTAGCACAGTGTAATAATTTCTTATAAACTTGGAATGTGAAAATTTTAATTCACCAACTGTCTTTTCAGATTATGAGAAATTATTGAGGTCTTGCACGATCTATAATTAAAAATAAACATTTTACTGAGTTTATCATTACAGCTACTCTAACTAAGGCAGTGGACTGATAATTTCCCCCCCAAAAAAAAGTGATGCAGATTCGTATCAGATGAGTGGAACCGAATAATTGCATCATCCCACTGATGTTGCTCATGCTTGTTCAATAATTTGCAGCAGCAGCAAGTCCAACATCAGCAACCAATCTAAATGTGAAAGAGAGCCAAACATCTGGGAGGCACAAGTGGTTCAGATTCCGATAGCGACTTCGAGGGTGGTCCGTGCGAGCAGAGCACAAATCCACTGGACGTGAAGAGAATGAGACGGTACACCTAGCAATATATTTGCAGTTTGCTCTTCATTTTTGCATTCTTTTTATGTAAATGTATAATGAATTTCGAATGAAGAAGCTTATTTTTATGCCACTAGGATAAATTCAATTGATCCCCTTAAAATCGCAGGATGGTATCCAATCGAGAGTCTGCTAGACGGTCGAGGAAGAGGAAGCAAGCTCACTTACAAGACCTCGAGACACAGGTAAACACTACGATTTGTCTGTTGTTGCACCGCGAGCGAATTGTGGTCAGTCCTGGATCAATGCTTACAGGTTATGTCCTTGGAAACAGGTTGATCAGCTCCGAGGCGAGAACGCGTCGCTCTTCAAGCAGCTGACTGACGCCAACCAGCAATTCACAACTGCAGTCACGGACAACAGGATCCTGAAGTCAGATGTCGAGGCGCTCAGAGTCAAGGTGATCATTGCTCTTGCTCATTCGCGTGATAGGAGTGGCGGTTAACCCGTTCCAGTTTCTGAAACCAATCCGTTTCTACCACACAGGTGAAGCTGGCAGAGGACATGGTGGCTCGCGGCGCAATGTCGTGCGGGCTGGGTCACCTGGGTCTGTCGCCGGTGCTGAACCCGCGGCAGGCGTGCCGCGGCCCCGACGTGCTCGCCGGCTTAGACTTCCCCGCCGACGACGCGTGCTTCACGGGCCTGTCCCCGACGGAGCAGGTCCAGAACTCGCCGTTGCAGAGCATCGCGAGCCTCGAGAGCTTCGACAACCGGATGCCCAGCGAGGTGACGAGCTGTGGCGCTGGCGCCGGCGGCGACGTCTGGGCCTGGGACTCTCACTCCAACGGCGGCTTGTCCAAGTGAAGAAGCGAAGCCTCAATCGCGGGTGGCAGCCGCTGTTCTCCGTATGCGTATATGAGCTGCAAGAATTTGTGAGCTGCTTCTGTGTGAGTTGGAGTCATGAACTGAACGGACTTGAGTTTTTCAGAGTCCTCGTGTCGGTATATTGCCTAGTTCTGTAATAGACCTGACTAATAGACATATTTATGTGCTGTGGGACTGAACTCATAAGCATTATTGCTTCATTTCGTCTGGTGTTATATGTGCTTTTTTAGTTTGACTGCAGATATTCTGAATGCTCGGTGGCGAACATCATGGTGAGCAGGTAAGTGAAATCCGTCATTCTGAGTGGTATGGCATGGTGTTATACGCTCTCTTCTAATTTGACTGCAGATATGCAATTGTAGTTCTGAATGTTCGGTGGCGAAACCATGGCGATCAGGTAAGTGAAAATCCGGCATTCTGAAGCAGAATTTCTTGTGGCTTCAACAAACTTCAGTTTGCGAATTAACTGTACAGATTACACACCGTTGGAAGTTTTTACAACTCTAAGGTGCAGGTTTTTTTTTTTTTTTTGAAGCAAATGGTAGGTGCTCTACCTTTTCATTATAGGAGGGTCTAAGGTGCAGGTTTAGTTTTGCATCGAGTCTTCATCTCTTCCCGCCGTTCCCCTCTCCCGTTCCATTGCATCTATCTCCAGCGTCAGCTCGTCGTACCCGACGACGGCCATTCCAGCAGCCTCAGTAATCGCTCCTAGCGCGGCGGCGAGCCCGACGCAGACCTTCTTCTTGGCCTCCTCCTCGTTGAACCACTCCTCGCCGCCGCGCTGCCTCTTCACGGCCGCCACGACGGCGGCCGCCTCGGCCGCGACCGCGTCCACGGCCTTGACCGCCGCCTCCACGTCCACGGACTCCACGGCGCGCGCCCACGCCACGATCAGGCGCGGCATGTCCTCGCCGTCCTTGACGCAGCTCCGGGCCCACCCCCAGAGCGCCGCCGCGTACGCGCGCTGCGACTCGGCCCACGCCTCCAGCGCCGCGCGCCAGCCGCGGAGCTCCGCGGCGAGCGCGCCCGCGGCGGCGGCGGCGCGCGTGGGCGCTGGTGGCGGCGGCGGGCCCCTCAAACCTCCGTCGGCGCCCGTGTCCGGCGGCCGAGAGGCGGCGGCGGAGGACGACAGCAGCGCGGTCGCCTCGTCGGCCGTGCGCTTCATCACATTGTGCGCCTCCGCGATCACTCTCCACATCCTCGCCAACCTAAACAATCACCACAAAAACGTCCTTAACTTCATGGATCCCCGTACCATTCAATTGCAGTAAGATCGAGCACGATCGACTTACGCTCGGACTAGCTGCGTGAGCTGCGGCAGGAGCTCGTCGTCGCGCACGGCGGCGATCCTCCTGGACACGGCGTCGACGGAGGTGAGGGAGATGTTCA
Source organism: Chloris gayana (assembly GCA_031894775.1). NCBI lineage: Eukaryota > Viridiplantae > Streptophyta > Magnoliopsida > Poales > Poaceae > Chloris > Chloris gayana. Next base: position 146,883 of record JAUNZO010003024.1, on the reverse strand, counting down.
GCTTGGTCCGGAGGTCCCTGATGGCGGCCCTCGTCTTCTCGATGGCGTACGGCTCCGCGCCATTGGCGTCCTGGCTCCTCAGCAGATCGCACTTCTTCTCGTACGCCAGCCGGACCTTCTCCTCTGCCTTCCGTTCGGGAAAGGTACCAGCTCATCGATTTCAGTCACACTGAACGAAACATAATTGAATCAGATGAATAAGCGTGCACGTACCCTGACTTCCTCGTACAGCCTCTTCTCCCACTCGTAGAGCCTGTCGAGACTCTCCTTGTGGCTCTTGAAAACCTCGAACGGCTCTGGCGGGATCTCGACCACTGCGCCTTGTTCATCGCCGTCCTCCCTCGGGACAGGTGGAAGAACTGTCCAGAAAAATGGAAATGTTCAATGCGATCGCTCTGCTCGTTGTCCTAAAGTGAAGCGCACTGGGAAGAGAAATTTTTTTGGCAATGTTCAGAGGTACAGTACCTTTCCTCTGGTAGGGGACAACCTCCAGCAACACGGAGACCTCACCGGCAGTTTCAACAACCTTCGTGAAATGTGCCTGGATGTGCTGCATGGCCTCCGCCATGCTCGTCGGTGGCCGGTCCATGAACACGGTGAACCCGGGAGTGTCGTGCTGCTCTATGTCACCATTTGCCATAACTCTCAACCCTTTGTTCACGTGTTTCACCTCCACCTTCTCCTTCCTTGGCGCGTCCCCCTCCGTAGCCGTAGGTAGTGCTGCTGCTTTGACCTGTTCAACCTTCACCTCTGCTTCCTCTGTTTCACCATCATCGTCTTCGTCGCTGCTCTCTTCCTCCAGCTCCGGTATCTGCTCATCACCATCTTGCTCTGCCTCGACACGGTACCACCCATCGTACCGATGATGATCTGACAGTGAAGAGAAAGGATCCCATCTTGGCAGCTGCGGCGATACCGGTGCATCATTCGCCGAAGCATCAATGGGCGAAGGCTGGAAGAACTGGTGATCCAGCCCGAAGAATCTATCGACGATGGCGGTCTCGGCGTCTTCATCAGGCTCCCACTGCTCCAGCGGATGCACCGGGGCGCCTCCCGGCCTCAGGCAGTTGATGACGAAAACCGTGTTAGGCGAGGCCGGGCGGTGCACGAACGACGCCGCCTCCTGCATGAAGTAGAGGTGCTCGTCCTCGGCGAAGTAGTAGAAGAGGGCGAGGGAGACGCGGCGCAGCGACTGCACGTAGGCCACGTGGGAGGAGGCTAGCAGGCTCCGCTGCGTGATGGCCTTCTTCACGAAGCTCTTCCGGTCGTGGCAGGTCTTCACGGCCTCCTGCTCGTCCAGCTTCGACGACGAGCACCCCATTGTCGCCGGTCTGCTTGCTGCTTCTCCTGAACAAAGAAGGAACCTGTGGGGGTAGTGGTGGTTTCTTTCCGTATCTGATGCATATGGATCAGGTATTGTGCCGTTGGGAAAGAGTTAAGATGCTTTGGTTGTTTTAGGTTCTGGAAGAAAAGAACATTTCCTGGGCGAGGTAACTGAAAGTGCTTGACTTGTGCAATATGAACCGTGGAGGTTTATCAGATTCCAAATCAGGGGGCACGTTTCTTGGGCGAGGTAACTGAAAGGAATCTTGATGTAACCGCATTCGTCTGCTACTCTCTCTTATAGATGCTGGGCGCTGTAATTTTCAAGGTAATCAAACACAAGAAAACTCGAGTTATAATAAACCAAATAATGTGCCACTCGACAAGAGCATGCGACGACAAGTTTGAGTTATTACAGCATGAGTAATTTGCTCGGATAAATCAAAACTTTCATAAAAGTTCTGAACCGAAGCTTCGAATCAGGTTTCAATAATGCCCTCAGATAAAATTACGTCATGAATAGAAAAAAGTTAACTCGATCAAGTTGATTAAAAAAATGAATTCTACATGATTTTCTTTCCTCATCTCCAATCCAGATCCATGATAGTGTAGAGGCTGGAACATTTGTTCCGTTATCCAAAAAAATCCAGATGTCTCCTCCATCGCTAGACGGGCCTTCACGATTAAACTTTTACCTCATCGCAATCACAAGCTTTGCAATAATTCTGCATGCAGCTCTGAATGGCTGTTGCCTGTTGCTGCTGACGTCGAAACCCATGGCTTACTCGTAGCCCCCCACCCCAGCACCGAGAGATTTTTTCAACCTCCTGATAACGAAACAAACGCCATCACTTTGTTTGGGCTGAAATGCTACGAGGCCTCATGTCTTGCCAGTTGCGCCGGTGTCGTTTTCAGTTTCTCTAAAATTTAAGCATTGTCACATCGAAGAGAATCTTACTATTTAAGTAGATCTTTTATTAATTTAATAACAAAACCTATGTCACGACTCCCTCTAATTTGCGAGACGAATCTAATGATCCTAATTAATCTATGTTTTGCTACAGTGATGCTACAGTAAACATCTTCTAATAACACCATAATTACCCTCGTTGGATTCGTCTCGTGAATTAGATAGGGGGTCTGCAATTAGTTTCGAGATTAGACTTTATTTAGTACTCTAAAATGATAAAATTCTCTTTGATTTGATCCTCTAAAAATTATATACCTGGAAACGAACATGACCCTAGTATGCTGGAGAAAAGTCACCACAGATACCGTACGAACATCATGTGACAACAGGTAAGTAGAGCTAAAGTTATATCAGCCAAACACTCAGCAAATGCATCAGATTATTGCTTACGTTTTTCCAAAACAAAAATATCCACATCTTACATAAAAAGTACTAGTCACCGTTGAATCTATGGTGATATCATCCGCTCATCACAACTCATGAAATCAGGATACATGAATACATTACGGCTTTCTGAAATCTGAACTGAAGTTTAACTGTTAACAAGTGATCCAGGACCATTGACCAATTCATATCCCATATATTAACCAATGTACCATTACGATTAAAACTTGTTTTGGTCAATAAGCAGTTTGAAATATTGCTTCACACAAAAAACATAATAAGTTCCTTTTTGCACTTAAATGCACCTTCCAATGAAATCTAAATAGTACCTCCATCTAGAAATGTAAGGATTTTGTTGATTTTCAAATATCACGTTTGACCATATATCTTATTTAAAAACTTTATAAAACTATAAAATCAATAATAAATTAGACTTAAAATAAGTAGTATCTAATAATATCAATTCTAACAAAATAAATGATATTTTCGTAAATATTTCAATTAAGATGAATGATCAATGATATCCGAAAGTTAACAAGTGCATACATTTTAGACAAAATTGAGTACATTTAAAGTTTCAAAGACAAACATTTGAAATCTTGCTTTTACATGAAGCCAAGAGAAATGTCCCACATGGCAGTTGTCCTAAACCAACACCACTGCAGCTGCGATTAGGGCTGAACGAAAAGCTCGAAACTCATGGCTCGGCTCGACTCGTGAGTAGCTCGTCTTGGCTCGGCTCGACTCGGTTTCTTAATGAGCTGAGCCGAGCTTATATCATAGCTCATTAGATTAGCGAGCCGAGTCGAGCTAGCTCACGAGCTGCTCGTGAGTTCGAAAGACCGAGAATAAGTAATGCTCAATACCAATATAATGTCATATATTGAGTTAATTTTTAAATATTTTGAAACATATTTCAAATTAATCTATCTTATTAGCTTTTTTACTAAGTATAAATCATATATCTTACCTATTTTACAATAAAATATTTCAGATTTAAAGTATATAATATCTTAATTATTCTATATTCCTGCTCGTGAACCTAACGAGCTAGTTTAAGCTAATTATCGAAGTCGAGCCAAACTAGATTTTTAACTCGTCTGTATAACGAACCGAGCCGAGCTGAACTTTCAAAGTAACCAATACGACTCAAGCCGAGCCGGATCGACATCCACCTAGCTGCCATCCATCGCCCAATGATCCGATCACAGAGTTCACGACACGAACTCTATAAAAAAACAGGACAAAATAAAAATCCACCACGTCATCTATTTAAGGCGAAATCCAGCTAGTCTCCGTGGCCCTCCTCCCCATCGCTTCTCCCTCTCCTCACCCCGCCAGATCGAGACGACGCACGACCCGGCCGACGCCGACGAGCCTCTCGCCGCCGGCGACCATGTCGTACGCCGACCGTATGACCACCTTCGAGGACTCCGAGAAGGAGAGCGAGTATGGTTATGTCCGCAAGGTCCGATTCCTCCTCCTTTTCCTCCACCTCCTACTCGCATTGCTTCCGGTTAGATCCCGCCGCTCGCTCGCGCGATCTCTGCTGCGCGCGAGCTGTACGGCGTAGTGGGTGAGTCAGCGGCACGTGGCTCGATTGGATCGAGCTGAATTGCTTCCAGATTTGCTTCAGCTGCGAGGTCTCGGGTGGGATTTGGGTGGTGTTGGTGGTTACTTCTCCGGATCTCTCGCACGTGACTAGCGATTTGAAGGTGCTGCCGTGATCTAGATCGCATTGCTATGGGTGCTTAGCTTGACCCCATGGGTTTGGGGATTTGTGATCGCTAGTGTGCTATCGTTTGATCTATGGTATGGAGTTACGTACCGGCTATCCTGTCATGATTTGAAGGTTTCTGATAGGTTTGACTACCTACTTCTTATGCTCTTATGAATAATTGACCTATTTGTTCCTGCTATGTGATTAATTTTGGATTAGTGAAAATGTGCTCTGATTGCTGTTTTGTTGAAAGTTTGACGCTATTTAATGTTTGATGCTGCAATGCGCTTTCCTGTATATTGGTCTTGCCTTCATTGGTACATTGATGTGCTATGTTTGACAGAGTCGGCAGCTCTCTGCTAATGTTTTGTACTATTTTACAGTTACACATGATTATTGACCCATACTCTGGGTTGTTGTAGGTCTCTGGACCTGTGGTCGTGGCTGATGGAATGGGCGGTGCTGCCATGTATGAACTTGTTCGTGTTGGACACGACAACCTCATTGGAGAAATTATTCGTCTTGAGGGTGATTCAGCTACGATTCAAGGTATGCAACAGGAGACATCTAGATGTTATACAATACTCTGGAGATTTGAAAATTGTTTTGAACTGTCAGATAGTATCGATTTCACAAATACTGTCGCTCGTTTGTTACAGTTTACGAGGAAACTGCTGGACTTATGGTTAATGACCCTGTTTTGAGAACGCGAAAGGTGCATTTTATGATCTTTTGATTCTTATCTTAAAAGGGTCCACCTTGTATTACTGTTTGTAACACATGAAGCTATCATCATGCAGCCTCTTTCAGTTGAATTGGGACCTGGAATTCTTGGAAATATTTTTGACGGTATCCAGGTAAGAGCATGATAAGTCTCATTTTGTTCTGTCATTCATTCTTGTTACTTATTTACCGTTATGAACCCATTTTTTATTATATTTATAGCGCCCGTTAAAAACCATTGCTATTAAATCCGGAGATGTGTACATTCCTCGTGGTGTTTCGGTTCCTGCCCTTGACAAAGATGCACAGTGGGAGTTTCAGCCAAAGAAGCTAGGTAATTTTTTTTATAGCATCTGCAATGTTCTGAATAAACATACTATTTGTTTTACTTTATTTATGCATCTAAAAGAATTTGTTTTGTTTCGTGTCCAGGTGTTGGTGATGTTATCACTGGTGGAGATCTGTACGCTGTAAGATCTTGTGACGTTAAAATTCTGTTTGTCTGATATATTCTGCAAAAAGCTACCCTTTTTTTATAAATATGTGTAGTATTGACCTTAATCATTTTGACTGTATGGCAGACTGTCTTTGAGAACACATTGATGCAGCACCATGTTGCACTTCCACCTGGTGCTATGGGGAAAGTGAGTTACATCTGCGCCAGCTGGCCAGTACAGCCTGCAGGTAAAGTTTATGCTCGGATTGCCATTTTCCACATTCCAAGTCCTATTGATTGATGCACCTTGTATTAAAGCTTTGCTTATGTTTATCTGAAACCTTGTGATTGCTATATGCAGGATACAGTGCTTGAGTTGGAATTTCAGGGCATTAAAAAGCAATTTACTATGCTTCAGGTAAAATAGAATCCCTTGTGACAATAAAACTTTCGGAGGATTGAAGCAATAGTTTGATGATAACTGATTATCGCCTTGCAGACATGGCCTGTGCGTTCACCAAGGCCTGTTGCGTCCAAGCTTGCTGCGGATACACCTCTTCTAACAGGGCAGGTATAGAATCTGCATTGATGTTCATTGTCTGTAACAAAATGATTAATATGTTGGCCTTTTCCTTTATTTCATTGTTATAATCTCACATAACCAAATATTTTGAGATGCCTTTTACTTCTCATCATACTCCATTAAATCTTAAGCTTTTCTACTTCTAAATGTTTCCAGCGTGTGCTTGATGCATTGTTCCCGTCAGTTCTGGGAGGAACATGTGCCATTCCCGGAGCATTTGGTTGTGGGAAAACTGTCATTAGTCAGGCACTTTCCAAGGTGATTATGTCTCCTATATTTACGTAGCTCTTGATGATGTAGTCTTTGTGCAGGCCTGCAGCAGATACTCTATTGTATTTATAATTTCGATATGATAGAATCTTTCTTCTGATCCAAATACTGTGTGCAGTACTCCAATTCTGAAGCCGTGGTTTATGTGGGCTGTGGTGAAAGAGGCAATGAGATGGCTGAGGTTCTTATGGACTTCCCCCAGTTGACAATGACATTGCCTGACGGGCGTGAAGAATCAGTCATGAAGAGAACAACACTGGTGGCTAACACATCCAACATGCCTGTCGCTGCCCGTGAAGCCTCCATTTATACAGGTAATGTTCTTATTGCCGTGATATACCATATTGGCTTGGTTTATCAAGTCTATTTCTTTGTTTCAGTAGGAAATGTAGTTACCTTAGCAATATATTCCATGGACATTGGCCCAGTATATTTTCTGAGATCTATATACTAAGTGGAAACTTAGGTGGAAGTCGTGATACTATATGTCCTTCCCTATCAGCTGTATTTCTGTTTGTTGCCAGCTAGTGAAGATGTTTGTGACAGCGTTTTATGCACATGCTTTTGTCAGTAGTATGTGATTATTGTTAGACTTGCTTTGATATCTTGAATAGCACGTTTCATTCACACTTTCAAATCACTGATATTTTTGTTAAACAACTATCCTTTTCATTCAGGAATTACAATAGCCGAATATTTCCGTGATATGGGCTACAATGTCAGTATGATGGCTGACTCCACCTCTCGATGGGCTGAGGCATTGCGTGAGATTTCAGGGCGTTTGGTATGTTCCTCGTCTCTTATCATACTTGCCATTTTCCTTCAGATTATTGTTTTCTAACATTGCAGATTAGAGTTCAAAAGAGTTAATTTGTCTGGCTCATCAAGTTGTGCCAACACAATCTTTCATTGTCGTCGTCTAGCTCTTTATATTTGATTATATTTCACAAATCATCGTGTATGATTTTTGTCTCGTGTCACCACAGCGTTGTCATCCTTTTTATGTTACAATTATTTAGCCATCTGCTTAGATTGGTTGTTTATCTTTAATGATTTAGCAACATTGGTAGAATGAAAAAGTAAAGGATGCACAATTGATTATTGGACCAAGCTACATATTGGAACTGGACAAATAGTTGTGACTGATGGCCAATTAGGAACTACTTTATCATATCGCAACAAAGCAGTTTAAGTGCTAAGATATCATTTGCCTGTTGTTCTGTTTGGTGTTGATTTTTTGTCACTTCATGTTTAACTAACTAATGCTAAATTTTGGTCCAGGCTGAAATGCCTGCTGATAGTGGTTATCCAGCATATCTGGCTGCACGATTGGCATCCTTCTACGAACGTGCTGGTAAGGTAAAATGTCTGGGGAGTCCTGACAGGACTGGCAGTGTCACAATTGTTGGGGCTGTCTCTCCTCCTGGTGGTGATTTTTCGGACCCTGTTACCTCGGCAACCCTCAGTATTGTCCAGGTTAGGAAGCTGCTTACTTAAATCCTTGATTGTATTATGCCAATCCACAGTAAATTGCTTATTTACACGCTCCTCTTATTTCAGGTCTTCTGGGGTTTAGACAAAAAGCTTGCTCAAAGGAAGCATTTCCCATCAGTAAATTGGCTTATTTCTTATTCTAAATACTCCAAGGTCATTTCCTATCTTGCTTAAGCTGTTGATGGTCTTCAGTTATCTAGAAACATTTCACACAAACTGCATAATAAAAGAGAAGAAATGAAAAAGCTGAAGATGTTGCAGAATGCTATGGTATTTAGAACTTTTTAATAAAACAATGTCATTTTGACTGCTGTGTCCTGTTTGTAATGAAAGTTCTGTGATACTGCCACTGAGAATTGTTGCTTATTATCTGCCTATGGGAAAGGGTGCTCTAGTGTTTATGCTTCTTATTTGGACATATTTATTTGCGAGCATTATTTGTCTTTTCTTCTCTTTGTTCTATATGCACTTTCTCCAGTGGCGATGTTATGTGACCATACTATCATCTGGCTTGCAGGCCCTTGAGTCTTTCTATGAGAAATTCGATCCAGATTTCATCGATATTAGAACAAAGGCACGTGAAGTGTTGCAGAGGGAGGATGATCTGAATGAAATTGTGCAGGTAAGGTCTTGTGCCATGTAGATCAATTTCATTCGCATTAACCTTTTTATATTCATCATACCTCGTTGTTGCGCTAATGAATAAAAGTCTTTGTATCTTCATATATATTTTGCCCTACAATTAACTGTTGTGTGCAGTAGTATTTTTATTCATATAGATATAGTATTCCTATACTCAATCTCCTGGTTAGCACTTTCTAACTTGATGTCCTACAATTAGATATAGTATTTTGCCCTACAATTAACTGGCTGGCAGTGTGGATAATTGGATTTTTTATTCCATATTCAGCTTGTTGGTAAAGATGCCCTGGCAGAGTCCGACAAGATTACTCTGGAGACGGCAAAGCTTCTGAGAGAAGATTATTTGGCACAAAACGCATTTACACCGTGAGTGTTTCCCTGTTTGGTTCGACATGTTTTGCTTCTCTTTTTTCTTATTTTAAAAGCTGTGCAATTCTGCTGCTTTATGCAGATATGACAAATTCTGTCCATTCTATAAATCCGTTTGGATGATGAGGAACATCATTCATTTCAACACATTGGCAAATCAGGTACATTCTAAGTTTTGGGATGTTTAATGAGCTTTTGGCTCTTTTCTACCTAATTCATATAATCTGAAATTTAACTTGTGAAGAGTTATAATCCTATTGACACCTACTTTTATAGTGTTTAATGAGGAGATATAAATTTGCTAGCATTTGCAATTCTTATGTTTTATGCATGTATAATTTGTAGGCTGTGGAGCGGGCTGCTGGTAGTGATGGCCAAAAGATAACATACAGCGTCATAAAGCATCGCTTGGGTGATCTATTTTATCGCCTAGTGTAAGTATTTCTAACTATATTTTTTTTAAAAAAAGCTTTTTTGATTGCAATATCACTAACAGTTCTTTTTATATATTACAGATCTCAAAAATTCGAGGATCCTGCTGAAGGTGAAGATGTTTTAGTAGGCAAATTCCAGAAACTGTATGATGACCTTACTGCTGGGTTCCGCAATCTGGAAGATGAGGCGCGGTGAACTGTTGTAAATTTTGTGTAAACAATAAGGACTGCCAGATGTTCCATAAGATACGGATGTTGTAGGTTTATACTATGTACCAGAATTTCTGCACTGCCTCACCACCTTTTTGTTGTCACTAGTGCTCAAGGACACTTCATTTCTTTGTGTATCATTTATTGGTATCATTGTAATAAGCGATGGGCATGCTTGTAGTTTGAATAAGTACAATGTCCATATATTCAAACATCAATGTCATCTTAATGTTTGCTTGTGCTGATTGATCATGTACTTTACTGAAAGGAGTATCTGCAATGCGACAATAACACGTATAGCCGTGCTTGTAACTAAGCTGTGAATGGAACTCAGATAGTGAATTCGGGTAGGTTGGGGTACTGACTTGTTAGATATTATGGAGGTTTAGTGAGCACCATGTTGAATTTATATAACTCCCTTTTGATGGTCGGTGCAAGAAATTGGAACACATTGATTCCGCTCGTTCCTGTCCTTCGCTTCAGGGCCTGCCCCGAGAAGCTCAGCTAATAGAAGGTAGCTAAGATTCATTTTTACAGTTTATTAGTAAACTACATAAGGTACTAACGCACTGTCAAGTGCTAAGTTTTTTCTTTAACTCGGATTATTTTTACGTATATCTACACTTCTTTTTTGATAATTGGTATATCTACACTTTGATGTTGTGGGCTTGACTGATAATCGTGATGAGACCCCTATCTGTACTTTTGTGTGCCACTTTATATCCTGCCTTATTCTATAACCTTATTTATCTCATCATGAACGCTTTAGACGTCCATGTGGCATCTGTTCATCGAGTCTACAAATTTTTAGATAAAAAATTACAATCATTTGTCATCAAACACAAAAGCATACAATGGTCGCATAACTCAACATACTACTCTCTCTGTCCCAAAATATTTGTGATTCTAGGTATATACTATGTCACAGGACATTCTACTGAACTCTGAACAACCATCCTGTCTAGGTTCGTAGAATGTTTCATGAATCTACTCAAAAACTTTGCTAGAATGATAAATAAGCTGGGACCGAGGGAGTAGTGAAAACTGAAAATGAGTGCTAGACTTGCAAAAAATCATTTTCTTCTTCCGGGCTCGGTCAAAACAGGAATAAACTGGTACTGAGGGAGTACTGAAAACTGAAATTTTGTGCTAGACTTACAAACATCATTTTATTCTTCCGGGCTCGGTCAAAACAGGCCAAAGCTAACTGGCTGATAAAAAATGATCTACCTACTAATTTTTTTAGTCATCTTTGGGAAAGCACCTTTAATATGCCTAATCATTGGGCATTTTCAATACAGCGCACATAGGCATATGCGGCCTATTATGACATGTTGTTATTTGTGTCGACAGGTTGTTATTGGATTAGGTCCATGTGGAGGGTTTCCACGAGAATTCCCTTAGCTCACAGCAAATATATATTCAAAATTAAAACTATTATCCGCTTTCACAACAATTCTTTCCCTCAATTAACAACTTATTGTGCATTCCTACTTTTCCTGGTTTCTTCATGTTATATTTGCCGATTTGTAAAGTTAAGTTCATAAGTAATCCTTTTCTTCCTTCCTTCCTTGTTCAGTTAACACGACAAACACATATTCTGTTAACATTTCTTTTCTGAAGCCACCTAAAATAGCCATAGAAAACACCCAAAATGCATCCAAGTGATGTGCATGGGACAATTTTTGTTTTCACGTTGATCATTAGCTTTAAGCACACTATAGTTACTCAAATATTAGCATACTTGATGTCAGAATGTTAGTAGAAATGGTATCCATATTTCATCGTCCACGGCAAGGAGTAGTCATGAAATTTGAGCCACTACAAAACAGAGAAGTCAAGATAGCAACGTCGTGGTCACATTCGTAAAATTATTTTACCGCACATGCCTCTAAATAACATAATTTATCCACAATATGCTAAACTTATATTCATGTCGTTCTGACAACTCAAATGAACTAGAAAACAACCAGTAAAGGGTGTCCGAGCGACATCATTTCAAAAACAGAGTAGTAAACATTAAATTGTATTTGTATGTTAAACTCTTGATGCAGCTAACATGGTGAATATAAAGGGGCAAAAATAACCAAGGAAATGGTGCTTAGACCGGTAGACCCGAGGCCGAGAGAGTAATTTTGTAGTATTCGGCAATTGGTTATGTGACATCTCTGCCGTCTTCCTCCGCGGCCACTGTGAAAGCGGAGAGTCAGATTAACCTCCCGGGTAAATAAATCTACTACAAGGCCTTAAACAATTAATTAACTCCACTCCGCCGTTAATTAATCAAGCAGCTTAAATCTCTCCTTCCTTTCCACCACCACCACCGCCGCGGCTCCACCTCCTGGTCTCCCCTCCGCCGCGGCTCCACCTCCTCGTCTCCCCTCCGCCGCGCGCGAGCCCTAGCCCAATCTCGCCGGCGACAGGACCCAGATCCCGCTGCTCGCGTGGATCCGGGTCGCGCCCTGCCGGACTCGCCGGTCCTCGCGCTCCAGGCTGGATCCGGTAAGTCTCCTCGGCGCGCTCTGCTGGCTGAGCTCCGACCGATGCCTCGTGCTGCTCTGTTCGCATTGCGCTGGGGCTGTCCTGGGATGGGTTCGTCCTGCTGCGGCCTGATACTTGCTTACGTTGCTGTGCTCGTGGAGTTTCAGTTTCCGCGTGAATTCCTCGAAGCGTTTTTGGCGTGAGCGTGTGAATTTGGTGCGTGTTGGTGGTCGTTGGGTTTGGATATGGAATGCGGTTGGGGTCATGGAATTCAGCTAGGAGCTGACTCTGTTTGACTCACGCTTTTGGTGTGCATGATTTGATTTAGGCTATGGGATCGCTTACTATTTCGGTTCTGATCAGTAAGGGTTTGTATTTGAATTTTTTTTTGGTAGCCTTCTAATTCTCGTTGAACTGCGAGCTTTGGTAGTCACAAAGCAAGCAAGCAGGAGCATCAGGGTAGTGACAGAAAAGAGGTAGCAGATCTCATAAAGCACCTTTGGATAGTAGAGGGGAGCTTGTTGTCCGTCTGTAGCACCATATCTTGCTCAATTGTCTTACTGCACGTGAGATATATTTGATTCATATCTTTCCTGATCCTTCGTATCTTTCCTGATCCTTGTATTAATGTTGTGGATGCTTTGCATTGCAGAAAATTGACTACTCTGAGGACAGACTGAATCACCCTGTCTGGAGGTTGCTACGTGGCATGTAGTCTTGCATCATTGGTGGAGGCTGTCATCACAAGGCATATATTGTGATTTGGCTATGGCCAGGAGATGAATGTACCTCATTCTTGGCAGAGGAGCAGCAAGGACATGACAGCCATGCCCCCTACGCGCCAACGAGGCGCCGCGAAGAAGCCCATGTGGATCATTGTGCTGCTGTCATTGGTTTGTGTTGCTCTTATGGGGGCCTATGTTTACCCTCCACGACGTTACTCCGCTTGTTACTTCTTTGCTTCAAGTGTCTGTACTCCGTTCAAGGATTGGCTGCCTGCTGTGGCCCAACGGGAGCGAACTGACGAAGAGATTATTTCATCTGTGGTTACCAAGGACCTCCTTTCGATGCCTATGCCCATGTCAAAGAATCCAAAGATTGCCTTTATGTTCTTGACACCTGGTTCATTGCCCTTTGAGAAATTGTGGGAGAAATTCCTTCAGGTTTAGTGCACCTTACCCATCACATGCTTTTCTATTCAATCTTTTTCGAGTTTGTATTATGCAGGTTTGTACCATTGTCATTTTGTCATCTAGTTATGAACTCTTTGACTTATTTTAGCTTCTTGGGTTTCTGCATCCAGGGACATGATGGACGATACTCCATATATATCCATGCATCGCGTGAAAAACCTGTACATTCTAGTTCTCTGTTTGTTGGTCGTGAAATTCACAGTGAAAAGGTACTTTTACCTTCCATTCCATATACTCCGTACTTCCATAGTCCTATTTGTCTTAGTTCATAATTTTGATCTGTGAACCAAAGAGTAAAAGGAAATAATAGAAACTATGACACTGCTATTCTTTTTCAGTGCTATTTAACGAGAAATTTGCACCACAAGTAAGTAGATCTATCGTGCCATAGGTATTGAACTTTTATTGAAGGTGGTACTGCCATTAGGTAGAACATGTGCAACACATAGTTGAAGCAGTCAGATTGTTGATAGTCTCAGTAGAAAAAAATGCATGTTATTTCAACAAGCTGTCTATTTAACAATGGAGGTGTGATATGATGACCACTATAATGGAAGACAACTAGATTTTTTAGTCTCATGACAAAACATATTTTGGTACCTTCTGAGTAAAAGATTCTGACATTTTAACTATTAGGAATTTTCAGATGCTTTATTGGAACTAAACAGGTTTTAGAATGAACTAATCTTGTATTATGATATTGTGGGAGGATAAGATGTTGTAACATTAGTTTCCGTAAGCCAGATAGTGAGGTATAAATGATTTGTTTATAGAGTTCATGACTGGGGACTAAAAAGATCGAAAAGCATCTGGATTAGTTTCCAAATTTCCAAGTTCTTGAAGTGAAATTACTTTTGCAATGAGTGCTCTGAATACCGGCTGTGGTTTTCACTTGGGTTCTAGGATTTGAAGACCTTTTACAGCAAAAGAACTATGTCTTGTCTTCTATTTTTTTGTATTTATTTTTTATAATACGAAGGATTCCTATCATTTGTGAGACATCCAACTTCCCTTTTCCGATACATCATTGCATTAATATTTTCACCATGTGTGCCTTTGTGGAGGTGAAACACTAAGCTGTCTTTGGACTCTAGGTGGTATGGGGGAGGATTTCGATGGTTGATGCGGAGAAGAGGCTGTTAGCAAATGCATTGGAAGATGTTGATAATCAATTTTTCGTCTTGCTTTCTGACAGGTTGGGTGATTGCATCAGAGGCTTTCTCAAAAATTTTATAGTATTATTTTAAAACTTTTTCCCTTTTTATGGCAGCTGTGTCCCGCTACATAAATTTGATTACATCTATAATTATCTGATGGGAACAAATATCAGCTTCAGTAGATTGGTAAGAGCACTTGAACTCATATTTCGCTCCTTATCAAAATGAAAAGTACATAAAGATAAAACCAGTAAAAAGGCTGATGCCTATGAATGTACTCCCTCCGTTCATTTTTACATGTCGTTTTGAAGTTGGGCACGGGAATTAAGAAGTAAAAAAGGTGGGTGGACTGAAAACGAGGAGAGAGATAGAGATAGAGGTGTAGTGGATAGGTAATATTGTACTGGGAAGAGGGAAAGGTGCATTGGGAAGCGAGAATGACATGTAATTTGAGAAAAGTTGGGAACTCTAGAATGTCATCTATTATTGAACGGAGGGACTATTTTTTTTGTAAATATTTGCCCATGTACTGGGCACTGCACCTTTATTTCAAATTTACATGAGGTACTATTAGCTTAGGAAAAATCATGAATCTGTAACTAGGATAGCTTCCATCTTGTGCATTGTATTGCACGGTCAACACTTTTCTTGGCAATTGTTACTATAAAGGAAATTCACGTACTATAGGATAGTGTAAAAAATTTATTTTGATATAAAAGAATATATCAAGGAGTTATGGTCACTATTCAGTTGTGTGCTACTTTTTAAGTTGTGACATGTCGATGAAAAACTGTTCATGTGTGCTTGCTATATTTTTATCCATGCCATCAGCTTCTTGGATCCTGGTCCACATGGAAGTGGAAGGTATTCCCCAGAAATGTTTCCTGAAATTGAACAGAGGGACTTCAGGAAAGGTGCCCAGGTACATTTATTTTTGTACTAATTTAGTATTTTACAAATTGTTTGGATTCATCCAGTCTTTCATAGAGAAGTTGTAATCGTATTTTGGTGGATCTGGAGTGTGTGATATGTCCATGGAGGGCATTTGTGCAGTACTGCCACGTGGAGGGAGCCATGCACTGTTTAGTAATTTTACCGTAGAATTATGAGTTGAAGCCCCACCCATCACTACAACAACACCTCTCTAGAACTGAAATTTCGTTCAAAGCACATCTCACTAAGCTTGTGTACCATGGTAACTGATTTGAGATGGTTACATCGTCATTTGCTGCTGCAAAGTCCACTTATTCCTATGTCCACATCTATATTTGTAATCTCTATATCCTTTCTTGTAAACTGTCAAGTTCAGTAGCTAGGACTGGTAGTTACCAATGATGTGTGATGATTACTTACATTTTTCATGCTTCGCTGAGTAAAATTTTGTGATTGATGTAGTGGTTTGCTATAACACGACGACATGCTTTACTGATTCTAGCAGACAACCTTTACTACGACAAGTTTAAACTATATTGCAAGGTATGTTCACTCCCTAAGGATTCTTCCTTTTTTTCCAGTGGAATGAAACTAGTACTCCATTACCTATCACCCACACACCGCTGAATTTTTTTATGCTATCAATAACTGCAAAATGAAGTTAATAACAGAGCTAACCTTTTCTTTAGATCTGTAGTATGGAACTATTATTATATTGGAACTATCAGTTGTGTATATTTCAAAATGATCCAAATGGTAATCAAGAAAAAAATGTTTGAGTTTCAACTGCTTTAGCCAGTAAGGCATGGGAAACAACAACAACAACAACAAAGCCTTTTATCCCAAGCAAGTTGGGGTAGGCTAGAGATGAAACCCATAGGAAACACGAAAAGGAGAGATCCAAAAGGAACACAAGACATGGGAAACCAAGAGGCCAAATGCTTTTTAACATATAGCCACAAGACCTTCAAATGGTTACCTTTAGTGCCCTTTGTTAGTGTGCGATTTCACATTTTTAGTTGGTGCCAAAAATCAAAAGAGAAGAAAAAGCATACCAGGTTTCTATATCACTTCTCATGCAAATAATCAGATGACAGGCTACCAGTATTATGGCCATGCTGCATGGTAGCTGTTTTAAAAATGAAAATGCTCGTGACTTTTGGAATGCCCACATCGCCTATCATAGTTCTTAGTTTGTGAAAAATAGTTTTTAGCTAAGCTGATGTTCTTGTTTTTGTTTTTGCAGCCAGCAGAGGGACGCAACTGTATTGCTGATGAGCATTATTTGCCAACCCTCTTCAACGTCAGTAACATCTTTTGAAGTTGATATATCTTTTCCTTTTCTCCTGGTCCCTTGCTTTTCTCTTGTAATAGAGTTGCACTTTAATTTTCAGATGGTAGATCCTGGTGGAATTTCTAATTGGTCAGTGACTCATGTTGATTGGTCTGAGGGAAAATGGCATCCAAGGTCTTATAGAGCTGCTGATGTTAGCCACGAACTCTTAAAGAACATCACGGTATGCTTTTATCATCTAAAAACGAAATCTTGTTTCCACTTCTCTCTTTATTTCATACTGATTTAGTTGCTTAACTTTGTGCAGTCTGTCAATGAGAATTTCCATGTTACAAGTGATGATAAGGTAATCATACACCTCCTTCTAATGTCCTAAGCACATCGGAATTAGCAGCTACTAGAATTTGGTGGTGGTGTTACTCCTAGTTAATAAGGATATCTCAAAATATTTTAATTTTTCCCATGTGCTATGCTCTCAATGGATCAATCTTGGGTCAAGTTTTAGTTAGTTAAATTAGATCACATATGGCCTGGGCCAACACACACAACTTTTGTCAAATCAAGATACAATGATGTAGCATTCATACGATATTTTGATGTATTCCGTTATGTGACCTTTCTCGAAATAAATGCATTCTGAAGAATACCCCCCACCACCTCAAATTCATCTGTTCTCAAATCAAGATACAATGCTGTAGCATTCATATGAAAGTTGATGTATTCACTTCAAATGTCTACTGCAGAAAGTTGTGACGGCAACTCAATGTATGTGGAATGGAACAAAACGACCATGCTACCTTTTCGCTAGAAAGTTTTACCCAGAAGCTCAGAACAACCTACTGAAGCTATTCTCCAGTTTCGCATGAGTTCTGCATATGATTCTTTGCCTTTGGCTTGGGATGCCCCTGGATTTTTTTTTCCTGTTCATGTAAATTGTGAAATTGATACTAGATGCTTAACACAGATCCAGGGCCAGGGATAGGTTGCTGCCGCAGCACTGGTGACACATTGTAATTCTGTCCCTAGGTAGGGCCAAGGTGCTTTCTATTTAGTATTGACACTACCCTGCCCGTTGGCCTTGTATGTTTTCATTAGTTCTTCACCTCCTTTCTCATTTTAGATTCATAGATCTCATTTCCTGAGTAACAGGGTTTTGTCAATTCGAACTGTTATTATATGATCCATTCTTTTGTAGACATGAAGATATTATGAAATGAATACCACCATATAGTTTAACCTGATCTTGTTCCCCTTTTGTTTCACTTTTATGATTCTGACATGCATAATTTTATGGCAACGTATCATATGAGAACCAGGTTGGTGTAATAACTATTGAGAACTCCAATCCGGGCCACATGATCTTGATCCAATTGGGGAGCATGAATTCAGGTGGGGAGCATGAATTCAGGTGGGGGGGATTTGCAAAATCACCGCCCACTTAATCATACTTTTGCAAATTCTCGCTCCCACCTCTCCCTATGTGTCCCCCTGGATCAAGATCATGTGGCCTAGATTGAAGTTCTCAAAGTTCTCACACGAACCCGGTTCTCATAGGATACGTTGTCTAAATTTAAAGGCACCTTGTGGGAATGACGTCAACTATATTCGATTGTTTAATTTTTTTGGTACTCCCTCCGGATTTTTTTTTACATTTGACAATTTGTCTTATTCAAAAAAATTAAGAATTATAAAATATTTTATTATGATTGTTTTATCACCAAAATAAGATGTAAAACAAAACTTACTACTCCCTCCATCCCATTGAAAGAGTCATTTTAGACTTTTAGACATCGTCCTTTGACTGTTCGTCTTATTCATAAAATTTATGTAAATGCTATTTATTTTTGCTAACTTAATTTATCATTAGTGATATTTTAATAATAATGTATTTATTTTAGTATTTTTATAAAATTTTTGAATAAGACAAGCGGTCAAACGTGAAATCTGAAAAGTCAAAAACGACACTTTCAGTGGGATAGAGGGAGTATTTTACATATTTGAAAATTATTTTCAATAAGATGAATAGTCAAATGTAACGGAAAAAATCAACAGTGTCAACAGTTTAAGAACTAATTTAAGAACGGAAGCATGGTCATTAACCTCGGTTCAGAATGTTATATTGTGCAGTTCTTTCCTGTACGGCAGCATTGTTTCAGCATACAGTGAGTATCTCGTCCCTGAACAAGTATTCAATGTAGCAATGACCGTCTAGTTAGGCACTAATCATGTCAAGACTCTAAATTTTGGATATTGCTAAACAAGACATTAATGTACACCTCTTAATCCAGCACAAAAACTCAAACTACACAGGTGCCGCTCTACTCAAGTTAGAATGATATGAAGGAAATTAATGAGCCGTTTTCACATGATACGGGAGTTGCACTGTTTTTGAGGTGCAGCCATTGTTACAAGGTCACTGAAAGGATCCCCAAAAGGATTTGAAGGAGAATAATACTGCTGCTGCTGGTAGTGGTACAGATTCGGTTGCGGCACCATCATCAGTTGCTGCTGTTGTAGTTCAGAATACTGTTGCTGCGGCAGAAAATACTGCTGCTGTTGCTGAGCCATCATTGCTAACTGCACATTAGATGGTGGAGCGAAGGCGCCGGACATGGCGAACGGATCACTGGTGTCAAAAGGGTTGGCTACTCCCAGGCTGCCGGTGTATGTCACGCTGGCGATCTGCTGCCTCCTCGCCTCGTCTTCGTAGAGGCTGTCGAGTAACAGCTTGTCAAATCCTCCAGCCTGTTGACCACATGCAAACATGCAAGTGCGGTTCAGTTGTTGGTTAATTACTCTGAATTTTCATCACAACTTCGGTATCTGATAAGCAGCGTATGGAGTAAAGATATTGTGCGTACAAATTTGGTGTCAACTGCTTGGCTAGTATGGATGCTTGGAGCAGTCACCAGTGCCAGCTCCCACCCAGATGCGTTTCTATCAAACAGATCGTAAGATGTCGAGGTTTTGTTGTGGTCACCTACATCCAAGGCCATAGCAAGTTCAGACATTTCCTTTTCGTAACGTTAATAGCAGCAACGCAGATTTTTTCTTAAGATTTTTCTTAAATAGTATGGTGTGGTATTAGGTGTGTCAAAAATAATACTTGTAATGCTCTTTTGAGGAGGTGGATCCAATTGATCAATAAGTGATCAACTTATACCTGATCCCACAATGGCAAGTGCCAATGCATTGTTTGCTTCGAGTTCCGAGATCAAAGGATGCAAATCTGCATCCAAGTTCTGCACACAGGACAGGACAACCCAGGAACATCAAGACATAGGATTCAGGTATAATTAGCAGTAAGGTTAAGTAAAAACTGATCGGGTGAGCTTACTAGTAGATCTCCAGTTGTTTCCTGTGGCTGGGGTTCAGGCTCAGGTTGAGGCTCTGGTTCTTGTTCAGGCTCTGTGGATTCTTCTTTCTCCTCATATGTCGGCTTCTCGGGTTCCTTTGGAGCTTCTTGGTTATAGGTAACTAGCTTACTCTCCTCACTCTCCTGGTTGGTAACATTAAGAGTTACAAACATTAATAGTAAAGCAAATATTCTCTCCTATGTTTTTCTCCAAAAGAATTGAACTCACCGCACTCTTAATTGAGGGACGGGGTGCTTCTCTGATGTACTCTTCCATTGTTGCTAGGAACGATGAGGGTGGCTGCAGATATTCGTAATTAGTGCGCATTACAACTCCATAATCATTAGATCTTTGCCAAAACAAAATTTGCGACTTGGAGTTTTGAGTGTTAACCATGAACAGCTGACGAGACAAAGTAACTGACCTGTCTGAGCGTTGGAAACTGGAATGTCCTGGCAAGCTCAAGATGTTTGCAGAAGTCATAGAATTCAGCAAGGTGTTCTGCCTGTGAATTCATAAAGTAGATACATGACAATACCAATTTTCTTGTGATAAGCATTTGGTGAGCTTGACATGCTAAGCTTCATTTCAGTAGAACATGACGCTACAAAATTTGACACACCTGCAGGCCCGCTCTTTTATAGACAGCCAGTGCGTTGATAGCATCATATTTTGGCATATCAAAGAACTGCACCGAATCAGTAAGAAAAGTATGGCTATAAATCAGCAACAACAATAACAATCCTTCATGTGGTAGGATCCAGTTAAGAAGAGCTTCTTTACCATATCAACAAGATTGATGATGCCATCATTAATTGCACAATATATTTTGAAGCTCTCCTTCAGAACCTAAGAAATGGAATACCACCATGAGGATATCTAAGAACGAATAATATCTTACAACATGGGAACGATCTTTGCAAGAAAAGAAAAATTGAATTTGAAGCTTACCAGGGCTAGTGCATATTGAACAAGGTAATTTGAGCAGGCAGCCCCTTCAGGCTGCAACGTGTGAAACAAGGATCGAACTCATGAACAGCATGCAATCAATAAGTTTACAAGCGCTTAGCAATATAACTAGGGAGTGTCAAACCTGGACGCCTATGAGCCTGAAAAGAAGCTGCTGCAGCGCAGGCAACTGCTCCAAAAGATCAGGAGAGGGTAGGGTCCTGGTTTTACTATGTGCCTGTCAGGATTACAACATGAGATAGAATATCTAAATTGTTTCAATGTTAAGTAGTACTAATTTACATGAAGAAAAAACTACCTTACTAGAACACTCGGGTGATTTTACCAAACGCTCAGTTTCAATGTCATATTTCAGAACCCTGAAGCACTCGAGCCGTTCCTCCAGGAAGACTGCATAGGTGCGAACCCATGCGGAGCAATCCCAAGCTGCAACATCAAGTAGAGAGAAAATGAGGAATCATTTACTTGGTGATTTACAACTTCGCTAATAGTTCAGCAGGATGCAGAGAAGTAACCTAATGGGCTTGAATCATCCTTGAAATTCGCTAAATGCAACATACTTCCCCTATATGAATAGGCCAGGAACTCTTCCTTGAATGTAGGATCGCCTTCTCTCAGAAGCCTATGTACCACTATCAATGTCTTTAGTGCAACCTGGATGAGTTCAGGTGATGATAAGAAAGACCATAAATTGTGCACATGGTAATTAGAGAGGAGGAATTAACATGAGGCAAGTAGGAAGAACACCCACTATCCAATTCTTAGTCTTTGACAATCTTCTTGCCAATGCATAGATACAATAGGAAACGTCGGCACGAGGGCGATTTACCGAGGTCGCGTAGAATATTTCTGCAGCGTCAGAGGGACAGATTGGGGGCGTGGGAACAGATTTTAACCAATTCAAACAAGCGAAAGGAACAAGACTTCTACTCACTTCTGACATGCCGTTCTTTGGGAGGGCATTCTACATGGTTGGTCGCTTTCACAATCGCGATATCCAATTCCTATTCAGATAAGCAACGAGTATCAAATAATTAGTAGGCATTCATCAAACAAAATGTTCCAACGAACTTCAATTACGGAAGAGCAGAGGAGAATACAGAATCCACACCGATCAATCAGAATTCTTCTCTGCTTTTACATAATTAATCAGGAAACATAGTCAGAACACACAAATCAAATATTTTTTTTTGGAAAAGCACAAGAACATATTGGAAAAATAAGCTACAAAATTTCACGTTCTGATCATTTCTACGTTGCACTCAACGTCAGAGGAGGCAAGGAAAGGGGGCGCAAAGATGCATCATTCTTCGGGACTACCGGCCGTTCAGTCTCGCCATTGCCCCTCACCTTGAAATCGCTGTTGACCTTGGCGAGGCCTACCCTGGTGGAGTCCTTGAGGGCGCCGTAGGCCTTGCGCCACGACCCCATCAGGCCGTGATCACCAAACCCACTCCGCGCCCTCGCTCCTCCTCCACCTCCTCCTCGCTCTCAATCACCAATGCCGCCTCGCCGCCGCAGACCCTGCTTCCCCATACCCTGCCCGACACACGCCTTTTTACTAATTTTAGCATGTGGTCCGTGCTCCATTGATCGAGAGAGGACGAGAACAGATGCCGCCATTGCATCAGCCCGGCATGCTCGGGAGAAAGGACGATGACTAAGACGCCCTCCGGTCTCCCTCTGACAGGTGGGCTCTCTCAGATGTCACTCGTGAGCCAACAAATAACAAAGCCCGCACCTCTGACCGTTACTCGTATCAAACCGGCCCGGCCCAGCCCAGCCCAACAAGTCTCTCCAATACCCGAACAAATTCCCCTTCCCATTCCTCCCCTCCCCACCCACTGACGCCGACGAGCAAACCCTAGAGCGTGCGCGAGAGCGAGGAGATCGATCAGCCATGGCGCTGCGAGCCCTCTACAACGAGATCCGCGGCATGAAGGTGCGGGAGGTGCCAGGGTACCTGAAGCCACGGCTGACCTGGGGGAACGTGAAGAAGAACGCCGACCAGGCCGTGGACCGCTACATCGAGAAATACATCGAGACGGGGTCGCCGCAGCCGCTCTTCCACGTTTGCTTCGGCGGGATGGCCTTCTCCTACCTCGTCAACCTCCCTTGGGAGCGCGCCCACCTTGCCCACCTCGAGGAGATGGAGAAGCACGGCGGGAAGCACTAGATCCATCCAAGGTAAGCCTACGGCTGCCCGTCTCCTCTAGCCTTATCCCATGCTATCGTGTGCGATCTGGATCGGCGCGATCGGTTTTGTAATTTCGCATCTGGATGGGTCGTGGAGGGGGTAGTGAATCTAGATGCGGGGCGTTGTTCATTATATATAGATTCGGCTGTCTTTGTGAGACGTGATTGCAGTGATTGTTTGCCTGTATTTGTGCTTAACTGAGTGTGACAATGCGGTGCTCCTCTATGTCCGTGGAAGAGTATGATGTATGAAATGTGAAATGGAAGGTTGTATGAATTGATGAATGTGGATACTGATTTAAATTTTCCATTCATTGGATTTACTGCTATTGCATTGTCATAGGATCCTCTTGTTTTGTATATCAATATTTTGGAGTTGCTCAAGAATCTCAGGCTTTTCCTCTCACTATCTCATCAATAAATTCTTACTTAATCAGTCAATTTTCACTATACTCGAGTTATATTATGTACTTTCCTCGGTGCTGTGTATGTAAGTTAGTGATTCTACTGATCTCTATGCTGTGCACTTTCACTATACTTAATTGATCCTACGTTTTATTGGAAAACTGAGATTTAGTATACTGTTTTCCTGCATTGTAAAGTTGCCGCTATGTGGTCAAAATTTTCCTCAAGTAATTCATAGAATATATTCACTTCCAATCAATGTATTGTTGACCTGGAACTTTTGTGCTTGTACTTTGAAATGGGTAATTAAGCTTCCATGAATTTGATAATTTTGTTAGGAACTCAAGAACTTGCACGGTAGTAAACCATTAAGTTTATTGTGGAGCTTTGAAGTAGCTGAGTATCTGACTCGTGTAGGAGACGAATGGTACTCCCATTGTATATGCATATCTTAGTTGTGTTCTAAGAACATAAATCTCAAAATTTTGGGATGGCAAAAGAATTATAAGGAATTGGTAAATGCAATTTGGTACAAAGGTCAACTATGTGGTTATTTGTTATTGTTATTGTAATTTTAGTTTGATGCATTTCCATGTGCTATAATAATGTCAACAAATACAGCTTTGGACAAATGATGATGTTCCCTGAGTAAGCTGGTGACATCTGCATCAGTTTGTGTGTACATTATCTTTGCCTCTTAAGCTTCTTTCCAATCAACAGTTTTGTGACACCCTGCCCTTTCCTTGTTTCAGGACTGGCGATATATCTGGGCTCTTTTGAAGTTGATGGCTTAGTTTTCTTCTACCGATGACTTCTTTGAGTCAATGTTCATTTTATGTTTTATTTTGTACTCAGACAGCAAATGTCCATCTTATTGCTATGTTCCTCAGCACCTCGTCATAAGTAACTTCAAACTGGGAAGTTCATGCCTTGTGATTAAAAACTTTTTCAGTATTGACAAGTGGGCCATGAAATGTATACTTCAATAATAACTTGCTGCATTCTGGTCGAATCAAAGTTGGAATCATTTGTTGGTGGATGCTTATTGCTGGATCATTGTGAATTCGTTTGTGATGCTTCATATATTGGTTTATGTAGCCACTAATTTGGCTGTATATCTAGTAAACATTATGCAGCTTGTATGAACCATATGCGACTATTTATTTGGGCCAACGTTTCTATTATCTGTGGCCTATGTAGCTACCTGTGTCCACAATGCTCGAGCAAATATTGTGTCTGCAGGCTCGGATGTGTTTACGAGCCAAGCTCTGAACCTTGTACTACTTTCTTACTAAATTGTTGTCGTCGTTGATTTTTTGTTATGTTTGATCATTTGTCTTATTCAAATAAAGTTTAAAAAATATCATATATTTTGTTAGAATATGTTTTATCACTAAAGAAACTTGAAACATAGCATATAAATTTTTGTATTTGAAGAAAATTTTCGAATAAGACGAATGACAAACGTCACGGAAAAAGTTAATGACGACAATAATTTAGTAAAGGAGAGAGTATTAGATGGAACAGAACAATTTAGTGGAGCCAGTGTTTACGGCATCGAACCGACTCTGGCAACAATACAACTGCAAAGCTGGGTTCTGAGTCAAAAGGTAAAGCAGGGTTTGAATCGACTATGTACCAACAATATACTCCCACCATTCTTAAATTGTTGACTTCGTTGACTTTTTTCATTATGTTTGACCACTCGACTTCTTCAAAATATTTTTTAAATATATAAAATTAGGACTTCGCTACAGTACGAAGATAATAAATACGAAACTGCTACGAAGATTTTCTCCCGCATGATCCCGGCTGTTCTGCTATCTCCAATATGGCAGACCCACTCATATTTTTTTTCAACCCTTTCTTTTTTTATATAAGAGGAGGAAAAAGACTACATCAAACCTTGCAAGCGATTTGCACAACTGCAAGTTACGCTACTAGTACTCTACTGCTTTCTCCAACAAAAGCAGATGACGAACATAGGGCAATTCTTGTTCGAATCCTATTCTTTTAGCACACATGAGCAAACTTGAGGTTAGCCGGAAAAAAAACAAGATGGTTACCAGCAAAACACATCTTACAAGAGAGACACCGGAGCAACACATCTTGTCGTGGAGATTTTATATTTTAAGAAAATAATAGTGTAATTTATTACCGGGAGAGAGGGAAGAAAATAAAAGGAAGGAGAAGTCTACGTGTACGAAAGAAAAAAGTACGAAGTGGCTACGAAGCAAACTTACGTGTACGAAGGAAAAAAGTACGAAGTGGCTACGAAGCAAACTCGCCAGGTAACCAACACTGGTGTTTCCTTTTATTTTCTTCCCTCTCTCCCGGTAATAAATTACACTATTATTTTCTTAAAATATAAAATCTCCACGACAAGATGTGTTGCTCCGGTGTCTCTCTTGTAAGATGTGTTTTGCTGGTAACCATCTTGTTTTTTTTTCGGCTAACCTCAAGTTTGCTCATGTGTGCTAAAAGAATAGGATTCGAACAAGAATTGCCCTATGTTCGTCATCTGCTTTTGTTGGAGAAAGCAGTAGAGTACTAGTAGCGTAACTTGCAGTTGTGCAAATCGCTTGCAAGGTTTGATGTAGTCTTTTTCCTCCTCTTATATAAAAAAAGAAAGGGTTGAAAAAAATATGAGTGGGTCTGCCATATTGGAGATAGCAGAACAGCCGGGATCATGCGGGAGAAAATCTTCGTAGCAGTTTCGTATTTATTATCTTCGTACGTATAGCGAAGTCCATAAAATTATAAGTTGTGTTTCAACTTCCTTTGATGATAAAACAAATCATAGTAAAATATTTGATAGTTCTTAAACTTTTTTGAATAAGAAGAACGGTCAAACGTAAGGAAAAAGTCAACGGCGTCAACAATTTAAAAATGGAGGGAGTAAACACAAATCCAAAGAAAAGAGTTAAAACACAAATCCAAAGAAAAGAGTTGAAACGACAATGCCAGGGTAACCCAAATATCAACTGATCATTAAACTGTTTGTTCTACATTGGTTTTACATCATCTGTGACCGTTACAACAAAAGTTTGAACAATTTGATTTGTAAACATTTCAATTCTACATAACCAACACTGGTATCCAAAAATGGCATTGACATGCTCACCAACCATATTTTGCTTGTGTTTCTGCTTTGGTTAGAATGCCCTTGGACCGTCTCTCAGCAAGTTCCATCTCCTTGGACTTCATGTCAAAGTATAAAGAACCAATTTGATGCTTCCTTTTATGCAACTTGGATGGCTTTCCTTTTGCTGAAGGAGCAGGCTGTTCACAAGGTAGAAATCGAAGCTAAGGACCATTAACTTGATACAGAACATATTATTTTTCTGTACAAAAGGAAATACTGATAGTGTCTAGGTAGACATACAGTTTTTGAGCTGGTTATACTATTCAAACTGGTTTGTTTAAGAGGGGAACACTTAATTAAAAAAAAACATGGTTCCAATCAGGAACCCATGTGATCATATAAGTACCCTGGGAATGCATGAAGCCCAGAATACCGTATTAACAAAACACGGGAACCATATGTCTATTAGTTCGTTATCAAAATTATAATAATTAGGAGATGCCGCCAAACAATTTTTCTACTACAAATTGGGAAACTGGCAATATATATTATAGAAACAATATCCACTTGCATCCCATCACTAATAAAATCGTTTGTGTTAGTAGCCTATTTTCTTAATTCCACCGCCTACTACTAATCCGAAGCTAGGTTCTTAGAAGCATCGGTTTTTCCATGGACCCAAAATACCACGGCAAGAAAATATTTTATGCACTAGCTTTGTCCACTGAATTTGAACTGCATATTGAACTTTGATATGTTAATTTGGGATACTTTACTGCAAGCACTCAGAACCTGATAGGTGCTTTTATATTGCACCCTTTGAGAATCGTTCAAATATTAAATCACAAACCAAGGGTGGGTTCTATTTACTTAACACTGAAATGCTGAAATTTCGTGATGTTATATACAAACTGGGTACAGGAAACAAGCATTTATTAAGTGCTTCCTGATGACTATAAACATTTTATGTCTGTATGACTATAAGCATTTATTAGTCCCTCCCTGAATAAGTATAGGCTATAAACAGAAACACTGTCTGTCTGTATGATAGATAAACAAGTATAACAACCATATATTTACATGATAAACATTTTCATAAACTAAGTGTACAAATCACACCAATGATGAAGTCCAAAACATAATTGCCTGCTCTGCTGAAGATCTAGCAGCCTAAAATGATTAACAGAAATACTTAGTAGCCATGTATTAAGTGTTTCCTGATGAATAAATTAAAGTGAAAATAAAAACAACATGACGTGTGTGCCTATTTTTCAAGAACCATCAGTTGTCGAAACGCATCAAATCCATCATTGCATCTGAGCATATGAAAACAATACTGATTTTGGTGTGTCAAGCAAGCATGAAAGGATAGAAAGTCATAGCACTAGCTACAGCCTACAGGTTCGATGGTTTGAATAATGAGCATATGACAGAGGATAGCATTCTTAATCAAAATCCATCTGCTAGGTTTGGTACAAAGTACTAAGGTAGCAAAATTGTAATATACAATGAGTAATAAATTTTTCAGAAGGAGCTAGCATGAAGTTATGGATCTGTACCTGATAACTAGGTCCAAAGGCCAACCCAGTGAGCTTGGACTTATCCTGCTTCGGTCGGTTCTTCATCAGTTCTTCCTGGTTTACCTCTACAATCTCAGTTGGCATGTCATTCCTACCTCTCTTGCCTCCAATCCTACCCATGACCGGGGGTAGTACTGGAGGTGGAGGGAATGATGTTGCCGCCGCCGCCTCATGGCCATACCCACCAGTATACTCTGCTCCATATGGCGCTGCCGCCAAATTTGCATACCCACCAACATGCTCGCTTCCGTTTGGATGAGTATATCCACCTCCTTGCTCCCCTGAATATGCAGCATATTGCTCTCCAGTCACATAATTCACATTGCCATTAGGATCCCAACCATAATTTGCGCCATATTGAGCATAGTAGTTTGGATCCCATGCATAAGCTTCATATCCACTAGCGCTCCCAGTTCCAGCATCATAGCCTTGCTGCTGCCCAGCCCCGGCATCTGAAGCCAGATGCTCGTTGTCACCCTGCGGGTCTGGCACAGGCATGTCGTCCTCACTGGTGCTACCCTCTGAATTATCATCATCTGCAGCACCAGCATCGGTCCTTTCTGGTGCTCCTGTGTTGGCAACCGAGCTTGCAGGCACAGCAGCACCGATACTGGGCCTCTCCGGCGCAGTCGTATCAATTGCCGACCTCCTGGCCCCGCCGCCGCCGCCTCCACCGCCAAGGCCGAGCGAGTGCTTCGGCGGTGGGAGGAACGACGACACGGGCCCCGAGGCAGCAGATACCGCAGGGCGCGCCTCGGCAGCAGCGGCGCGGCGCTTCTTGGCGTCGTCCTCCTCGTCGTCGGAGCTGTCGCCGGTGGGCTGCCGGATCGGCTGCGGGCGGTACTGGACGACGCGCTTAGGGTTTGTGGAAGATTTGGGGGCCGGGATGGTGGAGAAGGTGGGGTTGGATTTGGGTGCTGGGACGGAGGAGAAGAGAGAGGTGGACTTGGGCTGCGGGAGCGAGGAGAAGATGCCGCCGCTGAAGGGGAGGAGGAGGAGGAGGCAGCTGGCTTAGCGCCGGCCTGGCCGCCCCGGGGCGCGGCGGAGGCTGGAGCTGGGGCAGGGGCAGGTAGGACCTCATCGGCCTCGTCGTCGGAAGAGGCGTAGCTGGCTAGGAGCGAGTCCATGGCGGAGTCGCCGTGCCGGATTACGGTTTCGCGAGCGGCGTGCGGCCGGGGAAGGAAGGGAAGACGACGACGGCGTTCCAGTCCGAGCCGATTCGTCGGCGGTAGCTGGGCTGGGTGCGGTGGAGGTGGGCGATCTCGTGGGCCGGATGGTGACGTACTGGCTTTGGGCTAATTATTTTGAACGGCTGGCAGTCTGCTCTACCCTCCTGGTTTTCTCCTTTTCCGTTTCCATGATTTGAATTTTGAAACGAACTGGTCTGGCCTTTTTACTGTCCACCCTCCTGGTCATCAGCATGGTTTAAGGAACCGGTGGAAATCCAATAAAAAAAGGAACCGATGAAAACCGATGGTTAACCCGAAAACTGGTCTGGCCGGTCAACCTATTAACCAAAAAAACCAAATTAAAGCTACGCGCTGTAGGTTAACCGGACGGTTTTTCTGTTTTCCGGTTTTTTAAACCTTGGTCATCAGTGAAGCATTGCATTCAGGTCTCACGAAGAGCAAAACTCTGATGGTATGCAGTGGTGGTAGTAGTGGTATCAAACATGTGAAAAAAATGCAGGCGTCTTGTTTTTCACGTAAGATTACCTGTGTAGCAGTGACATTTGAACTGCTCAATGCTGAACTGGAAACGATGCAAACGAGTTTTCTTCCGAACCGACCAGGTCAAAGGTGAATCAAATGTGCGCCCATGTCCTTCCTCGCAAAAAACAAAAGAAAAGAAACGTGTGTGCCCGTGTCCACCATCCGAAGCAGGTCCCGTCCAAAAGGACCATCTGCAATCTGCCTTGGCACTGGCAGTTTGTGCCTTTCTTGTCGGAACCCGGAAGGCCAACTGGAGGAAGGCAAGGCGTGCGAGACGGGTCCTGTGATCTTGTCTCGGCAAGGGAAACGGCAAGAAACTCTGCGTTTGCCCTATCCCGCTCTGGTGTTTTCTGTTGCTCGCTGCAAAGTGAAACGGACAAAACATGGCTGCTTTGCTCTAAAGTTCCCCCATCTCCCCCTCTTCTCTCCCCAACTGCTCCGCTCATCTCCCAGGAAAAGAGGGATAGCGGCAGGGCGCCACCATGTCGAGTTCTTGCGCGCCGACGGCACCGGCGCCGCTCCGGTCGCTGCGGATCACCGCGGCCAATGCGGGCGGCGAAAGCCCTGGTAAGCCCCCATCTGCCTCAATCCACACACGCAATTAATCCAGTACTCTTGCGCCTTGTTTGTAACGATAATCCATGGCAACGGGGATGGTGATGGTGCGCAGACCTGGACGTGCTGGCGCTGTCGCCGCGGGCGCTGCTGGAGCCGGGGCGCCTGTTCGCGTGCGAGGTCTGCGGGCGGCGGTTCCACCGCGTCTACAACATGTACAAGCACCGCCGCCTGCACGGCGTGTCGTCAAGGAAGCCGCTTGGGCCCAAGAAGGTGGCCGTGTTCGTCTGCCCCGAGCCGAGCTGCCGGCACCACCACCCCGCCCACGCCATGGCCAACTTCACCGCCATCAAGAACCACTTCCACCACAAGCACTGCGCCGACCAGAGGCTGTGGACGTGCGCCCGCTGCGCCACCGCCTTCGCCGTCCGCGCCGAGTACAAGCGCCATCTCAAGACCTGCGGCGCACAGGCCACGAGGATTGCCGAGCACCATCACGTCAGCCAGCCGCGATCCGACAAGTGCCTGTCGCCGGCTACCGGTGATTCCGTTGGGCTGGGCGTGACCGCGTCTGGAGCGAGCGGCGATCTCTGGGTGGGCGCTGCTACAGCCGCCACAAGTGGTGCCGCTCCTGCATTCCGACCGCTCGAGTTCACTCCTCTGCCGCCGCCCGATCGCCCCGTGGCTGCCCACGACGTCGAGCTGCAGTTCATACCGCCCCGCAGAAGCTGCGCGCACGGCGCCGATCCCCCTCCACCCCCGTCTGGCGCCGTGCCCCGCCTGCTGCCGTTCCCGTTCCCCACCTCGAGCTGTCCCTGTGGTTCGGCGGCGGCGACGGCCAGAGGAGCCAGGCTTCGGCGTCGGCGGCAGCAGCAACAGTGACGAGGCTAAAGGAGGAGGCTTGGGAGCAGCGGCGTCTGGCCGCGACGCAGGCGGCACGGGCGGTGACGCGGCACGAGCTCGTGGGGGAGCAGGCGCAGGCGGAGTTCAGCAGCACCCACGCGGTCCGCTGCTACCTCGCCGCGCGCCAGGTCGACGCCACGCCACCCCAGGCCACCAGCTGTGGCTGCCGCAGCAAGCTCAGCGCGAGGGCGCCCACCATGAACTCCGAGGCTGCCAACTACGCGGCGTCCGTCCTCGCCGAGGTGGACGTCAACGGCCGTCATCTCAATTGACGCAGCCACGCAGGTCGAGGACGTGCCAGTGCCAAGGCCAAGCCACATGGATGGGCATCAAGACTAGCGGCCAGCCT
Organism: Chloris gayana; assembly: GCA_031894775.1. Lineage (NCBI taxonomy): Eukaryota > Viridiplantae > Streptophyta > Magnoliopsida > Poales > Poaceae > Chloris > Chloris gayana. Next base: position 115,157 of record JAUNZO010003024.1, on the reverse strand, counting down.
GTTCGTCATGCCAAGATGAAAAGAGGATTTTTGTTTGCCTTATTATCTCCTTTTTTGAGTCAGCTGAACTACATTGTGAAAACTGTAGCTAACTGAGATCGATCGAATATGATAATTGCAACAATCAACAAAAGCAACTGTGTGTGAGTTTCTTCACGAAGCCAACAATTCTGCCATCGCGAATCCCAACTGACCGCAGGTTGAGAGCAAAATTCAGACTGCCTGTTTTAACAACTCACGAAGGCTGACAGAAAAATTCAGACTCCCTGTTTCAACAATCCAAACAAGCATAATTCCAAATGGCTATATTTTCTCCTCGAAAGCACGTAACACAAATCACATCAATAATGTCAAATATAAGCGCCTCTAGTATACTGATCCTAACCCCTGACACATCCTTGCAAACTGCCTGTGATCCTAACCTACTCTCCTGCCATAGGGGTTGGAAGAGCCAATTCCATGCCCCCGTCCACCAAACACTTTCCTTGTCTTTCGGTGCTTCGATGCACTACTCTCCAGGTCCAGATGCACCTTAGGAGGCTCCTTGAAACAGAAAGATGCCGCTACTCTCTGAAAGACAAGACAACAATGGATTAGATAAACCACTATTATTCTTGCAGAAAACCAACAATTCATCCAGATTGGTACTTTTAAAGGATAAGCAAAACCACTACTGAATTAAGAAATGACAACAGTAGCCAGAGTACAAATATTGAGATATATGCTTGCCCAGCACCATGTAGGGCAAAGTCCAACTTGCAATGAAACAAAATGTTGAGTGTACAAATGCACAGAAACCAAAACATAACCCTTGAGAAAGAACTTTACAAACATTTACCTTCAGATCAAGTTGATGGACATCAAAAATATTTTTCAGAGATTGTGACTTGTATGCCAAAAGATAGGATTTGTAGGCTTCCTTTGCTGATTCCTTTAGGAAGTAATTCCCACCAACAATATTCTCCTGCACCGAAACCCAGGTTATAATATTGCATATTAAAACAACAGTACTTAGTTGTGAAAGAGACACTCACAAGGTGTGATTGCACCTTTGGCACAAGCTTTTCACTGAACTCATATTCAGTCAAAGAAATATTGGCCCCCTACAAGGAAACATTTTAAATGCATTACTCCTTCAGTCTAGTCATGTTGCATGTTATTAAGTCAAATCGTAAAAATGTTTGGCGCACAAAATTATACAAGAATCAAGTACTTTCACTTTGAGGACAATAGTGCCACATATACTTCAAGGGCGGAACAGACATGTCACCTTAATACTAAATATTACCTGGAGGTGAATGAGCAACTTCAACTCTTCAGGTAGTAAGAACAGTAATGCCCTTCCTTTGCCTTTATCACCTCGGGCAGTACGACCAACTCTGTGAATGTAATCCTACAGATTAAATGTCAACGTCAAGTTTGCAAAAAAGATTACAATGTCATGTAAGAAAAAAGTGTGAAATATATAGTTTTTTTTCGCCCAATTCTGAACCACTGACCTTTGGGTCATCTGGAGGATCATATTGCACAATATAATCCTAAAGAAGTCAACAGATCCTTAGGTCAGTAAAGGCACAGAAAGGAGTGGTACAAACGATTCATAACCCACATGTCAAAACCTTACCACATCAGGAATATCAAGTCCACGAACTGCCACATTAGTGCACAATAAGATACCCTTAGCTTTAGAAATTTGGAAGAATGTACTAGTTCGTTTCTGCTGTTTCAGTTGCCCATGGATCTCATAACACTCGATCCCGAGGAAATTTAAGAGTGCTGAATGGAATTTGACTGAGTTACATGATGAAAAGAACACCATGACCTTCTGGTCCGTTTGCAATGTCATTCTTAGGAAACCATACAGAACTAGAAATCTTTCCTCGCTAGGAATGACACAGTAGCCCTGCTTCAAGCCCTCAACGGTTGGCTGTCAGAGCATCAAAGTTATTTCTCATTCCAAATAATACAAAAAAATCCTTTAGAAGAGAGTTGAACAGCTTGTTGAAGAATGTTCAAACCTTTAATTTTGAATCATCAACTCCAGCATAAACAAGTTTTCGCTTTCTTTCTTCATTTTTTCCAAATGTCAAATTCGCAAAATCTTCAACCTGTGGAATGACACATATAAACATTGACATCAGTACGCAAAATTAATATTTTTTTTAGAAAACAACTTATCTCAAGCTCCAGACCATTAATTTGCTGGACACCAGTTCAGATACAGAACCTGGTGCAATGCACCAAACTAATGAAAAGTTTGGGTAGGTTATATAACACATCCACTAACCTTTTGAGTCTGTGTGGCAGAAAAAAGAACAGTTTGTCTATCCTGCATATAGCACAATAATTCCATGACGAAACAAAAGTCATCTCAGTAAAGGTTGAAGGCTGCACTAAGCAATGAAATTGACAGATGGCCACGTCGATCACTTACCTGAGGCAGGCGTTTAAATATTTGTTTCATATCCTCCTCGAAATTTTGCTCAAGGATGCGATCAGCTTCATCAATTATAAGGCACTACAATATAGGATAAGTTGTCAAAAAAAATAAAGGGGAGCAGCCCAGCACAGTTAGGGATTAATACATTATTGGCCATGGTATGAGTGAGCACAAGATTGATTCCATCCCTGCCTATAACCATATGTTTACAATGCAAATATATTCCCTCCATTAGAAACATAATTTATTCCCCATTTATTTACGACAACGTATATACAAAATTTTGGCTACAGACCCAACACTTCTACCAACTGTAACTAGTGCCCACTTATTACTTCGGTTTATAGAATAACAAATAAAATTGCATCCACTAGACATGTCTAACCACAAATTTGGTGCTCAACAGAACATATAATAGAGCTAACGATGAGTTTATAAGAAACAATATTAGCTTTTAGGATTTTGCATACACTTGGCACAGTTTATGCTGAAATTTGACCTATAGTTTAATTCAGTATTTTGTTATAAAAAATTCAGTATTAGAATTTGTACGTAAAGAAATAGGTGACTCATTATGCTAATAGAGAAGTATGAACATACTGATTACATCTGTTATTTAACACGACAGTTTGAATATCTGCACTGTTATTTAAACAGAAGTATTTTCTTGAAACTTGGGAAAATACAGTAACCAAAATGTCTTTACCTTTATCCTATTGTATTTGAAACTACTGGTACTTCGCAGGTGATCCAGAAGCCTCCCTGGTGTAGCAACTAATACATTAACCCCATTCTTGAGCTGGTTGGCCTCATTTGTCATCTTAGTGCCACCCATTACATATCCAACAGTTTGCGAGTGGTACTTCATTAATTCCTTGGCAACATTGTAAGTCTAGCATAATCAATCAATGGAACACATAGTTAGGGCTAGTTAAGTGCGAGTCCCTACATTTAGGTACACTAAAGAAGGACAATAATTAAACAGTTAGCTAATATTTGACTATAGCAATGTGGAGTAGCTTTCTTATTGCATTGTATTCAAAATACTGTTAAAATGAAACTTTTGAATGTATTTACCCAGCATTATGTTACCAATGAATAACCATTATTATCTCAGTTATTGACCAATAGGAAATATTGTTGAGTAATGTGTATACCTGGATAGCAAGCTCCCTAGTTGGGCAAATCACAATAACTCCAGTTCCGTTCCTCGGCAAGAATTGCAGGTTGTGGAGCAGTTCGATCGCTGGTACGAGGAAAGCAAGGGTCTTCCCTGAGCCAGTCCTGGCTGAACCCATCACATCACAGCCTTCCATCAAATGCGGTATTGATTTAGCTTGAATCTGCAATCATGGAAATTCCATGTACCAAATCCAACAGCGCCTCAGAGAGAGCAGATGAGAACGCAACCATGAATTGTTCACAGAAACAATTAACTGTATGCAATGCATATGGGTTGGCAATGACCAACGATAGCATAAACTGGTAAATTTTACTAGTCTTTCAGATGAAGGAGGGCAGTGCGTACTTCAGTCAGGTGAGTGTATTTCATCTCTCCGATGGCCTTGGCAGTGTGCTCGGAGATTTCTAGCTCCGAGAAGAGCTTGTTTGTCAGAATCCCGCCTCCGCTGCCCTTGTTCGGCTTCTCTTCCTTTTTCTTCGCCTTCTTCACCTTCTTCCCCACCCCTAGCATCCCGTTCTCCTCCTCTTCTTCCTCTTTCTTCTTCTCCTCCCCCATGCCTTCCATCCCATTGTCCTCATTTCCCATCCCCTTCAATTCGATCTCTCGCTTCCGCTTCCCCTCCATCTGCTTCTCTTTTCAGCGCGATCTCCTCCTGTTTCCTTCCTCGCAGGCGGCGTGCCGTCGCGGCGTAAACATATAGCCCCAGCCGATGCTACGGCTGGGCTAATCGGGCCGCACTGCGGTGATTCCATTGGGCCTTCGGCGCTCTTGTGCCGACAGCTAGTCTTTGTGGGCGGGTTGTGTGGGTCTGGCCCACTGGGCCATGGTTTCCAGCGACTTTTTTTCAGACAAGCTTTCCAGTTTCCAGCGACTTGGTCAGCCTCAGCCACCACCGCAAGTCCGCAACCATCCAACGAAGCGGGCATCTGTGGACGCGTCGACGCGACGAAAGGAGCGTGGCGGGCGCCGGGCAGGAGCACTCGGCCCACCCCTCCTCCTCCTCGGCGGTGTCCGCGGTCGGACGCCGGGTCCTCTCGCCATCCACGACGCCACGGTGACAGTACTGCACGGTGACCATCAGCCGCGCCGGCACAGCAGCGCGGCTCGCCTCGTCCTCCTCCTCCTTGCAGCTTGCCGCGGACGAGGAGGACGCCCAGGGGCGAAGCTACGTAGACGGAACGGTGTCAGCTGACACCTACGACCTCTACGAATTACAATAGAGAATTAGGACTATTGAGGACTGCTCATAAGCTTAGACTCCATTGGAAATGTTTGCTGACACCGATGGCTTCGGCCGCTGGCTTCGCCCCTGGACGCCCAGCCCACGAGCCCTGATTTTTGAATTAAATTTCTTGTCCTAATATAATAAAAAAGAATATTTAATATAAACAAGGTAACACATTTCCATTAACGGTAACAGGAAAGACAAGCCTAGAAACGTTCTGCTTATAGACACAGAATCGGGTCCAAGCCTTCAAGGCCACCTTTTTTTATTTGCGATTGTAAAAGAAGCATGTTTAGCCGCGCAAGGATGACACCAACAAATTGAGTCCAAGGTCTTCTGGTGGGGAAAAAAAGGAAAGCCGTAATGCCGTCATGTAGAGTTTGGGTTGCATCAAGCATCTCTATTCATTCGAGCTCGCACTTTACTCCCTGCTAGTAGAAGACATGCTAATGGTATGTGTTAAACGTACACGGCAAAAGGCAATAAATAACAAAAGCACGTATGGTGAAACGATCACACACATCAGAACAAAGGTAAGAAAGAACGTATGGTGAAAAGCTTTCCACTGAAGCCGCTTTTTTTAGGGCTTACCTCGTCCTACTGGCTGGCTGCAGTGCGCAGCGTAACGTCGTTCAAACAGACTGCGCTAATGGTAATGGAGTAGTGGTTTCACACGAATTCCACGAGACCACCGTGAGCCGTTAAACAATGGTTAAAAAAGTTATGAAACTCAAGTCCACGCTCGCTTTACTTTTCCGAACGAGCGGCAGGAGAGGAGAGAGATGACAGCACATCCATTCCTTTAAAAGCATGGACGATAATCACGCTTTGGGAGGGCGGAGGATCCTTTCAACGCAAGGCAACCAACGCTGTCCAAGCGTGATTACCCAATGAAAATATCCTCCGGAGCCGCGTATCATCGCGTGGCGGCACCCCACGGAAGTTTCAGGCCACACAAGTGACACACGACTAATCAAATCAAATCAAGTTGGCTTTAATAATTCTGTTAATAAAAAAAATGACAAGAGGGCCAGCATACACTCCCATCCGGCTGGGCTGGGGCATTATCTCGGCACGAACCACACGATGATCTTTACTAGCTTGTTTATGGTTAATCTTGGCTTGCTTAATGAGGGAACAAAAGGACAAACGAACGTTGACCACATGAAGGATCGCTACTGTAGCACATTCTATCTCGGGCAGCGGCTGGCGTACAGCGACGGACTGGCACCGGCGAGTGGGGCCCACCCGTCCCGGAGGCGGGGGATCGGATCAGCAGGAGCACTCGGCCCACCCCTCCTCCTCGGAGGAGGAGGCGGCCGGCTGCCGGGTCCGCGCCATCCACGACGCCACGGTCAGCAGCAGCCGCGCCGGCACGTGCGCCGTGGCCTCCAGCCGGCAGAGCAGCGCGGCGTCGCCTCGTCCTCCCAGCTTGCAGCTAGCCGCGGACGAGGAGGCGACCTCGGACCAGAGCGCGGCGGCCATGGCCACGCGGAGCGGGACGCGGGCCGCGGCCACGCCCCGGCCCAGCGCACGGAGCGCGCCCGCTGCCGCCGCGGCCCGCCGGCGCGCGGCCCCGGGGCCGAAGCCCATCCGCTTGGCCCAGCCCTCGAGCACGGCCTCCGCGCGCTGCTTCCTCCGCCCCCTGCTCGCGGGCGGCGCCGCGGCGGCGGTGGACTCCGCGGAGTCCGCCGTGGAGACGCAGGAGCTGCTCGACGCCGAGGAGTAGGAGGAGGACTCGGTGGCCGCGAGGTCGATGCGGCGGCGGCGGTGCCTGGACGCGAGGAAGTTGGCGCCGTGCACCCGCGCGTCGCAGCGCAGGCAGAGGAACGCCGAGTCCGCGGCGCAGTGCACGGCCGCCGCGCCGCCGCACAGCTCGCACCACGTCTTGGCCTTCTCCATTCCTTCCCTTCTCTGTCTCTCTCTCTCTCTCCTGTGCCGTACGTGCAGTATCCTCCTCGAATTCCGGGGCCTTAATTTCCTGCGATGCGACGATGGATGATCGGATCACTGACCTCGCACGCGTCTGTCTGGGCTATAAAAACACGCGTCCTCAGGCGGAGAGACGTTTCGGTGAAACCGGCGGGGTGTGCAAGTTGCGCGGGCAGAAACCGTGGGCGGAGGGCAGCGCTAACTTGGCCTGGGCGGGGAAGACGGATGATTTGGAGCGCCATCGCGTGGCCCGTATTTAAAGGGGCCCCGCCCCGCGCGCCACCACACTGGCTACAGCTACCGACTAGCAGTCGCGGTCACTCACCAGTCACCACTCGTACAAAGTTTTTTTCCCCTTCTCGCTCGGACTTTTCCCTCCCTCCCGCTCTGCCCGGCCGATCTCTCGTTTTTCATTTTCGCAGCGACACGCGGAGAAAGAATGTGTGGATTTTCGAGGTCCCGGTCTGGACTGTACTTCTCCGGCCCGGCCGGTTGAACGGTTCTCGATTGACCGTGATCAACGTGTGCTCTACGATGTTTCAGCGAGCGGAGGAGGCTGCTTTGTCGCGTACCAGCTCTTTCCTCCTCCGGCTGCCACGGTGACGGATACATACACCCCACGCGGCGCAAAAGCGCAAAGCGCGGGTCACTGTTCATCTGCCCAAAACAACGGCGAACCAGAGCCCTGCTCCGTAGAACCGTGCAATTCAACCTCTTACTACTACTTGAGCAAGAAATTAAGGCACGCTCGCTCCATATCTCGATTATAAAAAAAAAAAGGCACGCTCGCTCTAAACAATTTGCATTTCTAGCAAGGTAGTATAATTAGGGACCAAGCTTGTGCTTGCCGCCAACGACTTGGCCAAATCTGGATCGAGCTTATCCAGTTCCGTTACCCATCCTCCAGCTTCTTCTGATAAGAGAAAGAAAGAATGGCCACTTGCTCGCGACCAAACCCGCATTCAGGTGTACTCCGCACATGGCGCTTGGAGTAATCTATGGCCTCTCCACTCCACGGTACGGTAGCAGTGAGACCCACGCCGAATATACAACTGGTTTCTCAAGCGGCCACGGTTAAACAAGCGCTTTAGAAGCGTGTGGCGTAATCAAGGTCGGAGGCGGGGGCCGTTGGTTGGGGAGGGTGGCCAGCGACGGCAGGGCGATCCGTGGCCACAGAACCTCGGCCCACTCGAAGACGCCATGGGTTTTGTTTTCTTATTTATTATTCCCTCCCTGCTTCTTCGCCCGTTCTGGAAGGCTGGCCAGCTCGACCGTCCTTCCCGGCTTCTGAACCAATCCCGTTTTTGCCCTGGATTGGATTATTCTCTTCGTCGATGATCGACTCGTCCGAATTGTATATTGCTTATATTATTACAAAATGTTATCCGCCTTCAAGTCACTCGGCTCTATCTAATCTACTCATTTGGATCATGATCACGCTTTTTCCTGGATAGAGTTCAGTGATTTATTTGTGTATAGGTCTCTTTCCTTTTCGGGATGTGATCTACCACTCGAGATTTGTACGACAATTTTTTAAAAACTGATTCGTATACTCCAAGCAGACGCACATCACATCCGACTTAAATCAACGTTTGTGAGAGATTGGATCGATAAATTAATCCTGAAATTCAGAGAAACACGCACCTTGCTGTCCTTTCATTCCCCCTTTTTTTACTAGATTCGGTCGAACTTAATGGTGGTTTTATTCTTACAGTGCCGTGACTTGGTAGACGATCTTTCTGTTGCCAGATACGTCATGGCAAAGAACATGCACAAATATCTACTAGTCGAGATGAATGAACGAGTGTCGTGGGCCGTGGCTCAGACCTGACCAGGCAACGGCGGTGCTCTGTATGTGGGTGTGTTAGGCACGGCGCTCGTGGTCGTCGGCCTCTCGTCCTCGCATGTTTAACTAGTGTCTTGAGAAATTGTGGACCATAATCTCGGACTAATCACCATTACGCAACAGAGAGAGAGAGAGAGAGCCGTATTAGTAGGAGCACTTGGACAGTTACGTGTGGGCGGCCGCGCGCGCTCGTGGCGTGTCGCTCGGTCATAGATGAGGGATACTGCTTGAACATGACGTGGTGCGTTCTGCAGTATCTACAGGTATACGGTATGTGTATTGTATTGTGCCAGGGCTCTGCTTCTGGTGGAGTTCGACAGGGACACACCGCTCCAAAGTCAGCGAGCAAAATAGTGTGTGTGTCGCCAATCAAGGTAGTAGAAATTCTGGGCGGCGACTTGGTCCAGCGTAACAACGCGCATGCCGCTGCTGCAAATGGCATTCGGTGTACGTTTGTCTTTTGTCGAGGACTTTAGAAGTATTTTTTTACTTTGGTTATATGCCGTGGTGGTAGAGCAGGCGCGCACATAATATAACAGCATGAAAATACGTATCAGTACCCGGCAGAACCGTAACGAGGAGATAGAGCTTGTTGTTGTGGCTGAATCAACAGCCGCCACACAAACGATTCCGTCGAGAAGGGAAGGGAGAGTAGAGAACCGACCGATCACCAACCGGCACACGTACCGGCACCGCAGCAGTACAGTACGTGTACGCGCGTCTGCGTCTGCGTCTACGTGGACGACGGCCTCCCCATGTACGCTGTCCGTCCATCCGGGCCACACATGCGACTCGCGAACGTGGTGGATCCATCGGCGCCAACGCGGCCTGCGCTCCCGTCGTTCGTACGCACGGCGCGCGCGGCCCTGCCTTGCGTGTGCCGTGTGCCGCCCATCCACCACCACCCATCGGCGTCGCCGTCTCCAGCCGCGGGCCCCGCGTGGCAGCGAGACGCAGGTCCACGCGCGTGTGGTGCGGTGAGCCCGTGCGTCTCCCTGCCTGCCGCCAGAAATATCTCTCTCGGCACGCACCAACCACTCCTCGTGGAGAGGGAAGGAAAGAAAAAGAGGGAGAAAGGAGTGAGCGCGGCGGCGGCCAGGTGGGCGGAGGCGACGCGGCCCGGTCAGCTCGCTCCCGTGCTTGGCTGCTCTCAACTGAATGGCTGCCTTGGCGCCGAGCGTGTGGCCCGGCGCGTCGGTGACGAGGCGGGTCGCAGACAGACCCCGGAGGCTGCGGCTCTCTCTCCGAGCGGTCGTTGTTGTGTCAGGGCAGGCAGGGATACGTGTACCCGGGCCCGGAAGATTGTAATTTCACGGAGCACGTGCGACCGATCAGCACAGAAATCGCTTGATTTATTTCTTGACTCTCCAACGACCTCTTCCTTCCTCAGATGTCCATCTGCAGTTGCCCCTCTGTTTCGACGCAGACGCGAAATATACGACCCGGCCTGATGTTGCAAAATTCGTCAAACAAATTAGTAGCATGCTATTACTAGACTCTCGTAATTGGTGCCTTGCGATCCTTTTCTGCAAACTAGTAAATAAAGGAAAGAAAAAGGAGCCAGTACTAACATCTAATTAGTCCCCATCAACGCAAAAGGACTGAGGACTTGCCCGGCCCCTCAAGCAAGCGACGAATGTATGCATCCGTCGATGGTCTCACACGCCACATGCGCATGTTGCACTGCCCTGCGTACCGGTTACACGCTCGCAAATTGCCACATATTGCTGTCGCGAGTTTCGGTTCAGTGTACGGGTTCACCTCACCCAAGTAACGACAAAACTCCACGTGGGGGTGCGACGCACGCATGCGGTGAACGCAAGGCAAAAGAACAAGAGACCACCCCCACTTGCGCGTACGCGATGAAGCGACAGATTCGTTTCTGGATCAGACGTTGGCATGCAAGGCAGCGAACTCGCTCAGCCTGTGCTTACGATTTCGGCAACCCATCACAACGAGCAAACCAGGAGTAGGCTCGACTCCATATATAGCTGCAAGTGGTTCCTGTGCCCTCCTGCAAAAATCATGACTTCAAAGATCAGCAGGATCAGGATCCCCACCAGCATTTGCCAACCAGGCGAGGGCGTCGTCTATCTACATAAGGTGCGTCATCCTAGTGCAATAGTACTACAAAGTACCGAGAGTTAAAACGCACCAAGTTTTTTTTTTTACTACCAAATTTGCGGTCCCTGGTATGCAATGTGTAACACTCGACTCTAGAAGCCAGCAATGCATATATGACATTTCGTCTACAATGTTCTCATCTACTGATTGTAAGACGAGTGGCTTCAGAATTCTGATAACTTGGCTGATCGATGGCAAACTATTCAATGCATCATGCGATTCAACTCAACAGCAGCCACACATGAAAACGCGACATAATAAGTGGACCACCGCACCTAGATTCAGCAACGCCATCCTGATCAAAATGTGAACCAGTGGGGAGGCATGGTCTGAATAAATGATATACTATCACGATACTGTTTTTCCTGGCTGAGGTTTAGTGGGGAGAGAGCGAGGGGACGGCACTTGGCAGAACCGCGGCTTCAGGATTCTCGCCAGCCTCACAAATGTGAAGTATGGTGCATTGCACTTGCACGGTTGCGCTACTTGCCAAGTTACCACCACCCACATGACACGATCTGTAGGGAAAATAGAAACTGCCCTCTTAAAACAGGCGCAGTCCTCGACCCTGGTATGTGCCCAGACCATCAATTAGACCGTCCTGTGGCCAGAGTGATGACCACTTGTCACTGTCTCTGTGGAGTCGGCTGGTTTTGTGGTTGTAGATACGACCCAAATTCAGTTCAAACAACAGTCACCTTCCTCGAAAAGTGGCATGAAAGCAACAATGTATAAGAGATCATTTCTCTACCAGGAAGAAATGCTTTTTATGTAACCAATTATTAGCTTTTCCAAGGCAGAGAAGGACTGGTCATTCGAAGTTTATACAAATACAAGCCAAAATCGACAATTTGTGCTACAATCAGTTTCTTTTACCAGTATATGCATTGTTAAGAAATAAGAACAGCAGCGGCTCAACAATCGCTGTGTGCATGATGCGTACCACGGAAGATCTGCATGCCAAGAGGCAAATACGCCACAACAGTGACCAATTTTTCGAAATAGGCCATGGCCATGACCATCTATGTCAAATGAAGTTCCTTACTGCTATAAAAAAAATTGAACTTCATCACGTGATTTATGTAACGTTAGTTTTCTAAGATAAACAAACCATAGAGTTAGCAAAGTGATTTCCTTTTTCCGGAGAAAGCTGTATCTCTAGACATGTTCAGAAACATCATATTGACATCCCTAGCTACGATTTTTTGAGAAACAGCTATGATTTAATAAATTAATACAAATTAGAATTAGTTACAAGAGATATAGCCCAAAGATGAAATAATCATATCTAGAGAAGTATTGGAATCTGCTCGGCAACAATGAGAACCCACTTCTCTTTACTGGCTGTACCACATTAACCCTACCACCTTTCTATAAGAAAAGAAAACGAGGCTCCAAAATGACATGTACACTAGCCACATCCAATATAAGCGCTGACAGGGTGGCCCCACAATGCGCTAAAGATGTATTCACCGAGTGATCTTCACAATCCGCGTGAGCTCAAATCCTATAAGAACTGTCCCTTCTTCATCTGTCACTCTGATCCCTCACTAGCACCTACAATTCTAGCTAGGTCTTGGACAACTGCAGACATTGGTGGCCTAAATTCAGGTTCCATCTGCAAGAATTTTTCATCAGTCACATGATTAAATTGATCTCATATTAGTGTTCTGACAAGAAACGAGCTGAATACAGCAAGACTAGACTAGTAAATAGATAAAAAAAGTACTTCACCTGAATACAATCAAATACAAAAGCAACAAAATAGATACTACATAATATGAATGATTTCCTCATGTGAGTAAACTGGTGCTAGTTAATCTAAAGCATTGGATGCAAAATCTGAGCATATAGAACCCGAAAGATGTGTTATAAGAAAGCATAACGAGGTCAATAAAGCTCAAGATTACCTGAATGCACCGACTGATGATGTCTGCAAATCGTGACAGCAGTATCTCAGAGCACTCTCCTCGAATCTTAGGATCAATCATCTTTGACAGAGACTCAATGTCATGAAGCTGAGAATCAGCCCATCTAACAAGATGTTGTTCAGCACGTGGGCGAGAGCTGCATTCCAAATAGAGGATTAATTATTTAAATAATAAGGAAGTTTATGTTAATTAAAAAATATGATAGTTCATTCAGACACCTTTCTTATTTAAATAACGACAGAAGCATTAATCTACATGAAGGTTACAATGGATCTCTGACCTGTCATATGGTTTACGGCCAGTAAGAAGTTCTAGCATCACCACACCAAAACTATAAACATCACTTCGGTCAGTAGCAGCCACAGATTCGTGGAGTTCAGGCGCTTCATAATTTAGTAGAGCTCGCATGCGACCAGACAACTGAGATTAAGAAGAAGACCATTGTAACGAATTTCATAATCATACCCAATAGAATTACAAAAGTAACTATTTATTATCACGAATACAACTGTTGATATGATAATTTTCAGTTCTTCTCTTCAACAGTTCATACAATACAACAGTTAAGATGTGGGAAATGCAATCAAAGTTTGGAAAGAAATTGCTAGGCTAGCAACATCAGAAAACTATTACCATGGTTAGTGTGTGGCTTTGATATATTGTCATTACGAATGTGCTTAAAATTATGGCCACTGGAGTTGTGATGGAAATATGTCAAAGCCACACACTAACCATGGTAATATATCAAGTCCACCTATATTAGAAATATAGACATGCCATATACTCTATATTTTGAATGATATCTATCATATATATATTTGACCAAGAAAATGAGGCACCACACTAACTCTCAAGGGCTGGAATTACGACATTAACTAGAGAAAAAAGAAACAAAAGGTACCCACCACTGTAATCATAGAAAATAGAATAAAATATCATTTTAAAATTATCCATCGTGAATTATAAAAATAACCCAAAAATACCTAAATTAAATTTGTAAATTACAAAAATATGAAAAGAAAACTTTACATATGTTTAAATTACTCACCATTGCCATTACAAAAAAAAAAACCTAAAATATAGTGATAAAAAATAACAATCATACACAATACTAGATAGAGTTTGATTTGTGATAATAGCGCTATATTTGATGTGTTAATTCTAGATGCGCAAAAGCATGGGCCATAAAGCCAATTACCTGTGTAACAGAACCTGACCCCATCAGTTCTGCCAGTCCACATTCAGCTATTCGTACTGAATATCCATCATCGAGGAGCACATTGGCTGGCTCAAAATTCTGATGCACAACTGGTGGTTCACAGGTGTCATGGAGATATCTGCAAGAAGAGTGTAATTAGGAATTATAAAGACAGAATGTATTTTGAAGCTAGGCACGAATTCATCAAAGTATTTTAAATTGAATATGAATGCATCTTACTCTAATGCTTTTGCAGCATCAAGAGCGATGTGGAGGCGATCGCTCCATGATAATATATCATCCAAACCCTCGCCCTCATGTAGTACATCATGTAGTGTTTCTCTACTGAAGTGGTTATAGACCAGTAACCGTTGTCCATATTCAGCACAGTACCCAACAAGCTCAAGAATGTTAGGATGCCTAATATCTGATATACGTGCAACCAGCTCCAAAAAGTCATCTACTGGTATTCTTTCATTAGCATTATCAATTTTCATAACCTCCAGTAACTGCATAGGACAAAGAAGATGGTTTTATATTTCAGAAGAAATTCTTCGAGTAAAAGAAACAATACTTGATACATACCTTGCCTTCTGGAACTTCTGCTAGATACACTTTCCCCAACCTACTCTCTCTTATCAAATTTTGCTCTCCGAAGCTATTAGTATATTGCTGAAGTGATGCAACAGAAAAGGATGTTGCTGATGATGAAGGACCTGCCCTTGGTGGAGTGCTGACTCTTTTTTCAGGCCTGACAATTGGATTTACAATTACTTTTCCAACAGGAGGTGGTGGTGGCGGTGGTGGTGACGGTGGTGGTGGCGGTGATGGTTGTGATGGCGGTGGCGGCGACGATAGTGGTGGCGGCGCTGGTGCTGGCTGTGATGGTGGTGGTGGCGGTGGTTGTGATGGCGGCATTGGCGGAGGAGGTGGAGGTGGTGGAGGTGTTGTAGCAAAGATCTCTGATTCTGTTCTCTCCAAATTGATTACATGCTCTTTTCTCTTTTCAGCCATTCCACGAGGTTTCTCAAGTGCAGCTGCAAACAGTATAGAACATCATTATACACATAATATCTCAACAGGTGAATAGAATTACAGTAACAGATGATTGATCAACTATGCGTCTCACGAGCACCTATACCTGGTACAGATAAATTTATTTCACGAGGCTTCTTCCTCTCAGGAGTCTCAGCTGAACCTGTCAATGCAAAGTTGAGAACCATGTATCATGACACAAAAATAACTGAAGAAAACACATAAATGCATCATAGAATAGCAAATGAGTATTGACCTTTTTTAGCATCATTCCTAGACTGTGCTGGAACTTGCTTGGTTTTCGGCTCCTCTGTTCTTTGGCGCACCCTCCCCAACTGACTTGTAGCATAATCACGTCTCGATTGTCTCTCTTGGTACTTGGACAGGCAAAATATTATCAGCAACACCATGACTACGAATAGCACAATAGCAAGAAGAACATATCCAACAGTTCTGAGGGTTGACGATTTGTGTTTCTTAGATGATGGTGAAGAGCTGCTATCTCGTGATGTAGCTCCACCAGAACTGTTTGAGGGTACACCAGATTGCGGAGGAGCTCCTGAAGAGGATGACGAGGATGATGGTGTTTGTGTCGGGGTAGAGGTATTAGAGCCTGTAGGTGTCAAAGAGGGAGAGGTTGAGGGAGGTGCGCTGGTGTTGAATGGGTTACCATCATTTCTGCAGGAAAGAACAGTTCGTCACTTGTGAATCACCAATACTGAAAATTATAAAGTATATGAAATAATGTTTTTGTACAGGAAGAGGGGACAGTCTGAATACACGATGAAAGTTGCAATACGTATAGGGGAAGGATTCTCACTTGAAGTTAGGTATGTTCAGCAACTTCGGAGGAACTGGTCCAGAAAACAAATTATTCTCTACATTTCTGTTTGAAAGTAAATGATTCATCAGAAGAATTAAGAATATTGTATGCATTACTAGTAGTTCGACAAGTTATTTGAATAGTGTTTTCATCATAATTGCAGATGCTCTGATTAATCTGTAGATTCATGTGCTAATATAAGGAAACGATAGATAAGAAGCGGGGCATACAAATCTTTGAGGGGAGATCCTGCAAGACATCAAGAGATCCTGATAATTGATTATCCTGCACGTGCCTGTGAAATAGAAGATCATGAGTGAAGATTTAAAATCAAGGGAAGAAAGAAGACACAGAAAGAGTTCTAGAATCTACAATGTAGTTAGTGATGTCAAGCTTCCCAATGAAGGTGGTAATGGACCACTGAACTTGTTGGAAGAAATATCCCTGCGATTAGGAAAAGTCATATGTCATCAACCACAGCACGTGGAGAGAGAGAGAGAGAGAGAGAGAGAGTCTTACAGATTTACGAGCCCAGTGAGTGACTCAAAAGCATCTGGCAATTTCCCATCTAGCTGATTACCATTAAGTGACCTGAGAAAATATAGTCTTGAGACAGCTCTTAGGTAAATGTAGAAAACCGTGACTCTTTCGTATGGAAGAGAAAAAAGAAGGAACCTACATTGCTGCTAGACTATGGAGTGTTGATAAAGACGCTGGGATACTTCCAGTGAGTTGGTTATCTGAGAGAAAGCTGCACCAGAAACAAATAAATAGTCATTCAATCATACAATGGCAAATAAAGAAGTTTTAAGAGGGAGAATAGCAACATACAAATTCTGAAGCGTAACAGGTAGATCTTCTGGTATAGTTCCGCCGATATTATTGTTGCTAAGATTTCTACAAAGAAAATAAAAAGCAAACCAAGGACGACGCTCAGTCAGAATACAAGCACAAGATAATTTCCAGCATTATATAAAACTGTTCACCTGTTAACAAAGCACAACAAAATTTGTACAACTATCAACCGTGAGCGAGAAAAACTACAAAAGATAGTACCCTTACATTTCAGCAATTGTGGTGAATTTCCCCAGGCCACCCAACTCTCCCCCAAATTTGCAGCATTGAAAACTCTGAAACAATCAGTTGATAAAAGCATGATATAAACGCTTTACCAGTGAAAGGGATCATACAAAAGAACAAACATACATTGAGTTTATACTTGTGCCGATGCATGTGACTCCCTGCCATTTGTCACCGCAGGGATCTCCACCATTTGCCGTCCATCCAGGCAGACTCGGTGATCCAAGAGCAACATAAAGTCCATTTATAGCAGCAACTGCATGCAAAAGTACAGTGAAAACAAGGTATCAGTAAACCAATAAAAAAACCGAATGCTTCCCTTATATCACACCAGAACAATATACATTAATCTTTCACTGTACTAAAACAAAATGCAGCATTGTACTAAGACTAAGACAAATAATGTACATTCTCAATTGCAAGAAAAGTAGTCATCTAGCCATTTCGCATTCACTAAGTTTTCTGTCACTTAGTCTTAACCAATTACTGAGACTGTAAGCAGAACTAAGATCAAGTTCTCAATCTGCCGCAGATAATCTCCTCGATTGTCCATCTCTTTCTCCCGTGCTGTTTCAGCAGACACAGAATCCAATACGAGCAGTCGTGCTCTTCTGCCATTGCAATCAACAGTGTTGACAGATTCTAATCTATAAAGCCCTGGCCACCAAATCGTCCACGACCATAAACATCGCTCTCATTCTCCACATCTTTTTTTTTCTGGAGTGAAAGAAAAGCACATCCTAATTGCCGCATATCATGGCTCCGTTGCTTTGACAGGCAGGCACACGCACAAATTCAATGGAGCCATCAACTGCTCAAGTGGGAGCTCGAACGACCAAACTGAATGAATCGACCATAAACAGTCTACTCGTACATTTCTCACCTCCCATCCAACCCCCGCTCAACAGTACAGCATTGAAGCGAATTACCCTCATTTCCCCAAAATTCCTGGGATGAATTTAATTACTCTTTAGAAAACATCACTTATCATAGCAGCGCAACCCAATCAACGAGCAAGCCGCAGAAACTAGCTAGCACGGCGGTTGGCGCTACTTGAGTCAATCGACAGGAGGGCGACGAGGGGGACAAAGTAGAAGGGGCGCATTACCATCGGAGGGGTCGGTGACCGCGCGGGCACGCGGCGCCAATGCCGCCGCGGCGATCAGCAGCAGGTGGACGAGGACCTCAACCCCGGGCGGCCGGAGGCGCCGTCCGTCTCCCGCACGCATCGCTCGGCCCTCGGTCGGGGATTTCGAGAGGAAACTCGGACTAGGGCACCACCTGCTTCCCGGAGCACCAGGGGAGCATCAGCGAGCTCGCCGGCGCGGCGGGGCTAGAAGCAATCGCAGAAACCGAGGCTTGCGTAGATCTAGAGAGAGAGAGGTGGCTACTCTGAGGTTCGCTTTTCCGGAGCACGATTCTCTCTCTGCGCTGCTCTGCTTGCTGCTTCCGTCTGTTTTTGTTGGCTTCTAGAATCTATAGCTGTAAGGAGAGAGGAGAGAGGGCTAGAGAGAGAGAGAGAGACTGGGAGTGGCGGCGAAGTGAGAGAAAGGCAGCAGCGGCCAGCGGAAGAGAGAGGAGAGCGTGAGTAAGCAACGGCCGTGAAAAGGTGGAGAGAGAGGCAGTGGGTACTGTGTGTGGTACTGTGTGTGTGTGAGTGCTGAGTGCTGACTGGTGGGAGGTGAAAGAAAGGGGTTGGGATTTGTGGGAAAGGCCCGGAAAGAAAGAGAGAAAAAGGGAAGCGTTTATTCTCACGGCACATTGAATGGAACTTGAGAGCAGGGGAGCGGAGGGTGGGGCCCTGCCGACGTGGAGATCCGTTGGATTCGTCGTTTGGGATTTGGAGCGTGGCAGTGAGCGAGCAGACAGCAGAGATGATTGTTCACGTTTTTTTTCAGTTCAGTCACCGTCGTCAGATAAGTTTACACAACAGTAATCCTTCACGTTGCGTAGCGCATTTGCACTTGCACATCCCAAGTTCTTTAGATATTATCCGGGCCGATTGGTGGAACAAGATGTAGTTTTGGAGGACTTCGTTTGTGGATAGTCATTCTTAAGACAAAACGCTTTTCTCATGTAATATCCTAGTTGTTGATCATTGTCATCAGCAAAAGCGAGATGAACAACCGATTGAATTTAAATATGTCAACTGTGAAATAAAAGCGTGCTAACACATGTCATATGTTTAGGGATACCGAACATCGCGCATCATGTATTCATGTGGATGGTATGGCGGCTAATAATAGTACTACCCGTTCGGGGGAAAAGCACAGTGCTTTCCTAAACAAAAGTTCAAGCTGGCTTATGTTATGTACCTTATTAGGAACGAAAAGGAGTTGAGCCGGAGATGATTTTACAATTTCAAAAGTATCCGGTGACGAGCACATCGTATGCCTCACCAACACCAAGCAAGAGAATGTGGTGAGAACCAGCGCGGAATCATGTCACATGGCCTTGCGCCGCAACCGGCCAAGCAGGCAACACCGGAGATAGTGATACAAGCGCGTGCACACCAAGTCGGTGTGTGTGTGTCTGGTTGGTTTTACACTTACGAGAATTACTGTTGAAGCCAACAAACAATTGACAAACTTGCATCAACTCCCGAACCATTACACGTCGCAAAAAAAAAAGATTACGAAATGTCTTACTCTTTACCTACATCGAGTAAAGAAGCTCGCACGATACACAGCGGTATACTAGCGGCAGCTTTAAAATGTTTGGCTTGGCCGTCAAGCACCCTGCACTATCAACTTCCAAAATAAACAAAGTCAAATAAATAAGTGATTCGACAGTGACCCATCTCTATCCATGGCAAGCAGGTCGCAATCCTAACCCTACAAAAGACGCTTGACGAACATAAAAGCCTGGCTCATTTGTAAACATCGTGTTAGAGTGGGACAAGTGATTAGCCATCCTTATCTCGCGCTCGTGTGGGCCAGGGCGCCCGTCGAAATGATCAAGTCGCCGCCGCACGTACGTCATCAGCGCGGCGCCGTGATGAAAGGGGACGGTACTTGATGAAGATGCGTTAGGTCAGGAGACGAGAGGAGCAGGGCGATTTAAATAGCGGGAGCTGTCACATACTGATCGTCAAAGCAATCAGTATGCTGATTGTGTAGCAGTAATTTTTTTTCTGGATCTCTGTGGGTAAACCACCATCTCATCTACTATACCATCGTAATACACAGTTTTACTCTGTGCTGCAATAACCTGAGATGACGCAACCTACAAATAAGCGATGCTGATCAAGATCGTGCAGAATCTGACAAAGTTACAATTTGATGACGTCACTGGGGCAGATCGGTCGTGCTGCTCATCATGTAATTACCCTGAAGAACTGACGTGGGCCAAAAACTCGCCGCAAAGATCTCACGAGTGATTTCACCAGACGGGCCCGCCAGGCCGCTATGCTTTGCTTTGCTCTCTGCGAAATGGAATTGATTGAGGTGAGCACAGTGCATAGTGCGCTGGTGGGGCGACCCTGATAAGTGCTACTGTAGCGAAGCAGACAGAGATTCAGGAAGAACTGGGAGGAGTAGAAAGTTTCCCACCTGTACCGTATCTGTAAAATCAGACTGAAAGCTTTCAGTCTGTCAGTAAACTCACCGCCAGCACAAACAAAAAGAATCGTCAGACAAGATACTACGCCGCATGAGACCAGGATTTCCGGACGGTGTAATGTTTACCTGGAGATAATTGGCATTTCAAGAGATTTATTAGGTAAATGTTGCCATCGTCAGTGTCTCAAAACATTCACAGTTGCGACGCCGCTATATTTAAAAGCCAGCATGAATGTGCCATCCCAGAAAATGCGTTTGCACTGGAGCAAGGCTCCACTTATTTCATTTTCAACGTTGTTAGCAGAGATGTCACCAATAGCATTTTCTTTTCGGAAAAGGTCTCACCAGTAGCTGCTAGTATGTTTGATGGACAGTTATCGTCAAAGAACCTCCTCATTTTATCGGCTACCTACCTACTGAACTTATTCCAATTTTTTTAGACCATTCCAAGTTCTAAATGGCCGGTTTTCACATTGGGCCTGATGGAGCCCAACTTAAACGGCCCAGGTCTAGTCGAGCCCGTATATCCACTGTCAGCGGACGCGTGTCGCCTTTTCATAGGCCAAAAACGTTCGCACTCGGCTATAAAAATGAGGGGCCTCCACGAACCCTAAAACACCGCGATCCTCAGGTTCAGCCGCCGCCGTTTCTTTTATGCCTATAATCCTTGCTGAATTCGCTTCACTATTCTTTGGTTCATCTTGGACTGCATCACGCTCTCCTTATGATTTCTTCGATTTGTTCTTGTGTCAGTTTGATCTTCCTTGTTTGGTAGATATGAAGATCCTTTTCTCTCTTATTTTTTTGTTCTTCTGCTTTTTATGAACAATGTTGTAATGGGAATTTGGGCTCTATATTATGAGTCAACAGCAGGCGCCGTTCAATGGCGTCCTGTCTGCCGCATGGAGCCCAGATCGATGCCTAGCCAGGAGAAGATTGTTTGGAGATCCATCTTCTTTAATTCCAAGCCACAATACCTGGCCACACTTCGAATCTTACGAACCTCCCAAAATATCTCTCCGATTTATTTCGTAACTTTTATGGGTAAATCTTCGATTTGGTACTCACCACGGAGCTTTGGATTTGTGCTGGGACGGCATACATAGACGAACGGGTGCTCTAAATTTTTCCATGGAGAGTCGCCCTTTGCAAGGTGCCCAAAGAGACGCCGGCCGTTACACGATTGGATGGGGCGTCGTGTGTTTCTGCCCGATTCAAATTTAAAGCGGCCAAATTTTCGAATTATTGCTAATCTATTTACATTCCATCTTATCTTTTGGGCCGCATGTTAGCCTCATGCAGTCTCACAGTTGCCAAATTTTCAAATTGAACCCTTCCAAACTTCCAAAGACCTATTTGGGATGGACAGATTGCTTTAAAACGTTTCACAATTGTTTGAAAATTGTTTCAATGTAAGTATGCTCGCTTCAGAACGGATTCACATTCTTTTAATAAATATATGTTAACAGTGAGATATCCGAATGAACAATTATTGATTGAGAAATTGTGCCAATTAGCACATTGGAAGCATATAACGTTGTGCTAATTATTGATTGTGAAATTGTGCCAACTTGCACATCGGAAGCATATAACGTTAGAACAAAGACTTTATTGACTGATTTGCTCACGTGTAAACGAAAATACAAGTGCACAATGTTCATGCCATAGTACTACCACTATCAGGCATTGGTCGAAGTAGCACAAAGGATCAATTTAACACGATACCACAGAGCTGAACTGTTATCACTGTGGTTGCATTGATATGTACACACCCACCAGTGACTCCTAGTAGTACAATGTTCACAATCATAAGGAGATAATCAACAAAAGAAACATTAACAAAGATGTCTACCCTATCAGCATGGCCATTGGACAAGAAGAGTTGATCTGAACTTTTGCATCTGGGAAGCCATCAATCAGATACCACTTCAGATGGGCGGGATGTTTGAAAACGAGAAGCCCTTGTAACCTTTGTAAGCATAGTATGCGATTCTTGTGTAGTAGAAGCCAGGGATGAACATTACAATGCCCAGAATCATAAAGAAAATTCCTGCTCCAACAAAAAGGATATAAAAAATTAAGGTAAAGCGAATGACAAGTTCCTGCATATGCGCATCATTTTGATGAATGCTACA
This sequence comes from Chloris gayana, assembly GCA_031894775.1. Taxonomy (NCBI): domain Eukaryota; kingdom Viridiplantae; phylum Streptophyta; class Magnoliopsida; order Poales; family Poaceae; genus Chloris; species Chloris gayana. Next base: position 92,645 of record JAUNZO010003024.1, on the reverse strand, counting down.
GCAAAAGATCACAAGTTCCTGCTCAAATAAAAAGGAGCAAGAGTCCACACTAATAAGTCATTATTACATACATAAAAGGTGAATAATGCCTTGTCTGAAATGTACCAGTGCATGCCTATTAACTAGTGTATTTACTAAAGTCATAGCAATTGCCAATTAGCAACCTGTTCTACCACTATATTAACAACTCAATCGACAATTTACTACAGATTCCAGAATTCAAATGCAATCAATACTGTGGTGTCTGCCCCAAGCAAAGTGCACAGGATTTCGTCAGACACTAAAAAGGCATTTCATCCAAATACAAGTTATGTGATTTAATTACAGTTTGATTAGGAAACGATCAATAATAATAAAATTGCTATGTTGAATTGTCTCCCCAGTAGCTCAAACATGTGCCGATTAACCCAAATTCAGAAACCCTAGCCCCCGCAGCTAAAATTCCACGAGATCTGGTAATAATTGAACAAATTCAAGGCAACATCGCGACAGGAACAAGCAAAGCTGCTCGAATCAAGCGAGGGGGAGAAGGGGACGAGGAGGGGGCGGTCGGTCAGCCAGAGCCAGACTCACCGTGCGCGCGGTCCCCTCCGACGCGGTTGGCGGCCATGAGCAGGCCGGCGATGACGCCGAGCGCCCCGAAGGCGAGGAGCGCGGCGGCGAAGGCGATCTCCTTGATGGGCGCGCCGCGGGGACCTCCCACGGCGCCGCCGATGAGGTCGTCGTCGTCGGTGATGGAGAAAGCGTGGTCGACGTACGCCATGGCTGAGCCGGACGGAACCCTAGGGTGGGAGGGAAGGAAGGTTCTGGACCTTTGTGGCTAGTTAGTTGGGCGGTGGGCGGATGGATGAGTCCGGCTGCAAGAATGCGGGGAAGGCGAGCATGGGAAGGAAGGAGAAGACCAGGCAAGGCTCAAGCCCTCCTCGAGTGGGGTGGGTCGCTTCACGGTTCACGCTATGCGATTCCGCTGCTCCGGCTCGTGGATTTGCTTGTTTGGTCAACCTCGGCAGCCACGACCTAGACAAATTGACGATGGGCTGGACTTGGCATTGTCAACGAGGCCCAGTTTGCTTGGGCTATGTCTAAACGCTAGGCCGAAAACAATGGGCCTTAATTAGGCCTGAATTCTCTAAGGCTTTGTGTTTGGACCTTAATTTGGCGGCCTTGTCCTCTGGATCTCGTTGTTGTTTGTTCCCATTTTCTTTTCTCTGTATGGGCACAGGTGCCATCATTGCCAGAAGCCAAGAGCGACCTTTTCTTCTTCTTTTAAAGAGTGACCTTCAACTGGTGATCATAGTAACGAGCTTTTGTAAAGACCAAACAAACACACTCTCAATCAAGACCCAAAGGTCGCCATGCGCAAGGTCCTGCCTTCAATTAGGCGCTTCATTTGCGCTATGATATGTGCCGCCTTTGTTGACTTCCACACTTATGTTCAAGTGCATCCTACATTATTCCTAGCTAGTCCTAGTGGAGGTATAGGAGCTTCTAAAACCCACACTTTTCCAACTTTCCTTTTTAGTGTCAGATCCCAAGCCTTGAGCACCACTTGACCTCGGGTAAAAATCTATGCTCAACAGTAGTAGTAACCGAGTAACTGACATTGCTTCCGGGTAAATAATAAAAAAAGTGAGCTTGGTAACCAAAAGGCAGCATCATTATTGATGTTATGACTTGTGAAGTGGGGAAGAACATAATTAAAAGTGAGCTCCGTATTGGGCAAGAAAAAGGTGGCAAAAGAAGAAGAATAAGAAGAAAAGGGTCTCTAAAAGAGAAATGCCTTTTACTTATTACCCAAGGGGCGTAAATGTTGGTGTGCCCCAGAAGCAATATTATGCATGCAATGCATGGTGGGGGACATACGTTCATGCATACACAAGTTGTTGTCCACCAACAACAATAGATATATCTATGTATGCCCTTCACTACCGGAAACTCTGAATTTGCCGTGTGTATGGTTCTTTGCCGTGTGCATTATTTCGGGACACACGGCAAAGAACGTATGTGCCGTGTGCTATATCTAAAGCACACGGTAAAGAAAAAACACACGGTAAATTCACTTTTTACCGTGTGCTATTTGTCTACACACGGCAAAGGTGCCTTTGCCGTGTGTTTCGTTTTGCCACACGGCAAAGGCATGTCTTTGCCGTGTGCCAAAAATAGCACACGGCAAAGAGTGAGTTTGCCGTGTGTTTTTTCTTGGTACACGGTAAAATAAAAATAATAAAATTCTCTTTTCACCTCAAAACTTTTTCTACTCTCTACATATAACTTGTGACACTCTACGCTAAAATTTGGCACATTTTTGTATTCGTTTGCTATATTAAACTAATTAATTATATTTCAAGCAATTTTTTGAATCAAGTCAAAATTGAATTGCAAGTAGTTCAAATATAGAATAAAATAAGTAGAAAAATGATATTCATGTTATTTAGTCCAATTTGAAGCCTTGCACCTGAAATGAACATAATTTTTTAATATATTGTCCATAAAACACGACCATGAATGTGTATTTGAATGATTTTTAAATTTTAAATAAAGTAAATCAAGTCTGAAAATTGTGAGATTTGTGAAAATCTCATAATATCATATGTATAGGCTATGATAAAAATTTGAGAAGGTTTTGCACATTTTTTCCCGTACGCTGCTTACAAGCGGAAGTATTTCCAAAAGTTTCGGAGAGTTAAAGAAGGACGATGTTAGGTTGTAATGAGGTCAATTTTATGTTTGACTTTGAAACACTTTCTATTGATAATAGACCCCATAAGTTGTTCCATTTGAATTTTTCGTAAATTTTTGAAATTTTTTGATAATTATACAATTTTTATTGATATAAAAAGGTTTGCCGTGTGTTTTGTGCGGGGCACACGGCAAATAAAATGTTCCTTCGCTGAAGGCCGTTGATCTCGAGATCCAACGGTAGAGATTTGTCAAATTCCTATATAAACTAAGGAACCCTAGTTGCCCAGCCATCCTTCTCTCTCCCGCCGCCTCCCCGCGCCTCCCCCATCGCCTCGCGCTCTCCGCCGCTCCCCGGCCGCCGCGCGCTCCCCGCGCATCCCCCATCGCCTCGCGCTCCCCGCCGCTCCCCGGCCGCCGCGCGCTCCCCGCCTCTCCCCGGCCGCCGCGCGCTGCCTCCTCTCCCCCGCGCACCACCTCCTCTCCCCTACGGGCCTGCCTCGCCTCCCCTCGCCTCCCCCTCATCTCCCCGCGGCCCCTCCTCTCGCCTCCCCTCGCCTCCCCCTTGGCTCGCCCCTCACCGGCAGTGAGGAGCAGCGACGGGGCGAGGTGCGGCGGCGGCGCATATTGAGGTTTGTGGCCGCGGGATCTACGGAAGAGACGTGGCGGAGTTCCGGTAGTCAAACTCTCTCTCTCTCTCTCTCTCTCTCTCTCTCTCTCTCTCTCTCTCTTGCAGCATGCTTGGTGGTACGGTGGCTTGGTGGTGGTGCAAAGGTGCCGGCGTGCGGTGGCGTGGTGGTTGTGGTGCGGCGGCGGCGTGCGATGGCTGTGGAGTGGTGGTGGTGCGGCGGCGACGGCGTGCGATGGTGGCAGCGGCGTGGTGGTGCGGTGGCGGCAGCGTGCGATGGTGGCGGCGGCGTGGTGGTGCAGCGGCGGCCGCGTGCGGTGGTGGTGGCGGCGGCGACGTGGTGGTGCGGTGTGCAGGGGTGGTGGCGGCGGTCAGCTAGGCGCTTTTTTTATTTTTGAAAAAAATGTTTGCCGTGTGCCACATTTACACACGGCAATTGTCTTTACCGTGTGTCCGATAAAAAGCCCACAGCAAAGCTAGCTTCGCCGTCGTGACGAGTTGCCATCCTGGCTTTGCCATAGGCTACCGACGGCAAAGACGTTGCCGTGTGTATTTCGGCTATTGCCGTGTGGAACAGGCACACGGCAAAAGCTGAGTTTCCGGTAGTGCTTGCTTGGTCCTAGAAGAATGGTACGAACTACCCCACTAACAAATTTACATGTCAATGGCGCCAAGCAAGCCAACTCGAGATATGAAGAGGAAACATCATTTATCACGTCGCCGCAGTGGCATGGCAATTATGCCTGTCGATCCATCTCGTCTATGGCCATGGGAAGTCACTTTCACCTGCAGGAATCCAGCCGTATGCATATCAGTACACAGAATGGTGTGTCCGTGCACCCACTGAAACGGGCAGAACCGCAGAAGTATCATTTATTTTTGCCTCACCGTCACCGACGGTGGATGCCATGACTATTATTATTTTCCATCTAAGCTTAGTGCTGAATATTTCGAAGAGGATTGTTAGATGCTGTATGATTTATACGCAAACCTCCCATAAACTTAGTAGTAAAGTATTATTTCAGAGCGGATAAATATATGATGGATTTCTTAAGGTTACTAGATGAACTTTCTGCCACATGTTGAAAAATACAGCAGAGCAGCAGCACACTGTAGTTCATTCAGCACAGACAGAATCATTGAGTCCCTGCAGCAATGCCCCCACAGAATTCGGATCTGAGTAGCATTAACAACCTTTTCTCTCCAGATCTATATGCCTCTGCCGCGTGCCGCCTCTCTGAATTGCCCTGCCCCTGCTCATGCATGCATCCCTTTTTAGGTATCAAAAGGACCGAGGCAAGAGGACCCCTTCCGAAGCTCTGCCTAGACTCCTTTCCTCTCCAGCCATTACCTACAACTGCAATTTTCTCCCTCCTCCTCTTCTCTCTCTTCCGTCTCGAACTATCTTAACATATGGACTAGAAATTGAAATCTCAGTTAACACTCACAACAATACGATGGATTTCAGTTTTGATGGGAGTTCAACTCGTAACGAGCTTGGCTTTGTAAAGGATTTCTATATATCAGCTGACTTACAAGCTGAAGGAGTACTCTTGTGTCGTCGTGGCTCACAACACAACTCATAAATGACATGGCACAAAACATTCAACCACGGACTTGGTGAATATCGACGACTGTAATAGTAGTTCCATTAGTCCCCTTCATTACATCATCATCATGCAGTTAATCTGCCGACTACTGGTAGGAGTCAATCAACGATACATGCATATACAATTGGTTATTCAGATTGACCTCAAGAAAACTAGCTCAACTAATTAATTAACTACACTAGACTAGACAGCATGCTGAGGCCATCGCTTCAGCTCTCCTAGCATGGACTGGATGGAAGGCCAGGCGCCATGGACGGCTTCACCTAAGCATATAAGCTTATTGATAACTACTCCACCGTGTCATGCACTGATATGCACACGCGTCAGCCAACTAGGTGCACCCGGATCTTCTTGCCTGCCTGAGGCCGGCACGCCGAGTCGGGCAGCCGGGCGACGAACGCCGCGGCAAGGACGTCGTACGGAACGGCGATGAACCACCGCTGCACAGGCGCAGCTTGCGGTGCTGCCGGTCCACACCGGAGGTGGTGCGGCTTCTTCCTCTTGGCCGGCCTGGGCCTGGGCTTCCTAGGCGCCGGCGGGCACACCAGCGGCGCGCGCAGGACGTGCGCCGGTGACGTCGGCGTGGAGCACCCGTCGACGACGACGACGGCATTCTCGTCTCCGTTTTCTGCTGGCCGCGTTGTTGTCGCGGCCGTCCGGATCCGCGGGAGCTGATGACCGGAGAGCACCAGGTCGAACTCGAGGCCCATCTATATTAACCGAAGAGATAAAGTGGTGCGGCGTGTGATCAATGGCGGTGGTGGCGGCCGGCCTTTAATTGGCGCGCGTGGAGCAGCCACGAAGAAGAAGCAAGGTAGTGCTGCGCGAGTGTCACTTAAGTAGGCGAGAACAGCGGAGAGGAAGCTGTTTGGATGGTGAGGCGAGGAGGGAGCAGGCGTGGAGGGGAAGAGGGATGACAGTGATGATGTCGATCGTCCGATCGTGAAGTGAGAAGCCGCAGGAGAGAAAAGGAGCAGAAAACAGAATTATCTTGGGGCAGGCAGCCTGCGCCCTCAATGTAAAAGGCATTCGATGTGTGTGTGTATGAGAGAGAGAGAGAGAGAGAGAGGAAATGATTGTGAGCGGAATGAAGGGGGAGAAACGAAGAGAGTTTTACCCTTTCGAGACGATCAGATTCTGATTCGGCCCTTCAAATCCTTTGCACCTAATTGGAAATTAAAAGAGGCGTTAATTAATCTTCGATTTCCTGTCTGACACGTTTATTCTTCACCGATCAGACCATTGGTAATGGTATGCACTTCTTCTCTGACAATGTTGCTAAGTACTCTACTTAGTATACTAGCAAGTAGGTTTGAGTTGAGATGTACTTACGTGAACTCAAGTACTGAGCATATTTAAAATCAAGACGTACGACGACGCACTCATTCGCCGTCTTGTTCTCTAGAATCGTGCACGACAGCAGGTAAAAGCACAAATGAGTAGACTGACATTACGGTTCGTTTAACAAGAACACTTACGTTACGCCCATGACGGTATGTCATTGTGCAGACATAGCTTTGACACTCTTTTTGTGTTCAGAATATAACTGATATATATATGATTTTTTCAACACGCTTGAACACAACATGAACTACGCATGCAAGCTTGTGATGAGAGCGAGTAACTCTCATAGAGAATGAGTTCCAATTTAGGAGAAGGAATTGGTAAGTGACCGTACCTTCAGTCAGTGTGTACTACAGTGTCAAGCCGTAAGAACATTTTACGATCGACCAATGGCAACTGGATGGCCTGCAGCGTCGCCACATCTACAGACACGTATTCATTCGGCACTGCCGCTCTGACAAGGCGAGGTTAATGCAGCGTGCATATGGGGAAGATATACTGGCTTGCGTATGCTGACAACTGACATGTTTGGCAAAATTAACACTGCCCAGAAACGATCTCACCTGCGGAATCCTATGCCTGCCTGCATGAGCGCGGTCATCGATCTGGATCCGTCCCCTTCCTCGCCTTGTCGGCCGTTGTTGCCACGGCCGTCACATTTCTGTTGTAAATTATCGAAAAGTTCACGTACTAGTCCCATTGTTGATGTATCCCTCCTCCCAATTCAGATTAAAAAATAAATAGTAAAGGAAATGAAGATTGAAGCCAAAGAAACGAACATTTTGGAAAAAATAAATATTGGAGGAGTATTTTTTTATTACGCACGTTGATGCCATGGCTTGGCAGGCTAACAGAAGATTAGCTGAGCCCTTCAACCTTTGCCAGGAATGGTAGCAGCGCCAAAACGTTGTCGAGTGCCCTTCACATTTTCAGGATTCAGCCATCTTCTGAGCAGTATCAATCCGCCACTAGCACTAGTACGGAGTATATACTTACTACAGTACAGTAGTAAGTAACGAACCAGCTCAAGGCCAATCGATTCACATCTGTGGGGCGCCCCGCATCTTTCTTCTTGATTGATCTGGACCCTCTGACTAGTTCCGGTGTATTCATATCACCCATTGCTATCAGACCTCTTTTGAAATGCCTGCGCTCACATGTTTGGGAAAAAATGTCTGCGCTCTAGTGAGAAAAATTCTTTGGTAGCTCTATGGGATTTATGGACACTGAAAAAAAAGATTAAGGGTGTGTTCGTTTCCTCCCTCTAAAATTTAGCACTATCACATCAAAGAGAATCTTATTATTTATGAATATTTCGATGAATTTAATGACAAAACCCTATTGACAGATTGGTGCTAATTTTCGAGATGAATCTAATGAGCTTAATTAATCTATATTTTACTAAAGTGATGCTACAGTAACCGCCTTCTAATCATGACTTAATTAACCTCATTAGATTCGTCTCGTAAATTTGTCTAGGAACCTGTAATTTATTTTATAATTAAACTTTATTTAATAATTTTAAATAATAAGATTCTTTTTGATGTGACAGATCTAAAATTTAGACCTCAGGAAACGAACACACCCTAACATTTGCTCATATTAGGCCAACTTCAAGCTCTGACGCACTGCAGCATGGTTCCCTTCCCTTCCTCTCCATGCCATGCCTGGTCGCAGCGTCCAAGTTCAGTTCAGAGCTCTTTCGCCAGGTGCGAGCAGAGGTAGGCACAGACGACAGACCTGCAGAGGCTGCATCCAGCATCCAGCGCGGTGCTTTGCGAGATACGAGGTGCAATCTTGCTAGTGCTAAGCGAACTTTTACAGTACTGCAGCGCTCCGTTTCAGTGGTCTAATCAAGTTTAGATCCTGTTAAGTCGTATTATAATCTCCATGTTGTTCCCGATCAGCTCCACTAATGAAATGAAGAGCGCGACCATCCATGGAATTCGGGGAAGCACCATGATTTAAGCGGGCGCAGTGTCATGTGACATACTTATTGGCTCCGCAACATGCTCGGGTACGTCCATAAAACAAATCGAAAAGGAATTTGCAGGCTATAATGCACGCCGTACCTTGTTACTTGTACTACTACCTTTTTACCCTGCAAAGATTTCAATTGCCCCAGATTTATGCATAGGTGAGCAAGGCGGCCGACATTTGAAACAACTGAAAATTACTTCAGAACCCACACCGCATTATAAAATAATAAAATCTCATACATGCTTGAAGATGCAAGAATCATGTATAAGGGGGAAAAAGGAAACAAAGAAAATGAAACCACTCTACAGTACTCTCGAGATAGCCTGAATTTGGATGATTGGAAATTAACTAGCCTCATTTCCGCTGCGATAGAGTATCGTCAGGCCCTGCAGTGTATTTTTCAAGAGCCGCTAAACTCATTTAAACAATACTTACCTATCTACAAGCATGCAAAAGCAATCCAAATACATATATGGAATACTCAAGGTAAATCAGCTGTCAGCTGACATACAGTGCATTACGAAAGCCAAATCCTTCAACGGCACCAGTCATCCAGAAATTCTGAGAGCAAACAGACTTTACACCAGTATCAGGTTAGGAAAATAAAAACTACGGGGTATCTAAAATGTATAGACAAAGGCTTCCTAAGTTTTACCCATGTTAAAAATGTTTATATCGAGTTTGCCAACCGGGAGCATCATGAGGCCAATCTATCACCAGGCGCAGTTACATCAGTATCGCTGGACACCCTGAACTTTTGTTAAGGCTAATGAAACCTAATCCTCACACGGGCTTCAACCCCCACAACTTTTAGCGAGTAATGAAGCAGCTCCCAAGCGTTGGACTCAACCTCAGAATTGATAGTCAGGTCAGGTTTTTGTAGCAAGGTTAGAAGAGATCAGCATCCAGAAGTATACGACCATATATGTGCACCAACACCACATTTCAGAAGCTGATAATTTTAACCACTTGGGGAGGCAGCCTCACGCCTGTGCTATTGCTCCTTCATCCTCTGGTCGTTAAAAGACAGAAAAATATCTGGTTAGCTTTATTCAAAGACACTGTCAACCCAATAAACAAAAAAAACAGAAGCAATTGTAGCTGCAATAAAATGGTTAGATCACAGATATAAGCAGGACATGCATGCGTCACACATTTTGGTAGCTGGGCAAAGTACACTGTACCTCGCTTCCTTCTTTTGGGCCAACATCTCATGACAAAATCCTTCAATGGTGTCTTTGGAACTGGAATGAATTTCCCAACCAAAGCCAAGGGCCAGCTGCACGAGCAAAATGATAATTAAATGTAAGCAAGCTAGTAAGCAACAGTCAATGTTCCAAAAGATACCCGTCATAAATTAGATTCAGCAATATTTAAACATAATACAACTAATTAATAACAGTTGGAAAATAAATGTGCACCAACAAACTTTGAAGCAAACTCCATCGAACGCCTTGAATCAGAGTGAACAGAAAATCAATCAAGTACATTGGCTATACACTGGGAAGAGTTATCTTTTGCCCGCTCGAAAGGCTAGATCCAGGTAAAAAAAGGAAAGAAAAAGGAAAGACAGGCAAGCCTCAGGTGGCCAAGAAACTAAAATGCTTGAAGCTAACGCCACCTAATCAGATCAGTGGAGGTTAGAAATAAGGACATCACTGCTGTTATGACAGACAAAATAGAATAGTTTCGTGGAGTGGAGAGAAGGATGGGAGCAGATGGTGGTAATGAATTTGGTCCAGTCCTCAGTGCAGGCAAGTTAGATTATATGGGCTCTATATTAGAATTATCCACACCATCATTAGAGGGACATCATCCACAAACACAGAAGAAACCACCATAAAAACCAGCATAAGTAAAACGTATCTAGTATTACAAGTTTAGGGCTAGAATGTTTGAATTCTGATTAGGGGTTATCTGGACCCCCCAACAGAAATAATTATACCTGACAAAAGCAATAGCTAAAGAAACAAGCCATAGCTCCCAACTGAGTCTCACTGTTGATGTGAACTTTCCAAGGAACTCAATAATTATCACCTGATAGACACAAAGAAAGCAAGTCAAATGCAATATACCTACAAGAATCTCTGATACATGGTGACACATGTTCTTCCATACCTGCAGAATGACAGTTATGCTGACTACTCCCAAGAAAAGATGGTTCCTTGATACCCCATCAAAGATGTTCAGTTCTTCTGGTTTACGAGAATTAAACTCATTAAACACCTATTTGAAAACATGAAAAAGGTCAGAAGCTTTTTCTCAATCTCCGTAATGGTGCACATACATGCCAGGTGTTACCAACATAACAGTATCCCTTTGTTCAGATATAAAAAGAACATTCACAGTGAAAGGGTCCAAAAAAGTAAAAGGGAATACACTTATTGGAAATGAGTTACCTGGCACAAGACAAATGTATTGAATATAAGTGTATTTTTCACTTTACTGGAGTGTTCCAGGGTGTCTTGGGTCAAGTGCAAGAGATTACGCCCCCTGAAGTTGAGAGTCAGAAGAATAGCAACTTGAAAGATAGCCTGTGTTTATTAAAGATCTCAGTACCAGACTAAATAATCTCTCTAACGTATGATAATTCCAAGTTAACAGGAACCATCTGAGAAAACCTTAATACCTGAATGAATAAGTTTCTCCACATGATATTAGTCACAAGGGGTTCTCTGCATCAAACATAAATGAATGTTAATTTTCTAAGCATACATAATAATTTTGTCAACTGGGAATAGGCTTCAGTTTTTTTTACTTGGAAACCGTGAGTCTCCATCTCTGGTTTTTTCTTCCACCAGGAAGTAACATCTCAAAGAAAGACACAATATTGTTTTACGTGACTAAAGTTAATGATTATAAGTGAAAGGAACAGTAATGTGATCCACATCAAAAAAGCATAAGATACTGTATTATACTTTTATTCACAGAAAAATAAGATGTGATCAAGTTGAGTCTTTCAAAATTGGATATTGACCAGTAGTTTCTGTCACAGATATCAGTAATGAACACATGATTATAATAACATGACATTGTTTCAAACTCGATAAGATGCTATCACTGCAGTACTATTTATTTTGTGAAATGACTGTACATTTCAAGATTAAACTTTGATAATGGACAGCGTATAAGGTGCATAGTGCCTGAAGTTTATAATCTTGAAAAGTACAGGCATCTCATAAAAAAAATTGAGTACTACCGATGCTATTAAATATGTGCAAAAGGGGTTGTGAAATTTAAAGTTCTGTTACCAAAAGTTTTAACTATAACAACAGGACAAAAAGAGGACAAAGTCCATTTATATTTTAGAGAATGTTTAAAAGAGAGAATGGACTAACCTCCGCCCAACAGGTGGCCGCATCATAAGCTGATCTGTAGGCGGTTCAGTGGCCAATGCAAGAGCTCCAAGTGTATCCATGATGAGATTAACCCAGAGCAGCTGTATTGTATAAGAATACTTAATATCCCGCCCCAACTCAAATACAGAAATTAAGTAATACTTGATCATATTAATGTTCATTAATAATTTCTCTTGGCCCATGGCAAGCGAGTATCATTTTAACGGCATTAATATTTGACATTCCTGGTAGACTGGAGGTAAGTTTAGCAAAATGAATGGACCTTAACAGATATTACATCACAATACTGCATATGCCTTTAATGAGCTACAATTGTGCTGTTTCCCTGGAACTTTTTACAGCTAATGATATTAGTTTAGTAATGCAACGAACGAGTATAATTTGTTTTGAACGTTGCCAATTTGTAAACCATTTAGATTTTCCAATAGCCGAGTAGCGAGCAAGTGGATTCAGGTAAACCCAAGTCCATGAATCTAGCACGGAATCGAGATCAACATATTTTATCCACATTCCACAAGTATTCCGATTGGATAGCTCCCGCTTGCGCAGGGACCCTGCGCAAGCGGGAGCTACATGCACTGGGCTGCCCCTTTTTTTTTCATTCCAATTGGATAGAGACTTAGTAATGAGAAGGATGATAATGAAATGCCTTGTATGGTAGGATGGTAATTCTAAGATCAGTATATCACAACTGCTTGAAGTCTGATCAAACCTGAACGGCATTTAGAGGAACATTCCCTGATGAAATGGCAGCTACCACATTGATGACAAGAGCCGCGACATTCACAGTAAGTTGGAACTGGATAAATTTTTGGATATTTGCATAAACAGAACGACCCCAGCGGACCACCTAGAATGTTAAAAGTGAATAGCATTTTAATGCAAGTTGTATTCAGCAGAGGAAGATTACTAAATTCTAAATATTTTTCTAACCTTCACAACCGAAGAAAAGTTATCATCGAGAATAATTATATCTGAGCTTTCTTTAGCTACTTCTGTTCCTTGGATGCCCATAGAAAGACCAATATCAGCCTGAAAAATGGGAGTAACAAGAGTTGAGAAAAAATTTTGTAACCAACAGTTTAGCATGTCATATGCGTGTTCCATTACTGTCTATTCATTAAAATAGAAACCCCTGATTCACATGTACCTCATGCAATGCAGGAGCATCATTTGTACCATCACCAGTAACAGCAACTACATGGCCTTTTTTCTTGAGAGCTTTTACAAGGAGAAGCTTGTCATTAGGAGAAGATCTTGCCATCACCTGCAATGGATCATCCAAATCAGGTTAATCCTAATAAAATGGGAAGTCAACAACATAAACATATTAACAATCCAACATATGTACTCCAAAAGAACGGACCAAATAATTAATCCATGTTTCACATGATGATCTTAAGTGAAAGAAGTGACTTCATAAAATCAGTTAGCAAGCTATAGCATAATTGTAAAACAGGTGTCCTACTGGTTAGTGGGAGACAGACTCAGTTATATATAAATAATTAATTTAAAAATATGCTTAATGATAACAGATTAGGTAGTAAAAAATTGCCATTTACAATAACAATGCATAACAAAGTAACAGCATGACAGAACCTTAGGATATCACGTTCATTAATGCACCAACTATCAGAAGAGGGACATTATTAACAGTCAAACTAGAGGAACAGTAAAATGCACTAGAAGCATGATTAAGAAAATAGACAAACACTACACTCTATTTCATGAAAATATGAGTGGCATGTTTAGAAGGTTTTTAATCTATTTCCTGTCTCTATACTGCTAAATGTGCAAGGCAGTAGTCTATTCAAAATTCAAAAGATATAAATGAGATAAAGGCAATTGACCCTAAATAAAATAGGCCACAATATATGTCAAAGCATTGTACAAAATGAGAGGGAAATTGACTCCAACTCCAATATGATCCATGGTATCACATATTAGCACTAGGTCCATCTTTCCTTTCTCCTTCACCAAACCAAAAAGGCCAAGGCAACACATAAAACAACTATCATACCAGGATGATAAATAACCAACAAAAATCTCATAATATTTGATACCTAGAAAGCATAAATTAGTGACACATTTTAATAATTTGCATGCATACAAGGGCTGATGTCTTACAGAAATCTTTTCCGCAACTGACTCCCTTTCAGCATCATTGTAACCACGGAAAATTCTTCCCTCTATTATAACTGGTGCAGATGCCTCAGGATCGGTGAGTATTCCACATTCAAGTGCTATAGCTCTAGCTGTCTTCAGATTATCTCCAGTTACCATGCGTACCTTAATTGTTTGGGAAAAAAGGTATTAGTCAGGCTTAAATATTGCCCAGTTACACAAGAAGCATTGTAGCAAACATCGCCAATATTCTGCTCCTTAGCAGAAACACAAGTTTAGCTCCTTCAGAAGATTCAGTATAGTATATCATATACTAACAACCTGAACCGTAGAAGTAGAATTACTTATCCTAATTCTGAGATATATAGCTAAAGCATACAATTTCTATATGTAAGAACTTTAGGACATGTTATGCTAAATGAACCCTAAGATACATCAAAAGCATGTTTCCTCACATTGGTACAACAATAATACTTCCTCCATTCCAAAATTGATGTCACCATTGACTTTTTAAGTTACATTTGATTATTTCGTCCTATTCAAAAACTTTGATCAAATATGCGAAATTATAAGTTATGCTTAATTTTTTCTTAATGATAAAAGAAATCACAGCAAAATATATGGTGATTTTTTACATTTTTTGAATAAGATGAATGGTCAAACATAACTTAAAAAGCCAATGGCGAAATCAATTTTGGAACGGACTAGTATTAATAGTCACTTATGAAACACTTTGTAATAAATCTTATTGCACTCACTGTCCAAGACAAATGACTTGTAACATATGAATGTAACACACATGCACACCTTTACACCAGCATTGATGCACAATTCAACAGCTTCTCGTACTCCATGGCGACAAGGATCCTGCATATAAACATGTGTCAGTTACAAACAACGAAACTGTCAAAACAGAAATGGTACCAGAGAAATAGAAACTGATTAACGAAATAGACATCATATTCCATCATTAGCCAATTCTTGAAATACATACCTTCATTCCCACTATTGCAATTAGGGTAAGGTCATTATCTGGCAATTGCCAGCTGCTTCTCTGCTCTTCACGCGGGACATCATTCAGATCAATAGATCTATACGCAAAAGCAACACATCGAAGACTTTGCTCGGCCATATATTCGATGTATTCTTTGAATTGATCAGCCTGAAATACCAAATATACATACAAGAACCACCAAATAATATTCTAGTCCATCTTCAAAAGAACAAAAGTCCAAAAGATACAGCTGAGGGCCCAAGTCTAAAAAAGGGTCAAGAATTTTTACCTTATCAGTTGTCATCTCATGAATTGAACCATCTACATCAAGCCAACTTGTACATAAAGCAAGAACTATTTCAGCAGCTCCTTTCCAGTGTACATGAACATCTGAATCTCCCTGAACATAGCACATGACAGGTTAACCATTGTCTTCAATAAACAAAAGCCCCACCCGAGAATATATGCAGCCAACTTAATTTACATTTCACTAAAACATTAATCCCAACGAAACTAAACTATTAAGCCAGGATTATTGCAAAATGTAAGATGCAAACATTAGTCCCAAGGTGAAATTTTGAGATCAAAAGTAAGCTTGAACATCTAGTGCCCTCAAATAAAATGTGTAGCTATTTTATGTTCCATGAAGCCTCATACCATTTCATCTCTATTAAAGTACTGGCAACACAGGGAACTGATATGGAGAAATATGATGCCAGCAATAAATGTAATAACTAGATCTCCAGCCAATCCATTCTGTGATGTCTTACAAAATTGTTCATCTATTTCTATTTTTGAGTGCTATAGGAAGTTGGAAACATTTTTTTAGGATAAGTAAGGAAAAATCACTCTGGCAATGGAAAATATTCCTGGAACTACACAACGCAGCACAGCAACTACAAACAGGCACTAAAGAGATAGTAAAAAAAATTGAATTACCATAAGCACTGCAACACCAGCACGTTTTTTTTCAGAGTTGAATGGAGAGACGTGAAGAATAGTAGATTTTGATCTCTCTTCCGTAAAATTCATATGAAGCTATACAGGAAGAATTGACAGGTTAGGAGAAAAAAGAGCTAAATTTACATCAGCAGAAATGGAAGCAAGCTTTTAATAGTTACAAAACTTTACCTCAATACCCCAAGAAAGGATAGCTTTCTCAGTTGGCGATCCTGTTATCTCAATGCTACCATCCTGATTTCAGATGTTACAAAGGAAAAGATACAAATATGAGTAGACCGAAGGAAAACAGACCACTGCATCTAGCAGTGATTGTAGCAGAAGCAGTTAAATAAATAAAAATACAATGACAGCAGTTAAGACTGCTATTATATTAGGTGCGATAGATGTACAAGAAACATCTCAGGACCCATCATGCTAAAAGTTTGGATATACCAAGTACTAATGCACTTAAGCATTTAAAATGAGCTAAATTTCCATCATGCTGATACACCTCTACTGAGCAACTGAACATTCCATTCAGGAAAACGAATAACACCAATTGGCACATACAACACCTGATGCATGGATACCAATCAAAGTTCATGTAATGTATGTAGTCTAGTAGTCTTAATGCAGGAAAAGGAAGCAGTGACTGTGTGACATCACCTCTGCCTTAAAAACACTGCCTGCGGTATTCTGTGCGATTCCTTCAAGTACAAGCGAATTAACAGTATGTGACAGGTTCTCAAAAGTAAGGGACGAGTTTTCAGGACTTGCAGGAGAACCCAGTTTCGTTCCTCCAACAACTGATTGAACAACAGTCATCTTGAACAACAAAATGTAGCACAGGGTCAAATTATCATGAGGCACAAAAGCAATTTGCCAACGGCTATTACAAAATAAATAGAGGGCCCGTTATTTACATTTTAAAAAGTAACTAACCTGGTTCAAAGTTAATGTACCAGTTTTATCACTACAGATTGTTGTAGCAGAACCCATTGTTTCACAGGCAGAAAGCCTCCGCACCTAAAATTAGCATTTTTAGAATTATGTGATATTCAAAAGAAAAAAGAAGCAAAGCTGAGAGAAATAAGGTAATATATGTACCAGTGCTTTGTCAGCCATCATTTTCCGCATAGAATAGGCCAGGCTGAAGAAATAAAACAAATACTGATAAACTAAAATAAAATGAAGTACCGTAAAGAAATTTCAAATATAAACAACTCACGTTAATGTTACAGCCAGTGGCAACCCCTCAGGCACAGCAACAACAACAATAGTCACCTAAATAATAGTTTCAATATAAACTAAGGTTAAGAAACATTTCTGATAAGTTGGATACTAATGCCCAGAAACACTACGTACCGCGACAGTAAGTATCTTTATTGATCCAAATATTGCAGATTTCACACTTGTCTGCCCCTTAACAAATTGAACTGTGCCATTTGTATCTGTAGTATGTCCTGTAAAATATCTGGAAGGAAAGATAAGGAATCTAAGTACGCATGCATTCAGCATACATTAGAGCAACAAATTACATGTGAGACAGGGAAAAGAAATAGCAGTAAATGTCAGAATTTGTACAGGACAAATGAAAGGGGTAAGGAAGACAGAGAATTGGTGTTGAGGGACCTGCAGCTTTTCCAGGCTTTCATTGCAGTATATAAGAACTAAACATCGCCTTGGTGACCTAAAGAGCAAAGACCCAGCCCTAGTTGTCTCCTATATCGCAGTCGCAGGCATGATAACCAACAGGGCATCGTGCTGCAGCTCCACCTAGTGCTCCCTCATCTAACTTACCGAGGACCAAGTCCTACACTAAGCTACTGACTGAAACAGCTAGCTCACACAACTGACACGAAGTCACTGCAAGGATTACTCTAACAGTAAATAATGGCGTCAATCTAGACCTCGAAGGAATACGCATCCAAGTTTTAAATTTGTGGAATTAAATCTTAATCAAATGATTATTTAAAATATGAAAGTGTAAACCTGTCAAGCTAACCACATGAAAATTGCATACTAAAGAAACGAATGGGTGATAGCGTCTTATTTGATTCATCACTTTACCCAGTTTAAATTTATACTCCATACCTGTGTTTTGTATCCATTCTCAATGCAAAATATATAAATATTCATGTTAGATTAAAAGTTGTTGTGATGCTAAAGTTCAAGTTACGCAGCAACTATGAGAGGAAGTACAAAAGGGACATGGTCATTAATGCGAAAGCAATAAAGTCTGTTCATTTGTCTCGTATACACGACGGTTTCTATCGAACCATACAAGCTCTTTTTTATAAAAAGTAAAAGGAGCACTATATTGCAGCACAATGGTGTTGGCAGTAGTACACTTGTGCTATGCTGCCTTGATTTAAAGTTCCATAATAATGCAAGAGACAGAGGTTGACTTTTCAAGATCTCATACTGACAGTCTGCTACTGCCCATTGCCTGTACAGTTATTTGAATTTCATTGTCAATAAGACTTTCAGACATCGCTTTTACCTTGCAAACAAGACTACGAGGACCACACCAGCAACAGAAAGCCCTACAATGCCTATCAATGTTGCTACTCCATTCAGTCGCACCTTAAAGAGAAAAAACAAAGCCATGAACAACAGATTAAGATGATACTAATATTTAACATATATGTTATCACAATTCTGGATTAAATGTAAGCAAAAGTTAAAAGGGTGACACCTGCAATGGAGTTTCTTCATTATTGTCTTCTGAAATGCTGGCCATTAATAAACCCCATTCAGTGTTTAAACCAACTGCTGTTACCTGCAAAGGACCACAAAAGGGACCACAAAAGTTCATATAAACAAAACATCCATAATCTAGCTGAAAACCTTTTATAAAAAATTTCAAGAAAGCAAAAAGAAGGGCAGGTGTTCACTGATTGCTCTACCAATGATTTGGATCCACTATGCAATCTAGTCTGTCAGTCTATATAGCAGTTCCAAAAAGTTAGAATCCATTATTCAAACACGTGTGACACTCAGTTTTAAACATCCAAATACCAGCAAACAGGATATATTTGGACCCTACGACAGTCCCAGATGGTGATTTTTCACATGAATCCATCTTGAATGTTTATCTTATCAGCATCAGAAATGTAGATGGAAGATAGCAGAGATGGTTTAATTAACAAATAACTATCCAGGACATAGGTAGCTAATAAACAGATGTAACTGCCTGGGACGCAGAAATGATATGAAGAGCAGCAGTGACTTGCAGAATCAAGCAGAAAAAGCAAAGGTCCTAAGTAAGGCATGTGTCGTTTGACATGGCAAGAACATGTTCATAGCATATTCGTAAGTCAGCTACCAACCAGGGTTCACCTGGTACTCATATGAAAAACAAAATGTCCCTCACTGTGTGTTCCCCTAAAGTACAGGTTAAGACTCAGTTTATGGCAAAAGTACCCTCGTACGGGTAACAGCCAGATTTCCGTGTCTTTCCTGGACTTCACATGCAATGCCTTTCATGTTTTTAGGTGAAGCTTTGACGAAACAATGAGATCAGTTCAATGATTAACTAACACTACCCTTAACAGCCTTTTTTCTTTACATGGACATAAGTTTCAATACAAAAGGGGAAAAATTAGGGGTGGAAAGTGGATGCGGATAATTCGTATTATTCGATATTCGTATCCGGAAAAATGTAAATATGGTATAAAATATTCGTATTCGATTAATATTTTTAGACTATTTGTATTCGTTTAGAAATATGGATATGAAAGTGGTTTGGGATTTTAACATCCGATATCCGAGCTATCCGTATCTATCCGTATTCGTATTCATATCCGTCATTATAGCACAATTATATATTTATATTATACGTAAAGTATTAGAAAATATGTTCAAATTTGATGTGATTTGGTGACTCTTAAAGTACAATATATCAAACTAAATGACTAGTTGTAATTTTAATATGAAAAAGCGTAGATAACTATCTTCATAACATATAAAGTTAGATGTATTCGTATTCGTCAAACATCCGAGCAATATTCGTATTTGTATTCGTATCCGTATTATAATATGGATACAAATACAATATAGGCCTTATTCGAACCGTATTCGATCCGTTTCCACCCCTAGGAAAAATGAATAAGGCAGGACAAACTATCACTCACCAACATGGTACCGTAACCATCTGCTACTTTGCACCCTCCCATAAAAAATGGTGACTTCTGATCCTTCGTAACCTAACAAAACAAGAATGTTTATTAACCATGGGGAAAATTATTCTAGGTACAGTAGGAACCACAAACGGTCACTTACAATCTTGCTTTCCCCAGTCATACTGGACTCATCGATCGCAAGAGAATGCCCACTAATTAAAACACCATCAGCTGGGACCTAAATTGTTATTTTGGACCCGTTATATAATATCAAAATATAAACAGATTAACACAAATCAAATCACAACACATTTGCTTACTTACCTGATCACCAATCTTTAGAGCAACCACATCACCAACTACAATATTGAATATTGACACTTGAATCCTTCTACCACCCCTAATAACCTGAACAAGCAACAGGATTGCGCTACATTATACATCAGAGGTCTAAAATATAGTTACTGCATGTTCTTTTTTTTTAGTTGCATATCACAAACCTCCACTTGGATGTTTTGCTTCTCCTCATTGAGGTGTTGAAACTGCAGGGACTGCTTATAGTCACTGACAGCTAACACAGCAAGACAGAAAAAACATTAATTAGGATAGACTCCTCCAGAGGTATTAATATTCTGACTTCTAAAACCATATAGAAGATAAGCTACAAAAATATTGCTACATGAGTAAAAAAAAATAACGGCATGCTTATATTTCAATTTACAGATTCCATCCAAAAGAAATTCAAGAACTGTATCAGTAGCAATGTGTTGCATCATCGAGTTCATATTTCCACTATTTCATTTCATGAATCATACCAACAGCTAAAGAGCTGAACAGGTATACCAACAGCTACAAAGCTGAACAGGTAAGAGATAAACAGCATACCAGTAACAACTATCACAAGAAAGACGGCAAATGCAATGCTTGCACCATCATACCACCCTTCTTTCACACCCTGACAAAATACTGGAGTTAGAACTAAATAAACCATATGATGAAAATGGTTAATTGATTTGTAAAAAGCTCAACTCAAAACATTATATAAGTGACAACAAAAAGCATGGGAAAGATAATATAGGACAGACTGTAGGAATTGACCTCAGTTGCAATGCCCAATACTAGAGAAATTACGGCAGCGACGATAAGAATAGCAAGTGTCAGATCCTGGCAAGCCTCCCAAAGGAAAACCTGCAGTCACAAGACCCCATCCCCAAACACAAAAGAAAATTAGTCTGTGAAATACCAATAGTGCAACCACAAAAAAAAAAGGAGATTGGAGAATTAAACTTACCCAAAAACTCCTTCCTTTCTTTCGAGGGTATCTGTTAGCCCCAAAAGCATTAGCCCTGCACGACAAATCTACTTCATCTCCATGGACTCCTTTCTCTAAGTTGGTTTTCAGCAAATTAGCTAGCCCTTTAACCTGAAATTCAAAGAAGAGGGATGCCTTAATTGGTTGTCCGTGAACTGTGAGATTAAAATGTATGTGGAAATATGAATGGTACATGCCCCTCCATATTCTTGTAACGTTGAATAATTATGGTCCCTGGTCATTGCTGTAAGTTGCTCCTCCCCAATTCCAAATCCTCGGGGTGGGATTTCTGCATAGAACATTGTTAAATTAATGTTGACAATTTTGAGGCACAACTATACAGCCACAAGACTGGTAAATATCAGTTATAAATACAGCCACAAGACTAACAGTTTGCTGTGTTTGCAACAGAAAAAGTGTGTCATTGTCCATAGTAGTTACTCATTCCATCGATGAACATAAGTAATTTGGTGAATTTAGGAGAGAATAGGATAAAGACAAAAGACTATGATATCCATAAATAAATTAGCTGGGACAGCACATGAATGGCCAACAGGAGAGGCTGGGAGATATGATTGTTAGAACTTGGAATACTCCAAAAATACTTATATCTGTGGGACAAATTTCAAATGCTTACATTGTGGACAGAGAGGAGTACCTGGCAATTCCTTGTCAACATTCTGCTTTTCTCCAGCCTCTTTAAACAGTAATGCAGCCTGATCGCATTGAAACTAGACCAATTAAACAAAGGGAAGTGCATCATGATAGAAGAATACATTGCAGAAACATAGATTTAAATATACCCGTATGACTTGAGCATGAGCCCTGATTTTCCTTCGTATCTGCTCCTTCTCCTCCTCCTTTTTAAGGTCAAGTGTATATCTGAACCGTCGAGAAGCATTGAGGACAAGAGCAGCTTGCTGCCAATGGTAACGGATTTAAAGTTCAGAACAGATTACAGCTTTGCTTGCAATGGAATAAAAGCAGCAACAGTACATATAGTAATTTTTAGAAATATGTTTTAAGCATTCAACTTTCAGAAGTACTCAAAAGCATTAGAGACCATGCATGAACTAATTTATTGCTTTCATTTGTTATTTGATTTTTGGGTTCATTGCAGTCTAGCTTTCTTAAATTTGACCATCAATATATTCAAGTTATCTAACTGGTCACATGCAAATTAAATAAGTAGATTTTTAAATATATTGTTATAGCAGTAGTCACAAAGCAAAAGGTGGACTATG
Organism: Chloris gayana; assembly: GCA_031894775.1. Lineage (NCBI taxonomy): Eukaryota > Viridiplantae > Streptophyta > Magnoliopsida > Poales > Poaceae > Chloris > Chloris gayana. Next base: position 70,305 of record JAUNZO010003024.1, on the reverse strand, counting down.
AAAAGCTAAAGATCAGACAGAAAGCCAACGGCATTATCACATTGAGATTGCTTAAACTATGTAACGTATCAGGTTTCAAGGACTATAATTTAGGCCAAAATTTAATGAAAGACATGTCACGGATAAAACAATTGACCTTAAATGACCAAAATATTATGAGGGTGGACATGCGATTCCATATTTAGCCAGGTGGTTATAACCTAGTGTCAAGTAGCTAGTCGCTTATAAGGCTGGTGACTAACAGTAACCTAAGAGAAGTGCAACTAACTAGTAGTCCACCTCACAAAACTGTGGGTTGAGTAAGTGAGTGAAATGGAACGAGCAATTTAAGGTTTTATACAATGTCCGGTGCTAAGAATAGTAACTTATTAAACAAAAATCCAGAATCCAGAATTCAATCATTACAGTGATTTAGTAACCAGACATCACTAAAATCAGCCTAATTTAAATAAGAAAAGAGATGTTGATGTGCAGCATTTAAATTCCACACCATATGCTTCGCCAGATCAGAACAGCAACACGATTGGCGTCACTAAACCCAGAATTCCGTATGAGACCAACACAAAACTAGCGGACCAGAACAGCAACACGATTGGTGTCACCAACACAAAATCCCGCATGAGACCAACACAAAATCCCGCATGAGACCAACACAAAACTAGTAAATGCGGGCCGAATTCAAGCGGCATTGCGTGGGAAGGCACGGCAGGCGCCCCGCAGCATCGTACCAACGGAGGCGGAGGGCGCAGCACAGCGCAGCGAATTCAAGCTGTGGAAGGGAAATGGGGCGTGGAACTCACCCTCCAGCGCCGCAGCCGCTCGACGGGAGCGCGCTTGGCAGGGATGTCGAAGGGGTCGGCCCCCGCGCCCCTCACATCGACGCCGAGCACGTCGTCGCAGCCGTCGTCGATCTCTTCGCGGTGCCGCACGTAGCGCCCGGGCGACGCCTCGGGGTTCCGCACCCCGGCCATCGCCGCCGCCGCTTCCTCAGGAGAGATGACACCGCACCACCCCGATCTGCTGCAACGCACATTTCAAACCAGCAGCAATTAGTAACTACCACAAAACAACACCATAAACCCAAAAAAAACTAAAAAAAACGGAGAATCCGTGTGATGGGAGGACGGCCACCTCGGGGTGGCCTCGCGCGGCGAGAGCTCGCCGGGGACGGGGGTGCAGTGGGGAAGGGGGAAGAGGAGTGCGGCGGAGGAAACGAAGCCGACGAGGGTGGCCGAATCGGGGTTTTGTCTCTGCTCTCTTTCCGCGTTGCTTCCTTGCTCGCCTGCCCCCTTTTTCCCGCTTTCACGCTCTCCTCTCGGCTGCTCTCGCTTCCTTTCCGCGGACGCTGCTGCTGCCGGTGCGCGAGAAGGCCGGCGAGGGGAACGGGGTCCACGCGGGCGCCCCGCCCCCTCCGTCCAAAAAGACGTTTGTGTTACTCTGGTGGGCCCCACGGACTGGGTTCAGTCCAGTCGCGGTCGTCGTGGGCGATCTCATCCAGTCACCGTCCCGCCGTTCCTGCCCACGAAGTCGCGTTTACGGCCGCCGCTCGCGCAAGTCGCAACCGAACCGCACCAGGAACCACTAGCCGGACCGCCGCGTACGTGTGTATCTGACTCAGTCGGACTGGCCGAAATGGATGGCGGCGACCGGCTCGCGTGGCCGCGGCTGTTTGGGTCACGCGAATTGCATGGGTTTATTCTATTTTTTCTTTTCTTTTGACACGCGTTGCATGAATTTTCTCCAAAGCATACGGTCAAGCCGTGCGGTCATTCGTCCTATATTCTTTATTTATGGGGTCGTATTCTTTGTGGGATTGCTATTTTTCCATTAAAATTTTAAGATCCCCAACCATTTGATTAAAATCCAACAGTTAAAAGAAATGGAACCTTACAGTTGTTAGATTGTTTGATAACGGGGGCGCCTAACAGACCTGAAAAGGGAACAATAAATCGGACATGTATATGAAAATCGACAAGACCGTTACGAGATTTAAATATAAACTGTGCAAATAAATAATAAGATTCAATTTTTTCCATAGAAATATATTTGACAAATTTATTAATGCATGTTATATAAAAGCACATAATCCTACCCAACAGATGTTCAAAGTACAAATTTACACAAATTTACACAAATTTATACAAAATTCGTGTGCAGACTTGTTAATCCGCGGACCTAGCTGCATGATTCAGTCGACTATAGCAAAGGAAAAACGATTCTTTATACTTCCTATTATGTCATATGCCCAACCAGTCCATGTGTTCTTTTAATTAAGAATATAGGATACCGAACGATGTCACTAAAGTTGAGTTGTTGTGATGTTATACTAGTATTAGTTTGCAACGCAATGGCGCACGCGTAACCGGTGACGCATGTCGCCATTTCAGTTCTCTGGGCGGCCTGCTGAATTTCGATTTATTACATTTGATTTAAAATATTAAGCGCTTGTATGGGTCATAGGAAATCAGAGGAACAGAGCTGGGTTTCTGCAGAAAAGGGAGCGACAGACTAGTCTAGTAAACAAAGGTGCGTTTAAATAAAACTAATTCAACTCTGATCAAGGCTGCACGTGATGAGAGACAGCCAATGCACAAGTATGCAGTAGACATTTATCTCTGTAGCATGCCAGAATGGAGGGGCTCCAACTAACATGGAGTTAGAATCTAGTATTGAAAAATACTCCAAGTATGTAGTATGATACTGGTATGATGTACTTGGACTGCAATCTGTCTAGTTTATTAAGCATGCTAGATCAGCACCTCAACGTGCTTAGGTGAGGGTGTATGTAGTTACTGTCGAGAAGGAGAGAAAACTAAGTGTTAGCTGAACTGAATCTCATAATCTACTACTGAATGCATAGGACCCACGGGAGACAATTCACTGGGACCAGCTGCTGAAACCTCTCTTTTTTCCTTTTCTTTAATAAGAAAAACCTTTGTTCAGAAGGAGTCTCGTTAGTTAATTAGTTTAAGAAATCAATCAACTCCTGCCTGAACAAATAGTCTATCATGTAATCACCTCCGAACCTTATTAGCTCGCCATGACACGAATCCTAGCATGCAATAATTTTGAACTATAGTGTATGTGTGTACTGTGTGCTTCAGAAGTTCAGAGTTGAGAGGAACGGTGCGATCCAGCTTTTAGCAATATATACATATATATATATATGTGTGTGTGTGTGTGTGTGTGTGTGTGTGTGTGTGTGGAATGGGTACAAAGTGCTTTTCAAATTCCAACAGAACAGTTACCCGCGCATAAACGCCTACGTCATAATCGATATCGTATTGGATTTGTGTCACCGAACCTTGACGAGCAATACATACCCCGGCCCATTGCCAGATAAAAAAGCAAAGATCGTTATGCAAACGTAAAGCAAAGTAAAGGGAAAAGAGAAACCGAGAGCAACGAAAGGAATCAAACGCCCTCATCAACCGCCATATAATAATTAATATAACCAGCGATCGATGCGTAAGCTGCAGATACGGAGTTATACGGACGACGTACCTCTTGGCCCCGGTGCAGCGCCGCCGGAGAAGAAAGGAAGGAAGGAGGCGTCTGGCCGCTCTAGCTCACTCTCAGGATCGGAACTTGATGTATCTGCGTGCTCGCGAGGCAGGAGAGGAAGTGGGTGGAAGGGCTTTCTGGCGTTTTATCTGGAGAGTTTATATAAGCAAGCACGCTTGCGCGCTCTCTTGGAAATATGGGCGCGCGCACACACGACGTGTCGACGGCAGCTTGCTCAGCCGCAGGGCTTGTAGACGGCCAATCTGCTTGCTCGGGAGCTTGCTTGGCGAGGTGTGCAAAGAAGCTCCATGCCTCACCTCTGCTGTAGCTTTGCTTTTAGTTGCTTGCTAGCTGATGCTGGTTGCTGCTTTAATTAGACACTTTCAGCCTGGCCGCCCAGTCCTCTCTTTATAGACATCGATCATGTATGTATGGTACTATTACCCGCAACGACTGCACTAGCATGGATCAACTGCTTCTTTATTAGCAGTAACTATAACTATGTGCATCCGAGTTAACAGTGGATTGATTACGGTTTAGTCCCTTTTCTGTTGTCCGTATGTTATGTGCCCTTTTTTTCTACAAAGGAGGTTTAGCGGTTTTGATGCTCTTACATATTGGTACTTACTTGGTACTATATGGGAAAAGCTGTGGAATGACGGACGATGCTAATATATGTGTTCCCCGTGGGATTGAAACGAATCTGTAAGGATCAAGTCTACTAATCTAGAGCCTAATGGGCATCCAGGATTTCTACTTGGCAAAGATCCCGTCTTGTAGTTGCGTGCAGTTTTCCATTTTTCACATGATCTGCAGCAGGGATAAACGAGAGAGAACCTTCTCTAGCTCAGAACTTCAGATATATATGTTCTGGCGGCACTGTAATTTGTCTGCTTGAGAAGCGTAAGGCAGAGGGTAAATAAAGTTTCCCGGAGCCCTAAGGAGGAGGAATATCGTGCTGACTCATGCATGGATGCAACTACGCAAGTCGTCGTGCAGATCCTTTTCCGAAAGTTCCTTGCAATTTTACTCACCTTGAATCCTTGCCGCCGCCGCCGCGTGGGCGCCAAGTTCAGACAACTGTCGGCAGGATAACAGGATTACAATGTGATCCTATTCAAGCTTTGGTAAAAGCGAAAAAAGGTTTACAATGACAAGAGAGCGTTGCAGGGATGATACATATGTCGGATTTTTTCTTCTCCTCTTCATTTGCGGCTTCACATGGTTGTGTCGAAAATAAGGCAATATATATGGAGAGAACGTACTATTATTAACCAGCAGTATACATGCCTGGTTGTTGTTCAGTATACTACCAGTCTACGACCCCTATAGTAATAGTAACAGGATAGTGTGTAATTAACCAGCAGTACTACTTATAATTTAACTTCACTGGCATCATCTAGAGCTGGATCATGATGTACTGAAGAGAAAAACAGTAAATCAGTAATTACTGCACCTAATCCGATCCCAGCTGTAGCATTTCGATACTTGATGGCATCCGCAAATATCATATGATCCTGATGTGATGCATGCGCATCGAGACTTGACGCGCTTTTTCGGCAGTAGCATCGGTACCTTGCCCCGAACTGTGCTAAGATCCTGGTCCTCAAAGGCTTAAGCCGATACCCACGCAAGTAAGGCTACAACTCCAAGAGGGCAAGAGCTCTGCTCGCTAGTTTTTTTTTTTTGTGACGTCGTACCGTCATTTACGTAATTCATTCGCAGGTCGAAAGTTCGCGGAAGCTTCGGTTGCATCACGACAAGCGGCAATGCAGTTGGACCTCCATGCTCGTTGACGCAATGGTCCTGGTGTTGTTGCTGTATGGGTCTGCCGTCAGCTAGTGCTGCAGGTATCGTCTGAGACTCTCACTACTTCCAATTACTGTATCTTGCTTCAGACAGTAGTCAAGATTTAAAATCTTTCGCAACAAGTAGCAGTTTGGAATACATAGGTTGGTATACCGTAGGTTAGTACTACGATAGTAGTTGTCACGCTATATCTAAAATATATACATAGAGTTATCATATCATGACGATTTTGTTCCTGAAAAATATATCGGATATATATACCCATATCGATCTCATAGTCCATTCAAGACATGGATGGGTGAACAATGACAATTGCCGTGCGCATGTCAGACTCGAGGCAACTTCCTACCAATTTCCTCTGAAACAGACGATTCACTAATGCGTCTGCACCGCTCCGAGAGATGTACTACCTCCGTTCCAAAATGTAAGCATTTATCGACTTTTTGAATTAGGTTTGACTGTTTGTCTTATTCAAAAAATTTACAAGAATATTGATTATTTTGTTATATTTTGACTTATTGTTAGATATATTTTAAATATGATGCATTTGTTTTTATTTTTTCACAAATTTTTTAAATAAGACAAGCTGGTCAAACACAAATCTGAAAAGTCAACAAATGCTTACATTTTGAAACGGAGGTAGTACTACCTTTTGCTCTTTCTTTTATGACGTTGGTTATGGCTGATATATATGGACATAAAAACATATGTCTACATGAAAGGATAAAGTTCATGATTTATCGTTAAATTACTAGGTATAGATATTCCTTGTGTCACTAACGAGCACTTAGGCCCTGTTTTTTAAGTAAAAAATATCGTGTTTTCATGGAATAAATAAAGAATCCCTTTGGATCAATCTTACAGTACTTTGAACCATCAATATATGAATCTTAAAGAAATTCTTTAGTCAACATATTACCTTAAAGAGACTGTGTGTTTCACAGTCTAAACCGAGTATAACAGGGACAACTACTTCCATTAATTCAAGTTTTAGAAAAGTAGCAATAAATCCACTAGAAGAACTTCGAAGAAGTGTTCTGTGTTCTAACCTACCCAGCTGTACACAACTGCTGTAACAAGTTGAGGTAGGAAATAATAATGTTTCTAGATACAAAGCTGTGTTTAGTTTATTGACACAATCGAAAGTGTTGTCATCGACCTATTCATCACGCACTCATGCATCTGCATACTTGATCTTAATATTTTCATGTATATGTACCTGTTTGGTCGTCATGCATGCATCTATAGTACATTTTTTTACAGCATCTATCTACCATGTAAGCTGTGTAACTAATCGGGGATGCATGTCGCAGACTAATTAAGCTAGTTGCATCGCTCAGATCAGTTAGTGTATATTAGAAGCAATGAGATCAATACCACTGCGCAACAAGTGCATCCGACCTCACGCGTTTTCTTTCCGCTTGGCCACTTGCAATTGCAAGCAGGGATCGATCGATGGCAGAAGCTGAGTAAAAAGATGAAGGGATAGCCGAAGCGTCCGAAATGCGCGTCGTTGCATCTACCTCATCCTCTTTTTTCCGAAAAAGGAAAAGCTGGCCTCTCGAATAATGGCCGGGCCAACGGTTCTTGCTTCATTTGGAAAGCGAAAAATCATTTGGATTCCCTCAGAATATTCGCCAGGTTTTCAAGTGTCTTACTCTCACCTTGACGCACACTGCTAACCAAATCCACAAAGCACGAGCAGTGTAAATTAATTTTATGAATCCCTTTCCTTTTGTCCTCTAATGTTGCCATTCCATTCAATGGTCGACGGAACCCCTTATTTATTATTAGTCCGACCATTACACATTATCCGTGAACAAGAACAACTGCTCCGGCGTGTCGTCAGTACATATGTAGCGCGTCAGTAAGATAAAAAGCGTTGTCAACATCAACATGTGTTATCCCAACGACATCAGCAGCAACCACACCACCTCCCTCCCCCATCCGGTGAGAAGACTTACATCAAGTGTGCCTGTTGCATGCAACCTTTATTCCTCTTTGGGTAAAGCATGGCTTACATACGGGTCCGCTACATACCTACTGCTACTGTACGTACGTAGATAATCATGGAACTGAGCGACGGGCCTAAAGCTGTTTTGCTGGAGCCCGCATGTGTCTTTTTCTTTTAAGCCTGTACATATATCTGGATTCTGGCGGTAACGGACCTACGGCCAGGCGAGCGCCTGACAGCGCGCCCTCTGGGTATGTTTCGCACTTGGCAGCAGGCACGGACCTGGTACTTTACAACGGGTCCCCCACAGCCACAGACCAGCACGCCACACTTCTCTTTGCTCACGATGCGAGGTGTACATGTAGAAGCCTTTTCTTTTTAATTTTGGATGTGGAAGAAGCTTTTCTTTTCTTTTTCCCTTGGGCTAGTAGAAGCTTTTTTTTACTCGAGCTTTTTATTAAGATTTTTCTTTTTGGCTGAGGAGAAACAAGCTTCACTTTGATCCCTACAAACACAGTTACACAGTGGGGCTTTCGTGAAGTGAAGAGCGGGAACTAGCCGGGCAGTGGCAGGGCCTTGCCGTAAAGGCCTAGGCCCATTATGCCACATTTGCTGTTGTGGGCTATTCTGCTTGGCCCATATCTGGTGGTGGGCTCCTCGCCCTCTAGTTTGCTGTGGCCTGTGTGTGTTCGTCGAAGAAGCCACGGCGACGCTGGGAGCTCGTCCCCGGCGGCCGGCGGAGGAGGAGGCGCGGCAAGCCCTAGGAGGACGAAGGCCAAGGCTGTAGTGAGAGCGCGCGTCATAGCGTGGTGGCGGGCTCGGGTGATCGCACCGGTGCGCCGCGCGCGGGTGCGGACGCGCAAGAGAGGTAAGCAAGCTCTCTCGCAGTCGCAGCACGGCCATTGTTTACCTCTCTTTGTTCAAGTGAAGGCATTCGCGTCAATTACCCTGCCTCTTTCTCGAGGAAATAGTACCTCGCAGAGTCGCAGTTCTCTGTCTATTAACAGCAGTTCTTTTTCTTCGGGTACTGAAGCAGAACATGGTTGTGCATTCTTGAATTGATCTAAACAGAACAAGGACATGAACACCTATTTGGGAGGCGCTCTGGCTTCTGCAGTCTGTTCCCCACGATAGGAGTTTATTTGATATTTGGAAATGTCAGTTTAACTTTTACAAGAACTTTGGTGATTGTGAGCTGCCCATGGACTTCATAGTTTATATACATTTGTTTGGTGGAACTATATATAAATTTTCTTTTGGGGCTTATGTGTAGAAAACACTAAAGCTTGGTCAAACACTTTGACTAATTAACACACAAGATATCCCATAATGATTGGATTTGACATGGCCAACAAGTAGCATGGAATGGAATGGTCCATGATCTTTTTGATCCAGTGACGTACTCTTTTTGTTGATCGGATGTATGTTTTGCTGGGTCTTTGCTCAGCTATAAGAGAACTTCTCTTGTTCTTTTGTGTGTGCGTGAGAGTCATTCTTTTTCTAGCCATGAGTGATCTGGATTAGAACGTTTATCCTTTTGTAATAATTACAATGTTATGCATTTTATTGATAAAGAGGCTCGAGTATCAATATGTTTTCTTTTCTACGAAAAATATGAATTTCGTTTAGAAAACTGTGTGCAACTTGATATTATTTAGTCCTATAAATTCAAAATAAAAATATCTAGTTGTAGAAAATGGGATTCCGAAGGTGCCATAGCCATTGAAGGTTTTACAGAAGCTACACCACAATATTCTTTGTCAGGCATTATCGGCCTACACAGCAGAACTTTCAGGAATTCATGAACTTTCTGAAGGAGAGGAGCGTGGATCTTACTAATGTGAAGGTAAGAATGGCATTCTGAACTTCCAAGATAGTTATACATCACATCTGATACTGACATTTTGTTGGTTTTTCTGTTTCGCTACAGTTGAGCTCTTCATAAGCTGAAGAAGATGCTGACTATAGCCTCAAAGGTGGCCAGTCTCAGTTGAACAAACTCCGCAAACCAGAAGATGAACAAGAAGCAGAAGCTGAGCAAGGCCATGATGATGAAAATGAGACCTCAGAATGGTGCAGCCACTATGTCATCTACTGAGACTGAGACAAGCATGCAGAATTACCAACAATGATCAGCAAGATCTCCTCAGGCAACAGGCTTCAAGGGAAGCGGCCACCAAGGCTGCTAATCAATTCCAACAACAGATACATATGCGTACATTAAACGTCAGTAGAAGTCTTTAGTTATATGCAACATCATATGCATATAACTATTAAACTCAGGGCGATTGAACTTGCCGTCTTGCAAGGCACTACACATTACAATTGCTACATATCACAGCAATAAGACTAGTTAATATTGATATAGCCAATCAACCAACCTCGCCACCCAACAGGTAAAAACCAGATAAGCAATTCCAACTTAATGCAACACTGAAATAGGATCAATGCCCCATTCAAATTCATGTTACCGAAGAGGACAAACATCTGTCATAACATCACAGCACTTCACCAAAACTGCTACCAGATGAGTACTTGAATTTACATTGATCCAAACTCGTACTGCATAGCCTATTCAGAAGACAAAGCAGCAGGGTCCAATAACATGGCACGAAAGCAGTACACTAAGCAAGGGAGCAACAGTCCATCATTGGAACATTTCAAGATAGGAACTGCAAACGATAGACATCCACCAGCTGCTTCAGCGCAGCCTCCTGGCCTCTCTCTCCGACTCGAGCAAGGTGAGGATGTCACCCTCCCGGACAGGGCCCTTCACGTTCCTCATGATGAGACGGTTCTGATCATCCAGGAACTTCACTCTGACCTGGGTCACTTGACCCCTAGACCCAGTGCGGCCCATCACTTTGACAACGACTGCAAGCTTAACCTGAGTATCCATGCTGCACCAATAGAATGAGTTTCATTAAGCAAATACTAAACTTGACAGATTTGTGTTGAAGCTTGTGAACAAAGCTAGGCTCCAATTACAGTTTGGATTAATTTGCATACAATAACTGACACGAATGACGAGAAGACAGGTTAAAGGATGTCGTAGTTGTAACAAAACTAATTAGAAGTGCCACCAGAGCATGGTTTAGCTACATAAGGAATGGTTTCCACGGGGAACAATCCTTAGGTGAAATCTACTGTACGGATCAGTACAAAAATCAGAGCGACAGATAGTACTCAGGCGTTAAAAATGTTTATTATTAGTTTACTAAACTACCATGTTCTCAAGTCCAGATTAAAAAAAACAGCATATAATGTCTGAACATCAAGCAGCATTTACACTATTACTTTAGATCTGCACACAAATTCCTACAAGCAACTCTATAACCACCCTCTACAAACCCGCAACTCACTCGCACATGATCCCCACCTCTACAAACCCGCAACTCACTCGCACATGATCCAACCAGGACAGCTAAACAACTTTCGTTAAGTGCGCAGCTCTACCGCGGAAGATCAAATCTAAACATCACAACAATATAGAAAATAAGTGCCTGTGGATCACTACATCGCCAAGAGGACGCCACCAAAACGAACTGCAATCAGGGAACCAAACTCCCGAATCCGCATGGAGAGAAACACCTGACGCTACGTGACTAGTACAGAAGGAGTGGATTGCGGGGACAAACCTTTCTTTCGCTGCTGTCGACGGCGGCTGTTACTGCGGGAGCGGCAGCGGCAGCGCCGGAGGCTGGGGCGGCGGCGGCGGCGAGAGGATAACGAAGTGGAGAGAACGAGAGGAGGCAAAACCCTAGCGCTCTTCAAGTGAATATATATAGCACTTACTGACTTGGGCTGAAATGGGTCCACAAGAATATACGGGCCCAAAGAGCATTTAACTGTTTCGGGCCTGCATCGCTCAATGTTCATTTTTTAAAAAATATTTCTTTCAAATATGTAAAACTATAAATCGTGTTTCAACTTACTTTCATGATAAAATGAATTATAATAAAATATTTGATACTTTTTAAACCTTTTTAATAAGGCAAACAGACAAATGTAATAAAAAAGGTCAACGACGTCAACAATTTAAAAACAGAGGAGTAGGTTTTTGTTCAACCAATAACCATATGGCCAATTACGTTTTAGCCATTAATTTAAGCTATAATTGTGAAACAGACATAAAAACCCAGATTTGATGATTTAGCCACAACTTTTCTCATTCGAACCAAATTTATACCACAAGTCCGTTTACTACACGTAACGGTGTTAACTTTCGAGTGCAAAGACAAAATTGCTCTTTGCGACTTTCACCATGATTTTGATAGCATTGTGCTTCTACCACTGTTTTGACGTGAGACAATAACAAGTTTTGAACAAACAAAACATGACAGACCAATCAAACTTTGATCCCTTTTCAATGAAAATTTTGAATTTTGATCAAAATTTAAAATATTGATAGAATTTTTGTAAAATATGAAATGAAATATTTAACATAATTTTGGCAGCATTTCACTTTTAATTTTCAATAAGGATGCATCTTCATACAATATTCCAGATCTAACTGAACAGACGGCAATACAAATTTGTGGTAAATGAATTTTCAATGTTAACATAACAATATCGTTTCTTTCAGTTCAAAAAAATATATCATTTTCTTTCTTTCTTTCTTTCTTTATAAAGGGGTACTCATGTATTTTTTTATGGGAAGGGGTACTCATGTAGGAAACACAACAAGTGATAGAACTTTATTCTTTACAAGACTAGGGCCACTAACTATATGTGTATCAGCGATCAATCAGTGTATGAAAAATAAAGGAAAAACAACACTTAAATTATTCGGTAATATCATTCACACTCTTAGCGAAGTTTCAATTTTGTATACATCTTTTCCCCGTACCATATGTCATGTCATTGTCATCCCTTCATGAAACTTCCACTCTCCACGTTTCGGCCATATTTTTATTACTGGGCAAGGACATCAACAAACGGAAGATATACATGTGGTGGTCCTCTTAATTATTGTAATCCAACTTAAAAAAAATCCAAAACCAATGAAAATCATGTCCAAACATTATCCGTGAACCTAGAACCTGAGGGGGAAAGACTAAGATAACTAACATGAGTGTTTTGGATGTGTTAACCATGTTGGTAGCACAAAGCAAGGTCTTTGACCCACAAAGCGGTGTGCAGCCTCCAATCGAACACACGACGCAGTTGTGCTACTCCACATAGATTAATTTGTGCCGACCGCATCCTGATTGCCACGAACAATACAAAAGACAACATAATATGTTCAAGTTTCAGCTGGCTTCCCTCGCAAAAAAAAAAAAAAGTTTCATCTGGCTCGGCTAAAAAAATTGTGAGGGATATACTGATTTTTTCGGCCACAACTTAGGGCCACTGCTCCAAATGGCCCTCTACTGAGTTTCGCACGTGAACACAATAATAAAAAGGAAGGAGTGTTGTGTAAGTAGAGGACAGTGCTGGTGTCCTCTTCAACGAGAGCATGACTGCTAGTTAACACGATGAGCAGAAAACAGAACAGATAAAATTCATTTGAAGTATGAGTACAAATTGTTGCCCAGAACTCTTCGGGTTCATGAGCTTGGTGAAGAGAATGCATGTAGCTCCTCTCTCGCAATGATGATGATTCCCATCACCAACGATTCAAGGAACGAACGACCCGCGCGTTCCAACGGAAATAAGGGAGGGGGTCGAAGAATCGATTGGTCTCTCCTCTCATCACGCACGGCACGACACGACTGCCTGGCACCATCACACCGGCACGTCCAACCGCAGCGAGGGATATACGGTGCGCAGATATTTGCAAATAAACAATGGCCGTACCACGTGAAATCTGGACGCGATCCGCCGCACATGCGCGGGCGATGGTACGCGCAGCACGCCCAATTAAGGCGTGGCCGAGCTGGCGGATCGGGCCAACACAAACGGAATCGCACCGGAACCGCCGCGCACATGGCAGCGCGAGGACTAGGCGACAGCGGAATTGATTTGCGCAGGGGCCGTGCGGATTAAACGCCGCCTAATCCCGGCCACGTATATATGCGCGCTAGCGCGCGAGTACTCCTGCTAGCTCGGACTTGGCACTTGCAGATTCTCGCCGAGGCGCGCGGCCTCTGGTTTGCTGTGGCAGTGGCACTGCGAGCGCCTGCGGGCGTGTGTGTTCGTCGAGGAAGCCACGGCGAGGCTGGGAGCTCGTCCCCGGCGGCCGGCGGAGCCGCGCGCAGGAGGCGGTGGCGGTGGCGCGGCGGGCGCTACGAGGACGAAGGCCAAGGCTGTCGTGGGGGCGCGCGTCATGGCGTGGTGGCGGGCGCGGGTGGTCGCGCCGGTGCGGCGCGCGTGGCTCGCCGTCGTGGCCGCGCGGGTGCGGACGCGCAACAGAGGTGAGCAAGCTCTCGCGCAGCATAGCCAGCCATGGTTTGCTCTCTTCGTTCAGGTGGCGGCATTCGCGTCGATTATCCTGTCATGTTTCTTGAGGAAATACTAGTACCTCGCATTTCTCTGTCTGTCGGTAGTTCCTTTTCTTCGGGTACAGAAGCACAACGAAGCGCCGTTGACTCCAGTTGCGCGTTCTTGAATCGATCTGAAAACAGAAGAAGGACACATGTGCAGTCTGTTCACCACGGTAGGAGTTTCGCAGCACAGCCAGCCATTGTTTACTAGTACTCTCTTTGTTCAAGTGAAGGCATTCACGTCGATTACCCCTGCCTGTTTTTTTAGGAAATTGTACCTCGCATTTCTCTGTCTATCAGTAGTTCTTTTTCTTCGGGCACTGAAGCACAGAACAAGGACGGACAAGGTTGAGCCCGCTCCCGCTCGTAGATTCCCGCTGATCTCTCCGATTTCAACCGACAAAAACAAAATCAGGTCCGAGGATCGTGTTCAGAAGGCCGAGGCGGATAATCCCACCCTGATTTCGATCTAGATTGGGATCGAAATAGGAGGGACTCAAGGCGAAGGAACCAACCTGAGGTGCGGAAGCGGTTGAGAGACTCGAACGAGATAGATCGAGGATCGCGAATTAAGCGGCAGCGAGTAGGCAACGATACAACTAAGGAAACAAGGGATTAAGGCGAGTGATTGCTTCGAGTCGAAGCAGAGTAGATTGAGTTCTTCTAGAGTTGATCTAAGAGGGACCAAATTCAGAGGAAGGAGGAGAGAGCTCCTCTAATTTTGATCGTAGCGGGATCAAAACCAGAGGAAGGAGGTGCGATCAGAGAGAGAGACGTATCCCCAGACAGCAATCCGAGAGCGAAATCCACAAGATCAGAGCGCTTAGTTGAAGAAATTTTTGAGATTAGTGGATCAGAGGACAAGAGCAGAGTAGAAATCAGAAAAGTAAAGCAATGGGTGGAGTGGCAATGAGAGAACTGATGCGCCAGGAGAAAAACAAAGATAAATATCCAGATTGGTACCAGCTACAGGAGAAAGATGAAAGGAACACAGACCTAATGCAACTACCAATCAAGTGGTCTGAATCAGACAAAGGGTTCAAAAGCTCAATCACGGTGGGATTACCGCGAATTTCCAATTCTGCTCCACCAAAACAGAGGAAACGATGGGTACCAGCAATACCAGCTAAATGCATAACACCGAACTCAATGCAGATTGGAGAAACCCCAATTACATTAAGATGGAGGTCAAAAGCCTTTGAGATGGAGGAACAAATGGAACCCTCCGGGACCAGCAAGGAGATCATGAAAGTCAGTATGAGTAATAGTCAAAATGAAGGGATGAACCATGAGTCGGGCACCAAGGACAGGGTAACTCGGAACACTCGACAAAATGGGCCACAAATGCCAAATGGGCTGGACCGGCCGACCCACCAGGAACCTAGGGCTGAATTTGGGACGTGCATAGATGACATATACAATCACTCCCGGTCGGACCCGAGTGGTAAGTGGTCGTGGATTCCGAAACAGAGGCGCTGCGGCCGGAACTAGGGTTTCCGACCACAAACAGAGAAATCGGTCGATTTGGTCGCAAGGCGAGGAAAATAGTGAGGGCGATTCCGAGAAGAGTGGACTCCGGATCTTTCGCAGCGAGTAGTGAGGGACGAGAGCGATGGATCAAGGGGTGGCAGGTTCGGTAGAAGAGAAGATGAAGAGAGGCGCAGGAAGGATGGAAGCCCGGGATCCGGAGGTGAGTTTCGAGATAGACCTTCTCCGATTCCGCGTCGCTATCGGGGCTTTGAAGAAGACCCAAGTAGAGAGAGTGACCGATTCGGAGGAGGGGCTATGGAATCACGGAATCCACGTAGAGACCGAGAAAGGCCTAGAGGGTCATGCTAGAACAGGACAACTATCGGGGCAACAGAGAGGAGCAGAAACGCAAATTTGGCCAACATGAGGGAACTGGCGGATTGAGATATGATGATGAGGATGAGGGGTACTATGGGAGAGATTCCAATAGATCACAGAAAAACAATAATCGTATGGAAGAAGAAAATGAAGAAAGAGATATGAGGTACAAACTTCAGAGAGAAAGAATGGAAAGAGAGAAATGGCCAAGATATGAAGAAAGTAACCAAGGTCCCATGCTAAGGAAGAAGTGTTTTAACCGCAATGAGCCAGGGCACCACCACTCAATGTGCACTAACCCACCTTTTTGTTACAGCTGCAAAAAGACAGGTCACAAAGCTCATAACCGTGTTGATAAGATTGAATTGAAGACGTGTGGCTATGGTATTCCCGGCACTCGGATTTTATAGCATGCACATTCCGGGTAGTGAAGAGAAACTGGTCAAGCCGAAGTCACGAGGCTGATGACAGTCGTTGGAAGGGACAACAACAGAAAAAGAGATAGAGGCGAGAGATGCTACATCAATTCGGAGGAACACATAAATGGAAAATCAGGAAGATTTCAGATTCTGAATTTGTCATAGGATTCCCAACGGAAGAAATGAGATATCAATTGTCTAAATTCAAGAGTTTTGAATTTCCGACCTCCGAGATGGGAATTAAAGTAAAAGTAGAGGCATCCGAGGTATCCACGAAACATCCTCAATATTGGAAAAGGTCCGGGTAAAAGCATATAACATACCACGAGATAGCTAGAAGGGAAGAGATAGTAAAGAAGGTGGCCCTACCGATTGGAGATCCGTTAGAGGTGGATCTTATCAGCTTGATCGGAGCAGGACCGGTGCGGATAAAGGTAGCTCTGTAGAGATGCTAGAAAGATTAGAGGGGAAAGTGAAGTCTTTTTTAATCTAGAGGGAAGAACAATTACATGGGTGGTTGAAACCGACAAGAAAAATAATACCCCTCCACCACATCACCCATCAAAGTTTGATGAGATACAATAGGAAGGAGGAGGAAGATGAAGATGAATACACACCAAAGGGAGATAGAACAAAAAGCTTGGCAGAAAGGAACAGGGCACCTTTTCGGGGATCCGGTGAAGCAAGTAAACGGAACATGCCACGGCAAAGTGGTGGAAACAATCTTGGTAAGCAGCAGCCTCCGTCGGACAACCGGACTCGTGATAAGGAAAAAGCCAAGAAGCGAAGTTAGGTGTCGATCCGGATAGTAGTAAGCTAAAGGATACATCAATGGAGGAGTCGAACAAGTGGATTATGAGGAAACTCCAAGCATGGAGGGTGGGCGGATGCAATCAACCGAGGAAGAGTATGATCAAATGGAGAAATTATCCCGGGTGGTAAATATAGACTCCCAAGATGTTGATGCGAGAGCAGAGTATGATGAGTGAATTAGGAGGTAAGGAAGAAGGAGAAACAAGTGAGACAGAAGGATATAAAAAGAGTGGTGGAAGCATCATGAACCTAGAAAGTCTGGGAAAAATTGCAAGAAGGGAAGAAAATACACAGAGAGGAAAAATGGGGCGAGTCCGAGGCAATAGATATGCAAAAGGAAGAAATGCAGTGGCTAGATGATTATTTTGAAAGAAAAGCAGATAGCATGAAACATTTAGTGAATATTAAGCGAACAGCAGCAAAGAACCTTGAGCAACCGATAACCGAAAGTAAAGGGTACGACAACTTGGATGGGGAAATAGTAGAAAAGGAAAAGACAGAGGCGGAAAAGAACAAAGAACCCCGTGTGGCTCAAACAAAGGTATCCCTAGATCCAGTGGTGGCAACGAGAAGAAGCTCAAGATTGAGGGAGACGGAGGGGAAAGTACAAGACAAGGCTGAAAAGAGGAAGGAGGCAAAGAACAACATCACAGGTAAGAATTCCTTTGCTATTCTCAACTCGATTGATGCGGATAACTTAAATATTATTGCTAGTGATAGTGGAATAGTGCTAGGAGATCCTAATGTTTCTATGCAAGATACTATTTCAATTTTAAAGGCGAAAGAAAGAGCCCAAGTGGCGCTGCAAGAAGCAAAGATAAGAAAAGAAGAAGAAAAGAAGAAAATTATAGATACAGGTCAAGAGATAGAAGAGGCAGATCATCGAAGAAAATGAAGTCCAGGAGATAGAGATATCGGAGATAATGATGATAGAACCCAATAGAAGTCGGGGCCAGGAAGACACGGAAAATAATACGATACAAGATACAACTGAAATACCCGAGAAGCCGAAGAGAAGAATAAGACTGGTAGACATCTAAGAAAGACGGTGCGAGAAAAAAGAAGGGCACCAAATAACCCAAGATCAAAATGATAGTTCTATTCTGGAATATTAGAGGACTGGGACAAAAAGGCAGGAGAGGTCAGCTAAAAGAGATAGTAAGGAAACATAAGGTAGATATCATATGCATACAAGAGACAATCAAAAGCGAATACTCCAGAGCGGAACTAAGAGAACTAGGAAACAACCAGCCTTTTTCCTGGAACTGGGTTCCAGCTCGGGGACACTCAGGAGGCATCCTAACAGGAGTAAAACAAGGAGAGCTCGATGCGAGAGGAAATGACACAAGGAGAGTTTTTTACAGGAGTCAAAGTTTCCAACCGAGCAGATGGTTTTCGGTGGGAGATAATAAATGTATATGGACCAAGTGCAAAATGATAGAAAGATGAGCTTCCTTCAAGAGATCTTCAGAAAAATTCAGGAGACCAAGGTGCCAATATTGATAGGGGGGATTTTAATCTAATAAGATATGCACATGAAAAATCGACAGATAATGTAAATGTAACTTGGATGAATATCTTCAACTCCTTTATTGAGGATACATCTCTCGAGAGAGATTTTTAAGAGTGGCAGTAGGTATACTTGGTCTAATAAGAGGGAAATCCCGGTTATGTGCAACTTAGATAGAATTTTCATGACTGCTGATTGGGAAATAAAATATCCTAAAGTAACTGCAAAAACACTAACTAGAATTGGCTCGGATCATTCACCAATTCTGGTAGATACTCGAAGAGATAAAGACAGAAGGAGAGAGAATTTTTAGATTTGAAATGGCTTGGCTTTCTCAACAAGAATTTAGGGACAAGTTGATCAAAAAGTGGCCAGAGAGAAAGAAAGGAGATATAATGGACCATTGGAAAGATCGCATAATCAACCTCGGAAAATTCTGCAGAGGATGGGGTAGGAACTTGGATAGTGCAGCCAAAATAAGGAAGAAAGAGATCGAGAGATAGAATAAAAGACTTGGACAAAAGAGCCGAGGAGCAGAGATTAAAAGAGGAAGAATGGAAAGAGAGATACAAATTAGAGGTAGATTTGGAACAAATTTACTCATACGAGGAGATCGGATGGCGAGAGAAGAGGTGGCGAAACGTGGTTACCGAAAGGTGACGCAAACACAAGCTACTTCCATGGAATTGCAAATGGAAGGAGAAGAAAATGCCAAATTAGCTCCTTAGAGGACGGAGATAGAATAATAACAGATCAAGAGGAGATAAAAATACACATTGAAGGTTACTATAAGGAGCTTTTTGGACATGAATCCAGAGGAGCAATTAGACTAGACGAGAACCTATGGAAGGAAGATGAAAGATTGAATGAAACAGAGAAAATAATGCTAGAAGCCGTTTTCACAATGGAAGAGGTGGAAGTAGCAATGAAGGAAATGAAAAATAACACGGCCCCTGGACTCGATGGTTTTCCAGCTTGGTTTTTATAAAGAGTTTTGGGACCAAGTAAAGAACCCACTGAAGGAAATGATGGATAGATTACATGAAGGACAACTGAATTTGAGCAGACTAAACTATGGTCCGATTACTTTGATACCTAAGATTAAGGAGGCCAATAACATCAAACAAGTATAGACCCATATGCCTGTTAAATGTCTCATATAAGATTGTCACCAAGATCCTAGCAAATAGACTGACCAAGGTAGCTAACAAGATGATCAATGTTACCCAGATCGCTTTCATCCCAGGAAGATTTATACTAGAAGGTGCGGTAATTATACATGAAACAATTCACGAACTGATGAGAAAAAACCGGAGAGGGATCATCTTCAAGATAGATTTTGTGAAGGCATACGACAAAGTACAATAGAGCTTTTTAGAGGAGGTAATGACTAGAAAGAATTTCCCTGAAAGATGGATAAGCTGGATTAAACAGAGCGGTGGAAGGAGGACGAGTCGGAATCAATCTAAATGGAAAACCAGGAAATTACTTTAGAACACATAAAGGACTAAGACAAGGGGACCCTCTATCCCCGCTACTTTTTAATCTGGTAGCAGATGCATTAGGTTCAATGCTAACCAAAGCCAAAGATAAAGGCCACATCAAGGGTATTATCCCACATTTGATAGAAGGAGGACTAACACACCTACAATATGCGGACGATACGGTAATCTTGATAGACACGGAAGACGATTCAATTAGAACTATCAAATTTCTACTTTATTGCTTTGAAAGCATGTCAGGTCTGCAGATCAACTATGAAAAGAGTGAAGCAATAGTGATAGGCACAACAGAACAAAGAGAGAGAGAAATAGCTCGGATGCTTGAACTGCAGAGTTGGGACCTTCCCAATGACTTACCTAGGAATACCTATAAGTAACTCAAAGATTAGAGACCATGACCTGAGCTATGTCGGACAGAAAATTAGAAAGAGGCTTGCTACGTGGCAATGTGAATATCTATCATATGGAGGGAAGTCAATACTAATGGAGAGCTGTTTGAGTGCAATCCCGATATACACAATGGGGTTTTACCTGCTATCCGAGAATATACACCATGAAATAGATATGGACAGGGCAAATTTCTTTTGGCATGGAGGTGAAAAGAAGAAGAGATACCACATGGTAAAATGGGAAGCCATGAGCACACCAAAAGAGTATGGGGGCTGGGCTTCACTGAAACCAGGACCTTAAATAAATGTCTGTTGGGAAAATGGATATTTAAATTAGAAAGAGGAGACGAAGACCCGTGTACGAAATTCCTAAGAAAGAAATACCTAGGGGCCAAGAGCTTCTTTCAAAGCTCTACTCACAATGCCTCGCAATTCTGGAAGGGGCTGCATGAAATCAAAGATGAAGTAAAGCAAGGACTACAATACATCCTTGGAGATGGTAAAAAAATCAAATTTTGGATAGATAGTTGGATACAAGAATGTCCACTGAAGATTACCTTTGAAAATATTTTCAAGATCTGCGAGCAACAAGAAGGCACAATAGCCGAAATTTTCGACGGAACGAATTGGAACCTGACTTTTAGAAGAAATTTTGGTCCTAGGGAACTGATGGAGTGGGACGAACTGAAAAGGTGCATAAGTGAGGTGCAACTGAAACCACAACCAGATAGTGTTAGATGGGCACTGGAGAAGTCTGGAAAGTACACAACCAAATCACTATATAGGCATTTAATCAACCCTGGAGTTATACACTCAGCCATGTCGAATGTTTGGAATGCAAAAATACCACTAAAGATAAAAATCTTTATGTGGTTACTAAATAAAGATAGAATTCAAGCAGCACATCAACTAAAAAAGAAAAACTGGAAAGGATCAGACAGATGCAAGATGTGTAGCCAAATTGAAACTCCTTCTCATATCATGTTTGAGTGCGCAGTAGCTAAGTTTCTTTGGTCTCACATCTCTGACTCCCTTGGGTGGCATAGAATACCAAACAATATTTCAGACGTAAATATGTCGGCTTTCTGGAATAATAACAAGAAAGATCATAACCTTTATGCTGTGATCATCTCGGCTGCTTGTTGGTCCATTTGGCTTACTAGAAATGATTATGTTTTTAGAAGTGATATCCTGAATGAACCAGAATCTCTAATGCGTAGGATGGCTATATTAATGCAGAAATGGAGCTTACTAAGCAGGAAGGAGGAAAAGGCGCGGATGCTGGAATATGTTGCTGAAATCAATAGAAGGGCGAGCCCTGGAGCGACAAGAAGAGGAATAGGATAGGGCGGTGCCCTAGTAGCTTCTGGTAGCAAGTTTTAAGCTGCGTTGTCGTTTGTCGGTCGATGTAAGAAGATTATCCTAACTTGCTGGATGGTATGTACTGAATCTTGTAAGCTGGTATCCCCAGCAAACATCTGTTGCTTTAATCAAAGCAGGACCCCCCCAGTCTGGGCGGTGTCTTTTCTCTAAAAAGCACAGAACAAGGACATGGACACCTAATTCAGGCCCTGGCTTCTGCATTCTGTTCACCACGATAGGAGTTTGTTTGATTTTGATGCCGGTTTAATTTTTACAAGAACGTTGGTGATTTGTGAACATGGGGATGGACTTTCATAGTTTGGTATACATGTGTTTGATGGCAAACTATAACTTAGTTTGTCGCTCACGAGTTAAATAAAACCGTGGCAAAAGAACTGGTCCGAACTGACGGAGAAAACGACGATGCCGGCACATAATTCGTCACTTGTACCTTTGCTTTCAACGGCTATTGTATTGTTTGGACATGGATGGGCAGCTGTTGCCTTTTCATCTTGGACTAAGCCGATCTGAATCGCCATAGAAGTTCGCCACTAGTTATTTTCTTTTACAGCCCATTTCAACCACAAAGGTGCCAATTGGCGTGCTTCTAGTCTGCTGCCTCATACTACTGCATTCCGGTTTTCTTTCATGTTTATGTCACGGAATGGTACTAAACGTGCATGCCTGTTCACCGTGAGATTTGACATTGACAATTGTGTTGTTCATGCAGAGAACGCAGGAATCGTGGACCTTCACAGGGACGTGCAGACCTGCGGGTACAGCGACGTCCAGGTCATGTGGGACATGCTGGGCCTGGACAACGGGGCCTCCACCGCGCCGGAGCGCCGGAAGCGGCCGTCCTTCTGGACGCCGTCATTCTGGTACGTCCGATCGTCCCATCGCATGGGAATGGCTCCGGCGAGGTGATCGTCTTAAGCGCAGTACCCCGAATCCTCATTCGCTCGTCAGCATTGTTGGCTATGGCAGCTTGACATCTCTCAATGCTGCTCCGATCCAGTACAGTGCTCGTCCACGAGAGATGCTACTACGGTGACATGTACGGACGAAGCTGGTCACTCTGACGTCATAGCTAGAAAAATAGATGAGCTTGCGAGAGATTTATTAGTTCCACCAGGAAAAGGTGTATATTGTGCAGTTCTACTGCACATTACAGAAAAAAAATGACCACTAATCTCACAACGTGCCGGTCAGTGGTACTGGCGCATCACCAAAATTGCATTGCAAAAGACTTGAAGTCGTTTCATGTGAGGCAATCAGGCAAAAGCAGAGTGCTCGGCAGAGGATTTCGGCAGCAGTAGCGTGTTGGTAACAGCAGCTCCATGATCCGTTTTGCCAAGTAATAACACAGAAAAGATTAATAAATGAATCTGTCACTGGTACAATTTACAATACAGCTCAAAATTAACACCATATCTTTTGTTCAGTACAAACCACCAGCTCCGGACTCCTTTTCCTATATATAGTAATACAATACAACAGCTCGAAATCAGGATGAAAACTCTCCATCTTTTCTTATATTAACACATGATGGTAATTCCAATATAATTCCATCGCTGCTCCAGAAAAACCACAAGCGCTTTGGAATTGAGCTTGGAAGTCCGCAGACGAAAAATCAGTTCCGGAACATAATAAATAATATTGCCCTCCTGCAGAAAGAAGTGCAGTGAAAACAGCATGGTGAATTTTCATGCAACAAAAGGAAGTGTTAGCTACACAATGAAAATGCAGCCGGTTCTTTAGACATCACTTCTCTTTTTTTTTAAACAGATTAGACATCACTTCTTGCACTACAATTAGAAAGAGAGCCATGAAAGGATGATGGCACACAGGTAACCAAAACAAACGAGTCATTTCTAGTCTACAGTAACATTGTGCAAAGTACATCAGAAACATATATTTCTAGAAATCCAAAAGCTAGTAGCAGGTAGGTTAAAAAAAACTTTATTTATTGGCATAGCACTATAACCAAGACAAGCCCAGATAGTACTTACGCAAAAGAGGTATCTTTGGGAACTTAATTATATTGTGTGCATCCGGCGGATTAATTCAGGGTCTAATTGTCCGCTGCTGTAGCTGGACGGAACGGCAGAAATTTCCTGCCTCCCTGCCACTCTTCACCAGGTTTTAAAGTAATTGGTTTCTCAATAGCTGCAGCCCCTACACATAACATGTTTTTGTACTCTTCATCCCCAAAATCTGGCATTGCTTTGGCCTTCTTGTCCCAAGGATTCCAAACAACTAGTACAAGACAAGAAGCAGTGATGATATACCAATACCATGGTATAAAATCTGTCTAAAAGCAGCAGCAGGATCAAGTATAGAAACCAGGAATTTTCACAACAACGTTGTGGCATGAGAAAAAAGAAAACTACTCCCAAGTCCCAACTCACCGACATCAGGTAGTCCATCTTTCCTTAAAACAAATGTTCTTTTCTTCTCATGATCAATGATCACAACCTTCTGCGGAGCACTCAAATATATCTTATCCACCTTACATTCGCAACATGCAACATGATTAGTGTCCCGATAGTATTGCTATGGCTTTGAATTATGAAATTTACTAGAACACAAACTTACTTCAGACTCGAATACAACTGCATCTCCTTGTTCAGTACAACGAGTCTTTGATTGCAGGTTATCAAAATAATCCAAGGTCTCCAAGCCTTCAACCCGCACTTCACTGAAAAGTGAAAACATGTTTCAAGGAATGGATGAAAGTAGACAAGTCCTCCGTCTCAACCTATCTGGTGATATGTGTATTCAGTTTAGAGTACTAAAGTGCCCGAATGGTTGAGCAGACGGTTGCACTGGCTGAGGTTTTGGATTTAAACATAGCCTGATTTACTAGTGAAGGATAAAAAAAAAAAGTTGAAGGTTTGGAGTGTTTGTTATCATACCCGTAACAATGCTGAATCCTTAGGTTAAAAAATTAACATATTTAGTATTAAAACAAACTTCTTATAAGATACTACACTCCTCTCCGATCGACTGTTAACAAATAATATAAAGCAAACAAATGGCATTGTTAAATGTACCTGATATCAGATACTGAAAAGTATGTATGATATGCAAATGTAAACTGGAACGGTTTGCCGTCTGAGCTCGTATTTCTTATTCGAGAAGTGAGGATAAGATCTCCCCTTGGACTAAGAGCAACTCTCAGACGAAATTCGTAACTGCAAACATAGATAACGAACAGAGTTAAATTGGTGGGGAGGCCAGATGATCGTAGAGCCAACTCTTAGCTGAAATAATAATTAGACAATTTTAATGATTCATTAGATGGCAACCTATGTGGCCAGATCTTCAAATCCTCTTGAGTCTGTTTGAGAATCAAGTCAATATGACAATTAGAAGAAGAAACTGGAAAAGGGGGAGGACTTTCATCAACACTCCAAATTTTGTTCCTTGCAAATCCATGCTGTTCAAGAACTCCATGGCTACCTAACTGCACGGTGACATTGTTAATACGAGTGTTACAAGATAAACCCCTTTGCAGGGAACATTAATTGACCATGACAGTCTTATGACCATACTTGAGGGAAGCAAATTTGGATGCCACCACGAATTGCTTTTGGCGGTTTAAACTGAGCCTGAAAGAAATTGGACATTCAGAATCAATGAATGAAGTAAATACGATTCACGTCAACATTCTAAAATTTTCTCAGCACTATGAGTAAAAGAAAGCACTATCAATGGTCAAATTGTGCCAGTGATGACACATATAGTAACCAGGCATATAAATTTTTTTAACTGAATCCGAAAGATTTCAATACCTTGTTACTGACAAAAAGCAGTTGTTGACCAGAATTGCTTTTCCAACTTGTCACTTGGCCTCCATATAAATGTACCTGATAACATTTATTAAATATGGAAACTGAGTGGATGCATGATGCTTCTTGTGTTCATAGTTAATAAAAGGACAACTTCTAAGTTTATAACTAACAATGTCTATATATTCTTGTGCTGAAGCCATGAAAATAAGCAAGCAATAGCCATGGATATGGTAGAGAACTAATACATCACAGTTTTTGTTCTTTGTGGCATTGGGTTCTGAAAATTTGCCTATAATCAAGTTAGGCTTGGACATCAGGCCCTCAGCTAAATTATAAGATTGTTGGAAAAGCTTGCAGATAAATTGTCACTATGACTTCTATTTCTTACCAGAAAAAATGGAAACCTTACTAGTGAGTAGAGCAAACTTAAGTTAAAGACATAAGATAATCTGGTGCTAAACAAATTTAATAAAATATGTTGTATACCGGCCATTAGGTATTCTCTTATGTCACCAGGAATGCACTATCTATAAGAGAACGTATTCTAGGGAACAAGAGATGCCAATGAATTGCATAACATAATGTAATTATATTGAACATCAGTGCTGTCTAAATGACTACTGTATGCATGTGCATATATAAAAGAAAAGGACGGTGAATCGCTGAGGATTTGATAGGACGAAATATCCACCAATGCGACATGTCTTGAATGTCACATCGAGGTATGCTAGGAGATAAGTTGATAAATCATTATTAGCCTAGCTGTCTCCAGAACTAGTAGTATAAAACAAAGGCGAATAAGCCAAAACATGGCACGCCCATTCTATTATTTCCAGAATATGCCAGGGCTGGCCCTTCTGCATATTCAAAAACGCAAAAACTATAACAAATAGAATAAAAATATGTGTTTGCGGCAATAATTATCTACCATGAGTCCATGACCAATTAACTACAACCGAAAACAAGAGGAGGAGAATTTTTTTAACATGCCACTATAAAAAGAAAAAACATATCATCAGGTCCAGCTTGAAGCCACAGCTGAAGAAAGCAACATGGAATCCTACCCGAAACCAGTACCGACCATCTATCCACATAGCTGAACGATCAATTCGACGACAATAAACTATTGAGTTTGAAATGATCCATCGCCAAGCGAAAGGTCAAATACTCGATCGGCATTTGACCTAACAAACCTTTCACTACATGGTCACCACTCTGAGACAAGACTACACCCACCCCATTGCATATCCTCTAATTAATACTCTCAGTTACTCGCTCTTGAAAAAGAAAAATCTCAATTACACAAAATAGAATATTAGCTCCCCATTTTTACTACAGTGGTGACAACGACAAAGCACTGCTCTGTAACTTGCACGAAATATTTTTTTTGACGAATTTAGGGAGAAAACTTGCAGATTTAACAGAATTACAGAAGCTTAGTCCCCACCCCCCTAAAAGCAATGGAGCGATGGTGGGGATAGGAGGCAAAGAAAGTGTGGCCTGACCTCCACTGAGCTGCCTCGGACCTCACGGAGGACGAATTTCTCGAGGCCGGTGGCGCGATCCTTAACGCGCTCCACGGAGGCCGTCCCGGCCATTCCTCGATCGCCGACGCCGGACGTACGTTGGGGAAGCGCTGGATCGCTTCGCCGTCGCAGGGTTATCACAAAGGAACGGCGATCGGGAGGATGAAGTGGAAGAGGGAACTGGGGAATCTGTTGTGTTTGTGTGAGTAGGGCTTTTTATACACGCGGCAAGCGGGCAATCCTGCAGTAGATAAAACGGATATGTAATACGTATTTTCAGTAACAAAACGTGTTTCGGATATTACGTTTTCCGTGCGACTATTTGATTCGAAAAAATTAGCTCTATGCATAATTTTAATATCAGGGAAGAAAAGTTCCCCAGCTCACAGGTTCTCGACAATTGTTGCTTGTATAATTTCCTTTTCAGATGAAAGAGGCTGGTATTAAAACTCTGCGAAGAGGCTCCTTGTATCAACGAGAAGGCTTGCTTGGGCCGAATCTATCTGTGCTTTCTTCAATGGTGGGTTCATTTTGCCTAAAACAATTGGCGGAACAATAATGTATGAAGCGTAAGTTAGACCAAACCAGCCCATTTCGTCCATCCATATTTTTTCTAGGATCTGACTAGGTTATAAAACAAGGTTTCAACTCTGCGTGAACAAAAAATACGAATAAGAAAGGAATCGCACGAATTCTTTGTTCTTGCACTCATCGATGGATAGTTCAGGATAGTGTTTTTAAGTTGATTGTTTGGGTTCAGGAACAAGGATGATAGTGGGATAACGTGGTATATGTGTTGGACGATGCTCGGTCGTAGCGAAGGTGTAGTAGTCTCATTGATAGGAGCAAATCGCGGTACGTTTCCAGTCCACAGAAACCAATGACCAGCAATTCATTTTAGTTATTTTTGTGCGTTGGAAAAGAGAAAATAATAACAAAATTAAAGTCAGATCGAACTTAGCAAATAGAGGCATGAACTGAACAGCATGTATCAATAATCAGCTAAAGATACGGCCATGCTGCTTTTTCCAGTAGTCTGGAGTTACGGCTAAGTTGATCCTACTGTTACGAACTTACGATCCTGAACAACAACTCGCTCTCTTTCCTGAAACTCATTTTAAGGGATATAGCCATGAATCTCCCACCAACCCAAAAATCCATGAATCCCATCTCACCTGTGTTTCCATGTCTGAAACCTCGTCCGGTTTGAATAAAGTGACAGCTGCAGCTGCAGGTTTGTGGAAGAAGCTGATTACAGAACGGGGCCGCATCAGAAAACAGGCCTGCAGCCCTGGAGAATAAGAAGTGTCTCAGCCCAACTGTCTTAAGAAGGCCTGATCTAGTCACCGGACCTGGCTGAAACACTTTAGCCCAATATGAAAAGAAGTACCGAACGTTCAGACCAAACTGAGACTCCAACTGTTGCTTGTATACAGAGACGACAAACTAGCGGCATATAATCACCGCCGGCCTTGGAGTATATCCAGACGAAGCGAGTATTTATCGCCAATACCACTCCAACAGATGGACTGGTGGATCGGTCGCGTCCAAGCAGAAAACGTGAAATTCGCAGTGCTAGGGTAAACACTTTCTTGCTCATCAGTACTAGTAGTAGTTGTGTCCTGGCGCATTTAATTTCTTGGCGCGGGATCCTACTCGAATCTGGGCAGCTTGGATTGCAGGAAGAAACGAAAGTATCCCCATCTCCATCTGTCTCCAACGTCCAATCTGACCACAAGCTAGGGTACTGAAGCCAGTGATACCTGTGTTACTAGCTCGCTAGGCTGCGAGACACTAACCAACAAAATGACTACGTAGCTCATCAGTTCGCTCGGACGAACAGACATACGTAATGGCACAGGGGAAGGGACGAGTGTGTGACAGGGAGATTGAAACGGAGGGAGTACTAGTATATACCATATCTGACTGTAACTTGCTTGGCGAATGGCCGCGAGGCTAATCCAGGACAAACGATGGGTTCCTGTTGCACGAAATCATTGCATTAGGTTCCCTTTGGAACAAAGAAAAAATGAAGGAATTTCATAATATTAGAATCCTGCAAAAATCTTTCCTACGTAATCCTCGGAACAGCACGATTGAGACCTCAAAATTCCTACGAAATTTACTGTACTATAGCTTCCTCCATGTAAATTTTAGAGAATTTCTAACATGAGGCCCAACATCATGTAAAATTCCTTTGAGTCTCTCTCTATCTCTCTCTCCTCAAATTCCGATGTTTTTCATAGGTTGTATCCAAATTAAAGGCTCCATAGAAAGTTTTCATGTGTTAACGACTTCAATCCTGCGTTTTTGTTATTCCTATGCGTTTCCTATTCCAGATGAGACATTTTTCCCAAACGGATCTGAACACAAGGCAGAATGGAGTAGTCGGCTACCGAACGCTTTTATGAGATCACACGCACATCTTCTTGTCCGGCGATCTCGATCCGGGGTCCTGCCCCCAAACTTGTGCATGCACGACAATTGCTTCTCCAATTTAAATAACATGAAAGTCTTCCCTCATTTTTCATATTAAATACCATGCCATGTCATCATTTTTTTGCTTATGTGTCACCTAATAAATGTCAAATGAAAGACTCACTGAGAATGACCTTAGTTGGATTCAACAGGATAGATTAAATTTTAAAAGTTAACAACTAATAGCCATTATAAGGGTAATATTGTCAAAATATTATGTTTATAATATGAAAAGTTCATCATAACTAATAAGCTAATCAACTTTTACATGAGTTTGTTATAAAATATTTATTTTAAATTTGAGATTAATCATCATCATTATTATTCTAGTCAATTTTTAGTGTATTTAACATAAACTTATATGAATAAAAATATTAAGTTTTAATACAATTACTAAACTATCCTTCAACTAAATTAGAACCCGGCATGCATGCATGCACTGACACACCTTAATGCCCGACGATCGAACAATAATGATGATTTGTGTTCCATATGATCATGTGTATCTGTAGCAGACCTTTTGTGATCCAGAGAGAACAACCAATCGGGCGAGGATCGACGATACTGTTCGTGCATGCATGCGTTGACAGGAATGTCCTCGCTGCAGATCTAGTCTTAGATCATTGGAAACAAAAAGATAAAAAAAGGTGCAGCTTAAACTATAGCTAGGCTACCGCTGATGAGCAGGTGAGTATTTCATCATTGCATATCATCAACCGAAAAGTATTGAAGAAAATCCTCCACGTCCCAACAATAAATGGTGCCTTATTAATAATGAACTATACATAGTGGCATACAGTAATTTTGTTAAGTGCCACCTGCCCACAATTGGCGCGTTACATGAAACGTACCACGACACGCGCCGTGCATTTCAATATCACGTCCAATTCGGTACTTGAGCTGTCGTGCATGCAAGAGTACGCATCTACTACTGTACAGTATACTATATATTCCCGCGCGAAACATTGCAAAAATAACCCTGGTTGAATCTGTGGGGCAGCAGCTGCCGGCCGGCATTGATCTCGATCCCGGCATCAACAGTGGTAGCTACAGAGCGCCGCAATCAATTTGCAAATCCACGCGTGATCATGTCGTTAATTAATTCATGACGAGGACTCCCATATAACACCTGCAATGTAACCCCTAGATAAAGCAAGATCCCACGTACTCCTATAATGAGTGCATCATTTAGTGGGCTGTCCCGATCTCTCGTTTCCATAATTAAACGCCGTAATCAAGTGTATATAGTAGCTCTATCAGTACTAGCTAGCTATATAGAGAGGGTACGGTGTATAGAGACCACCATCAGCTCCATGTTGAACATGCACCTCTCAACCCCATGACCCGTAACACTAGCTAACACCCGGGTCTCTATATATATATCTACAAACATTTAACTGATCGTATTTAACCACAAATCAATGTGGATTCCTTACCCAGTGTAATATCTAGTCTAGCAAGTAGAGCTACTAGTACTTGCTAGATGAGCATATATAGGGAGGCTCCATTTCATCGCATGCGTATGTCCATGTACCAGTAAATTGGTTAGCTAGGTGCCTGCATGAGCACTTGAATACCCCCTTATTGTGATGTCAAAACTCTGCTCCCTATCTCTCTCCGTCTCTTAGGATACTCTTGACTAGGGATGGTAAATGGGTAACAATCCATCGAGTTTTAGTCACTCGTACCCGTATCTATGGAAGCAAACTGTTCCTATACTAGCCCCATAAACATACCTGTGGGGTAATCTCGCGTATCTATGGGTTTCCCATACCCGTGATACTTCAAACAATCTTAATAATATAATAAATTCTATCAATTTAATAAGAAATTTTGTTTAGCACATGCACAAAACAAGGTCGTATGGTAGTCTAGTGTATTTTTTGGAGGTAATAGAACATTAGAGTTACAAACAAGATATACATATTAACCATAAACCATACATAAATATTGGGTTTGCGGGTATACAGGGATGGGTTTACGGTACCCATACTCAAACCCATATAACTATAGATGTACAAAATTTTACTCATCTAGATTTCCATGGATATAATATATGTCTCATATCCATCCCCTAATAAGGCTTTTACCCATCGAGTTTTAGGTACCCATTGGCAAGATATTTATGAAGCATTTCAGAAATGTCTCTACACTTGTCTCGAGACACGATAATAATGCCTTTACTATGTACTAAAAAAATGTCTCTACGAACAATATGTCTTGTAGTTCCATTGTCCATTTGCATGTATATGATGTAGTGCACTCACACACAAAACGCAGACACATCTCGAGAGGCCAGCAGGGCATCTAGCTGCTGGCGATCGATCGACTATACAATACGTACGGCAGACATCGAGGGGACCCACTCGATGTCGCAGTTAAAGTCTCAGCACGTACACTTATACACGTACGGACTCCCAACATGATCATTCCCTGAAAGGCTGCACCACCATGCATGCATGCTGGTCTAGCGCGCCAGTGGTCTTATTGTATATACCTCTATAAACAAGAGGTATGTAACGCGCGGGTACGATGCATGCGTGTATTTATCAGTTCATGCATGTATATATGCAGCATATATGTATCATACACTGCTATATATACTCGCACTACACGTTCGTTTTCACCTCTAGTTAAGTGTAGATTCTCCCTGCATATGGTTTTATGTGCTTTCACGTTGCTCTACTTGCGCCTTTTTTTTTTTACCGTAGCTTCATTTCACCGCGTACACGTACGTACGGTACTGATGTCACAAGTCACCAGATGGATGCATATGGACGGATCGGAAGAACTATATATCCTGCTCCTAGTGGAAACTGCACAGTGACAGGAGACATTTTACCGCATACTTGGAAAATCTTCAGGCGTTGTTTGAGTTAACCCCGTCGCAGTTAACTTTAGCAATTAAGAGGGAAGGGTGAAATCGTTCATTAAGGAAGAGCACATACCTCTTGTCCTCTCTGCGTGTCTCGTCAGAACTAACTCTAGGCAGTGAGTGATGACTCAGGGGCGAGCTTCTTTGATTCTTTTCCGGCCGTTAACGCATTCAATTGAGACTGTGTTTGCTAATTAAGGCAGCGAATAGAATGCAAACAGATCTGTGCTCCTCTCCTGGATAAGACACGTTTTTAAGGAAAACTTAATTGATTTGCATTAATATGC
This sequence comes from Chloris gayana, assembly GCA_031894775.1. Classification (NCBI taxonomy): domain Eukaryota; kingdom Viridiplantae; phylum Streptophyta; class Magnoliopsida; order Poales; family Poaceae; genus Chloris; species Chloris gayana. The sequence continues at coordinate 37,807 of JAUNZO010003024.1, read as the reverse complement.
AACTGTGCTCTGTCAAATTCTGAAAATTATATTTGCAAGCCCATGCATATAGGACTTGAACACTCTTGAGTTTTTATTTACCTTTTCATCAAGTCCTCCCAAGTTAAAAGAAATGATATATGTACATGCGGGCAGTGGAGCACAAACCTATCGATTCTCCGTCGTCCTATTCAATCGGAGCAATAACGAACAATCTGGAGTATATTTGACAATTAATTGCATGTCATTGCATTGCACTTAATCCATCCAGTTCACAGTGTTTCTCTCCAGCTAGAATCAAATATCTTCTTTTAGGATTAGTCTGTTTGGACATGCCATTTGGAACAACACGCTCAGAAACAGCTGAAGTTTCTCCACACTAGTGGTCATTTTGCATTATAATCAGAGGACAAAGATTGATACATCTTATAGCCCATTATATTAGATGTGACATGGATCAATCTCAGCCCTACATTGATGATCATGCAATAAAAGGGGTCATCTGCATCCATGTTCTTGAAATTGACTCCTAGATGTTCGTGTTTTTATGTAATTATTATTATGTAACATGAATTTCGAAAAATGAGAATCAACTATTGTCATAAGGTGTTACTATAGTTAAGGTATGGGTGTCCAGTTTCGAAAAATGAGAATCAACTATTGTCATAAGGTGTTACTAACTATTATGATGCTTTTTAGTAGTGCAGACATGCAAGACTGAAATTTGCACCAATATATAGTTATCTTGCTATGATGGTTTTTGCGCTGATGGATTTGGTTAAAATAACTACCGCAATTATGTGAGACTGTAGTACATGTTTTCCCGCGGGACCGTAGTTTATTAGTGCGTAGCGTACTGGTTATGGACATAACTTGCTAGCCACCTGTGCTTTAATTTAGAGCAAACAAACATCATTCATATAGGGATCAGCTGGGCTGCACGCAGATGTAAGCATGCATGTGTCGCCAAGAATTAATAGACCAAACTTGCAGTCGATTGATCAAAATAGTAAGAACCAAACTCATAATTCATTGAAAATTCTTTTATAAAAAAGTCGAAATAAGTTTGCTTCCAAGTTCCAACTGGCGGGATGTTAATATAAATTCTGAAGGACCCATCAGAGCAGTGTAGCATGACCCCTGCATCTGGCTAGCTTCATGTGTTTTTGTTGGGTGCGGGGCGACGCAGAGAGAAAAGCCTAGGCAGACGGAGACTTTGCATGCTGCGCTTGGTACGCCCCCCATCACCATCACCTTTCTGAATCTGATCAAACTGGGTAACACGACAAAACTCCATGCATTATATCCGCCACATATTGTTCATTCGTGTTGGACGGATGTTACCGTGTTTCCATTCCATGTTAGCTCGTGCCACTGTATCGCTTCATTTCTGCACGCACACACAGAGAGAGAGAGAGAGAGAGAGAGAGAGAGAGAGAGAGAGAGAGAGCGAGCGCTTTATGTGTTACTCGTCGTTGGTGCGCTGCATGTTATGCTCTCGGTAGTAGTAAGTGGTATGCATGCGTTTCAGTCAGGAAGAAGCTGCTCTCGTGTGGACTTGCCCTTTTGGTGAAACTCTCTATCTCTCTCTCTCTCTCTCTCACACACACATACACACACACTCTCTCTACCCGTCTCCCCACCCGCTGCCTTTTTAACCAGCTCACACAGTGACGCTTCACACACGAATAGCTATAGCTCTCTCGCTTTCGTCCCTTTCGCCTGCTCCACCCCCTGCATCGATCCAGCCATGATGAGCAATAGTAGGTTCATGAACAGCAACGCCATGTCCTCCTCGCCACCCACAGACGCCGACTTCGCCTTCACGCCCATGCCGCAGCCCTACCTCGGCTTCGACGCCGGCCTCGAGCGCCCGCTGCTCCAGCAGCAGCAGCAGCACAGCAACCTCATCTACGACAACAATTTCGACTTCCCCAACTCGAGCTTCTCGTTCCAAGACCCGTCATCGTCTCTTCTCCCACCCACCGCCACGACAATGCCGCCGCTGCCGAGCATGGCAATGGGAATGGGAATGGCAATGCCGTCGTCGTCGCTGCAGATGCCGCCTCTGATGACTCTCCCGGGCGTGCCGACGGCGGAGCTGTACCACCACCCCTTCGGCGGCGGGCCGTCGTCGTCGTTCCTGAAGCGGGAGGACGGCGGGAGGATCGGGCTGAACCTGGGCCGGCGCACCTACTTCTCGCCCGTGGACGTGCTCGCCGTGGACCGCCTGCTCAACCGGTCCCGCCTCGGCGGCGTGGGCCTGGGCCTGGGCATGGCGGGCGTGCTGGGCCTCGGGCTCGGCGCGGCCCACCACCACCAGCAGCCGCCGCGGTGCCAGGCCGAGGGGTGCAAGGCCGACCTGTCCGCGGCCAAGCACTACCACCGCCGCCACAAGGTCTGCGAGTACCACGCCAAGGCCGCCGCCGTCGCCGCCGCCGGCAAGCAGCAGCGCTTCTGCCAGCAATGCAGCAGGTATGCCTCTTCGATCCCCTGCTTCTGCTTGGAGTGCCGCTGACAAGTGGCCCCGTGTCAACATGCACACCGAAGGAATGCATGTAGCTAGCTAGGTGGCACACGGAAGGGATGGGCGTGTCGCGCGCGACCGAGAGCACGTACTGCATCTGCATCTGCATGGAGAGCCATGCATGCATGCCCTACCAGTACCATTTTTTTTTTTGCGAAACAGGTGGCTCTGCCATTTGAATGCATGCCCGGCTAGACGTAGATACATGATGATCCCAGACTAGTGTGGTCTTCCTCGCTCGCTTATTAGGCCCCGTTCGTTTCCACCCTCTAAAATTTAGATATCTGTCACATCAAAGAGAATCTTACTATTTAGTAGTATTTTTATTAATTTAATAACAAAACCTATGTCGCGACCCCCTCTAATTTGTGAGACGAATCTAATGATCCTAATTAATCTATGTTTTGCTACAGTGATGCTACAGTAAACATCTTCTGATAACACCATAATTACCTTCGTTGGATTTGTCTCGTGAATTAAATAGGGGGTCTGCAATTAGTTTCGAGATTAGACTTTATTTAGTACTCCAAAATGATAAAATTCTCTTTGATTTGACCCCTTAGTGAGTCTGGCTCATCCTGCTATACCTGGCTAACTGTTGCTGCATTGTCTGTCAGCTGCTCATGACTGACGATCTCCTCACACCCCGGCTTCTTTTTCCACGGGCTATAGTTATTACTGCTGCGCTAACCAACCAGCTGCTAAAAGTGGACCATGCATGGATTCAGGGAAAAATGAAACAAATGTTTGTCAATGAAAAAGGCTGCAAAGCTTTCGGCTCAGCTATTGGCTAGGTACTGGACTGACGCCGCTAGCTGATCATTTCATATGATGCGCGGATATCGCGTCAGATGCGATCGCCTCAAATCGTGTCAGGAGGTCAGGCTCGTCTGAGCGTATCCGCATATTTTCTTTCCGCTTTATCACCACATCCACCAGACTCATCATTGGTACTGCTCACGCAATACGTACCCATATACAGGTCATGTATACAAATACATAAACGACTAGTAGATATAAACATACACTCATGCATAGTAGTAGTAGTATTTATTTATCAGGGTTACCTTTTGGCTAGGTTTCATGTGCTTGCCGATTTCGACGACACCAAGAGGAGCTGCCGGAAGCGGCTCACGGAGCACAACCGCCGTCGCCGGAAGCCGGCCAGCTCCCAAGGCAAGGACTCGTCGCCGCCGCCACCAAAGAAAGCGGACACGACTAGTATCACCACCTCCTACAACAGTGATCACAAGAGTAAGCACCCTCTCACAGCTCTGATTTATTTTAGTCTGTGATCTTTCTGAAAAGAAAACTTATTGACATGAATTTGGAGAATTAATGATAACAGTATGTAATAAGAGCAACATTCTAAAGCATTTCAGTTTGAATGTCAACATTTAATACCAGTATATACCAGCTAATCTAAGCGCCTTGCTTTCAAATTTCGAAACAGGAGCCTGTATTTGTGCTGCCGACATATATGATATGCATAGACGAATCTAAGATCATCGAAACTGTTTATCCATAGTTTTCAAGGTTAAACAGAAAGTCCGGGTAATGGATAGTACAATTTAACTGCACACAACTAGTAGAAAAGGATCATAAAGACATGATGGTAGGGTATAATAATCATGCTGGGATATTAATAAAGGTGAAACCTTTTTCTCACTATTATTTGGAAAGCACCAAAATGCCAGTACAATTGATGTGCAAGCACGTTACAGCGCTCGGTCATGGATCCATATATGCCAAAATCCCTGCCAGAGAGATGCTACGTCACCTGGCCTGACGTACATGCGTGCATGGCGGATGGCGCCAAAGTTTAACGTACGTGTAGGATTTTTTTTCCTTTTGCGAAGTACGTGTATGATCTATGCGACGATACTAGCTAGATACTACTCCTGCTACATGCTTCTTCATCAATTGGCTTTTCTCGCCTGCTTCTTTGGATGCCAAAGTTTAATAACTGTTTTTAATTTGTACGACGGAGCAGGTGCGAGCACGGCCGCAGCTAAATCGACGGCCATCTCTCCGAACGGCAGCGGCGTGAGCTGCCTGCTGGACATGGACAACGGCCAGACGAGCAGCGCCGCCCCGACGGCCCTGTCTCTGGCCGCGCTGCCGCTGCCGGAGAAGGACGGCGGGCTGGACACCATGCTGATGCAGCAGGTGCGTGGCCATCACGACGACGACAACGACGAGCAGCAGCACTTCATGACGACCTCGCTCGTGCTGCAGGCCCAACAGCAGCAGCATCACAACGGTAGCAGCAGCCACGTCATCGACGGCGGCAACATCTTGTCGTGCTCATCGGTGTCAGATCACCAGCAGAACGGCGGCTGCAACGGTTTCTTTGAAGTGGACTTCATCTAGTGCGGTGCATGCTTGCACGTAAAAGGAGAAGGGGCCAAAACCAAAAAGCCTATAGCATGGCTGCATTATTATGAGACGCACGACGTGAAAGAAAGGAGCAAGGTTGGTTGAACTAGGCAAGGAGTAGGGTTACTAGCCTTTTCTTTTCACTGTGTTATAGTACTTGAGCTAGTACTAGTGCGCTGGCCTTTTACTAGAGAGAAAATGCCTGCGTGTGTGTGAGAGAGAGAGTGTTTGTAATTTGTAGAATATATGTAAATCAAGCAGTGTATGTCTATGTGACTGATGTGTGTTAATTTACTTGTATTTAGTGCATCTATGTAGTAGTATGTTTCTTACACATTGAGTCCACATGACACCGAAATTCATCTGCATCTGATTTCATACTTTACCTCAGTACTCAACATTTAGGAATTTCAATGCTCTTGTGGTTACCAATAAGTTATTATTAAGTTATAGAGACAGAACAGAGATTGAGGGGAAGAGGCAACCCCAAAAAATAGTATTTCATATATACTACAAGAGACTTAACATTTGGAATTTTCCACTTGTCTTGTCGTTGTTTTCCCATAAATTCTAGAGACAGGGTCGCAGAGAAGACCACCGATAGCAGCAGATGATCATGCACAATTGAAGCCGAAAGAGAACTCTAATTGGCGGAGTGCTTCTGAAAAGATGTTAGACAAGACTAGCTAGCGTTCCTTCCAGAGTTTTTACGTCAGGATATAATTTCCTAACTTACTGACAGGGAGTATCGTCTAACTATAGGAATTTGAATGGAAAAAAGTAGTTTCCTCATGAACCTGAAGAAATAATTTTACATTCATATGTAAGGACCCAAATCCTTTCAATTTATTGGTTCCATTGGACTGGTATACGTGCAAAAGGAGGTGGATATGTGCATGCATGGTAAAAAGACCTAGGCCCTGTTAGTTTCCTGGCATCTAAAGTTTAGCACTGTCACATCAAAGAGAATCTTATTATTTATAAATATTTTGATCACTTTAATGATAAAACCCTTTTGACAGATTGGTGTAATTTTTGAGATATTTTCCGGTGTTTGCGAGGTATCTAGAGGTATTAGAAGGTATTTTGATCTCGACCGTTGATTGAGGGAGGGGCAAGGTATGGAACAAAAATTATCATAACCGGTGGCAGGTGGGTAATTATATACAAACTAAAAGTCTTTTAGTATCATATCAGGCAAATGATCGATTAACTACGTATATGATCGAAGAACACCGCCGCCGCGCCGCCGCCATGTGTGTCGTTCTTTTCTCCTGGTTCTACATCTACACCAAGTAAACAATCAAGATCCGAGTAAATTTTGCCTTCTTCCGCCGTCGCCGACGTCTCTCCCTCTTTTCTCTACCTCCACTGCCACCACGTGATCCTCGGCACCAAGTAAACAATCAAGATCCGAGTAAATTTTTATTCTTCCGTCGGCGCCGTCGTCTCTCCCTCTTTTCTCTACCAGGACTCCGTTTTCTCCACCGCTATAACGTGATCCTCGGCCAGGACTCCCACGGAGGTAAGATTATTGACAGAGTTCATGATTGTTTACTCGGTTGGTCTGATTTTTGCACGATTTATACGCTGGATGCTGACGAGATTTGGGAGAATGATACCCAATGTTTATGTTATTAATTGTTTACTCTTTGATGATTATCTTTTCTATACATATTTTTTAGCCTAGAACTGAAAGAAATTAATTTAACATGGTCTCGATGTCAATCAATACATATGTGAACTAAGAGAAATTAATTTAACATGTCTCGGTGGCAATCAATACATATGTGATCTACTGACCTGTGACTTAATTACGTAGAATAAGGCTTTTTTATAAGGCCGGGAAGCTCGAGAGACACCTTTTTTTGTCACTTTTTTAATTACCTTGAATGGTTGTCCACTTTTTTTTGTTGTAACCACTTTAAAAAATGTTGCATTCAGATGGGAGACACCATTGAAGACATTCTTGAGTATCACCAAATTGTCACAAAGACATTCAAAAGTGAGGAAGAAGGAATTAATTTCTACAACAAGTATGCATGGGAAAAAGGATTTAGTACAAGAAAATCATATGCTGATACAAGAAATGCTGCAAAGGAAGCACGAGTTAGAGTGATTGTCTGTAGTAAACAGGGATTTCGTGAATCCAAGCATGTCCATAAAGAGGAAAGGATAAGACATGCACGAAATGTCACTCAAGAGGGGTGTAGAGCAAAACTGGTGATTGAGCATAGCAATAAGACAGGTCTTTGGTACGTGAAAGACTTTATTGATGAGCATAATCATCCAATGTGCCCATCAGATCGGAGATGTTTTCTTCGCTCCCATCGAGTCATCAGTGATGTTCAAAAGGAGGAGATAATCGAGATGGAGATTGCAGGAGTCCGGAAGCACCAAATTATGAATATAATGAGAAAACAGTATGGGGGCTACCAGAACACAGGTTTTATAGAAACTGACCTATATAATTTTTGTTATCGGCACAAGATGGAAACAATTATGGCGGGAGATGCTGAAACTGTGTTGGGACACCTGAAGGCACGACAGGTGAGAGACCCGGATTTCTTTTTTAGATTTGAGGTTGATGAGCAAAGACACTTGAAGCGGCTATTTTGGTGTGACAATCAATCTCGTCTTGATTATGAAGCATTTGGGGACGTTGTTGTATTTGATAGCACATACAGGACCAAACGTTATAGGTTACCCTTTGTTCCTTTTGTTGGATTGAATCACCATAGGAGCACTGTCGTATTTGGATGTGGAATAGTATCCGAGGAAACTGTCCGGAGTTATGAGTGGCTACTAAAGACCTTTATAAGGGCCATGTCTCAGAAACATCCCATATCGGTTATCACAGACGGTGATCTTGCTATGCAAGCTGCTATCAGGACTATCTTGCCATATAGTAACCACAAGTTGTGCACTTGGCATATTGAGCAAAATGTAATTAAACATTTCCATGACACTGATATTGCCAAGGAGTTTAGAAAGTTTATATATGACAGTTGCTCAGTTCATGAGTTTCAAAGTAAATGGGCAACATTTAGAGAAAGCAACAACATTTCCAGTGAGCATGGGTGGTTTAACATGATGTATGATTTGAGACAACTATGGGCTGCAGCCTATCAAGTAGGGAAGTGTTTTCTAGGTTTGAAAAGTAACCAGCGAAGCGAGAGCCTGAACTCCATATTGCACAATCACCTTGATCGTAAAATGACCTTGTTTGATATGCTGCAGCACTATGAACATTGATTATCAAATCTTCGTATAAAGGAGGCTAAGCTTGATACGGTGACACACCAATCAAAACCATTTTGTGGACCAAGTTCTAAAGATTTTGAGAGAGACGCTGCTACTATATATACGACTAAAATATTTTCTTTAGTGAAGCAGCAGATTGACCAAGCAAGGAATTTTATGATTGGAGAAATACTTGATGGGTTTCAGTCCACAACATATATCATCAAATCGAAGGAAAGAAGGGATCGAAAATTTCAAGTTGATTGTGTAATTGAAGGAAATAGCTTGCATAGTGCCAACTGCTCTTGTATGAAGCTACAATGTGAAGGCATACCATGTGCACACATATTTAACGTGCTGATGGTTTTGCATGTTGCTGAATTCCCAAAGTGTTTGATTCTCTATAGATGGACTATGAGTGCAAAGTCAGCATTTCCATCCACCAGAACCAGCAACATGCATGAATGGTCACTAAGTCTTGAGAGGCATCGTGAACTACGGAAGATAGGTAATGCAGCATCTTTGATTGCTTCTCAGTCTGATGAAGGGTTTGTTGCAATGAGGAATTACATGAGTGAAATAATTGAGAACAGGGATGCAAGACATGCCCCAGCTACAAGTCATGGTCCTACAGTGCCTAAAGTACTCGAAGAAGAAATAAATCATGCCGGGAAGGTTCTTGATCCGGTGCCTGTTAAGTCAAAAGGTGCACCAAAGAAAAGAGTTGAAGCTTTTCAAACTAAGCGGAGAAAGGTCACATGTAGGCATTGCAAGATATCAGGCCACAATATACGTACATGCGAAAAGTATCTGAACAGGTAAACTATACATGCTTAACTAGTGATACTACATGCATTAGTGATTAGCTGAAAGTGTTTGTAATTTAAATTTGTGTTTGTGCAGTGGCGACAGCTAGTGGCGACAGGAGACAACAAGCATGAAGAGAAAAATGAAGTTACTGGAGCGTAGAAATTTGATTTTTTTCTTGAATAATTATTCATTTAAGTTTCAGTTAGTATGTCCTAAATTTCAGTGTAATGGATTATTTTATTTGAGTCTCAATTATTAAATACCAAATTTCAGTGAGGTGCCGTTAACTTTTTTACTGGATTATTGGTATTAGATTCTATTAGTATGTTCGTACTTTTATCTGGTAATTGTAAACCAAATACAAGCATTAAAGATGGTAATTATGTGTCATGGTAAGTAAATCGCATACAAGCGTTGTGAAGCTGGTAATTGTGTGTCATGGTAAGTAAACCATATAGAAGCGTTGAACCAGTACATGTCCATTGAAGCATTCATTATCCATGAATATGGTACACATAAGTTTTATTTATATTAAAGTACCAACAAACAAAATAGAGTGCAGCACGCTACTCGCAGCAGCACATACACTCACACAAACACATAAGGTACCTGTTTAGGGATAACATCCGTACACTACTTAGACTTACTCCATATATACAGACACATAGCTAGTTGTTCAAGTACTAGATTACACAGACAACCAGTATATATACATGCATAAGTGGCCAACTACAAGAGACATGAGTCTCCTAACCCTCCAAAGATCATTGGAAAGTTTTCTTTCTCGCTTGCTGCTTAGTGCACCCTACCTTTCGATGAGGGCTTATCCTGAGTGAATTCATCTGTGTGGTTCCATCGACCTGTAATTAAATGAAGTAACAAATTTAGTAATGGCACATTTCAAGTTTATAATTAGAAAGCAGTGTACCTCTAAAGTGTCTTGTTCATTATGGTGGGTTGTAGGAACTGAGTTATGTTGTGTCTCTCCAGGGTTCTATAAAATAATTAGTGGTCTAAACTCAGAATATATGAAGAACAAGGACTTTGAAATTGTTTTTTAAATAAAAAAACAGATTCAACAGAAAGGCATACAAAATTAACTCACTTCACAATCTTTTTGGCCAGAGCCACCAGATGCATTTCTTGAGTTTGTTGTGGCACCAAATATTTGAGTGTCACCTTGCAGTCTTGTGAATCTATCCTTGCAAACAACAGAAAATGTATTCATAAGCTTCACAGTGCTTTTAATTGATTCCTCACTACAATTGGGGAGAATTCATGTTGCGTCATCTACTTGGATGCATCGCACATTTCAAAGCCCATAGTCCAGTGAATCTTCAGGGAAATCTCGCATTTCTCCAGGTACAATAAAATGTCCATGCATATTCTAATTCTAAACCCTCTACCTGGTACCTCGGATGAGAGGGCCGAACAACGACTAGTAAGGCTTCTTTCTAAATAATGCTTTCAAAAGTTTCCACGTTCATCCAACTAATTGCAAGTTGCTTCACAGGTTGAAGCCATGCAATCATGTATTCAGTGTGCTGTTGATCTTAAATTGCTTGATGAGGATGAATACATCAATATTATAGATTGGCCAAGGTGTCCGTCGGTGTAGGGGGATCGGGGTCCCCCTAACCGCGCGTGGGCTGCTTTCGGCCCACGAACGAAGACGAAGGCCGCAGGGCGGGGAAGCCCACGAAGCCACGAAGTCCACGAGTCCCGCGAAAGCCGGAGCAGCGGGAGCATCGGGGAGAACGAAGCTTCGCGGTAGTTTCCTCCGACGCCCCAACCACCCGGAGTTAATGCGGCACTCGAGTGCTCGTGGCGACGCCGCAGCCCGACGGGACGTGCGCGCGTCTTCCCCGTGCGCCGCGTCTCGGAAAGTCGCGCGGCTACGGTGCCGGGAGGGCTCTCGACCAATGGGGTGGAAGAGATTCGAAACACGAACCGAGGAGAAGAGACCGCAACGGATTTAGTCGGGATCGTGTCGGGGTATCTCGGGAAGGACCGGACCCCCACCGGGTGTCCGGGTACCCCCGGTACTTGTACGAGTGCTCTTCTCCTTACCCTATAAAAGGAGGAGAGACTCCGAGTGTAAAGAAAAGGACATCCGAAAATACACACACTAGCGGGACGTAGGGTATTACGCACTCGGTGCGGCCCGAACCTAGATAACTCCTCCGTGTTCTTACACGCTTGAATCATCTACGCTAACGCGCGAGCAAATCCGTTCTTCCCCGAGCCTATCCTAAGGGAGCCCTGACAGGCCCCCATTTGGAGGTGTACTCACACACCGACGGTGTCCTTACACCAACATACCGCTACAAAAGGATTTGTAAGCCATATTTATTTAATATTTGCACTCTATATTTTACACACCATTTGACATTAATTTAAAAGTCTTGATCTCCTTATCTTTCCTCTAGTCGATCTTGTGGCATCTACATACTGAAGTACATGCTAGCATGAAATGGATATCAAATGACTCAAGACTTTACTCAAGTAGGTGCTACTAACTAGCCTTCTTGTATATTTGATTACACCAATTTTTAATTCATAATTTCCCACTACAGGAGCAAATGCACAATTTTAGTAAGAAGATATGTTGCAAGCTGCTACACTCGGAATGCAATCTAGAACGAAAATCATCATACAAGAATCCTATCATGGTAAATATAACTAATAATACTATACGTGTATTGCCTAATACATGATTTCAAATTTTTACTAAGTTAATATATGATGTGCAGGAATCTGAGTACTTGGCAAAGAAATTGGAAACACCCCAAGATGAAGGCTCGGATGATGATGTTTTCATTATAAACACTCCAATAACAAGCAAGAGTTCGAAGAAAAGGAAATTGATCAACCAAACTGTGCAGGCAAAGGAAAAAGACAAGACAGATCTGAACAAGAATATCACAAACATAGATGGTGAAAAAATGATCAAGGGTGGCTCAAAGAAAACGAATGTAGCAAGTTCTGCGTCTGTCAAGAGAGTGTCAACAAATGGAAGGACCATAAATCCGAGTCAGTACACGAGGAGCCCGTACCTTAAAAAATAAGAAGATGCCAAGACTCGAATTAATATTCTAGTCATTTCCTCGATGACCATTTATGTAATCGGTTTAATATTTAGTATTGTTTCTCATGGAGTGAAATAATTCTAGTCATTTCTATGGATCATTGGAGTAACAAGACTTCATTATAGTCTTATGGTTCAAATTATTCATAAATTTCTTTTCATTTGCAATTTTACCTCCAATCCGATGGTCCATCTTCACTTTTATTTTGCAATAGATGCATGTTGTTACCATGCTATCTTTGAGACAAACACTGTAAATTATTCATTTTCCACGCAAACATAGTGGCATCACGCAACATTACGAAAGCTTCACATGTCATGGGCTATTGTTTTTTGGGTCATATGACAGCCCACATAAATTACTCTTATCTTCTTCCTCGGATCGAATGAGTTTGTCACGTCAACAATGGAGGTGCTGACCACAGAAGAGGTTCAAAATTATCAATGAAGATGATTAATGAGTAGATGTGAAGCAAGCTATGTAAATCGGAAGGTCAAAGCCTTTGCGCCGCCGTCGAGGTCCGACCTCTGCCAGCGCTCCCTCGTGCATTGGCGTCCGACCACATGTCCGGCGTCGAGATCGACGGAAAACGACACCATTCGATTCGATCTGTTCGGGACAGGCATGTCTCGTCAATAATGGTTGCATGACAGCGCCGGTGACAGAGTTCAACACGAGACAACTAAAAAGTTCGTCGCACAAAAACCCTAATCAATCACGATCTAATGAGTAAATCTGAATGGAATACGTAAATCGAAGCCTTAAGCCTTGCCGCCGCTTGCCGCCGCTTTGGGTCGTACAATTATTCCAAGTAAAACTTACCAAAACAATGTAAAAAAGACATTCCAGCGTTGCCCTCTCTCTCTTTTTTTCCAACATGTTAAATTACCATTTTATCCCTGATACTTAAGTACTTCCATCAATATTGAAGTACCTTTGACATTGTACCTTCTATCATGGGCCTTTGGATCGAGGGCAATAGACGATCCACATTATTTGCAAACACCGGAAAACAGCTCGTAATTTTTTAGATGAATCTATTGAGCTTAATTAATCTATATTTTGCAAAAGTGATGCTACAGATAACTGTCTTCTAATTACAACTTAATTAACCTCATTAGATTCGTCTCGTAAATTAGTCTAGGGACCTGTAATTTATTTTATAATTAAATTTTATTTAATACTCATAAATAATAAGATTCTTTTTGATGTGACAGTTATAAAATTTAGACCCCAGGAAACGAACACACCCCTAGTCTACCAGTGCAATCTTTGCTCTTCTTTTTTCCTTTTGAAATCATAAAAGTTTCCTGCATTGGTGGACTCATAGTAGCAGTAGTAGTAGCAGCTAAGGAAGCCATGATGGACAACATATTCTTGAAGTATGGTGTGTACTCATATTAGAAGCAAACGTTGATTATAAGCTTAACACCCAACATCGTCAAAACATTATTCTATGAGTACCACATAATTTTTTGTTGCTGTCAAGGACGACTATACTAACACCTTTTTCCCAAACATGACTATACTAACACCTGATTTGTTGAGTGGGTGGTAACAAAAGTGGAATTAATTCTAGGTGCGGAAAGGCAGACAGCACTGCTGCAACCAATTATGAAACGTTCTCATTCCCATCTCAGGCGGCCTGAGCCTGAAGCCTTGAACAACACTGGGATTGAATCGAAAGGCAATCTTTCATAGCAATTAGGGTGTATCTGGGTAATAAAACTTAGGACCACCACACATTTACTACAACGACACTGTAGGCTGTAAAGAGTTTATTGTGGATTTCAATTAATGGAGATCAAAGCGGGAAGTACGATCAGAGGGACCAGCTGCTAGCAAGGATGGCATCTATCGAGCGATCTATAAAGCAGGTGAACTCAATTTCTTCTTTCTTTTTTGAAGCAGCATATATGAAAATAAAATATCAGCCAGTTGATAGAAATATTTTTGAAGTGCTGGAGAACTTTCGGTAGTGAATATGCAACTCTATAATAAGTAAGTATAGGATAGTTCTTAGTTGAGGACAGTTGTGGGATTTCCTTTGAAAGCCTTTTCAGGAAACGCTGTGTGTTAATTATAAATGTGGGTGTATATATATGCCTCGAGGAAGAGGAAGCATATCTCAAGAATTGAGCCTTATTTGAAGATAGACCCTAAGGTTTGACAGAAAAGCTTTGCGATTGATATCATAGACTTGTAGACCTGCATGAGCGGAACCGACCACATGCAGAAACTATACGAGCCTAGCTGCAGCTCACTGTACAATCCCGCAGAACATATTGTCCAAGGCTCCAAGCTACACCGTTCTGTATGTTTGCCAAACGGTGTGTTGACGAAGTCTTAGCTGCAGCTCTATTATCAGAGCGCTGAGAACTGGGTTCTATCAACCTTGGGTTGGAAAAAAAAGTTCTATATTTGTTTAGATAATGGATAAAATATAATCCGGCCTCTACAAAAAGTATACGGCAACCTTATTACAAGTTTTGACAGTTTCAACTTACATTGCTGATTTGAAATGGGAACCAAAAGGATACAAAAGAAATTAAGTAAATGTCAATCTATTATTATGTTTCCATAATTCCATCCACGATTGGCCTGCTCCAAGACGATGACCTCTAGCATCGAGCTTGCCTTCCGGAACATTTCCTTTGTGCCATCATCAAACTGCAGTTGCGACCAGTAGGAGCCTACATAAATGAAGCATACTTGGTTTTGTTAAATACAATATCAGTTCCGTAAATACAATATCGTTCCATGATCTCCAAATTGCCCAGCATAAAGCAGACACCCCCACAAAAATCATTTGTTTCATATTTTTTATCTTGATTAGAGCAAGGTTTATGGTTGCGCCAACAACTGATGAAATCAAGTGACCACGTCATATATGGCCTGCAATACAACTATTCATTATTATAGGACTGGCTATTTGTTTGTCGATTAGAGCATTTAATATTGTATGCTTGCATCGTTTATTGGGTGGAGAATAGAAAAGCCACGTGATGCGCTTGCTTTTTCTTGGGGCATGAGTTTTAGCTAGGGACTGATGAAACGCCTAGCTCCATTCTCTCTCCTCTCTTCTCACTCCTCCACCTAAGATTTTGATGACCTGGAACACCATTTAGCCTGCTGACTAGACTCCATTATACTTGTTCTTAGATAACCAACTTGGTTAACCCGGTAGCGTAGAAAACTAGGACAGGGAAGCTACAGTAACAGTAGACTGTACAACTTAATTGATTCAATAAGTAAGAATGGTATTTCTCTATTTCTATGTATAGTGAACATGGATTTAACTTAACTAAACACTGAACATCTACGTACCAAGATAGATATATTATTTGTAAAAGAACATATCACATATAGCTGTATTAATTAATCCTCTGGGGTCACGAATTGTTGACATTTCAGATATTCAAAAATTGACCTACACTCATTTTTTTTTTTTGCTTAAACGTTAAGTAGCCATATAACATGTGCTCATTAAATATTATCGTACTTATTTCCCGTTTGTGGAAACATGAAAATTGGATTAGGTGAGTGGTACTCCGTAGCTGTTTTTCGTTTGTGCTGGGTATAGCATGCAGTTGCTATAAGGCCTCCCATATATAGCCGGTATCTTCCTTGCTGAGGCTAAGCTGGAGTTGGTAAAAGCACGTGGAAACCTGGATTAACACATTCATGAATTCATTGCAACAGTACTTCACGGCCCTACGCCGAATCAATCGTGTGTACAATAAACGACAGAGCAAATTTCACATGCATTATATATGCCGGCTGGGCAGTGAGCATCCGTATGCCGGCTGGGCAGTAGCGACCATATCCGTGGGCCAGTTACCACGCGCCCACGCGGCCACGCCTTGTTGTCTTGTGCTTTGAAAATATTTAGTTTTCTAGTCCGTATTTGTTACACAATTTTCTTTCCTAAAAAGACAATTTTCAGAAGAGAGGTTTCAGAAAGCTCGTTATCGAAAACTTTGTGACCACCTCACCATTCGCCTTCAATGTACTCCGTGAACGCGAATGTGAACACTTTAATGGCCATGCCTGGCTATATATTGCGACGCAAGCAAGCAATGGCACATATTGATCATCCCATTCCCATTTGCACTGGTAACACGGCATAATATAACTCCTACCCAAGTTTAACGAAACCGGAGATTAACTGACGATGGCCCATGAGCAGCGTTTATTTTCCATTTATGGAAGAGACATTATAGGATCGGAAGTTCGAACTACTCCTACACAGGATAATCGAGCACATGATTGCGTCAGACGCAAGAAACCAGCATATAAATTCTCCTGTTCTAACCATACAACAGGGCGCACATGCAACATGTGAAATTAATGTAACATAGACTACAGAGAGGATAAAGGATTTTTTTTGGGCGAATAAAGAGGATAAAGGAAATTGTGACACAGTTATGAGTTATGAACACCACAGCATTGCCATGATAACTCGATCAACATCACTTCTACCAGGACTAGGTAAGTAACGAGGGAAAAATGATCTCTGTAGATTGTGCTACGAGAGATTACTACTGGCGCACGAGTATTTTGTCCTTTTGGTGGTGGACTTGGACTCTTGAGGCAAAGGACTCGGGTTTGGATGCGACTGGATTGGCCACCTTGCTATGACCATGCGATGCGAGAGGCGGCCAGTGATCCGTTAAATCCAAAAAGCTTGGTCTGCAGGTGGCACGCTATGCAGCTGCACCGGCACATGGTGACCTGCACCGCGCCGCACCGCACCTGAGACAGGCCCCCTCACCGGCCGGCCACCACATCGGGATTCGTGAAAGAATCACTATCACAGTGGCCGTAAACACGCCGTGCCAAGAAAATACATTCGTACGTTCCCCCAGTATATCTGCTGGTTGAATTGAATACGATGTTGGAGAGAAGGATGAGCTGGGAACAAAACAGATCATCTATTTTTTTTACTACTACTAGGAACGAACCAAAGAAAACAACCCGACTGAATTGCTCAGAATCTACATACCGTGCAGTAGGTGAGAGCAGATATGCCTGAACCGAACAATAGAATCAAATAGTAAAACAGAGAGCTACGAACCCCTATATAATTATTGCACCAAAGTAATTTGTTGACACAGGAGCATTTGTTAGTTGCCTACCGATTACCGATCATTTCAAAGCCTTAATACAATACCAACAATTAGATGATGGCACCTGCATCGTTTACAATTGTAGCCTTCGTTTGGTCTTCACCTCTCTGTCAGTGTTCCGAGACCTTCAGAAACGTGATTGCATACCATGGTATCACGATCCACCTTTCAAGACTGTTCCAATAAACCGACGGTATAGAGATGATGATATGGATGGCTGGATGCTGCAATTTATCTCACCTCATGGTTTTCCTTGGCCTTCCAACCGGTCTCTTCGCCTGAACGTGACAAGCTTTGGGTTTCTGTCCCACCGGTGCCGGATTGCTCTGCTGCTGCGGCCCAGATCTTTTCTTGTGACGATTTCCTGAGCGACGACTGCTATTGGCAGCCGACCTTGCCTTGGTTGGAACGTTATGCTGCAGGTTGAAGCTCTTCTTGCGGTTTCTAGAATTGTTTTCGAGCTGCAAGCCATTTGATGAGCTGAAAAGGACATATTTTATTAGTTTACTAGCACAATACAAGCATGTTCATGCTGCTGCTCTAATATATACAGGCGTGTGTGTAGGACATACTAAACGAGTTCTTAGCTTGCTAGTATTTTCTGAGATCAACATTCTTTCTGTAGTAGCTTTTGTTAAGGTGGGATTAACCCAGCAGCAGAACTCTATACAGGGCCACTAGGGCCATGGCCCTAGTCGTGGCCTAAAAGAATGTAATATCCCTCCTTAATATCTAGGGTCATCTATCTCTATCTAATTACGCAATGGCTTAGCTCAGCAAGCTAAATACATACTGCTACGTCCTGCACTTTTTAGTAGAATTACAAAAATCAAGAGATCAAGGATGCCTCATCTTACTACAATAAAAAACCTGGAGACAGAAATGCTGAGCAAAATGTTACTCATACTGTATCCAATGAAATGGAAGGATAAAAATATAAGATCTTCACTATTTAGATAATTAAGATTTGTCGCACTTTGTTTTTTAGTTTAGTAAACCTGTT
Organism: Chloris gayana; assembly: GCA_031894775.1. Classification (NCBI taxonomy): domain Eukaryota; kingdom Viridiplantae; phylum Streptophyta; class Magnoliopsida; order Poales; family Poaceae; genus Chloris; species Chloris gayana. The sequence continues at coordinate 19,648 of JAUNZO010003024.1, read as the reverse complement.
AATTAGAATATTGAAACACTTAGAGTATATTATTTTGCTTTTTTCCCTATATATTGGTGACTCACTGATAGAAAATTGTCTTGAGCCAATATTAGTGGCCCTAGTCTTTCCCAAACCAAATTTCCATCACTGTAACCCTAGAATTTCCATTACTGAAAGAAATGACGAAATTAAAATGATATTTATCGAGTTCAACATACTACTACTGAAAGTAAAAAAAGTAAAGACAGTCCTATTTACTTGAGTTCTTAAGTATGCAGCAGCAGGGATTTCAAAAATCAGATATGTATAGAAATTTCTAGCAACTGTAATATAAGTATCGATAAACATAAGAGCAGAGATAACCACAAGAAACATTTGCAACTTCAAAATTACAGGGACTGTATTAGAAGAAGATACCTGGGTGCAGCCTCGATGTCCTGAAATACCATATTTGAGACAGAACAAGAGTCACTGGACATGGTGCGTTCTGTGGATAAACAAACAACATGAGATAAGAGGAATTAATTTGAGGCTTATACCCACATAGCAAAATAAATTCTATGACTGAAGTATGGCAGCATACCAGCATTCTTTTGTGCCATATGCATCATCTCAGGCTCAATAGAGGCAAATTCATCAAAAGGTTCCACCTTAACTGGAAACGCTTCACGAGAGGTTGTAGCCGGATGCCGAACCGGTTTAGCAGTTTCAACTTTTGATGCTATTGTAGAAAATGTCAAGTTGTCAGTCCCAAGCAGAGGAATATTTTTCAGTTCCTCCGGAAATCCCCTCAGTTCACCATGATCATTGGTGATAGGGTTGACAAGCACTGCAGCTGTGTTCAATTTGTTTAGCTTTGGCTTGATTCTTCGAGGCTCTTCAAACGTGTCCGTTGTGTTAGAATAACTTCGTTTCACAACCTGCATAATATAATCGAACAGTGTCTCAACCTAAAACCATCCAGACATGAAACCGACAAGAAATAATTAAAAAAAATAGTCAAGCTCTTAACTGTCCATTACAAGAAGGTTGTTTAAAACAAATAAAAGGCCTAACCTGACACCAAGCAGTGTCTAGTTACTCAACCCAAAATGTTTGGTATGACATAAACAAAACAATTCACTCCAACTGCAGATTGTAAATAGGATCACTACAGAGTACTTAAAACTGCTAGAACACAAAAGAACGTTTCTTATGTAAATATGGTATGGTATTGCATTTCACAGCATCAAAATAGTAAGATTAATTGCAGTCTACTTCTATGTATTAAACAGGCACATACAAAAATAATGGAATTGTTGATACCAAAAGCTGGCATGGTATGATCTCCTGTTTTCTGGGAATTATAAGCCAGGCAAGAGTACTCACACGCCCATGTTGGTCATGGCTCAGATCCTCATGGGTACTTAAAGTTCTCTTCAGACCTCTCTTTGCACCAGTGTTGTCAAATAAAGGGCTATAAGCAGGAACACCGGACATTCGAGAGGGGAGTGTTGTAGCCTCAATGCAACTGGATGCTGATGCTCCCAAGCAATCGGAAGGACAAGATCTGGTTCATCTACATTTGAGCCAGAGTCCACAACCCGCTCTTGGATTATCTTTGTAAGAGCAACATACTCCGACCTAGGATGAGACATGTAGGATAGAAGTCAAAGTACTCATAAACTGGATCTCAAGGAGATAAAATTAGCATAACAATCTAGAATTTTGGTGCAAAAAATTTCCAATTTTTCATCACAAGAAAAATGGGTGGGTTATACATCGAGAGTGGGTTATTAATTTTGGGTCAACTATACGTGTAAAATACATTATTATGACATTGAATACCATGCTAATTTGACCCAAAATGCTTAAATTTGCCCCTCTTTTTTTCGAATCCGGTTGCTCCACCATTTCCATAAAACGGAGATCAGAGTCTTACAAAGTGTTATAGGTTTAAGAGTAGAACAACTGGTTACCGGTGGGAGGGGTAGCCCTATCCCCGTCCCCTACAACATTGTCAAATCATGATTTCACCTTTTGATGTTGACTATTTAATATATTCAATGTCATAATTATGGATTTACCATATACAGTTTACCCGAAATTAATATTGAAAAGGAGGTGTACATTATGTCCGTGTGTGCAAAAGCTACTTTATATCATACATCAGGAGTATACAAGGAAAAATACCTTGAAAAGGTTTCCTTCTTAAGCAGCTGGGCTAAAGCATCCTTACGATCTATATCAAAGGCCAGTTCATGGGAAGTTTTACCATAATCTTCGAGAACAATCTCCTTTCCACTCTAAAACCACAGGAAAGCAGTTAGTTTGACAGTATTACCAAAGTAAGCAATATACCACTCTATGGTCAGAGAGTTACAAACGAAGGAAATAGATCAGCATACCTTATTGAACTGATTGTTGTCATAAGCAAAAGGTGCCCAATTATCCTGATCTGTTAAGTGCAACAGGAAATTAGGAAACAATTTGAAGTTTTGATTACAAAGCTCAGAAACAGAGAATTGGAAATGGCATGGATTAGAATGGTCAAGAAAAAAGCTATGAAATCCGTATTACTAACAGAAAGGATTGATAATGATAATAACTTTAGAATAAAGAAAAGGGCATATGCAGTTATGCATTACCACCTATTGTCAAATGGATTTACAACTAATACCATACTGGTAACTTCTTCCCATTGATATTGAACTATTGATCTATTCGAATTCTGGAAATAATGCCATCATAAGAAAATTATACACAAAAATGTAGAAGCATACAGGCATATATGGTCAACATCAAAGCAAAAGGCCCCCATCCCCATCACCAGTAAACACAAACTTCAAACATGGGAACCCCTAGCATTCTCAGTTTTCCATACGATATTTGCATCAGACGGTATCCCTTATAAGTTATAACCGCACATGCGTGTGATCATACACTCAACAGCACGGCCATACCGAATTTATCTGCTATCTGCCTATCTACATGATCACGAGAAATTCGATTGAGACCCTAAATTTGCCCCAATTTTGCACAATCGTAGGTGAGACCACAGCATCCACGCTACCACCTCCACTAATTGACGATGCGACACTCGGAGATGCGACTATCGCTGCGCCGACGCGAGGGTTCCACCGACAACCACCGCGGAAAACGGTCTCCGCGACAGCACGGAATAGGGCGGGCTCGCGCTTCGCAAGGCATTTGTGAATTCAGAACACGCGAGGGAGGGCGATAGAGGTAGTACCGGCGGCGCTGCAGGCGAGTCTCGACGACGAGGGCGGGGGCGACTGCGACGACTCCGGGTCGGAGGACGTGGCGTCGGAGGAGGAATCCGGACCGAGGGCGGCGGCGACGCCGGTGAGGATGCAGCCGGCGCCGGAGACGAGGGCGGAGAGCCACCCGTCCGGCGGCGGCGGCGAAGGTTTGCCCGCGGCGGAGGAGGCCATGTGCGAGGTGGGGTGGGGAATTGGAGTGAAGTGGTGGGTTGTGTGCTTGGACGGGGAGAAAATTTCGAAATTTCTGTAACGCGCAAGCGCAACCGCCAGGACGAGTGGCCGCGACTCGCGAGGGGAAGCCCAGCGGGCGGGCTTATTCGTTCCTGACATAAAGTACGCTTTTGTGTGGTGAACACGTATTCCAAGTGTTGCCCATTCACTTGCCGATGTGTCCAGTAATGCATCATCAGGAACAAACATGTCTTAACACAAAAGGGACGTGGGCGCCAAATTGCCTGGAACATATGATGAAATTTCCATAGATTTCAGGGAAGCATCCTAATCAATCTAGGATCGAGGAGAAATCCCAGGTTATCAAAGATGTTTATCACCAATCGTTGTCATGTGTACAAAGCACAGGGGGACTCCTATATTTAGCAATTGTCTCTTGCACGATCAATAAGCAACGAGATAATCTCGCCATGACCATGTAAGTGCATCAGTCTCTTACACGCTCCAGGGTCATGTGATCCATGTCCATCGCATCGCATGAACTAGTCAGACGCCTAAACTGTCCGAACGCCTCTTCTCACTCCCTTCCCGCCACCTCAACCAGCTTCACTGTTCACACCCCGCTATATATAACAAGCTGATCTGATCACCAAGCCTTAAGGCCCTGAACCCATCACTCCACCTCCTCCGCATGGCTAGCTACATGGCGCCCATGGAGCAGCTGCCATTGGTGATGCTCGCGCTCCTCCTCCTCCCCGCGCCGGCCCTCGGCGCCGCCGGCGCCTTCAACATCACCAAGATCCTCGCCGACTTCCCGGATTTCAACGTCCTGAACTCGATGCTCCTGGAGACGGGCCTGGCCCACGCCATCAACACCCGCGAGGCCGTCACGCTCCTCGCGCCCAACAACACCGCATTCGTCGCCCTGGCCCGCGGCGCGCCGCGCCAGGTGCCGCGCTCCTTCATCGTCGACCTCCTGGCCCTCCACGTGGTGCTCGACTACCTCGACGCGCCCAAGCTCGCGGCCCTGCAGCGCGGCAGCAGGGGCGATGGCTCCGTGCTCACCACGCTGCTGCAGTCCACCCGCGCCGTGCCGCGCGGCGCCGGCTTCATCCGCGTCTCCACCTCTGTCGCCGGCGACCGCGTCACGTTCTCCTCCGCCGTACCGGGCGGCGGGCAGCGCAACGCCACGTTCGAGAAGCAGGTGGTGGCGCTGCCGTACAACGTGTCCGTGCTGCAGGTCAGCGGCTTCGTCCTCCCGCCGGGCATCAAGTTCGTGCAGCCGTTCCCGCCGCCGAGGGCGAGGCGGCACATGGCGGCGCCGCCCCGGGCCAGGCGCCGGGGCCTGGGCCCGTGCAGCCGCCAATGTCAGAGTCTGGCCCGATGATACCGTCTCCGGTGAGGCCGTTCCCGACGCCAAATCTCACAGATAGCCCGCCGCCGCTGCCAGAGGAGGAGTCGGGAGTGATTCCGATACCCAGCGTGCACGGCGGCATGGCGGCGAAGCTACCGCCGGAATCAGCCGCCGGACATGCGACAGCCAACTGGTGGAGTGGACTTGCCGTGGCCCTTGCAATCACGACTTGCCTCCTTGGACGTTTGTAAAATAATCATACGGTGCATTCTTGCTAGAGACATCCATGCTAGACTCGGCTTAGTTTCGATCCATTTCATCCCTTCTATTTTGTAATCCACGCATAGCCAGTTTTATATAAACTTCAACATGCAGATTTGATTTGACATGATCAACATCACAAACAAAACAGATGAGCGTGTGTTGATCTTGCTAGGAATAATGGTGGGAAACACATCCTTCAAGTTCAATTCAGGATACTCCCTCTGATTTTGATTTGTTGACGACCAATATCAAGAAATTAAAACAGCAGGGAGTAATTTCATTTGGTTGCAAGAAGGAATTTCTAAATCTGACCCTTCTAAGATCTAGCAGAAACATATTACAGTCTAAGTGAAATCAATTGAAACAGCCGCATTTTCAAACATCTGATAAAACCAAGGATCCAGAAGAATTACTGGTCATTAACTCATCACGATATGGTACGCGCAAACAAAACAGGAGCAGACAAGTAAGTCACTCAAATGCATCTCCTGGAATACGCTTAACTAATAGTATGTTATATTGTTATTGTCAGACAACACGATACAGCCATCAATCTTAGCACGGTCCAAGTCCTCATGAGGTGAGTCTTCTCACTCAGCATCCTCTATGTCGGCATCCTCCGGAACACCTCGAAGGTACAGAACGTTGTTGCACCTGTAGATTGAAAATGAACAAAACTGGGTTATTTAACAGTAACAAACGTAATACAGGATTCATCCCAACAGGATCAACCACCCAGTTATAAGAAGTTGCAAAGTGCAGTTACAGTTTTACAGATTTCCAGTTTTATAAAAGCAGGGCGACAGTATAGAAGCTGTTCTAGGTTATGTCTAATGCGCAACACTGCTACTTGAGAAGCTAAGAGCGAAGGATGTTACTACCTGATCAGAATTTCTCCCAGGTTTCCAGAAAATTGTCCATCAATGTACTCCTCCGTATTAGCAAGCTGCAATCGGTAGAGAAAAGCTGGTGACAAACATATTGTTTTAATATGCAAAAGATGATACTCAATGAGTACAACTGTCTACCTGAAGATTCATGTAGGAGTCCACAGAAACAAGGAACCCTGTGAAAGTAAAATAAATGTTTGTCAGTAGGTTTAAGCACATAAGCAATATCTGAAAAGTAAAATATTACAGTTAAAACTGAAAAACTTAAACCTTGAACACAACAGAGAAATTACCTTTGTACTCCATACCCCACTTAAGCTTGACCATTACAGGCTTCCCTGTCAGGTTGTTTAAGAATGGTTTTGGGTTAACTGGCACAGTCTGCACAAAGTAAGAAACCATCAGTAAGCATACCATGCGATTTTTCTAATTATGTCCGGCAAAATACATAGAGACTCTAACTTCACTCGTTGTTTAACTTCTTTAGTTCTTAGACACTAGTTAGTTTTCTAAATTAATTAGATGATACCGTTGATAAGGCAGGCCATAACCTTTTACAAGGCACCACAGCAATCTCATAAATAAGATCATAACCAGTATATGGCAAATATGATGCACCAACTGGCTCAGCTCTAAATGAGTTGACCAACCGTCCTGACTCCAGACGAGTCTTAAAGGGATAGCCATTTGGAATTAAGAGAAATTATCTGCTTCTCTAATAAAATATTGAAACCTTAAATTTCTTCTGTGACTATAATACTCTAACAGCAAAATAGAAGTTTTGCTTCACACATAAGCGCTGTCTGGGTCATTAGAATTTTTTCACCATTTGTTTGATACCTTTACTAATTTCAGAAATGCAAGATTGAAATGGTTGGGCGTGGATATAATTTGCTGGCAAATATGGATGAATGAATCTTTGAATTAAGCTCGACAAAGAAATATAACCATGATATGCAATTAACATAGTACATGAAAGTTAAAGATAACCAATATCAGAAATAATGTGCACTTCATTGGCTGCAAGAATACGCGAGTATAACAGTTAAGCAAAATAATGAAAAACCCAGACCAATCCATAGCTACATGGACACCATAGTTGCCAGAAAAGCACTGACTTACTATTTCACGAATCCATACAAATTTCACGAATCCATACAAATTTCACGAATGATTGCCACAGAAACCCTAAATCATAAAAGTAACCTACTATTAAGCATCATCTTGGTGGGATTTGACCTAGGGGTCACAACGCCTCTGCCGTTGTTGTGTTAAGCTACACACTATCCAACACATCCTATGTTTACATCTAAAATATACACTGAAATTATGCACATGAATCTCAGATTAGCCGCGCACAAGAACAACGACACAATCACACGATAATTAATCAGAAGCGCAAACAGATCCAGCTCGTAAATCAGCGAAAAAGAGAGGTAGAGAGAACACCAGGGGAAGGGACGGGAGCTTACCGCCATGACTGCAGATAAAAATCGGACGCCGCAGGTGCAAGTCGAGCAGTGGGAGTGGACGGCGGCGAGGAGTAGCTGGTCGCGGTCGGCGGGCGGATTGGGGGCAGAGCCGCCGTGGAAGGCTGGAGCGGGGTTTAGGGAGGAAAAGGAGCAACCGCCAAAAGATAGGTGAGTTGGGCTGATAGCCTGGTACTGATACATGCTGAGGCCTATTTAGCTTCATTGTGGGCCGAGTTGACAGTGTTCATGATAATATCCAAAAAAATTGTATTTCTCTGATCAGTTAAAAAGTACATTCAATTGAATTATAATGTAATAATGTTTCAAAAACTTTGCCATTGGAAATTTCCAAAGCACCCGCAAATGTCATTGTTGTGTTGTGTTAATGACAAAGTTGGGCCCACCTGAACACCATCGGGTGTCTTAAGGATTAGTTTACCAGTGCCATGAAAGAATCCAGCAAAAAATGTAATCCGTAATAATGACACTGTGTTTCTTTTTTCATGAAAGATTTTGACAGTATTTGTTAAGGAAGGGATTACATAACTTTCAGCTTAGTGTAACACAAACACTTCTTCAGTCACTTTCGTCCAATACAAGCTGAGCTGCTTGATCAGCCGGTATCTGTTGTACTAGTCGCAACAACAAAAACTGAGAAAGGGACGCAGAGGTTGGTAATAACACTTCCAAATCCGGTCTTGCATATTCTACCTGTCAGGGTTGGTTACTTGGTTGGTCTGGAAAATCTAAAATATTCCACGGTATAGTCCTCCAATCCAAACGTAACACGTACTGCACCACGTAACTGTCGTGAGGCCTGAGCAATTGGGGTTGCTCGGTCGTACCAACGGCTCTCGATCTGTCACGTTAAATAAACGACGATACACGTACGTATCAGCGCCTAATTAAGCACAATCTCCAAAGAGCGGGTTTCAGAGGGCGAATGGACGAGGCGATGGTTTCAGAGGGCATTGCCGGCCGGCCGGCGGGTGAACAAGCGACGTGGGAACCGATACTGGATTAACTGGACGCTAATCCAAACACTAGTAGTAACTATCCAAAAAGTAATTTGCCGATTGGCATGTAGCAGCTGTGTCTGTGATGCTATCAGACACCGGGGAAGATACCCGTTCTGTCATTCATATCAGGGGACTTTTGCACCGAGCTTAGCAGGATGATATCGTACCTAATTACAAGCCACTTCCGCCTGAAATAACCATCTTGATTCTTTGGTGCACATGCCTTGCAAATTCCAATGAGGCATATAGTATACTACAGGTTCACGAATGATGCCTCGGCCGCAGCTCAGCTAGTGTGTAGGAAGCTGCGTGTTTCCGCACCGGAGCAAGCAGAGCACATGCATGTGATCCACGCACCTCAATTAGGCACGCCCGCACGCCAGGCCACACAAGGGCCAGTCAAGCACAAAAAGCCCGCGATAACTAATCAATGGACACCACAAACAACGTTGCTAACTGTACAATATTTTTCAGTTATTACAAGCACGGAACACGATTGGTGCGTTGGGCGGTCCGTTAGTTCGTCCGGTCGCCCCCAACCGTTTTAAAATTGGGGCCAGTGGACGCGCACGAGCAGCCGGTCAGCGATGCGTCGTGCAATATATGCGCATAACATGTGCTCTTTATAGTCTTATTAGTGGCTGATTAAAACTATTATTTAGTATATATAAGCAACATAAATAAAAAAAGAGCATGTACCAGTTGTTGCTAGCTAGTAGGGCCAAATGCCAACTAGTTTCTCTTCTCTCTGTCTCTCTTCGGTGAAAGCGCATGCCAATTTGAAGTATAAAAGCATCTGGAAAAGTCGATGGCATGATTATCAACCAGTCAGTGGTACTCCAACGTGTTAGGTTGTGTCCCTTATAAAAAAAGTCCTGTTAGGTCGTGTAGCCTCGCGGCGGCGCGCTGGCCTGGCCAATCGGGCATGGATCCTCCGGTGGCTATGCATGAAGAAGAGAATCATCATTCTCTGCGAGCGCGCCGTACGCGTTGTCATGATGCTAAGCAGCCGTGCGGTGGCTTAGTGGGGACAGACGCCTCTTGAGCTCGATCGTCTCCTTACCCGTGTGTGGTGCTGTGGAGAGCTTGGCTAGTTGGCTTTGCAAATGTGTGCTTGATCCATCCATGTTTATGTGAACGGGAGCAGACCGAACAAAAAGCATGTCCACAATGCACGCTGTTACGTGGACAGTAGCGACCACCGAGGCCTCTTCACCAACTGCAGCCACGTACATGTGGCCGTCGCGATTTCGTCACCCCTGCACTGAATTCGTGCGAGACTGAAGGTGTGATGATGCATGCAAGAGGAAGAAGTGAGGAGCCAGGGGTGGCCCACCCAACAACCCACCCGGATTTGGACGGGCGCGCCACTTCAGCATTGTTGGACGGTTAGCTTGGACCAGCTTTCCACCCGCACCAACACCCCGTCCCAATTCCCAACGAACCATCGCTTCTTTCTGCTCCGCCCGCCACCGGGAGGCGCCGCGCCTTTCTTCCTTACCTTGTCGCAGAAGAGCTTTCTTTCTTTCCTCATACCGCATCGTGAACACGCTAGGCGCAGGAGCCCCGCACGCGCGGCACCTTTCGACTCCTCGCGTCTCCACCGCCACCCATTTTTCCGTAGCTGACACTGCCGCTGCTCGTACGTCTCGGGGCAATCCATCGTTGCCATCCGCCGGCTTGCGCCAGCGTGACGTGCTCCGCCCGCGCGCGCGGTTGCTCCGGTCCGTGGTAGGTGGAACCGCCGATCGAGCCCGGTCCGAGAGCGCCGGAACGGTCGCGGCGGCCGGTCTAGACCGAGCCAAAATGACCGGAACGCCCTTTAACCGAAACGACTCTCGTTTGACTTGCTGCTTCGCGGAAGGGAGAAAGCGTCGCGAGACCGTGTGTGAAACCTGTCTGAAGGCCGTATAATAAGAGAGAAAAAAACTGTCTCGGGGTTGGACTGGACCCGATCGAGCGCATACCTCCGCACATGTACTAGTACCGCCTTGACCGTTTTTTGGCACGCCCCGCTTCTCCTTTCACCGTCTCAGGGTTGAGTGAGTTGCTCGATTTGGTTAGCGCGCCATTTCGAATGATGCCTTCCTTTGTCAGTGACACGTGCACTCTCCGATTTGACTTTGGAACGGCACCGGACAGCTATATCAATTCAATTCAATTCAATTCACTGTGATGAATACTAGTATTCCGTTGAAGAAATACACGTCCAGGTTCTGCTTCCCTTAGAAAAATACAAGAGTTCGCTTGTTCTTCTCTTCCTTATCTGGGCACAGAGTGTAGTCGCTGTATAACCGCCGCGGTGCGGTTGGTGGGCTACAAGAGGAAACAGATGCTCTACAGAAATTTGGAATCATCATGGGAGGATTTCTCAAAAGGTTCCTTGCTCTTTTTTTTTTCTCATCTGAAAAAAGGTTCATTCCTACCAAGAACATTTCAGCAGCTTCAAAGTAGTATGAAAAAGGTTGAAGAGCAAATCCACACCATTCACCAACCCCGGTGGGAGGCCTCTTGCCGAATCTGAGGGAGGGTTCCGTAAAAATCAGTCGCCACGCCGTGACGCTGCTAATGGTAATGGGTTTGGTAAACGACGTTGACGTGTCCGCCTCCGTCCCAGTCAACGAACCACAGCTCCAGCCACACACACACACTCTCTCTCCCTGTCTCTCACCAACCCCAAAGCTTTCCCTTCCACCCCGGTCCCACCCACCAACTCTCAACTCTCTGTTCTCCTGCGCTCTGCTCGTAGGAGTATATAACACACCACCTTCCGTTCCTCTGCTCTTCAGGAGATCACCACGAGCCATCATCATCTCCTTCACCGCCACCTGCCTACCACGTACCTAACGAGCTCAGTAGTACAGCTCCTTCCGTCCAAGAACAGCAGCAAGCAGCAGTTATGGGTTCCATTGATGCTGCTGCCGCTGTGGAGAAGACGACCTCGTCGTCGCCGGTGGTGTTCCGGTCGAAGCTGCCGGACATCGAGATCAACAACAGCCAGTCGCTGCAGGAGTACTGCTTCGGCAAGATGTCGGAGGTCGCGGACCGCCCGTGCCTGATCGACGGGCAGACGGGCAAGTCGTACACCTACGCGGAGGTGTGGTCGCTGTCGCGGCGCGCGGCGTCGGGGCTGCGCGCGCTGGGCGTCGGCAAGGGCGACGTGGTCATGAACCTGCTCCGCAACTGCCCGGAATTCGCCTTCGTCTTCCTCGGCGCGGCGCGCCTCGGCGCCGCCACCACCACGGCCAACCCCTTCTACACGCCGCACGAGATCGAGCGCCAGGCGGAGGCGGCCGGCGCCAAGCTCATCGTCACCGAGGCCTGCGCCGTGGAGAAGGTGCGCGCGTTCGCGGCGGCCAGGGGCCTGCCCGTGGTCACCGTGGACGGGACGTTCGACGGGTGCGTGGAGTTCGCCGAGGTGATCGCGGCGGAGGAGATCGAGGCGGACGAGGAGGTCCACCCCGACGACGTGGTCGCGCTGCCGTACTCGTCGGGCACCACCGGGCTGCCCAAGGGCGTCATGCTCACGCACCGGAGCCTCATCACCAGCGTCGCGCAGCAGGTGCGTTCCCTGACCTGCCCTCTCTAGCTTGCGTGTCCGCGCCATGGCGAGCCGGCCGGCGCACGGGGTGCACGATGCAGTACGGGACCCCGCGTGCCAGTGTCCCCGAGGAACATTCCTTGCAGGCGTTGCGAACCGGACAACCTGAGTTGTCAAACAAACGCGTAGCACAGGCCGGGTTCATCCAAGCACCTTGCGCTTGTTTATTAGGCAACGAATTTTGTTCGCATGTGCGATGCCTCTCTGCCACCGAACCCGGATACGCGAAGAAAAAGTCAAACTGACTCGTGGCGCCAAGCTGTCTGACACCGGACCGCCGGCGCCCAAGCAAGACTCGTTCCAAATAAAGTTGCATTCAAATAAATTTTCAAACTGACCCAGTTTTCCGGGAAAAAAACAGGAAGGGAAGGTTTCAAACTGACCATGAAAATTGCTCAGGTGGACGGCGAGAACCCGAACCTGTACTTCGACAAGGACGACGTGCTGCTGTGCCTGCTGCCGCTGTTCCACATCTACTCGCTCAACTCGGTGCTGCTGGCCGGCCTGCGCGCCGGCTCCACCATCGTCATCATGCGCAAGTTCGACCTCGCCGCGCTCGTCGACCTGGTGCGCAACCACCGCATCACCATCGCGCCCTTCGTGCCGCCCATCGTCGTCGAGATCGCCAAGAGCCCCAAGGTCACCGCCGACGACCTCGCGTCCATCCGCATGGTCATGTCCGGCGCCGCGCCCATGGGCAAGGACCTCCAGGACGCCTTCATGGCAAAGATCCCCAATGCCATCCTCGGACAGGTCGGTAATACATACGTACTACTCTCTGCCTATGTTTACAAACACATTTCGTTCTGGGGCCTGATCGATCGATGGTTCTCTGCTTTTTTTCTTTGAATTGATGAATGAACAGGGGTACGGCATGACCGAAGCCGGGCCCGTGCTGGCAATGTGCCTGGCCTTCGCCAAGGAGCCCTTCAAGGTCAAGTCCGGGTCGTGCGGCACGGTGGTGCGCAACGCCGAGCTCAAGATCGTCGACCCCGACACCGGCGCCAACCTCGGCCGGAACCAGCCCGGCGAGATCTGCATCCGCGGGGAGCAAATCATGAAAGGTACGCTCCTCCTCTCGCATACCACGTTCCTTCGAAAATCCGTTTCATGCCCGCTGGCACGTCGCGCTCTGACGCTGACCTGCCGCTCGAGGTCAAGATATCTTGGCACTGTCGTGTGGGCCACCGCCCCTTGGTCTAGACAGCATCGGCAAAGGGTGTCGGTCCCGTGTTGCGTGCGCACTTGCTTCAACTGACTCTGTTTGGCGCCTCCGGGGAGGAAGCGGAAGCCACAGTCTGTGACGTGGACACACTTCCAAGAGTTTTTGGTACGGTGCATAGTCTAGCTCCTAGTAACCGTTCGTTTGGTCTCTGCCACTGGTTCCATGTGGGCAACTCTTTGCACCCAGCCATTCTTTAAGAATAGGTGGATCGTGATGTAGGGCTCCAAAGTATCTCGTTGACTAGTTCCATGTGAATTTGCCGGCACGAGCCTCAGGCCCACCACCATCCATGATCCACCTCCCCAAGAACTTCTTTTCTGATGGTAACTGTCACCATCTACGAACTTGTTCTTAACGATACTTCTCTAACTTGACCTGTTGGTCCGTAATATGGTCTTACTGCTGACATTTCTGCCAAAGAAACAAGTTCATTTTTTTAGCCGAGGGAAAGAAACAAGTTCATTTTTTTGCCGAGGGAAAGAAACAAGTTCATTTGTTTGCCGAGGGAAAGAAACAAGTTCATTTTTCTTGCCGAGGGAAAGAAACAAGTTAAAAAAAAAACGTGGCCTAGTTTGGTGTTTGGTTGCGTTCATGCTAGCTAGTTGGGTAGTTGAGGACTTCTAAAAAGGACTCTCGTTAGTGGTTCGGTCCAAGCTCCATGCCAAATGATTGGTTGAACCGGAAAAATTCCGTCCACTCCACGTTCCGCGTGGTTGTTGGCCCGCGCACATTGCGCAACACGGCTGGCGAGTAAGCGACGCACGTTGCCGGGGGCAGCTACCGGCGACCGGCCGTTTTGCAAATCATTTCTCTCTCTGGCCTCCTTGCCTGGAACAGCTCATCGTCGCCATGGCACGGCCACGGCTGCACAATCCAAGCTGTTCCCAGTGCCTTTTTGTCTTTGCGAGAAGCATGTGGCTGCAACATGATTCAAAATGCGGCGCACTTTCTCTTTTGGGACGCGCACGCGCGGCGCCATGGATAAGTGGTGGGGAAGTCAATTTTTGGTGAAGGATGATGGTCGTGGCAGGATGTAAAACTTCCATATCCATCGCGAGCGGCCGAGCGCTGGAGCTTCAAATCCTGCCAAACTGCGGTATGTGCTGACCATGATACCGGCCGGGGAGCAATGCTTCCAGTACGTTTTCAGTGTGGTAGCCTATGCAGATCATTCTATCCTGCAGTCGTGGGCCACTTCAGACCATGGTTGCAGTTAACCAAGACGCATCGCCGTCGGGAAACCAAGTACTTGCAGAACTGCTTTTCTGCTGAACTTTCTAACAATAGCTCGTTGGGTTATTGGTCCAACAAAGAACAAACTAAATGATTAGTTGGTACTAGCGTGCAAACGGGGCATCAGTACCACCTAGAGTGCAGATTGCAGAGTCGCAACCGTTCTCATGCATCTTTCTGTTTGGTAGTTAGAAGTTACCTATAATTAACTTGTAACTAAAAAACACCTGAAGCTAGTAAAAGGAACAGTACCATTTCATGACCCGGTGTGCGGTGTAGTTGAGTTATTAGTCAGTTATGGTGGTTGTGTCCCCTGGTGGGATGCCTTACAATTACAAGACTGGTCTCACATGTGCCCTGTAGTGTTCTCGAATGAAACTGTTGGATAACATTCTGCCATCAGCGAACTATTCTTTCAAATTAAACTAACTCTGTACTTGATGTGAATTCTTCAGGTTACCTGAACGACCCAGAGTCCACAAAGAACACCATCGACAAGGACGGCTGGCTGCACACCGGTGACATCGGTTACGTGGATGACGATGACGAGATCTTCATCGTGGACAGGCTCAAGGAGATCATCAAGTACAAGGGCTTCCAGGTGCCTCCTGCAGAGCTGGAAGCTCTCCTCATCACTCACCCGGAGATCAAGGATGCCGCCGTCGTATCGTAAGTTGATGAGCATAGAATATGTTCACAAGCAGTCTCTACTGCCAATAATCTCTCATGTACTGAGTGCTGAAATCCTCCTGATCTTTTCTCTCAGAATGAAGGACGATCTCGCTGGTGAAATCCCGGTTGCCTTTATCGTGAGAACAGAAGGCTCAGAAGTCACCGAGGATGATATCAAGCAGTTTGTTGCAAAGGAGGTAATAAAAATAAATCCATGCATGTTTCAATGTAGTATACTCGTCGTGTTCCTCGCATATAGCAAGCTAACATTAGGAACAGTTTGCAAATAAAGAATCAGAACACTTGATTAACAGTTCGCACAATGCAACAGGTTGTTTTCTACAAGAAGATCCACAAGGTTTTCTTCACAGAATCCATCCCAAAGAACCCTTCGGGCAAGATCTTAAGGAAGGACTTGAGAGCAAGGCTTGCTGCCGGTGTCTACTAAGGCTGTTTCGGTTTCATCTAGTCACACCGTTGTTGAAAGGCCGTGTAATAGGTGACATCGGCCTTCACGAAACGGCAGCAGAAGGGGCATGTCATACTGTAAATGTTGCCAAAGAGGTTTTAGTTCGTTTGTTGGTTCGCCCTGTTTGTGTAATGTTCACAAACGATATCTATAGATGTCATCTATATTGTTTTTGACCAAAAGAGAACAAGGCTGATTATTACAATACAACAATGTATACCATGTCACTAGTGTGAACGAATCCTACGACTTCATCATTTGGCAATACTCCTTAACTTGTCATGCTTTCTTTTCTTGGAAACAAATATGTTCACTGCATTAAGTGGAGAAAATTTTCTCCTTGGCCTCAAAACAAATGTCGCTTCCTCTTCCAGGTGGACGGGGAGTCGAGTCGAGAGAGAGAGGAGCCCGTGAGAAGAGAAATTAACTTTGGGACAAAATGGTCATTGGCATATGTGAGTCCCACATGTCAGAGCTATGAAACCGTTAAAGTCTAACATAAGGTGGACGAAATGGCACGGGTAAATGAAAGTTGAGGTCTAGCTGGAAACTTTTTTTGTGACACATACGTAACCAGCATCTGTTTTAATAGCATAGACGTAAACAACTCTGGCATTGACTAGGAGATGTGCTAGCGAGGGACACTACCGCCGGCTAGAGGAAGCTTTTGTCCAGTTCAGAGGCACGTTCAATGCGATGCAGGACTTGTTTTGGAAGAGAGGGAGAACTCGGCAAAATGCGGATTTGCGTTAAACCTCTTGAACGTGGTTGCATAGCGCACTAGGAACCACATCGTGTCGCCTTCTCCAGCTTGTATGGAGCTCTGACTCAACGGCATGCCACGTCTGCGTGCATGACCCCTAGTGACGTTGTCTAGATCAACAGACATATTCTTGCAGAGAATATGACGTGAATCACACGCTAGATGATCGGGCCTCTTGGGCGTATGTATAGCTGGATACATACTGCCATAGCATGTTGGGCTATATGAACCATTTCTTGCACTCGCTTCGTACTTCCGCCCATGTTCCTCTATTTCTCCCACCCTTTCTTCCTCCCACCGACGATGGTGGTCGTCATCGCTCCCGCCGTGTTCGCCGTGCCGGCGTACCCACCATCACCACCACCACATCCTGTCATCTTTGTTCGCTCGACGCCGCCACGCTTGAGCTGCTTCATGCTCAACTTTGATGGCTCGATTCTCCACAGCGGCTCCATCACCAGATGGTGATTGAAAAGGCATCATATAACAATATATTACATCAATATATTATTCATATATATATATATATATATATATAATACTAAACATTAATAACTTATTCTGTCTAGGATGTTCTCTACATGTTTCATTTATGAAGAAGAAATAAAATTACACCTAGTCCACTAGAAAGATTCTGCATGTCCTTAGTTTGACCCTTGCATAAGATCACATTTAATCCTGAGTCATTGACAGGTTTTATGACAACAAACTGCAGCTTATGATAGTCCCTCCGTCTCAATTTATTTGTTATTATAGCTTTGTACATGAGAATTAAGGTGGGGTGAAAAAGACGCGTGCAGTGAAAATAAGAATGAGATATAGCGAGATAGATATATGGAGAGTTAAGAGAAAAAGTGTATTGGTAAGGTAGGATAACAAGGAATATGGGATAGAGGGAGTACATTACTGCAACCAAAGATAAATGTGCATATTATAGTCATACAACTTTCATTCTGCACATTATGTGAAATATATATATCCCAACGGTTGATATAAGTAGTTTGAAATAGACAATATAAATATCACAATATATATGAGGCGTGGCACACAATGAAGACGATTAGAGTTTTTTTCTATGAAAATGAAATTTACGAAAAATATGATATCATTTTCATTGTATTAAATGTATGAGAAGTCTAGTCAAAATAATGAAGACCATTGGATTTTTTGTAATAATGTCGATTGACATGAGAAGTCTATAGCAATTATAAAATAAAAGAAAATCACTCACAAGGAGTAGTAAGGTACAAAAAGAAGTTTCACTCATGAGATGTGCGAGCAAATCAGACAATCAAATCAGACGAGCCACGTAGGAGAACTTGAGCGATTTTGAAAGAGCTATCTATTAATTTGTTGCTTGGGCTGCTCCCTACTGGCATTATAGGTCTTTCGAAGTTAGTTGCTTGTTCCCGCTGGATATAAATCACACGCATGCAAGTAGTTTTTTTGTGGTTACAGTGATTACCTACGAATTATGTGATTATTATTCCTACCTCTAGTGGAATGATTGATGCGGTCCTAAGTACAGAGCAACCATGATAAAATCTTGGATCTTATGTTGTGTAGCTCAAAGGATATTGTCGTTGAGAGTTGTTTACGACTCTGCCATTAAAAAGGATGTTGTGTGTGTCACAAAAATATTTTCAGCTATCTTTGTGTCATGACCTCAACTTTCGTTTACCCATGTGCCGGGGAGAGCGTGGTGGTGGCTTCTAGGGCGCGACGTGAGGCAGGGAAGCGAGCGCGCGCCCAGTTGATCTTGCTACCAGTGGTGGTGACGTTCCGATGGCGGCGCCTAGGGTTGGTGGGTGGCAAGTGGACGGAGTCGAGTGGTGAGTCGATCGGGAGAGAGAGGAGCCCGGGAGAAGAGAAATTGACTAAGGGGCAAAATGGTCATTGGCATACGTGGGCCCCACATGTTAGACCTATAAAACTGTTAAAGTCTAACAGAAGGTGGACAAAATGGTACAGAGTTAAATAAAAGTTTAGGTCTAGCTCGAAACGTTCATGCATGGCTGATGACGTAGTTCTGTTCATGCATGGCTGATGGCACCGATGAGTGCAGTGTTGGTCAGCTAGAGAAGTTGGAGGAAAAAAATGCTTGTCTGTGCCACACAAGGGAAGAAGAGCGGAAGCTCGATGAAGGCTAGAAGAAAACGCTGTAGATCATACGCGATGTAGTATAAATATACGCGCTCCGCACTTCCACGTTCCACCCCTATCCCTCTCTTTCTCCCTCCGCTGCTTTCTTCCTCCCACCGATGATGGTTGCCGTCGTCGCTCCGGTCGTGTCCGTCGTGCCGGCGTACCACCACCACAGCCATTTTTGCCATGCTCCAGGCCAGCCGCCGACGCAATACTTGTCCTCCGCGCCGCCCCCACCTCCCTTCATGCATCTTCGTGCCCGTTCCGCGCCTGCCGCTGACTGCAACATTGTCCCTCTCTTTCTCTACGACGGCGGCGTTTGATTGAAAAGATATCATATGACAATATATTACATCAATATATTATTTATATATATATATATTACTCAACATTAATATAATAATTTATTCTTTCTAGGATGTTCTCTACGTGTTTTATTTGCTGAGAAGAAATAAAATACACCTAGTCCACTAGAAAGATTCTTTTGTCCTAGGTTTGACCCTTGCATAAGATCACATGTAATCATAATCATAAACTGGTTTTACTATGACCAATTGTAGTCTAGGATAGTCCTCTATCCTGATTTATTTGTTGTTATAGCTTTGTACATGAGAACTAATTAAGGTGTGGTGAAAAAGATGGGTGGAGCAGAAATTAGAGTAAGATACAGAAAGATAGATGTATTGGGAGTTAAGAGAAAAAAGTGGATAAAGAAGGTTAGGATGACGAGTAATATGGGATGGAGAGAACACATAACTACAACAAAAGATAATGTGCATATTATGGTCATACAAGTTTCATTGTACACATTATGTGAAATACATACCCCAACGGATGCTATAAGTAGTTTGAAATAGACAATATAAATATCACAATATGAGACATGGCACACAATGAAGACCATTAGAGTTTTTTCTAATAATATACAATGAAAATGAAATTTATGAAAAATATGATATCATTATTTTCATTGTATTAAATGAATGAGAATTCTGTAGTCAAAATGAAGACCATTGGATTTTTTTCCTAATAATATTCAATGACATGAGTGTGGTCCATTTCCCCTGTCTTCCCGCCACTAGATTCTACGCCGGTGTCCGTAGACGAGCGGTAGAATGGTTCCCC